>JASMMZ010000002.1:15894050-16033573 GCA_038502455.1 Anisogramma anomala | reverse complement strand
AAGCGAAGCGGTGGCGGTGGTAGGGATTGGGGGGGTGGTGGCGGCGGCGAAGGGAGACGAGGCGGCGGCGGTAAGTTTAGGCGGGGTAACGGCGGCGGGCGGAATAGCTGTTATTAAAGAGATTATACCCGACGAATTCGGGTTGCTAGCAGCGGTGGTAACGGCTACGGCGGCGACAGCGGCGCGGCGGTGTTTTCGCGTTAGCCGGCGCCTAGCTATCCTATTTTTACATAGTATTTGTTCGAAAAAAAAGTTTAATATATAGGTATTGTCTAGGTAACTTACCTATTAAAACTTCTTGGTTGAATTAAATGAAATAGAGGTTAAAATATGATAAGAACTTGTATTAGCTTAGATTACACGCCTTTAAAAAAAGTTTTATCTGGATAAATAGCGATACATCTTTTTATACTAACTTAATAATTAATTATGTAATTATTCCTACGTAATTACCCCTACGTAATTACCCTCTATAACAACTAAGTAATTACCCCTATTAAAGACTTTAAAAGGAGATATTACCAATTATATCGCTTCTATTTAGCTATACAGACCAGACCTGAGTTATAATCACTATCGTGGCTAAACTTATAAATTTTGACTGAATTACAGTTACTATCTCGGGTAAATTGAACTAATTTCAGCCGAATTGTAATTACTAATATAGTGAAAACTACTAATTTAGACTTTTTGTAATTAATAAGCTAATAACACTGTCATTACGGAAACTACTCATTTAAATCTTTGTAACTACAACCATGCTATTGCTACAAAACCTACTAATTTGGACCATTACAACCATAATAATACTATTACTACTAAGCTACAGGTACAAGATACAAAAATAAAAAATAAAAGACTACCTATATATATATTACTATATACCCTGATAGATCATATATACAGTCCTAGTGAAAGTGTACTGTATTTTAAGATACACTCCTATAAAGTATACGATAGGGTATTATACTATAGGCTTCACTTTTACCAAACTCAAAGTGTAATATGCATAAAGTGGTCTAGAATAGTTATTCCAACCCGAGCGGTAATACGTGGAGAGGTCTAGAAGAGGTATTCCAGAGTAGTACACTCTGGGCAAAGGCTTATAAGCTCTCACCTGAAGCGTAAACCACTTAATGCTTCTTCTTAAACTAACATCTTACTTTATTCTACAACTATTCCAATCTAACGATTACTCTTCTACTTAACTTTTCACGTGAATATGTATTTAGACCCTACCGACACATTCCAAATCATTTTAGAAGTTGTCACCTTTACTTGATAAGGCTTTGAAAGACAATCTCGTTACTTACCTCCGCAAACCCGATTTCGAAATTATCATTAAAAAAAAATGATTAGAACTAACTTTTGAAAGACCTTTATAGGCCGTTATATAACATGTTATGCGTGAAGCTTTTAGTATTATAAAAAATGTTAACATATTTATTGAAATAAAATTATATTCGCGCGAACAACTTTGTAACGGGTGACTCCAAACCATTCGTTAAGAAACCTGGAGGTGGTTTACGCTTTTATATCGATTACCGTAAGCTTAACGTTATTACGAAATCCGACCGTAATTTTCTTCCCATAATTCAGGAAACGTTCACAAATATTTTAAGAGTTAATTTGTTTACCAAACTCAACGTTAAAGCCGCCTTTCCAAAGCTACGTATCAAAAAGAATACCGAATTAAAAACTACGTTTCGTATACTTTTTTGACTTTTTAACTAGCTGCTTACCACTTTTGGCTTTTCCGATATACCAGTTACGTTTTCACGGTATATTAATATTTTATTACATTCTTTTTTTGATATTTCGATTTCTCTTACATTGAAAGTGTTTTGGTATGTTCAAATAACCTTTTCAAAGATTATAACGATCATTTGAATTAAGAACTCAGCGTCTTAAACACTGAGTTTAAACCTCGATATAACCGAGTACAAGATCGATGTTTGAAAAATTAAATATTTGTAGTTCGTTATCGAAAACAGAATGGGAATATATATAAATTAGAAAAAGCTACGTGTTATCCAGAAATAAGCGTCTTGTATATTGGTATTAGAAGTATGATATTTTTTCGAGTTCGTTAACATTGACCGGTAATTTATTCGAAATTATTTCATAATCATCGGCTTTTTAATTTTTTAAAATAATAAAGGCGTCGTTTTACGTTAATGTACAATGAATAGTCTGTTTTCAAACTATTTAAACTCATTTATCTTTTTAAATCAATTCTCGCCTGGTACACTCCTAATCAGGACACATTTTTGAAAACAAACTGTTCCGGTTAAACTTCAAGAAGTTATTCACTCCAAAGAAGCGATAACGGAACTTCATACCTAATAACATATTACTTTAGTTATATAATACTTTCTGAATAAAACATCGAAATTAACGATAAGGTATTACTTGAATTATAGGTTATTTAAAACTATAAAATACGGAATTCTAGAATACGACTCGTCCGTATATTATCTTTAGATGTTGGTAGGCCTTAGACGTTGCAACGTTCTCGATTCAAATGGTCTTCGAAGTAACAGTATTATTGCAAGGTCAGATGCTGGATGTATTGTTTTAGGTTTGGCAGACCGCTAGCCGGTCTACACTGTAATTTGTATGGTCAATTGCTTGGCCCGTGCCCTAGAGTGAAGTGCAGCGTACTGCACTCAACTTACATCCAATGCGGTAAGTCTCCACAAAGCAATATACTTGCAGTACAGTCACCTTTACTATAAGTAAAGTTGACCTGCTGTACTGCATGTAATATTATTCCAACATTACCAATCATAACAACTTAAAACACTGAATAACTACCCGAAAATATTCGGTAAACCAAGATAATATTTTATGGTTTCATACCCATATTTACGTTTTTACCTATAAGTCATCTACTACCGCGTTACTTTAAATTATATACTATTTACTTTTTTTAGGTTTCCGCCGTACTATGTTATCATCGTCATTTTATCTAAAATATATTTCTAATCCAGGTTATATTGTTTAATTCGACGTTTTTACTGGAATTACGATATTTATAAGTGAACGACTTATTAGCGATAGCGAAGAATGTGATTCATAAAACCTTTTTCAATTTCTTAATGACATCAAAACGAGTTTTTGTGTAGACTTCATAGTCGACCTCCAACAGTAAATAATTAATAACATTTATTTACTTATAGTTATTATAGATCGACTCAATAAAATAATTAATTTGAAAACGATAAATACTATAAATACCGAAGTTTACACGAAGCGACTTTTAAATCATAATTAAGTATATTACAGGTTTCTTTAGGTTATTATTAATAACCAAGGATCGAATCAAATCAATAGATTCAAAAAACGTATTTACAAAATATTAAAAGTAGAATAAGGTTTCAATGAAATATTCCACCCCGAAAATGATAATGTTATCGAACGAGTCAATCGAAAGATCTTAATATACTTCCTACTATTGGATTTTTTACACCTCAATCCATTAAAATTACCTATGACCCATTTACCCATTAGTATTAAATACCGAGAACATCATTACTATCATTATTAATTTATTGTTCATAAAACGCATCCATTACGTTGACCTTATCCAAATCGTTTAATGTTTCTTCATACTAGCTATGAAACTATACTCAAAAGCCGAAACTTGTATCTCATATATCTGCGACGTTACGAAATTCATATAAACCGTAATAACCGTTATACAATAAAGTATAATTAAAGTCACTAATGAACAAAGTTCCTCTATAGCATAATTTTGGATCATAGATCACGGTTTTTCTTTGTGTAAATTACAAGTTAAATCATTTTTATGAAAATTTACTATGTTAAGTTCATAATCAATATTATGTCATATATATCGACGATTTCCACGTTATCAAATCTGATGTTTTATGTAAACGAAAATTTAAATTTTACGTCGATTAATTTATCCGAGCCATTTCAGACCCGCTTTAGAACTAATAAAACCGCGATTACTTATTACTAGTTATAGACGTTAACGGTAATGATAATGAGATCGAACCCAAATTTCACGTCGAAAGTATCTTACAAACTCGGTATAAATCTCGAGTAAAATACTCATACATTAATTAGTTTCCTAAAAGATACGTTTTAATTAAATAGGTAAGTTACGTTCATCCAACTTAAAAGCTGCCTTTAAACTTCTCTAATACCAAGACTTTCGATAATTTCGAATCCTATTGTAGCTCATCTGAAAACAACAACGGGCTTTTCCATCCAACCCGCCGGCAGGCTTAACTTTATCTTATTTTCTACCAGTTACCAACTCTTTGGAAACAATTATTTCATGGTTCATAAATAATAGTCAAGTTGACCTTCGTAAGTTGATTGGAATCACACGTGGGTTAGTAATAGCAATACGCCAATGAATTCATATAAGTTGAGTAGAAGTAATGTGTGAATTAATTCACATTAATTAAAACTACTTCTAATAGCAGTAGGCAAGTTAACCCATATTGTTGATCCATGTTGCTTAAGACGGTTAATGTGGATATACCACATACCCTCATAAATAGTATACATGGGGCAAGTAAAAGTGAACTGTATTGCTGGGCGCACTCCTACAGAATGCACGATAACGTATCATACTGCAGGCTGCACTCTTGCAAAACACAAAGTGCTCCATGCATGGATCGGTCTAGAATGTGTATTATAGACCGAATGACAATGTATGGATCGGTTTGGAATAGCTATACCAGATCTATCGGCAATACGTGGAGCGGTTTAGAGTAGTACACTCTGGGTAAGGACTTATAAACCCTCACCTGTGGCGTGCACCTCTAGATGCCCCTATGAATAATCATCTTTTACTATATTATAATGTTAATCATTTTTATTACTCTTTTAAAACCTTCATTCACGTAAATACCAAGGCTAAAAACCTTACCAATACTAATTAGTAACTGACCCGGTCGACTACGAATAATCTAGGGAAAAAAGTTAAATACACGTTGAATATATTTACCCGGATATTATAACAATTTTAACAATTTATAAATTGATGATTTTTTTTATTAAAATTTCATTTTGGCGTATTTTAAAAGTATGAAAATTAAGTAACTTTAAGAAATATAACTTTAATACGATACTATTAACCTTTATTTAGCGTTTTATTTACTCAAAACTCCGTTACGCTATTATTAACCCTTATTTAGCGTTTGAACGTATCCGGGCATCTTTAAAAAAATCGTTTTGTTACGTATTAGGCTAAGTAAGTTAAAACTACCAAGTTTCGGAACCCTTAGTTAAGACCTATTCAATTTTTGACATTTAAACCAGCTCCCTTAATTTAAAAGCGGTTAGGACACATTTATCCGAACCGATCGCTTTAGTGAACACGGTTACTTTTCAAGTAATTAAACCGAATACTTTACCAAGTTCGGTTATAACACACCAATCCGGATCATTTAACAACTACCGGATCACACAACGCACCTCCTTATAATTATACCTTTTATTTCCCATATTCATCTTAAAATTCCTTTACGCAATTTATCTTTACGCGTTCACCTTATGCATTTTCAATTAATTTTTATAACTATTCAGTTTTTTTAACCCTTTGGTTAACTTAAAGTTATCAAGCGTTAACAAAACTAATTTGAAACGCCTAACTAGTTAATAATTACGCCCTATTTATTATTGACAACTCATTATACTAGTAAAAGTTTGTAAGCCTTATTTTAATTACTTTAATTAATTTGTTTACTTTGTATTAGCTATTAGTAAACGTATTACTTTAAAAGGTGGAATCCGAACGTACCCGAAATTACACTCAAGCTTTGAATTACCAATTTGAATCGGTTTTATATACCAAATACGTATAAAAAGCACCTTAAAACGACTATAATCGTATTAGTAAGACTAATACTACTAAAGGAAGCTAACGTCAAATTCAACTTCCTGGTCGACAATATAGGAATTAGAAAAGCTGTAATATACGAAATCGACCTGTGATTTTAAGTTAATATCATAGATTCACCAATTAAGGATTTCGACCCATATACGACAAACATATACATTTTAGTCGTTATATTTCGCTGTTGGGAAATAAAAGCCTTAGGACCTGATTTATCAAATACTTTTTGTAAGAATTTTTCGAATTGGACGTTAAATATGTGGCAAATAGTAAATCCTGCCATTGCTAGAACCTTACGAATTGAATTATAAATTAAAATCAATAATTCCTTAAAAGATAGGAATGGCCGCTCTACAAAAGCCTGATTCGAATTAGTACAACTCGTCAACGTACCAGATTAAAAGGATCAAAATTTATACCTAACGTAATTTTGAAAATGGTACTATCTTACTAAACAAAAGAAACTATTTTTAAAATAACGAGGACGAGGCACGAAACGACCTAATCCAATACCTATACCACAAACCAAAAATAGAGATCCAGAGCAAAAAAACGACCATAATCCTCATTCATCACGTAAGTACAACACAACCCTACGTCAACACACATTATAAACCAAAATCAAACACCGAACCACTCCCCAAATACTTGAAACAATACTTTCGGCTATAGCAGAAGCGGCGGAAACACTGAAAACAACCCGATCGACTAAGAGAGGATCTGATAGAATATAAAGAATAGCCTGATCCAGAAAAGAAAGAGCGGCGTAGAACGCCAATACATACCCTACGAACTAATGCCTATGAACCACGATCCTTACCGAAACCTCCTACCGTACTGCTTCCACACGGATAGGAATGACCCTATATAATTAACCAATTTTATCAGGCTATAGAATAAGGATAATGACTATAACGACGAACCATACGACATACTTATTAACAAAATACGCGTAATACTTAACACATATAGAAATAGATATTAAGTTATCCCAATTTCATGTTATTTTACCAAATATATTTTTGAGACAACTTAAGAAATAGTATATATATTTCCTTACGTACATTAATATATTTATTAAGTATCAAAATCGCTTGAAGATTTAGTTTAATACAGAAATTAACTATAAACTTTATGATAGGAATTGTAACAGTACGATTTGAAAATCCGTCCAAAACCAATAGGAAAAAGCTGATGAAACCCCGTAGGAAATCCTTACCGCCCTATTTGCTAAGTTCCGAAAGTGCCAGGAATTCCTTAAACCGAAATACAAAGGTAACAAACTATTTATCCAAATAATAGCGAAAAATTACCGCTAAAACCTAAATTTTAACGTTACACTTTTTAAACCAGAAAGAAATTTCAAAACTTATTGTATGAGCCTTAAGATATCGTTCAAAACTTTTATACACCAATGAATGAACTTCGGATTAGGATTTATGACTAATGAAACTAGAGGCAAAGGCTAAATTACTAAAACAAATTTCGACGAAACGATTTATCTGTTTTCAACCATAAATTTAAGGTTTACTCGAAATCAAACGAATATCTAAAGTACATATACTAAAAAGGAAACTTTAGTAATGAAAAATAAGGACGATCGCTCGGGAAAAAAAAAGTACCGAAACTATAGCAGTACTTGCAAAAATATATACGGAGCTCTATAGGTTTTTAAAAGCGTTATATTGTATATGGTAAAATCAGCTACTAATTTAAAATTATTCCGCTTACGAGAAAATTCGAATTAAACGATAATTTTAAATTAAATTAAATTTTAAGGGTCGCTAAAAAACTAAATTTATAATATACGAAGCCGAATACGAAGGAATGAATAATGGAGTCGTTATATACCTTTACGAAAACATATCCGTAAAAACCGACCTTGAATAAAATATTATATACCTGTTAACCTAAGATAATAAAAATGCCTAAAGTATTTTCGTCGACCTGTAAAATACCTTTTATATATATATTACAAGCCTGGACTGTACAAAAGAAGTTCTTAAAGCTTATATAACGTCGTAATTAATTTTATCTGACAAATAAGGAACCCAGTTTCAGGTTATTATACCTAATACTGGCGTAGCCGAAATTTCGACGACCAGAAAGCGATAGTTCGACGTACTTACGGCAAAATTTCCAAAGTTTCGGCTAAACCAACTCGAAAAACACCGAAAGGTCTTATTTAATAAAGGCAAAACAACGTCGTTCGAAAAGGTCGTTATTAATACGCGTTTCAGACATATCAAGTTTTACGTAATGAATGTTAAAACGACATTAATACTTTTATTAGCTGATATGAACAAGTTTGGAATGAAGGTTCAGAATACAATTAATTAACTTATTCGTACTTTAAATGGTATATCTGTACCGCTTCGACATAAGTTCGACTACTTATAGTTCTTTCCGAAAACACGTATAATTAAAATTATTTACCTAACTTAATTAAATTACGGGCTTTATATCGACGATTGAGATATCTGGCTACAAAATTCCTTTTGCACCAACTTTATATAACAGGTAATATAAACGTAGGGGATAAAACACTTAAAACTATCGAAAAGTTCTTTTACAAGTAACAGTTACATCTATAAACTTTACGATGGTTAAAAATCCGCCTTCAAAACGATATAAACTTTAAATACGAAGTAATTATTAATATTATATATTTAAATAGCCCTCCGGTCCTCTACGTCATCGATACGGCAACATTATTCCAAACCGCTAAATTTACACAAAACGTTCTTGCTATAGATTATTAGTACGTTTTAAAAACCCATCGATTGAACGTTCACTCCACACCTTTAAAATATATTACATACGACGCTGGCACGGCTTTTAATTACACCTAGTAGCATACAACGGCTCGGATAGCCGGTAACGAATGTAAACAAATCCTAATAAAAGCTTTATAAGATATTAAAAAGTTTAAACGATATTAAGGACCACTCAAAAGGGCGTATACAGTATTAACGAAGAACCTAAGGGTTTTCGCTCAAAAATATATATCCTCCACATATCGGGTAACGTTGTTAACAATACTTTCGTCCTTAGTAGGCTTATTCCCACGTTTTGTATCCTTAGTACTTACCCAAGAATCCATATAAACTTTACCCTATCATTATTTACAGTGTAAAGGATTAATGCTATGGCCAATTCCATAGCCATACTACTCTCATTACGAGAGAAAAATAATATATGCTAAGCGTTCACCATGAAAAATAGCTTACATAAAACGGGTATTTTGAATTTACCATCATAATTGAAGGTTTTATTTTGGAAAACGAAATATAAATGGATTAGCCCGTGTATAATTCAAGAATTTAGAGGATATGATAGAGTTATTAACTTACCAAACGGAACGAGTTCTTTTTGCTGGATAATAGTACGCGAATACAAAAAAAGGGTGAAAAGAGACGGCCCAAAACCGCAAAAGTAACAAAAACGCCTATAAAATATTTTTCAAGACGACGAATTTAAATCGAATCCAACTCCATACTCATCCCCAAAACGCGAATCCAAGCCAACCACGCTAAATAAAAGTAACTTATTTATAACAACCCCGCCAAAACCTCATTACTGAGGGCGCCCCATCCGTTCGAAAATTAAAAAACGCCTTAATAAATTTACTAAGAACTCTTTCATCACATGAAAGGAAATAGTAAATCACGAGTTTAACTTAAAACGCTACCGGTAAGGTATTATTATCACCTTAGGTTCCTTATACGCACAATTTACCTAAAAGTAAATCTTAGCCTCAATCGATTTTGGCATACTTCGTTTTCAACGTTTCAATTCAATCATTTACGGTCCCCAAAATATTTTCCCAATCCACTTCGTTTATAAAGTTAAGGATGAAACCGGAAAACTTTACGGAAAACAACGCCTAATTATAAAAAGATACAACAACGAAGGTGAAAAGGATATTATAACCAAATTATTTACGTTATAACGCGTTAGCTATCGCCTAATTCTTACGTCAGCTACCTCCTTTAACGACCCATATAACTTATATATCGAATTTCGAAACATAATGTAAACTTACACTCAATTTAAAAAACAGCTTAAATAACAGATTTATGCCGATATACCTAAAAAAAACCTTAAATAATACCATTTACTAAACACGATTTTATGTTTTATAAAACCACTTTACGGCCTAGCCGAAAACGGTATTTATAAATATAACATCTATAAAAGACATTATGAAAACCAATTCGGAATAACTGGTTTTACATTCGACCCATGCTTATTGGTATTAACGGCCCGTTTAGAAGGCTTTATACTAACAGATATATAAACGGATGATTTTTTAATATTCACTTTTCGTTTTCTGCATTTAACAAAAGAAAAATTTTAATGGCCGGCCTAAAAGTTCAACCCAAAATGTACCTAATCAAAAACCACGTAATTCATTTTAATTGCGTTACTATTACTTTTCGGAACGCCACTTTAAACTTTACGAAAAAAGGGCATCTAAATAAAGTTGACTTTATCGTTTGAATAGCGTAAGACCAGCCGATAAATACAGATATTAATGGGTACGCGGTGCTTAGGTTATTTTTGTAAAATAATGAAGAGCGGCATTTAACCATTTGGTCGCCACCTAAAATTAAACCGACTTGACGGACGATGCATGTAAAACGCTTCACAAACGTCTTTCTTAATAGATACATAATCCAAAATATAGCTTTCAATTTGTACTGTTCAATATACGTATTATGAAACTTTTTATTTTTATTAACGGCTCCTTAGCTAATAATAACGATTATAGCTTACAAATTGGTTTCGGTTTAATG
Organism: Anisogramma anomala; assembly: GCA_038502455.1. Classification (NCBI taxonomy): domain Eukaryota; kingdom Fungi; phylum Ascomycota; class Sordariomycetes; order Diaporthales; family Gnomoniaceae; genus Anisogramma; species Anisogramma anomala. Next base: position 16,022,896 of record JASMMZ010000002.1, on the reverse strand, counting down.
TTCGACAACGACTTTCCGCTCCAAGGAAATATTATATATTAAAGCTTTACCAAGTCTAAAAGGGTTTTGCGGATTGTCTTGGCTGTCGAAATCTATAAAATAGTTAAAGGCTTCGAGTCGTGTTATACCATAACGATAACAGTTTAAATAATTATTTTAATCTGAATTTATTCCATTTTCCTTTTATTATTTATAATAACTCCTTTTCGCTTTATAAGTACCTGGTCAAATTCGGTCCTATAAATGAAAAGCGGTTATTAATCGATATTATTACATCATGCGAATCGTATGAACGATGGAAAATCGAGAAACCCAAAAAGATTAATAGCAAATTTAATTCGGCAAACGCAATAACAAAGGCTATACCTAAAGACGTATTGGAAACTCTTATATTTATAAATACGTTATTTACTCAGGTTGCTAAAAAGGTTTTACGACCTTAATAGGCTATTACGCTACCCTAATTTGATAATACGAATCGGCTTATCGATGCCTTTCGCGCCGATTTACGTTTTTCCTTTATTTACACAAACCACTTGCGCCGATCGTCGATTTTACCTTTATTAGATACAACCATTCGTACCGATACCAGATTTTTGCTTTTTACCCTTTATTTGATTTTACAGTATCGCACAAATTTTAATATATTTCCTCTCTTGTTTTACATTTCATATCACTTTGATTACTATAAAAAATTGTTTTGTAAAGAGCTATAAAATTACTATATTATAACCGGGTATGCTGGCCCGTCGCAGAAACATTTATTCATTATGAAAGGCAAAGAGCGACGCCGTCGCGTCTTCATCGTCCTCCCCATCGCTTTTCCCTTTCTATTAACATCACCGCCATTAACACTAACGATATCATCAACGTTAATAAGAATTTAAACTTATACCTTATTAGTTATATCTTTAGGTAAAGGTGTAAGGAGGGGATTACCCTTTATACAGCGACGTATAATAACGTCGTCGAATTCGCCTATATAATACATACGTAGTCCCCGTTTCAAGCGGCGCCGGCGGCTGCCATCTTTTTATTCCGACGATTAACGCCTATTACTAATTAGTATCAACTTGTTTTTGTTACTTACGACGATTTTTATTTTTTTTTCGGATCGCTCCGAACGGTTTATCTTTGTTAAAAGAAGTTTTTAAAATTCGGTTAAAACTTATCAAAAAGCCGGTTGGCACGTGATACGACCTCGGCCTACGGCCTCAAAACTACCGGAACAGGGGCGTATAAACTGTTAATCCGTTTGTAGCGGTGGCAGCGAGCCAAACGGCCCCTATTTTTATAGCAATTACCAATAAACTTACCCGCGGCCGCGGACGCGACACACAACACGTAAGGGGTATTTATGAACAGTCTAAAATTACGGACACAGATACGTCTCCTTAACACTTAACGCGTTAAAAAGACATTACGGAATACCCTAACAATACGGAATTCCAGACGATAAAGAAAATCCGCCTCGTAATCTTTATTTACAAGGAAAAGTTCAAAATTTACATAACAAGTAAACCTAAAATATACGTAACTTAACGCAATTACGTTAAGTTACACTTACGGCATAAAAGGGCCTTTACGGGTAATCGAGGTTTTACCTGTAAGGAAAAGGTAAGGTTTATAACTTTAAGAGCCCCTTACTTCTTCCCTTGGGAATTAGAAAAGGGGGAGGGAAAGGAGGTGGGAAAGGGCATGGCGACAGTGGGAAAGGGGGTGGCGGTGGCGACAAGGGAGTTTATGGTCGATAAAATGGAGGAGGCGGCGGCGGCGAGTAACGGCGTGGCGGTAGGAAGCGGGATAACGGTTATGGAGGATATCATGTTAAAAAAACGGTGAGCTGGTGATGGGGGCGGCATCGGCTACAGCTATGACAACGCGCCAATGCTTTCGCACCAAACGACGCTTTATAGTTATGTTTTTATGCGGCATTTATTTAAGGGATAGGCTAATATATAGGTGTTAGCCAAAAACCTACCTATTCAAACGGTTTGTTTGATTGTGGGGAATCAAGGTTAAATTAAAATGGGGAGTTATATCGGTTTAAACTATACTCTTTTAAGTTAAAAAGGAAAAAAAAGTATTTTCTAAACCGATAATGATATATCTTTTTAAACTAACCCAATACGTAATTAAGTAATTATCTCTGCGTAGTAACCACTACGAAATTACCCCTATATAATTACTCCTATTAACTTTAAAAGAAGTCATTACCATCCATATCGCCCCTATTGAACTATATTAACTAGACACGAACTACAAATACTACTGCGGCTAAACTTTGCTAATCTCAGCTGAATTTAAAACATTACTTTGGCTAAACTTTATTAATTCCAGCCTAACTTATTAATTTAGACCTTTTATAATTAATACGGTAATAATATTATTATCACGAAAACTTGTTGATTTCAACCTTTTTACAATCAATAAGGTAATAACATTGTCATTATAAAACATATTAATTTAAACCTTTATAACTACAACTATACTGTCATTACTAGATTATGAGTTCGAAGTATAAGGAAAAAAGAAAAGATTACCTGTATGGATAATATCACATACCTTTATAAATAGTATTCATTAGTCAAGTAGCAATGCATTGTATTACAGGATGCACTTCTGCAAAGTGTATGATAACATATTATACTACAGGCTGTACTTTGGTAGGATACAAAGTGCTCCATGTATGGATCGATCAGAAATAGGTATTCCAAACCGAATGAAAATACATGGATCGGTCTGGAATGGTTATACCAAACCGAGCGGCAATACGTGGAGCGGTCTAGAGTAGTACGCTCTGGGTGAGGACTTATAAACCCTCACCTGTAGAGAGTACTTCTAGATTCATCTGCGAAGAATTATCTTATACTATACTACAATATCAATCATTCTGATTACTCTTCAAAGACTTTAATTCACGTGAATATCAAGGCTTGAGACCTTACCGATAGTTAATGATGGCAGGAGGTAGGTTAATACATATTGTTAACCTACGTTGTTGAAGTTGGCTACTGGTAGTAGTAGGCAAGTTAACTCACAAAGGTTAAGCAGCAACAGTAGACGGCTTAACTCACGTTGATTAAGAGTGTCTGAGAGTTTGTTTACGTAGACAAAAAAAAAAGAAAAAAAAAAAAAAAGGGGGGGGGGGGGTGTAAGGATAGGAGTTAACCGGTATTAATTTTACAGACTATTGCTTGGGCTAGTGGTCACCATGAATATAGCCTTGGTGGTTACTAGGCTCCCAAGATACTCTAGAGCCGTCTACTTACGTGACTAAGTCACCCCTTTTCTATTACCTATAGCAACTCCTTAGTAGAGGTTTTTCTCTCTTTTTCTATCGAGGATTATAGATATTATCCGACCATCATAATAGATAGCTGTGGCTCAGCCCTTTTACAGTCATCATCGTTATCTCCGCCACTATCGTTGATATAATTGCTGGTGTCGTTGCCTCGAGGAGAGTGAGCTGCTCCCCACGTTTTAAACTATATTTTTTTGGGTGAAGGTAATAGGTGACGTTTTAATTTTCGCGACGATGCGGAAAAAAGTCGTTCAACCGACTTACGTCAAAAAGAAGCAAGCCTACATTTTATGCCGTGATAGTGTGGACGGTTTTTGCAAATCGCTAGTTAACGTTTATTAAGAAAAAAGCTAGATCTTTGTATTATATATTGATGAAGTGAACGTCGAAACGAAGCCACGGATTACGTATTAGTGGCGTAAACAACGAATAAATAAACCCTGAACTACAAATTGGAAAAGTGGGTAATTTAACTTAGAGGTAGTAGGCGTGTACAAGTACCTTGGGGAACGGTCCCAATATTACCAGTATAGGGGCATTATAGGTAAAGGCTGTGTTTTTACTCGCAGTGGGAAGGTAAAGTTAATAACCTTAGGCTTTCTTCTTTTCTTGTGCTTTTAATACTGTGGTTTAGCGGGAGAGAAAAATGGAGAAGAAGAGGGTTGGGTGACGTTGGTGGGGTAGGCGAAATAGAAGAGGGATGGGCTATTATTGGGGGCGCGATCAATAAAAACGTAAACAGCGGTTACGACTTTGTGACGCGTCGGCTTTATCGTGTTAAACAGCGCCATTGATTGCGATTATTTAGAGATATGTTGTGTAATATGATTAGAATCTGTCGGGTAAATAACAAAGCGTGGTATGGATGATCAATCAAGTAATTGATGAATGTGAAAATTCCGTACGTCTAATTGAGAATTTACCTCGAAATTGATAACGCGTTGAAAGAGGAAAGAAATAAGATTTTCTTGGTCTGATAGTGATATATTACTTTGAATTAACTTTACAATACATGGAATTAATAGTTACTCCTCTATGAAGTTTGGTAATCCTTTAAAACGTCTTTCTAAAATAAGTTGACACGACTATTATTATCCAAGAATCGATTACCTTTTAGAATAAATTATATTACATATTACCTCTATTACTGAGTAACAGATTCAAGTTTTGGACGAATTATATTGTTATTATTGAGGTGTGGATACAGAACTTCTCAACAAAAATAAAGATTACTATTATAGATATTATTATATATCACTATAGTTAGTAAACGTGGAGAACCACGTTTGCGAAGTATATGGTAGAGTGTTAAGCCTCGAGAGAACGTTTGTAACGTGTATAGTAGGTTTTCAGGCCCCGAATAGCACGTTAGCAGAGTATTTAGTAGAGTGTCACGCCATAGGTGAGAGCTCATAGGCTCTTATCTAAGGTGTTCATTTTCCAAATGTCTCTTCTCCCTTTTACATTTACCTATTTACTACCATACTCTGAATGCTATACTGTCTTCTTTCATTGGTGACGTAGGGACCTAACCGATAATATCTGTCTTTTAGGCGGTCGTCCACGTTGTCATCATTCCATAAACCAATTTCTAGTCGGTTCGGAAGTGTTTTGACAACTAATTCGTTTGGCATAAGCATTTTCATTAGGTTTTAAAAGTATTTTATATAGTTTAACATACTTAAATCGAAAGATAACCATAAAGTTAGCGTTTTTAACCATTATTCATATGTTGATGATACTTGTGATCTCGTAGAGTCGGTTGAATCTTTCTAGCTCACCCTACATCATGATTTCAAAAGAATTAAAAACAATACGTTCGTTATCGAAGGTTCGTTTCTGGTGTTAAAAGCTTTATTAATTTATCGTTATATGTTTTTTTTTTTAAAGTATTCTCAATGTTTCAATATATATTACAACGGGTTTTGAAGTCTTTAGTAATAAAGTTCATTTAGTTTTCATACGTCGATACACGTAAAATATTAGTAAAGTTGGTACTAAACTATTGAAACCATAGATATCGCTAAGGTTTTTCACTAATGTCTTAGTTATCTGAGATAATTGTCCTTTACTTAGACTTTATAACTACTGGAAAACAACGAGTAAAAACCTAATGACTCGATTCTTATCGACTAGAATGTTTTTGAATAAAATCGTAATTTAATATCCAAAAAGTTATATATCTTACCTTCATACTTTTCTTTATTTCAAGGGAATGAGCCGAGGCTTCTATTCTAGGAAGTTGAATATTGTTGATAATCTGTGATGGAAAGGGACGAGAGGCCTCTGGTATGTAGCTCCTATAAAGTTAGTATAATATGGTTTATTATAGTTATATGATTGATTACATGGTGTGAGTAAGTTGTGGAGTAGCATATGAATGTCATAAAAATGTGGTAATCGTGGAGGTCGAATATTTAACGATTACTAGGGCAGGTATTAACTTGTAACATCACTTCCAGCTTACCCTTTGTCAACTTCAGGGCCTTTATAGTTAATTTTGCAACGCATTGTCATAATATGAAAGGCGACGGAGTTCCTACTATTAAATGTAGAATACTCTGGTATATTATAAAAGTCGCTGGCGTTTTTACCGTATATAAAGGCGGTAACACGGCTCCATTCCTCTAAATAGCGACTTTACCTATGGTTAATATCCTTTCACCTTTTCCCTTTATAATAACAATTCTCTATTTAAAGGTTTTCCTCCCTTTTTTATTATTATTTTTATGAAAGATTTATCCCTTCCGTTTCCTTTGCCTCCTGTTTTACTCGGTTTCTATATTTACAATATAGACTTTATGAAATCCAAAATTATTATTGTAAAAGATAAGGCTATTCTTCATATAAATTTTTGTTTATAAGCTATTCAACCCCTATTAATGGACAATCAATTTCCATATATTAGATTTAAAGACATCATCTTCAACAACACTCTCGAATCAACCTTTTTTTAATTATTTCATCGTTTCACATATAATGTTCATAAGTTTTATTTCAATATTATTGGTAAATGTTAGTAGGTTCTTGGAGTTTTAACATAGTCGATTCGAATCGTGGTCGAAGTAACTGGTCGATTGCATTGACAGTAGTGATGTGTTAATTCTAAGTTTGGAAGACCGCTAGCGGGTGTGAACACTAATTTATATGGCCAATTAATCAGCGCGTAGCCTAGTTTCAAGTTGACAATTACTATCCTTAACTTAAAGTAAATACAGAAAATCACATAAACTATAGTCAACCTACAGTTAGTACAATCAACTCACTATCAGTATAATTGACTTAACTGTACTGTAATTAACTATTTTTCTAATACTAGCGACGTTTTTTTGTGCTTACGCTCGCTTGTATAGTCAACCACTGATTTTTAGTAATCTCTAATCTTTTTCCTTAATCCATATACTAGACCCTTATCAAATCCAGTTTTTTTTTGCATTTAAATTAACTTCAATTACGGCCATTTGCTATACTATTCAGAATACTGAATTCCTTAACTCACGTACACAAGTCTATCCCTATGGACTTGTCCATATTATAAACTTATATGCCACTACTTGTGTACCCTCTGCTAATAGGGTTGAGCATTCTTTTTTTACACTCTATTATTGTTACTCTAGCAGGCTTCCAGTTTACCATGGTATCCGTGTTCCTTCGCGTTACGTTCCGGGTGTTCTATGTAATCATCGATCCGTACGGTTAGCATATTGCTATCTACAAACCTTTTCAGGTGGCCGTTAGGCGTAAACTTGGTTATAGAGTTAACGAAGTTATCTTTAATGTTTAGCTACCGAAATTCATCGATTTTCCGAGATTCGTATACTTTTTATAAAGGCATTACGTTTATTATTAAACGTTTGTCATTAGTTATTTCTTACTTTGATTGGCTTTGGTAAATGCTTCGGAAGTTTACATATAAAATTACAGGTATCGAAAGAAAGCCCATTGTTTCGGTGATAATGCTTAACGTGCCGTCAATTACTACACCGATATAAAATGCTAGTACGACACAGTAAGCCTCCAATATAAATCAGTTTCGTATTATGCACTTAAATTTGGTCGATATTTAATATATGAGTTTGTGTGTAATTCGAAATTATCTATCATATACATCGTTGTTATCGATTATGATAAGGAATTAGATTCACGATATAAGGTTAATATTATTTGATAAAAAGATGTCCGTAAAAATATATTAACTCCGCTATCATTTAATCCACCGGTACCATATTAATATCTTTATTTTAATATTTCATCTACCACTAAATACATTTATTCAACTTATTAAAGTCTTCATTTTATACATATTAAACTTGTTCCATAATCTACAGATCGAAAAATGATTTTGTTTGGTATATTATGGCTATATAAGCCGTTGGGACCCTTTACTACAGATATTACAATGGTTTTACCTTGTCGGTTTTACTAATATTTTCTAAGCTCGTGGTTTTCCCTTTTTAACATAAAATAAGGTATATATTACGGATATCGTTGATACTACCAATACGGATTAACGATCTATTAAAATCGAGTTATATATATTTAGCTAATGTTTTAATAGACTTATATTTTCAAAGCATAAATTTTTGATAACTGATAATTCCGTTGTCGTAATTCCAGCGTTACGCGAAAAAGTATATTATCAATTTTCATATGAATTTTGCCGAGGTTTTTACTTTCTGTAATCAATACGTAAGAGTCAAGCATTATTGTCATTACAATCAACAGCTTCCTAAAGTATATTTTTTATGTTATGAATTGATGAATACCTACTTCATTGCATTCTTCTAAATATTTATCATATTATATTACCATTATGGCAAAAATCCCATTCCTTTCGTCCTTCTGTATTTTTCATAGTTTAATTCGTTGCAGATTTGTATCTGATTTAGTATACGTTGGCGTAATGTTACGGCTATTAAGGGTGAATTCAACGCATACGATAACAGTTACATTGATAGAAATTACGACGAATAAACTTTATCTGATTTTTTAATTCCTAACGATGAAGTAAGTATTTAAATTTTGATTTATTACCGAAATTTTGAACGATTAGCTTCAATTCTTCGTTTAGCTGGTTCATGTCCATGCCTTAAACTTCGTGAAATATTCTCGACTAAAAAATTTCAACTTTTTAAATTTTAAGCTACGTTAATACTATACGTTGAATAACTGTTTGTGTAGGGATACCGTCGATCTTAACTCGATCGTTTTGATTTAAGGACTTACCCGGTGAGTTCATATTTCCTTCAACATGTAATGGAAGGGCTAGGTTTCCGTTAGACCTTTTTTGAAAAATACCAAAGCCGATATGTGTATATTTACAAACTTGTCGTCATTATAGTTATCTTTCTCTTTAGTCATTATAGATCTTTCAAGTAGTTTGTGTTTGAGCTGTTGACTTTCAATTAGATTATTAATAATATGTTTGAGAAATTTATATTAATTCATTCATTTGGCTCCAAGGGTATAAGCTTATGGATCTTTGTTGAATTTTAAGCGTTTTTCATACGATTCATTCTGTGCAATGAGTGAAATCAACGGAACCTATAACATTTTAAGCAATTACATTTGAATTCAATATACCTAGTATCCTAAAACATCCATCTCATCTATTTAAAAAGAAATTACGTAATTAATGTACTTTAAAAGAGAAAAGATAGCACGTTTGTTGTCGATAGTCTGTTACTAGTATTAATAGTATTATTAATTCACCAGGGAACTAGTTCGATTCTTAATTTCTTTAAAGTTTCATTATATGCCATAATACGCTTCTAAGTATTTAATGATAGCGGAAATTTCATCGTTATACATGGGTACGCGCCTAATACCTGTAAAGTAAGTATAAAACCGTTGAAACTAACAGCATCCTTAAGACTTTTCACTACCATGTTCAACCGTGTCTCATTATTTATAAAAATGATGATTTTTGTAGTAAGAATATTGTAAACATTTCGTAAAAATGCGTTATTTTTTGTGACCTCACCAATACCTCAGTAAACATTAACGGGAACTTTTTTTACATTAAATCCCCATAAATACATCATGAATTTTAGATTCTACCGTAAAAGATTTAATAACGGTACCGTAAATTAGTATATCTTAGGGTTTTACATACATCTCAATTTACAAAGTACGTAATACCACTCCTCTTTTCTTTGCCGTAGTGTTTTTAAGTAACTTACTATTGTACAACACTCATCCAGAATCAATAATATAGTAAAATAAGCTTATTATCTGAGTAAAACACATCGACGAAATTCTCAAATTAAAATCTTGGTTTTTTTATCGTGAAATTCAACCTTAATTGGGTTGAGGAGTGTATTTAGAAGTAATAACAAAGCCTTATAATTACTTTCAACGTTAACAAGTTTATATCTTTATAATTAGCCGCTGTAAGGACCTTTATAAACCTATTAATCGCTGGATAGTTAAATTATCGATATATTTAACGAAGGTTTCACTGCTTCAAATTCAACATCATTCCCTTTGTCGCTTATAGGTGAAACCATGAGAATCTCAGTTTCAATCTGAGTGGAAAACTTTAGTTGTTACTCTAGACCAGTTCGTCAATTGAAACATCAACGTTGATGTCGAGCTTATTCATATTTTCATGGAAAAAGATGAAGGGGTTATGGCATTCCATAATTTCAAGGACAATGATCCCAACAATCATTGTTCCAATCGTGAATCCTAATGACCAAAGTTTTTTTTCCAAAACTAAAATCAACTTTTTTGCTATCAGCATCCATATAGTCAAGTTCCATAACAATATTCATATACTTTTGTAAAACTACGTACTATGAATACCCTTCTATTGAATACTGTATTACTACAAGATCTAGAAAAATATTTTCAAAACTTTACTCAGCGTAACCGTGGTAAATAATAATCCAGTGAGTAAAACTGACGTTTTAATTATGATTATAACAATAATAAGGCATTTCACTTATCAAGCGGTATGAAAAGGCGTGTTCAGCAAGTAATTACGTTATCTTAGAGCTAATACTAGTATCTTAATACCAACTGATAGTATTAGGCTTATGTTACTTATTTTACTCCTCTTTGCCATCAAATTTTAAAATGTGTGTAATTTATTTACAATTAAAAGTAATAGGGTATTGAATATAATATATTACCTGCCTTGAATCGACTGAAGCAATATTATAGCGTATTATCAAGGAACCTTATTTTCTGTAAATCAAACACTTCTTCATATTGTAAGGAAACTTATATATCTAATTTAAATACTTTAAAAAAAGAATATTCTTTTCCTTACGTTCTTCATTGTTCAAGCTTCTAAGTCAAAGCTTTTTATTCAGCGTATTACTTAGGCTTACCATCATTAAAGTTGATGTAATACGTATAGTCGAGATATTCATTGTTGTCGTTAAAATTCCAAGTTTAGGATAATATACCAGTCGAGTTCGATACCCTAGTTATTATAACTGTAAAAAAGTATCATAACTGGTTAAAAAATCTTTTTCTAGTGACTTTAAGGAATTTTAAAACCTATTGAAACTCCTTATAACCCATAATAATTGGGTTAATTTACTGGCATAAAATGCCTTCACCAACTTCTACATTCTCAAAAACTTCTAAGCAAAGCATCAGCTTATCAAGAATTTATATGAGGAGGTCCATCGAATTTTCCTAATAGTTCATGTATTCAATATATAGAACCAATAAATGATATTCCAGTTTTTATGATACTAGAAAAATTTGGCGTTATATTTGAAATAACCTTAAAAACCATTGTTAGTCTCCTGAAAAGACGAGTAATTCGTCAAATACTGAAGGTAATAATCATCGAGATAATTGGTAAGAATATTGGGAAACAACGATTAAAAGCCTAGGAACTTAATGCTTATCTGACAGAAAATATTGAAAAACAATTGTAACTTGATGTTAATGAAGTTGTATAGATTATAGTTATATTTATCTTTTCCTCGCCAAATTTTAAAGAAAGTAGTAATTACCGAGTTATTAGTATCCATTACAGGAACATCTCGAGGGGTAAAAATAATGTACTGGTCGTAAAAGCCCTCTCAATATTTCAACAGGTAAAACTGGGTCTAGTGTTGATAGGCAGGTTAGTTACCTCTGGCAGAATTTGCAGGCAACAGCTAGTGATCGTACTTATATTAGCATCGCGTGTAAAGCCGCTTCTTTCTTATAAATGGAGCTATTAACAAACTAATTGGAATTGAAAGTATTGACAAATTAAAGTATTACCGTAGATTTTGTGATAGTCTTATCAGTATTAAAGAAGATTTTAATAAGATTTGTATTCAATTAACTAACATATTTTACGATTACCACGGGGTATTTATGGGTGGTTATAGGCCTAAGAACTTAACACTCCTAAGTCAATTAATTCCTTATTGTTTCCAGCGACGTTGGCAACGATGTTTTTGCAATGAGATTCTTGAGTACAATGGGTTTAAGTAATTCATCTGGATTTAAACAGGTTCTTATAAACATATATAAGGGCGGTGGGGAACACTATCGCTAGCAATAATTTTGTTCATGTTTTCACATATCTTTTAAAGATCTTCATCTATTTCGTGTTTATATAAAATGTTCTCTAGGTTACCCTCTATTCTTTACCTTACAGTTAGATTGACCCCTCGATTGGACAACTTAGTTTTTAGCCTAGTTTTGACTTGCCTATCTATCGTCTTTTACATATTTGAAATCTATTCGTTAAATGATTCGTAGAAGTTATCGAGTGTGATATATCATTTATTAAATACGATGGGGTTTAAATTAAAGATGAAGTAGCCAATATAATTCGTCAAATACTTAGTGTTCGAGTTTTTGTTAAACTTTATTTATCATAGGTCGTTATCCACATATTTCACGAACCTGAATCCAAGGCTTCTGATTTTCTCCTTTCTAACAAAGTCGGTAACGATGTCGATCTTAGCGTTTATGGTGGCCATCTGAACGATGATTGAAGTATTGTAGGGGGGCAAAGATTGGTATTAGAGGGTAGGTTGTGGATTGTAGGTTATTTGCCGTCAAATTTGTTACTTATAGTTGAAGTTTGTTAGAATTAGTCGTTTTTCGATTTAAATTTGCAGTAATAATATCCTAAATATTACTGACTTATACGTTTGCTAAATTTGATAACTTTACGATCTAAAGACTTTCAAGCGGTCAATCTCAAAGATTTTTAAACTGGTTTAATAATGATTTCTTTGTGTTTTCGATGATTCTGTCTATACCTTCACTACTTATAAACTGCTGCAGGCATATGTATAATCTATAACATCTCTTTATTTACTGCTGCAAACAGCTACACATCGTTCAAGTGTACTTAGCAAGAATCTTTCTTCTCTCTTGCCTCAAAAAGGCGTAACAATCGAAAGGTAACTTTTTCTTCTACCTAACTAATCTATGCTTAACTTAATATAAACTGATCAGTGTTAGTAAGCCTTTATTGTTGCAACTTAGTCTATTCAAATCGTATTCCAAGTAACTGGTATATTGAATTGAAAGTTGTTATATGTTAGTTTTAAGTTTGGCAAACCGCTAGCTAGTCTACACACTAATTCATATGACCAATTACTTGGCCCGCGCACTGGCCTAAAGTAAGCACCAACTATACTTGACTTGTAATTAATAAAGTCAATCACAAAAACTACACTCAACTTGTAGTTGGTACAATCACCTTACTGTTAGTATAGTTGACTTGACTGAACTACGATTGACTGCTGTTTCAACAGTAAATGTATTATAGATATTTCACAAAAAAGGCAACTTATTAATTAAGAAAGAAGATATCGGTGTTCTATGTTAATTTCGTATCGTTAACAAAATAAGGAGAAGCTTGAATGCTATATTGATTTTTGTGAACTTAATCCCTGATATAAACGATGTTATTACAGAGCTGTGTAAGGTTTATTCTAGATTTTACGTTTGAAACTGAAGTAGGAAACATCGTTTTCTAATTGTAATTTCTTTGATAACACGTAATCACATAATATATTTACATAAATCGTTATCGCTAAAAAGTTTTTAACTTTCGTCGCACAATATCAAAAGAAATTGACTAACGTTGTGGAGTATGATGACTTTTTTCACTTTTATTAGGTGGACATTACATTGTTAGATTTTTGATTGAAAAATCTAAAATTTAAGTACACAAAGACGTTTTGTTTCAAACGTATATAAAATGATTAACAATCTCTTAGAAAATTTACACAAGGATTGTGAAAGTATTTAATGAAAGTGTTTAGAGTTTCAATACAGCTTTTAACATGAATGTAGGGTTAAGTAAAGGAAATTATTTGTAAATAAAGGTTTGGATTTGATGTTCCATGACGGTATTAGTAATGACAAGAATTTATCTCAAAGACTTTTTAAACAATGTTTGAATAGGTATAAAAAGTAATATGCGTTTATTATATTTGAAAACAAAGAAGGAACTATTTACGAATGATTTGATTATTGGATAATCAATAAAATCAAACTTAACAAGTATTAATTAAGGGCTTTATTCATATATTTGCTTAACGGACGGGCTTTATATTCTTTTTATTTCAACCGTGTTATAAGCATATTTTACGTAATGTTTAAGTTGTTGAAGTCTAAGTTATCCGGTTGATTGGAATTCTTCGTTTCGAGGGGTTGCAGATTCTAATTCAATTATTTTGAGATTTAGTTTCCATTTTGAAAGTGGTTCCAACGTGATATTTGGATTTGAATTGAACGTTCATGCCGATAAATTAAATAAAGGGCGGTTAATACTTATGAAGTCGTTTGTTGGGTATCAGATCGATAATTATTAATACGAATTAATTAATACAAAAACGAATTTTTTTTGGTTGGAGATATTGAATTCGACGATATTAAAATTAAAAACGCGTATTATTTGGTATTTTTTGTGAGTTTGCCGAGGTTCTTGGAAAACTTTTCGATTATATGGTTTTGGAAGAAAGTTTAAACGTTATTTCCGATTGTAAACCATTCGTCAAAATAACAATGCTTATTAACGGGATTTTATACATTTTTACGTAGCCTTTATCGAGGTTCATATAGATTTTATCTAGTTATAAATACGTTCAAAATGTTTTTCATATTTGCGTACGGTTTTATAATCAGGATGATTAAATATTAAACCGGTTGAATGAGGTTGATATAGTAATTATATGTTATAAAAACTGGTTGATACTGATAATAAGGATATTTTCATTATTTACCGTTGATTGATAATCTGAAAGTAATCGATTTTGATTAGGTTCGGTTTAAATAATGAAGGAATTTTTCTAATTTTAAAAATCGATTATTTTTTCATGATCTTTATTTGTTATTCGTTTAAAATCAATATTATGATATTATCTCATACTCGTTACGCCGTCAAATAGTTTTAAGAAGTCATAAATTAAATTTGAGTTGCGTTTGTTAACGATTATATAAAGAAAAACTATAAAATCGATGATATTGGTGTATTAAATGTTATAAATAAACCCCTGTCCTCATGATAAGTATAACTCTTAAGATAATAGTTGTATTCAAGCCATCCATAAAAATTTTGAGGTAATGTATAGTAATAATACATTTTCCATAAAATTCAATTATGAAGTCAAACAATGGTTCGTTATAAAGTTAATAGGTAATTCATCAGGGCGTAATGGTTTTCTCGTGACGATATTGTTAATATGTCGTTCATTTATAATTATCATAATTATAAAAGAAGCGTTGAATAATATAATGTAGCTTAGGCTAAGAGTTTGGTTTTTAAAGAATAGTAATAATGTAGTTATGTCTCTGGAGAGAGGCGATAGGTAAGTCGTATATAACTAAAATTAACTTAGTACCAGATGTTTTATAAGTAGGCATCTAGATTTAGTTGAAAAAACGTAAATATTTATTGTTGTTTATAGTGTATTTTTAAATGCACACCTGAAGTACTTGGTTATTTTTCTTGAAAATATCTGTATTAAAATTACGATAATATATACATTCATTACAAATAAAGAGAGAATATAGAGTGTTTCAGGTGATAACGGCGTTTTTTTTAAAAAAAGAAATTCGTTTAGGAAATGTTTGTGGTTTTTTGGAAATAACTTTTTTGGTCATATAGGGATGGTATAAACGAGAGTTTGGGGTTGGTAAGGTAATTAATCATTCAGGGCAAATAATTCTCAATCTATGGTTTATAGATAAAGGTTGAAAATGGTTTTCGATAATTTTGCTTGTGATGATGTATTAAATCCTATGTAATTCGCTACTGTATTGTAAATTATTTTAAAACTAAATTGAAAAATCCGTTTTGATTTATGTATTGTTTTTCGAATATTCGTTCAATTATTATAAAATATTACAAGATTTTATGTTTCATAAATATGTTAAATATAGTATTTGTGCCACAAAGTTCTACGTTCCATGTTTCCAAGTAGCTTATGATGTTTACAAGTTCCTTATTATAAATTTCGTAATCATATTTGACGAGCGGTGAGTGATAGGAGTAGTATTTTCAAGGGGGGAGGATACCTTATTCGTTGTTTAGAAGTAAGCAGTGCTCAAAAACGTAATCGGGATAGTTGGCCTATAAAATTGTTTTATTTTATGGTTTCGTTGAGTTAAAAATTGGTTTCGTGAAAACCGAAAATTTAAGTTATTCAAACGTAGATTTTTTTTTCTTGGATTTTGACGTAAAATAACCGGGATTTGTAGCTAACTAAATATAAGGATATATGATATTCGAATAAGTTTGAAAAAAAAAACTAGTATAAATGAGTAGAATTTGAAAACACACATACCTTCAATACCGAGATGGAAGTCGTTTACTCCTGGATAACGTGTATTTTCTAGGGGTTTATACGTACTTTTATTTCGGCTTCGAGAATAAACCTTTAATATTTGGCTTTTGACTCGATAAATTCGTTTTTTTTGGATATTTGAAAGTTAAAATTAGCTACGTTCAAAAGGTTGAATACCTTTTTGATTTTACTATTGTGGTCATTAAAGGTATTACTCAAATAAATAAATATGTCTTCAAGGAAACGAAAATGAAAAATATTGAACAACGGGCGTAAGAATTTATTCATATATTGTTACAAGGTATTTGGCGTTTTGGAAAGATTGAAAGGAGTGATTATCTATTCGGAAACGCCTAAACAAATACACAACATAGTAATCAATTTATCACTTTTTTAAACACAAAAATTAAAAAAACGACTGGAGCTTTGAGTTTGTTAAATTATATTGCCTGTAAAATTTAGTGAGCGTTTTTGTTATAAAATGAAATTGTTGGTAGGCCTTAGACATTGCAACGTTGTCGATTCGATTGGTCTTCGAAGTAACAGTAGTATTGCGTGGTCTGATGGGGGATATATTGTTTTAGGTTTTGCAGATCGCTAGCCGGTTTGAACCGTAATTTGTATAGCCGATTGCTTGGCCGGTGCCCTAGAGTGAAGTGCAACGTACTGCATTCAATTTACACCCAATGCGTTAAGTCTCCACAAAGTAATACATTTGCAATATAGTCAACTTAACTGTAGGTAAAGTTAACCTACTGCACTGTATGTAATATTATTTCAATACTGACAGCCTTTTAGTCTGTACGCGCACGCTAGTATGGCTGGCCAATCTTTTTCAGTTACCATTGAATTTCCTCTTCATCAACTGGTTAGACCCCTGTCAATTCCAGTTGACTTTTATATTGCATTTCACTCAATTGCGTTCAAGTTAAACATATTTGGCTTCAATTGCGTCGTTGCCTCTGAGGTCCAAGTTTATTAACTCCTATAAAAATTTCTTTCATTATAACCTTTTATAAGCCTCAACTATGCCACTTAAATAGATTGTTATTATTAATCCCATAGTTGTCTTCTAATTTGCCAGTACATTCTTATCCACCGTTGCGTGATTTGGGCTTTCCGGGCGGTCTATTCACGTATTCCTTAATACGTATGGTTAGTTCGTTGTCGTCTACAAACCTTTTTAGGGCTTTATTTGGCGTGACTTTTGTTATAGCATTTATAGGATTATCTTTGTTATCGATCTATCGGAACTCCTTGATTTCTTTTTCTTCGTAAGCTTCGCAGAGTGCTATTACGTCGATTATCAAGCGTTTTTTGTTCGTCGTTCTGAGCTTTAATAGGTATTCAAAAAGACTCCTTAAATCGATACAGATTACCACCGGGATAGAGGTAATCTTTAGCTGCCTAGTGATGATATTGAGGGTTTTCCATAGTATTATGTCTAATTTAAAGCCCGCTACTATGCCGTAGACCTTTAAAGTTAATATATTTCGTGTAATCCTCTTGTATTTGACAAAGGTTTAGTAGAATAGGTTACCGGTAATGCTAAACTGATCTTTCCGTTAATCTTTGTTGACAAGGGTTATTACAAAGCCGATTTGTAAAGATAAGTCGGTGTTATTTGTAAAGAACCCGTCCATGAAGATTATTAGTTTTGCCTTTGCGAGGTCGATTGGTACTATATTAATTCCGCGGTCCAGGTTTTGTATTTGCCACTCCAACCTTTTTTTTAGTCTATTAAAGTATTTATTCGTTAGTGTTTGTGCCTTTGCTGTAATAGATAAATCGTATAAAGCTTTCGGTTGGTATAAAATAGACATATAGTTACTCTATATATGCTATTTTAAGTACCATTGAGCCCTGGATTTATTAGTTTTGTCGAATATGGTAAAAATAGCGTTTTAGCCCTTTTAACAGAAGCTTAAGCCGGTATTAAATACCAAGAATACGAATTAATAATTTATTAAAGTTAAATTAATTTATTTCCCTTAACGTTATTACTGGCTTATAATTCCAGAAATTGGGTGTTTCGATTGCTTGTTATTCGTATGTTATAAAGTTAGCCGTTTAGACGAGGAAGATATCGTTAGTTTATATACCTATTATACCGAAGTCATTTTTTTACGTTACTAATAAGTAAGGGTCGTATGTTCAATAATTTATCGTTAGCTGGGTTTCAAAATGAGATTGGTAAGTCAAAAACTAGTAGACACCTGCTTTAGCTATTTTATATAGTGGTTTGATATACCGTATTATCGTTTTTAGTAGGTAGATCGCGCGGAGTTTATGTGGTAGTTCTAATAATATAATCCGCTGTAGATCTGTTATTGATTGTGTGTAGGCTTATGTAATATTGCAGTTATTAAGTGTAAATTTTCCTTTCAGTTTTTGTTAGAAAACTTATTATTAGGGTAACCATTAAGCATTGGTTAATTTTTTATATTGTTGGCTAATTTGTAAGGATTTAGTCTTTACCTTTATTGCCGCATCTTTAGGTGATTAGCCGTGACTTTTAATACGGGCACCCCGTGGTTTTGCCTTTAAATTCGTAAATAATCCTCGATTTCAAAATCGTAATATTTAGGTTTTAAAGGTTAAAGTTAGCCTTTGGTACAAATTGTACTATAATTCGAGTTAATAGGCCGTCGATTTTGACCTTGTAGCTTTTTTAAAAAAGTTTTCCTGAGATTTTAATAATTCTTTATGCCTTAAGCTTTATTGCTAAGTTTTCGTTATCTTTTTTTTTTTTTGCTTACTTAAGTAGTATCCTAAATGAAGCTCGGTATATATTCCTTCTTTTCAACGTTTTCCTTCTTCTTCGAAGATCATCTACATTGGTAGCGTTTTATCAGTTTGTTAATAACGGGAAGAAGAGGATTGTGTTAGCTCGATTGTTTTGCTTATGGGGCTTAAGGGTCTTTATTTTTAGTACCGTTAATATAGGGTTTGACTTAGGTAGTTCGAAAGGATATAGGATCGTTAGCAGTTTTAATAACCACTTTAAAGTTTGCGATACTTAATATCTTATACGAACCCTTTTATTTTTCCGACTTCAGCTACACGAAGACTTTACTTTGTAGTAGCAAAGTAATTATGTCGATCGTTGTAGGCCCGATTTTGATGTTAAGTGTATTATTGACTTGATGGCATGCCGATTCCCTTCGTAGTTCCTTGAAAACTTTGCTGTAAGCCGTAATACGTTTTTAAGTACTTGCCAAGGGTAGAAATTCACTCGTCAGTCGTGGGTACGTTTTAAAAACTAGTAGTGTTTGTACTAATCCATTAGGGCCCACAGTATCGTTTAAGCCTTTTACTGCCATTTTTAGGCATGCGTTCGGATCCGTAAAACTTCCAATTTCCAACGTAAGGATACTATACGTTCGGAGAATTAGGGAGTGTACCCTTTTAACTTTTCTAATGCTTTAGTAGGCTTTTATAGGTACCTGTTTTCATTGAATACCTATTATGTTGGTATTTTTGTGAAACTTCGCCGCCGTAAAGTTAGTATCAGTATTGTGAAAGATGACGTTAGGTAAACTCAGATACTTATTGATCTACAATGTTCTTAACATTTCCTACGTATCCTTTGCCTAAAGTGACTTTAGAAACTTAGCTTCGTGAAAAGAGGTTGCGGAGTTAATGACGTGTAAAATAGGTTTGTTATATAAGTAAAACATATTGATAAAGATTTTGTAATTAAAGTTCTTATCGTTTTTAATATAAACTTCAATTTTGGGGGGGATTGGAAATACTTTGGATAATAGTGGTTAAGCCTTTCAATGGTTTTTACGGTAAAGTATTCTACATCGTTATGCCTGGTGGACTTTAGAACTTTATATAGTTTATTAATAGCTGGGTAGTTAAAACTCTGGTTTAGCTAATGTATTTCCGGCTTCGTCAGGTTTAATACCATTACTTTCAGACCTTAAAGATAAAACTATAGGTTCCTCTACTTAAAGGCAAATAGAAACCTTTAGCCGTTTTTAATTGGTTCGTCTACGTTGACGTCTACGTTGACTCCAAGGGTTTTTATGTCTTTTAAGTAAAGTAAGAAAAGGGTAAGGGATTTGAGGATATGGAATGTAATTGCTTTTACAACAGTTTGAACTACCGTTGTCTCTAGTGACAATAGTTATTCGCTTAGACTAAAGCTAACTTTGGCTTGGTTAGTATCGTTATAATTAATATTTATAGTTGTAATACTTTCCCTCCGTAATTCCATATATTACTAATAGCATTTTATTAAGTACCTTATCGCTCCAGTGTTTGGTATGATAACCTAAAACGTATAATCTGTATAATAATTACAGAGGTCAAAAGTGTATAAGGGATTTGGGTGTGGTTAGGGTAAAGATAAGGGTTTTCGCTCCTTAAACGGTATAAAAAGGTATGGTCGGCTGATTACTAGGCTATCGTATTAAAAGCAATATCTTTTTGTTACTTAATTTGTTTGAAAGCGTTAGTGGCATTAGTTGACTCGTCGCCTTTAGCATTTGTCACTTGTTTTAAGTAATCATGTTTTTAAGTAGTAAGGTATTGGATGTAATACGTTACCTTCCTATTGTTAAGTTTGGCGGGTGAGTGGCGAGTTAACTAGTAGCCGTTCTTTCCATAAATTTAATATTTCTTATTATTATTACGATAATAGTGTTTATAGTTCATAAATTTACATAAATTTTATTAGTGTTAGCGTGAGTATTGCCTCCAGTTCTAGTCCAAGGTTAATAGGCTTAACTTTAGGCGTTATAAACTTCTGAAGTTACGGTTGAGGTAATTAACCAATGTAAAGTCTTCCTCATCTACTTTAAGAAAATTGCCGGCTTAGGAATATATACTGAGCGAGTTTGGTGTACGCGTTATTACGGTGGCACGAGAGGAGTGTAATTAGCTTAAGGAGCCTTTATAGGTGTTATTTGAACGTTATAAGGCGTATTAGAACTTACTAACTCCCATAATAGCTGTCCGTATCTATTTGAGAAGTGGGGATTTACCAGCGTAGGCCTTTCCTATTGCCTTTTAACATATTATTAGCTTGTTAATCATTTGATTAAAAATATATATCGGTGATTCCTCCTCTTTTTTTCCTTGTTATTATTGTAGTCCACCACGTAGTAGCTCAGTCCGTATGTTATTACGCGAGGTGGACATCGTGTTCAAAGTGGCATTTTATACCATTATAAATCTCGCGAAACGTTGTAACGCTAATTATAAAGGTTAGGTAGTATTCTTTGGCATCACTTATAAAAATTCTGGAGAATAGTAAGTGAAAATAAAAAATTAGGATTTCTATTTACTTGTAGATATTTTGAAAAGGTATTATCTTGGTGTCGAAAAGGTTGTAAGGTTTCTTATTATACTTTTTTATATTTTTCTAGATTTCGATGAAGTCCGTTATTAACTTGTAATTGATGTTGATTATCTAGACAGATATTAGGTGAAGGTCGCGATAATTATCTTAGTTTCAGTTGGTGTTTTTTGGCGGTTTAAATTTTGGAGGTTTCGAAGCCTGGTGTTATGAGTAATTACTAGTCGCCTGGTCCGAGAGGTGAAATTCTATAGTAAAACCTGTAGTAGGTTCGCGCATGTAAGTATATTCAAAGGGAAAGGATTTTAAGGGTTTTAACTGTAAATTTGTTAAAGGACGATGAATATTTGAAGTGTTTGGAATGCCTGGCCATTTTTTCTAATTGATTGGTGTAAAGAGCTAACGTTAATACCTTTGGCCTCGTTTGAAATTGTTGCTTTACGTGCTTTGCTACAGCTAAAGGCGTATTGTGTGTTATTTTATAGAAGTACTAAACTGCTGAGGAGATTAATAGGTTCTTCATTACCAGCGCATAAAGAGGTTTAAGTCAGCTAAGGGTAGGTTAGAGGTCCTTTAGAACGTGTGTCTGGGAATTTGAATCCTTCAACGCCTTTTCCTTTTCCTTAAGGGTCTTAAAAATTAAGGTCTTAAGGATGTTTTTAAAGCTTGGTTAGATCAACAAGTTTCTGCGTCAACTTCGTAGTACCCTTTAATGGTATATATATTCCTTGCCGTTTAAGTTCGGCTTTAACCCTTAGCTTAACCCCTTTTTGAACTGAATTTTATATATTAATAGTTTAGTTGCCGAAAAGGTTACCAAAGTTGTTAAAAATGTAGTTAGCATCCTTAATATTACTGTGCTCGACGATGTAGTAGCCATTGAAGTTAGTGAAATGTTTTT
Organism: Anisogramma anomala; assembly: GCA_038502455.1. Lineage (NCBI taxonomy): Eukaryota > Fungi > Ascomycota > Sordariomycetes > Diaporthales > Gnomoniaceae > Anisogramma > Anisogramma anomala. The sequence continues at coordinate 16,000,616 of JASMMZ010000002.1, read as the reverse complement.
CCATTGATTTTTCATTAACATCCAACGCCTAAAGGTTTTCGTCGTAGAACTTGATAAAGGTAGTTCTGAGGGCGTTAATTCCCTTTTAAATTTCTGGGGTAGGTGTTATCTTAATGTTTAGGGTGATATAAGATTTGGTAAAGCGTGTATAGTAAAAGACTTGGTGATCTTAAGCGTAAAGACTTGGAGTTTTGGCGTGAAGTCACGTGTGAGTTTGGCGACTTGGTGGTTTGACGTAAGGTTGCGCGACGTAGCTTTCTCGGCGTAACTTTTAATTTCGTTTTAAGTAGCGAACTTAACGATTAATGTGGTGTAGGGAGTAGAAAGAGTAAAGTAAAGGAAAAGATTTAATGTGAAGGGTAAGGTTGGAGGTTGTTGATGGTAATAAAGGTCGAAAGTTGTTTGTTGTAGTTATTTGGCGTAGGTACTTAGTCATTTTTCTTATAGTAGTAGCACCCGCAGTAGTATTAACTTAGCCGTTTGCTAACTTGCCGTATTTTAAGACTTTTAGCGGTTAATCTCAACGCTTTTCTTTAAAAAGAATTACTAAAGATTTTTTGGTGTTCTCAATAGCGATACCATTGTTAACTTTTAGATTCTCGTTGTGAGACTGATACTACCCAAAAGTCTTTTTTGTTTTCTTAACGTTGTAAGTCTAACAAAGTACTAATAGAGGCCTTTCGCAAGGATTTTTCCTTTACTCTAGCCGCCATAACCGTAGAGCGTAACCAGAAAGTAGCTTTTTCTTTTACTTAGATTATCTGTGCTTAACCTAGCAGGCAAGTACTGATTAGTGTTGGTAGGCCTTAGATGTTGCAACGTTGTCGATTCGATTGGTCTTCGAAGTAATAGTAGTATTGCGTTGTCAGATGGTGGATGTATTGTTTTAGGTTTGGTAGACCGCTAGCTAGTCTACACTGTAATTTGTATGGCCAATTGCTTGACACGTGCCATAGAGTGAAGTGCAGCGTACTGCACTCGACTTATACCCAATGCGGTAAGTCTCCACAAAGAGATACACTTGCAATACAGTCAACTTTACTGTAAATAAAGTTTACCTACTGCATTGCATGTAATATTATTCCAACAGAAATTTTTATTGGTTTATTTCTATAATAACGTTAACTTTTCGGTAATTAAATCAAAATTGTAAGTCGCTATGAGTTTTGTAACAAAAAGTACTGTTGTATCTATTAAGGGGATATTGATACAAATGTAACCTTAATTTAGTAATTTGGTTGAGGTTTTTCGTAAAATGATATTTTTGTTTCCTCATTCTTTGTATAACAGAACGTAGAAGACTTTTTCAGGTTGTTTTTGGTTATCATTTTGAAAAATAGTCTTATAATGAGGTTTTTACCCGCTATGATTTAATTTATTCTTTTTTGTTTGTTTGAATTAGTGTGTTATTTTTTCCGTGATACTCGAAGCTTTGTTCAGAATAGTAACTATTCATTTTGGAATTAATATTTTATTAGTAGTTTAAAAGCAGACGAATGAACATACGTAGTATCAATTCAATTCTTACGTATTTATCTAAGTATTCAATGAAATTCCCTATTGTTTATACCTTTAGTATTGACTGGTCTTGCCCATAATCAGCCTTGAGATGTTTCTACATTATTGATTCGAATCATGTTTGAATTAACAGTAGTATTGCATAGTCAAGTAGTGGATGTATTATTCTTAGTTTCAAAGACTGCTAGCTAGTCTACACACTCATTTGTATTGCCAAGTAATTAGCTCGTCCCCTAATTTAAAGTTGGAAAATACTATACTTAACTTAATAATTAATACAGTCGACTAACAAAATAATAAATTCAATTTTTAATCAGTAAAGTTAACCTACCTGATAGTACAATTAACTCATTACACTACAAATACCACTATTTTAACACTTATTGTTTTTTGTTTTATACATATACAGATGTTTGGGAGATCACTTACTTATGATCACTTTTAAAGTTCCTCCTCGTTCGTTAGCTAAACCCCTACTAAGTCCAATATGTTCTGCACCCAAATTTACTTCAATTACCTCTATTTTCCCTACAGTTTCCAACTTTCACTTTATTAACCCCTGTACTCAAATCTTTCGTTATAAACTTATACATAACTCATACCTAACCATTTCAATTAAACAAGATGCTAGGTTTAATTCCTTGGAAGTCTTTAGATTTATCAAAGTATCTTGACTTCCCTTTTTTATTGTTATTGCTTAACCTTAACTTATGCAACGGATTCTTAATATAACCTTTTATACATATAATTTTCTTTTTACTGTTTACTTATTTTAAAGCCATTGTTTGATATAGATTTCGTTATAATATTCGCTGGTTTATTGTTTACCATCGATTCATCTCAAATTTAGATTTATCTTGTTTTCTTAAGCTTTGTGAAATGTCATTATGTTAATCATTAGTCGTTTTTTATTGAAAGTTCCTAGTTTTAAAAATCATTCGGATAGACTTTTCAGGTCCATATAAATAACTAATGGAATAAATGAAATATACACCTATTTGGTAATAATATTAAAAGATTCCCATATTATCATACCTACTTTAAAATTAATCATCATACCATAAATCTCTGGAGTCAATACACTTCTCGTAATCTCTTTAAATTGGACAAAAACCCAATAAATTATTTTCACTATCATTACACATTGGATCTCCTGTGATTTATCCTTACTAACTATCTTGATCAGGAATCTGATTTTTAATATCAGGTTAATATTATTAGTAAAAAGGTCGTTTAGAAAGATTATCAACTTAGCTCCTAACACATTAATCGGAACTATATTGATTTTACAATCCAAGGTCTTCAAATTCCAACCAAACTTCTTATTTCATCAATTTAAATCCTAATCCATTGTGTTTTACAATTGTACCGCAACTAAAAGATCAGAAGATAGCTTTGGATAGCATAAAGTCGCAAGAAAATAATCACGGGTGCGTTTTTTCAAGTTCCTTAAACTTTTACCACGTTAATGTTTTACTTATAATTTGTTAAACATACTAAATCTTTTAAAAAGTACTAAAGTAAATATTTACATTATTAATAAAATATTAACGGATTAAAGACCAGTTAAAATCCGAATATTTGCCTTTCTTTCAGATTATAACCGGCTTATAGGTTCAGAATTTTCAATTTTTAATTTTACACTATTCAGATGTTATTAAGCCAGAGGTTTTGAAAAAGAGGGTATTGTCAATGTATATACTCACCAATCCAAAGTCTTCATTTTACGTAATTAGTAAGCCCGGGTTATAAGTCCTAAATTTCGTATATAGACCGGATTTAAAATTCTATTAATAGATTAGGAACTAATGAGTAGTTTCTTTAATTAACTTGTATAATGGTTTGACGTATCGTATAACCGTTCTTAGTAGGTATGCGTTTCAAAGTTTTTACGATATTTCCAATAAAATATTTTTTTATAAATAAGTTATCGATTTCATTCACGCTTAAAAAATGTTGTAATTATTTAAGATGAATTCAACATCGGTTTTAATTATTAAATTTGCTACTATTATTACTATTAAGCGTCAGGTAATTATCTAAATCCTTAGAGATTAAGTAATGATTTATTCCTTGTTTTCATTATCGTATCCTCAAATAATCAAGCTCATCTTTGTGTATGAACACCCTGTAATCTTACCTTGAACCTCGTGAACAATTCTTAACTAGAAAATCGTAATATTTAAGTTTTTGAAGTTGAAGTTTCGTTCGAGAAGAAATTTTACACTTCTTGCAATCAGGAATTTATCAATTTGAACCCTATCTCTCTTTTCAAGAGGCTTGCCTGAAGTTTTGATGATTCCTTATGCGCGGAGTTTGACAGTTAAGTTTGAATTTTCTTTTTTTACTGCTGAGTCAAATAGTATTATAAATCCGTCCCGGTGTATATTCCTCATCTTCAGTACTCTTTCCTTTTGGTGATTGGTCGCGTTATCAACGTTTTATCAGCTTATAAATTACTATAATAGGAAGGTTATATTAGCTGATTCGTTTCATTAAAATTTCATCATTAATATTGTGGTCACCGTTAGTTTCCCTAGTATAAAGTTTAACCTAAGTTGAATGAAACGTTGCAATACTGTTAACAGTTTAAACAACCATTCAAGGTTGGAAATATTCAAAATTTCGAACAGTCTCCCACATTTTCGTAGCTTTCGCTACACGAGGACTTCTCTTTATTAAGTTAAAGTCAATACATCAATCGTCGTAAAGCTTTACCTGGTATTACAAGAATGATTAACTTAATGTACTACGAATTTCGTTTGTGGTTTCTTTAAAAGAATAACGTATGTTACAACCCATTTTATTAACTTGCTAATAGCATAGATTCACTTGTCAGACGATAATATACATCGAAAGGCCAATAATGTTGGCAACAAACTATTAAAGCTCAAAATATCATTCAGGCCTTTATCTATCATTTAAAAACATGCCTCATAATTCATAAAGTTTCTAATTTCAAATATAAAGATATAATACGCCCCGGAAATTGATACTTGTGTTCTTTCCACATTTAAAGTACTTTTATAGGCCTTAATAGAGACCTATTTTCACTAAATCCCCATGAATTTAATAAGAATTTAAAGCTTTGCCGCTGTCAAATTGGTCAGAATAGTATAAACGATAATATTTGGTGGGACAAAATATATATCAATCCGTAATATATTTAACTCTTCTCAAATTCTTTTTCCAATATAGATTGAAGGAATTCAATACAGTGAAAAATGTTGTCTAGTTTATAATATAAAAAAGAAGTTCATCAATTAATTAAAATAGGTTAATCAAAATCTTGAAATTAAAATCTTTGTCGTTTTTTAGTATGAACTTAAACTTTTATGGAGTTAGAAAGTATATTTTACAATGGTCACCAAGCTTTGTAGTAGCCTTTAATATAAAGTATTCTACATTTTTATACCATACGGATTTAAGGAATTTGTATAGCTTATCTATGGCGGGGTAATTATAGAATCGGTGCAATGAATGTATTTATCACTTTTTAAAATTTGACATTGTTATATTTGGTTATAAAAGATAAAACCAAAATTGGACTCAAATGGAGGCGAAAGGAAACCTCTGACTATTTTTAACTCGTTATTTAACGTTAAAATAGATTTTAACGCCGAAAATCATTATATCTTTCAAGTAAAAGAATAATGAGGTAGGGGATTCTAGGATATGGAAAGTTATCGGCCCAATAATTGTTTATATAGTCGTCGACTTTAACAATGATACTTGTTTATCTAGGCTAAAATCAACACAAACCTTACTATCATCTTAAAGATTAATCTCTTTAACAGTATTTCTTTCCTGTCGCAATACCATATATTACGAATAGCTTTCAATTAAATATTTCAATGCCCCTCTATTTGATATAATACCTTGCAATTTATAATATACGTGATAACTGCTGAGGTTAAAGGAAGAAAAGGTGTTAGGTACTTAATCTTTAGGAGAAATATAAAAGTTTTCCCTAACTAAGCGGTACAAGAAAGTGTGGTCGGCTAATTATTAGGCTGCTTTAAAAATGGTATCTTGATACCACATGATTCACTTGGGCATATTGTTAATGTCAATTACCTCTTTGCCCTTATAATTTACAACACGATCTGAATAGTTCTACCTGAAGGTAGTAGGGTACTAGGTGTAATATATTACCTGTTACTTGTATCGTTTGACCTAAGGGTCACGAGTTAACTAATAACCAGACTTACTATAAATAAAATACCTTTTGTTAATATTATAGCTATAATTTTTATAGTTAGTAGTTTTGCTTAGGTTTCATCCTCGTTATTTTCGCTAATGTAGCCTCCGGTTCAGATGCTTTGGACCAGGTTTTAAGTTTTATCGTCTTCCGTATTTACGATTGATATAATATATTATCTAGATGTCATCGTCATACCAATCGCAGAAGTTATTGGCTTCAAGTTACATATGAATTAAGTTTGGCGTATAAGTCAGTCCAATCCTGAATATGGAATATAACTGGTCAAAAAAGCCTTCATGAGTGGTATATGGGCGTTATTAGGCGTAGTAAAACTTTCTAACACCTGTAACAGCGGTCTGTACTTGATCGCGAGGTGTAGCTTCGTAAATGTGTATTTTCCTTATTGTTTTTAACAAAGTTTCAACTTATTAAATATTTGGTTAAAGACATCCATTCATATTTCCTCCTCGTTCTTCTTAACTATTATCGTTTTCCACTTTCTCGTAACCTAATTAATGTGGTATTATGAAAAGTTAACGTCGTATTAGAAGTGGTTTTTGTATCTTCATAATTATTACATAAGGTATTTACCTTAATTAAAAAGATAACGTAATAATTCTTATTATAATTTGCGAGAAACTTGAAAATATTAAATTATAAACTAAAAATTAATCTCCTTTCACCTCAAAAAAATAAAAAATGGCAGTATCTCTATGTCATGTAAATTATAAAATGTGTTGTTATACTTATTCACTTTACTTCAAATCGTGATGAAATCCGTAAAATGTTTGTAATTAATATTGCCTGTTTTAACAGGTTTGCGGAAAGCTTACAATAATTGTCCTTTTATTCGATGGTATTTATTGATACCTTAGAGTTGCAGTGATAGAGTCAGTCATCAGTCGCTTGACTCGAGGTGTAAAGTCTAAAAGCATGATCTATAGTAGGCTTACATATAAAGACGTACTTATAGATGGAAAATTTACTAGGAATTTAACTATTTTAAGGAAAACCTTATAAAACTTAGGCATTTTTATGAACTTAAGGAAATCTTTAAAGGATTTAACTAACTTAAGGAAAGATTTGGAAAACCTGACGATCTTACTTAATTAACTGTTAGATAGAACCGATATCGATTCCTCATACTGCATTAGCGACCGCTACTTTTCGTTCCTTATCATCGCCAAGCGCATATTTTACTACATCACCTAAAATTGTTAGACCACAAAACATTCTAATTAGTTCCTCATTATCAGCATGTAAAAAATAGTACCAAAGGTATTGAAAGTTTGATTTATTGGGAATTGAGTGGTAGTGACACTTTGAAACGTATATAAAGTCATTGATAGTCATGAATGCCCTTATATTTCCCTTTTGTATCTTAAAATTACGAGTCTTAAAGGAAATATTCAAGTTGTTCCAACTTCAAAAAGGTTTCTACTATCCTAGGATCTTATCTGATAAGTAGATTCCTCGTCGGCAAACCTTTACTTTTAGTTTGAACTTGTTATTTTTCTGTTGTATTTCACATATTAATAGTCCAATCGCCAAAAAGCTTACGGAAGTTTTTAAGGGCAAAAGCGTTATTATTGAACCTTCTTACCTCTTTTTTAGTCGAAAATATTATAGTTAACGAAGTTGGTTAGGTTTTCTTCAATCAAGTTTTCGTTAACATGTTGTCCTCATGGATATTTATTATAGTTATTGACAAAACGAGGGTTTGAATTACCTTTACACATTTTTAAATCGATGGAATTTTTGAGGCTTAAATGAGGGAACTTAACGATTTGGAAACATAGAGACTTGACGATTTGGCATGTGGTTGTATAACGTTGCTTTCGTGACGAGACTTGGTAATTATTGGTGTTTATTCATCGGAATAACGACTTTGAAGTGTTTATTAACGTGTCCGATGGATGTTTTTTCTGAAGCAAGGGGGAAAAATGGTGTAGAGGATAAAGTTTGGTGAAGGAAGTAGGGTCAATAGTTAGTTATCTTTATTATTTGCAATTAAAATTCTTGAGACTTGGTTGTTTTTGCAATTTTAAATTTGCAGCAACAGTATCCGTAATAATATTTGTTTAGAATTCGTCAATTTCAGTAACTTGACAATCTTGAACACTTTTAATGGTTAATTTTAACGTTCATTTTCACAAAGAGTTGAATAAAGATCTCGTAGTATTCTCAAATAACAATACCGTAGTTGCTTCTCAAATTCTATAGACACTGACGTAGTCCACAAGTTCTTATTACTTACTTCTGAAGAGACTGATGTGTTAGTAGAGGCCCTTCGTAAAAATCTTTTCTCTACTTTGTAATTTCACAAAATTCAACCATAATTTAGGTTTTTCTTCTACCTAGCCGATCTGTATTTAACACAATTAACACTGATCAGTATTGATAAATCTTCCTAATAATAAGCCGTTGAATGATTCAACGTTTTCGATTCTAATCGTAGTGGAAATAACAGTGGTATTGCGTGGGTAAGTGGTAAATGTATTCTAGGTTTGGTAGACCGCTAGCTGGTCTGCACATTGATTTGTATGGAAAATCGCTTGGCTTGTGCTCTAGTCTGAAGTGGGCACGTAATGTACTTTACTTGACAGTCAATACAGTCAATAAACAAAACAATACACTCAAATTGCAGTCAGTACAGTCAACTTATTTAACAGGAAAGTTGAATGACTACACTGTAATTACTTCTGTTCCAACGTTGAGGTAATTTAGATTTGGGTATATACCCCTCTCTTCATACACGGTAGCCACCCCTTCGTCCTAAAGAGTAGTTCGTATTTAGAAGTAACGTAAATTACTTCTTCTCTTTTTATTCATGGCTTACGAAAAATAACGCTGTATTGTCCAGTGAAAATAACGTAATTATCAATGCGTTGTTTGTAATTCTCCGTATTGACGTTTGAATAAGCTATCGAAGAAATTAATTATAGTTTGATAACGGTAGTACGCCGGGTAATTTGGTTGGAACTTCAATGTAAAATTGGATTGCGCGGTAATTTTGATTTTTGGGGTAAGATTTATTTTCGTAAATTAACAGTATTTATAGTCTATATTTATACAAAGGTTCAAAAACTGAATTATGAAATAAATTCATTATAATTAAATAACTATTTTCAAATTGTATATTAGTTATGACATCGAATTAAAATCTTTTGTAATTTCATACGTATTTATATATAAATTTATATATTCTATTTCTAGAATTCGATAAAAGTACGGGTAGTAATAATTTCAACGTCCTTATTAGCTTTAATATTGGAGCTATTTGGATGCTGGAAGGAATTTGAAGAACACATTCGAATTAAATAATTATTTATATTGCATCGTAAATACGTATTATTGAAGGTACTACACAAAAAGATATTGTGTAGGTTTATAGATTCAAGTGTTCTAGAATCCATATGGAAAACTTTGATATATGATGAAGCATATCCTCATAGAGATCTCGATCAAAGGTCGAGACTCTGTACTAGTTAATACTAGTATATACTAGTAAATATTAGTTCTTCTGTGCTATTAAATACTAGTTCAAGCAGTATTTCCATGCTGATCCTTGGTACTAGTCAATACTAGTACTTGCACTAGGAAAATACTCATGCTGGTAGATATATCTAAAACTCCGGTGAATTCCTTATCCTTTAGTATTTATAGGTTTATTCTTGAAAGTTTGAACCAAGTACTGACTTCACTATTGACCTTGTTTAGTTGTGTGCTTTGTAACTGTACCTATTAAATATTTTGATACATCCCTTTTCGAGGTATTCTCCACCTAAATAAAAGACAGGAAGGAAAAAGATGTAAATTCAAAAGCTAAAGGATATGGTGAAGGAAGTGTAATGCGAAGGAAAGGAAATTCGTAAATGCCAAAGGAAAAAATACCTATGTAATCTCATTTAAATCAATGATATTTTAAGTGGCTCTTTTGTCAATATTCCAAGTTTGTATTAAAATTACTTTACTATTTTATAACTGTGATATTACAAGATAAATTGATATATAAAGCTTTATAAACCGTTAGTTTAGTTTGAATTTAGGTAAACTAAGTTAAACAATTACATTATTACTTCATATTTTACCCTTAATGATATATTTATCAACCAATCGGTTAGTTATTTATCCGCAAAAACCTACTTAATTTTTATTGTATTACGCTCTATTTAATCCCTTAAAATGGTTTTAAGGGACATATATTCAATACGTTAATAAACCTTGGGGTTCATAAACAACTTAATAAGTTTTATTCTATTACAGTATATTATAACGATAATAGTAATATATAGATTTATAAGCAGGTTTCTTATTTATAGTATATTGAACATGACACTTATTACTTCCACGTTCTTAGCATCTACAAAAGAGAAATATGCTTTAAATCTCCATGTAGATACATAGTTAACCGTATTGTTAACGATCTAAACTGTATATTTATAAGTATAATTTTCAATGACCTTATCCCTCTTTTAGTCGGAATCGTTTCAGTTGTTGATTGAAAGTCTCTAGGAATTTCTATAGTAAATTTAACTGAAGTTAATAATGTTGTAATACGGACTTTTGAATAGTTTCTCACTATTTATTCACAGTTTATAGTTTTAACATTGTCTAAATTATTTAAAAGGTTACTGACAAACGTAATAGTTTTATGTAAAGGATTATACTCAAAACATAAAAGTATTAACATTAAAATGGAGATGTCAGGCCGAATTTCACACATTATATATCGAAAATCTCCTATATATAACTAATATGTTTTGGTTTATCCATTCAAAGCTTAATCTTTATGTAACACGGCATAGATAAATGATACAGAACAATAAAAATGTAGGCCGGACTTTTAATTCATTCCTTTACTCTTTAGTTCGATACCCTTTAGATGTACGTACCTTATGCCAAGATAATCGTACATGCGATCCTATTTCTTAAAATACGCACCTCTAGAAAGAAGTCTACCTTTCCCACACTTTTATATTCAAATTGCTTCCTAATATGTATTTTCAAGGTCTCAATAACATTTGGGTTAGGCTTTAGTATCATAAAGTTATTAAATTAGATATATATAATAAGTCAACAGCGATAATTAATGTATATCTAGTTCTTATAGCTTAACGTTGTAAGTTTCAGAGTATCAAATATTTTCTTCAACCCTTTAAACTATTGTTTTAAAGTTTACCTTAACCCGTAAAGTAAATTAAGTAATCGATCAACTTAGTTATTTATGGAATTGAAACTTATAATATTTTCATCTGGTTACTCTAAAAATAAGCTCCTAATGGTATCCAAGATCTTTTTTAATTCCATTTTTTCAAAAAATTCACCGTTTAAGAAACCGAATCAATGTTGATTTAATCGATATCTTATTCGTAAAAATCAGCAATTATGATAAATCTCCTTTACATATAAGAATCTGCTGTGGTACCAAAGATTTTAGTATGTTTAACACTATACCTTTACTTAAATCCTCGAGTTACAATCTTCACCTTATATCTTTCGATCAAAACTTCAAAATTAGTTTTAACCTTAGTAACTTTTTTACGGTTAAGGCATGGCGTTTATTATCCATTTTAATAGCCTTAAAGACTCCAAATGACAGCAAACTCTGTATTTTACGATAGAAAGCCTTTTTCCAGCGTTTAGCATTTAGGCCCATTGAAACTTCCTTTATAGTCAGCTTTTTCCCTAATTTGCTAATTGAAAATTCAAATTGAACCATGTCTTTATCAATAATAATATTTATTAACAGACTTTCTAGCAAGCTATTTACTGTGTTTTTTATTGTTTGGAAAATACTTTTCTTAACTTAAAGTTTGGATCTACAGTTACAATGTTATAAGGATATTCACCCTAATAGGTTTAATATCTTTTTCTATTAAAACTAATTTACAAGGTTTTGTAATATTTTTTTTTTAAAAGAAAACTTTAGGTTAAAAGTGGTAACGATGTTCCACGTCGAATTCCCAGGCTATTTTTCCAAATGAACATTGAATATGTGCCAAAAATTCGTGATATTAAGGGGGGAAAAAATTAAAAGAAGGATTCCTACTTTTCTTTTTAAATGAGTTTTTTAACGCTTTACTCGTTTTATGAAGAATATATAGATGATAAAGTTAAAGCTTGAAGTAAAGACAAACTTAACTTTAAGTTTATAACACTTATATCCCTTCATTTTATCATAAAAACACTTATAAGGCGTAGTATACTGGATCCTACATATGTTGTTCACCGTTAAGTTAGCTATGATAACGACTAATTAAAATTGGTAGGGCTACAAGTAATATTACACTTTCACGACAACGGTTCATATCTTTTTCTTGATCAAAATCACTTCTTTAAAGCTTTTGAAAATGCCGTTGTATTTGGAGTTATATAGTAAAAAATACTAAAAGGTAAAAGCGTATTTAAAGGTTATTTTAACTAAATATTTCACAGGCTTATTACCTTCATCAAGAATCAAATTGTTCATAATGTAACTTATACGTTTAATACTTTTATTTAATGTACGATAAACGGCTTTTATTTCTTTATTAGGTGATATAATAACTATATTACAGACTTTGTACCTATATTGAACCTTGATAACTATTAGGCTACGGCGTTCTCCTTTTAGGCCAGCAATTGTATTCAAAAATCTATTAAAGCTCCAAATGAACTTTCCTTTTCACAGTCTACTTTATTAGAATCTTGGTTGCTATCAAGTACTTTTTCAAGGTTTACGAAAAATATAAATCAGGTCGAAACCCTGCTCTTGCTAGTCCTTTCTTGGGCTACTTAACAATTGGAGTAAATCCTTTACCAACTTTAGGATAATGTAATTAAACCTAGAATGCTAAAGGAAAATATCTAAAGACTGGAGGGAATTTTGTACTATTACGTGATAATGAAACTGTTAAGTAACTTGAATAATAGTGTAGTAGTTAGTTATAATATCAATTCATGTTTTAATCTGTAAGTTAACTAATTAAAATTTTGAAATTTATCATTCAGATTATAAAGCCTCAATGAGATAATTAAATTTGTAATAATTTCAAAGTAATAAAACTAATTCCTAAGATTCAAATTATTATAACTTTAACTTCTTTGAAACTTAATCAATATATGAACTATTCTTTTACCAATATGCTAAATAATATCACGCCTTATACGTAATCCGGGGTAGTTTTCGATTTACATCTCCAGATGTACAGAACATTTCTAGTTATTAAAAATATGGTAAGAAAGACCTAAATTAACTTTTATTAAGTTTCAAAATTCGAGTTTATAATTTGGAAACCAAAGTTGTAGTATAAAAGAAAGAGAGAATAACTCAAGCCTTAACATTAAATTTCAAAGGCTTAATGTTGAAAGTAGGGTCTGTATATTGGTACTATTCTCTTTTGGTATGATCTTTTATTAGTTGTTTTACCGGATTAACGAGCAAATTGAAGCCTTTGATGTTAAATGTATAGACTTTAACGTTTAAAATGAAGACTTTGATATTAAAAGTTAATACCTTATAATGGGTATACGCGTATAAAATACGGCCTTCAATTAGCTAAAATTCTCAGGTACAGGGTTTTATATAATATTTTGTATAATATACTTGTAAAATTAGATTTATAATTGTTTAATTGATAATGGTTTTACTATAAATTTGTAATGTTACACGTGATGGAAATCTTTTACTTTATCGGTATTAATTATAATAACGTCCGTTTCTTCTTTTTTGTTGATACATTTACCAATATTCAAAGGCCGTAAATTATTGTGTAATACCTTATACGCGGATCCCGAAAGGCCTTTATACGATTCTGTAAAGCAGTTGTTTTAAACTAACTAATACGTTGGTTATGGTTAACAAGAGGCTTGTTTTTAGATCTTCTTAAAGGATGGATTTTAACGTTGGTTTTCTTCTTTAAAGCTAGTTTTCATCTTGAAAATCTGAGTACAATTTATGTATTGATTAAATTACAGCCTTCCTGGATTCACTGCGTATACTAACTGTTTGAACTGGAAACTAGGGTTGAATATAGGTTGAAAACTATAGAAAATACATAATATTTTATATCCAACAACTTTAATAAATCAAATATTTTTTTTTTTCAAAATGCTGTTACAAAGAAAATTAAAACTTGATAGAGTAAAGGGCGAAAGAAACAAAATTTCTTCAAAAGTTTTCAATTGAGAATTGGTATAACGACTTGACATATACCAATCGATTTTAATAACGCTTTATTCAGGTTACTAATACCCACGATAAATATTGAAAAGTCTAAAGCAATGAAAAAAAAATTATCCCATACTTCTGGATTTGTATACGTATATTTTTCAAGGTTTTGAGAAAACAATAATAGATAAACTTAAATAGAAAAATATAATCTGTTTTTATGAAACAATATTTATTTTGATATGAAAGATACATTTTCAAATTTAGAAATATTTCTCTAGTAGTAGTGCCCTCAATAACTGTTAATTAAATGTTAATTTCTATTCATATAAATATTTAAAAGTCTCTTTTAGAAATTTTAACTTAGGCTTTATAAATTATCTTCTTTTTTAACGTTAAAAATAGTGTTTTCATATTTCCCTCCTCATTTTTCACTAGTATTATAGTACCTATCGATTTGGATGGTTCCAGTTTCTTTTAGTCCTCTTAGACGTTCCTCAAGCTTGGTCAATAGTCTTTAGTATAAGTCTATATCTTAATTAAGCCTTGATAATTATAAAAAGTCGAGTAAACTATTAGATTTAACCCGAGATTTTGCCTCCTTATTAAAACGATTATTGGCGTTAATAACTTGAATTTATTACTTAGATTTAGCCTCATAGGCTTTACGAGAATCCTTCTTTCATTTCTTAAATGGAACTTCAGGGTACGAAGCCCTTACAATAACAGAAGTAGCCTTAAGGCGCAGGAATCGAAGGGATAGGGATTCACTCGAAGCAAAAGAACCTGCAAACCTTAAATGACCAAAATCAATAGCAATCTTTTGTAAAGAAGAACTATCATCACAGGTACTGCCATAAGACAGTCCTAGTGGTAGAAATAAGCCACGTTCTGGAGAAGCTAATAAGGTATCCTTAAAGGTATCGGATAATCCAAAGATTAGAAATTTGAATCTATGTAAAAGGAAATAACTGGTTTCTTAAACAAAAGGGTATGATCGTCCAGATAATATACTAAACGTATTAAAGAAAAACATAGTGTGTGGGCTTGTAAATTCAAAATTTTTAGAATATACATAGAGAACTTTGATATATAATCAAGCATATCCTCATATAGATCTCGATCAAAGGTTGAGACTCTGTACTAGTTGATACTAGTGTATACTAGTAAATACTATTTCTTCGGTGCTAGTTAATACTAGTCCAGGCAGCATCTATGTACTAATCCTCCATACTAGTCAATACTAGTACTGGCGGAGATATCTACAACTCCAGTAAATTCTTCATACTTAGGTGTTAAGAGGCTCATTAATTGAAGTCTGTGCCACGTACTTAGTGGCTCTGTTGGCTCTGCTGTTAAGTTGTGTGCTGTATGACAGTACCTATTATATATTTCAACACATATTGAATTCCTTATGATGTAAATATTTAGCTTGGTTAACCTAAGTAACGCATCATCTAATACCAGTGAGTAAAACGTTTTTACTCGTTATTATAATGTCCCCTTACCTATCTCGCGTGTTATAAAGTCGAGATTCATTTTATCGTCGTCGTCAATTTCATTGTAGTAGTTGCTGCTATTACTGTTATCGTCGATATAACTTTTACCTCCACCGCTGCAGCTATATTTGGTATAAATTGTATAAAGTCATTTATCGATGATTTTAACCCAGTCGACCTACTTGTTATATTTTTGAGTATATTGAACAATAAATCATTAGGTAACATATCGTTCGTAACTTTGTACATAATAGTATATTAAGCAGCAAGTGTTCAAAATATGTTATGAGTATCTATTATTCAATCATTTTAAGTATTTTAAACAATGTAAAAACGCTTACCAACGCTTCATATCCAGTTTATTATACGTGTAATCGTAACTTGTACCGCTTTGAAGAGGTAATGGTTAGGACGAAGTATCGCTATTTAAATGTTAAAGTCATCGTTACCGCTGTCGCCGCTGTGGGTATAATAGTTTTTCATATCGGTTTTAGCTGTATTTCAACCATTCTAATATAATGTGAAAATAATTTTACTATGTTGATAATATTTTGAATTTTAAATAGTTTATATAAAATTATAAATTTTGACGTAGATAAACCTGGTTCAATATGGGAAATTTTTATGAATCAGTGAAAAAGCATATTTTTATCACTTTCGTAAAGAATATCTTTAAATTAACTATTGACTTTATAATTGAAATCGGGGAAATTTAATATGTTGTTATTATTGGGTAACTTAATACGAATATGAGTAGGGAGCGGTATTGGAGTTATATTATTATCTTTTATTAGTTGAAGATTTCTCGTAGATTACGAGTCAATGACTAATTTTTGGATGCCAGGTTGTTCATTCAACGTTGCAAACGTTATCGTTTATAATAATGTAAATATATTGGTAACAAATTTTACTTGCTGGCATATGTTTATACGTGCAATTAATATATTAACGTTGTATTATTATATGCGTGTATTTCATTTGCGAATGATGTAATTCCATTCTATAAGTTTCGTTTGTAAGGATTCAGTGAACCGTTGTTATTAGGCGGTTAACTTATTTCATTGCATAGGTAGAATAGTGTATAGTTAGTTTTGGATGCGCGAGTTAAGAATTACTTTGAATCTTTAAAGTTTCAGTTATGGTTATCTGAAAATCTTATTTACAGTAACAATTGCTCAAAAGTAGTTAAAAAACCGTTAAAGACGTGAATACTAATGATGATATATGAAAAAACTTCGTTAAAGTTGACATTTAAAGTAGTTGGGTATTATTTATCATTTTCTATGAAGAATGAGGGGAAGCTCTTGTTATAGAGTTGTTATGAAGTTAATAAAATATAATATAACATAGTTATGTGATTATTTATATCTCGTATGCACGTTTTGAAATAGTGTAGGATCATTGTGAAAGCGTAGGAATCGCTAGAGCTAGATCTGTGGCGACTGCTATAGCAGGCACTAGATTTTGATACTTGACTTCCCCAATTTTTTACAAAATTCGTAATGTATACATGATACATATCTACCATAGTAACTTATCAAGAGGGAAACGTGTTATACTAATCGTACGATTTCTTTGATATTTTTTATTAGGTG
Source organism: Anisogramma anomala (assembly GCA_038502455.1). Classification (NCBI taxonomy): domain Eukaryota; kingdom Fungi; phylum Ascomycota; class Sordariomycetes; order Diaporthales; family Gnomoniaceae; genus Anisogramma; species Anisogramma anomala. The sequence goes on along the minus strand of JASMMZ010000002.1, from coordinate 15,983,648 downwards.
TATTTATATTGATGTTGATGATAATAGACAAGGTAATTACCTCCAGCTAAGTTTAGAATAAAAACGCTATTAGTTTTACTTATTGTTGGTTTTTACATGAAACTGTTTCTTCTACATTATTAATAGGTTTCGTACTACTAACCAAACTACTAGCACTAGGCGTATTATATCAGTTGATAAGGTTACTGAGGGATTTATTAAAAAAAATTCGTAAACTTGGTAATAATCTAACTTGTGTTAAAGGGCTTTTGAATGGAGTTCCTTCTTAATCGATTGGTGGACTTCAAAGTTTGATACTTTTGAAATGATTTAGTCTTCAGTACCAATAGGTGTAGAGAATTAGGGTGCATGGGAGTGAAGTTTTCAACAACTTTTCTGAACTTAATTTCAAACAAAATCTTTCTAACGTTTGGGTGGGTATTGAGAATTGTTGTTGTCAGTGATATCTTTGCCCTTATTTCAGCGTATCAATTAAGGGTTTTCTTTATTTGTGGCGTATTCGTAAAGTATTTTCTTGGGGTTGCTTTGATTCATATTTTTCTTAGATATCCAGATTGATCGTTTACGTAGTGCTATTCTTAATCTCATCTTGAACGATTTATGTATTAATTTCTACATATTCAGCAACCATTTATTGAATACCCTAACTAATTTGAAAGGAGATTCGATAACATGACTTCTTACGTTAAATTCCACATCGACAATAGAATTGCGGGTATAGAATATTGAGTGTTCTACGGTAAATGTCTCGTTGAAATTTGTAAATTATCAGTCATTATCCAAATGCTTATGAAACGTATTGCTGAGGCCTCAGATAGATTTCTCTTTGTTTGCGCCCGAGATAGCTTTTAGTTTGGCGTTTTTGGAAGATATTTTCATGTTTACGTGTTTAATTAAGGTTGAATTCAATTGATAATTTTGTGGAGGGAAAGATTAATGTATATGCAGGTTTTCAGTTGTCAGTTCATTTTTTAAAAGTTGTTGTTGACGTAGGAGTTTTATAACTTAGGGGTTAATCATTTGTAATAATAGTAGTAGCGACTTAGCTGTTTCCCAATATTAGAGGTTTTAATAAGTTAGTGAACGCTTCTTAGTGGTTTTCAAGACTTCCTACGGTCAATCTTAATATTTAGGCTGAAAACTAGTTTAATTGATTGTTTTGATGACTTCATAATACTGTCGTTGCTTTGAAGTTCCTGTGAACTGCAATGCCCTCTAAAGTTATCCCTTTTACTACCTGCAAAAATTATTATAGTAGACAGGATGCTTTGTAGGAATCATTTCTTTACCTTTCGCAATTTTTAAGTTCAACCAGGAAACAGCTTCTTTTTTTTCCTAGTTTTTCGGTGATTTATGTAATAAGTAATAATTAATGTTGGTAGGCTTTTATCTTTACAACTTGATCGATTCTAATTGAGATCTAAGTACTAATTTATTGAATTTAAAGTGGTGATGTGTTACTTCTTCATTTAGCAGACCGCTAGCTAGTCTGCACATTAATCCGTGTGGGCAACAATTTAGCTCATGCCGTACATTGAATTTGGCGCTCCCTATGTTGAAGTTACTATGCAAAAAGATATTGTATAGGCTTATAGATTCAGGAATACTAGATTCTAATGGAGAACTCTCTGATATAACCAAGAGAATCCCCATGGAGATCTCGATCATCAAAGTTGAGATTCTGTACTAGTTAATACTAGTTTATACTAGTAAGTACTAGTTCTCTTATGTTAGTAAATACTAGTGCCAAGCAACATCCCCGAGTTAATCTTCCGTACAAGTCAGTACTAGTAAATTACTCTAGTAAATACTAGTGCCTCTATACTAGTAAGTACTAGTTTACAGGTGTTATCTCCATCTCCATCCTCCTATACCTTAGTATACTATTCTCTGGTCCTCTCACTAGTATTCATACTAGTCCTCCGGTGGATGTCCTCATCTCCGGAGTATTTCTCATCTTTGGTGTTGAGACGTATTAAGTACTGATGGTTGTACCAAGTAATGACTGATCCTGTTGCTGAGAGACTGTATCTGTTGTTTTTTCAACACTCTGCAATTGACTTGCAGCGAACATAATCAACTTGCATTCTGAAAATCCAATTTATATTCATTACAATTGACTTAGATGTACTGAAATCAACTGCCGTTCCAATAAGTCTTTTATATTTTACGGATTTCCAATGAACAGGGTTACTAGTGATCAAAAATTGCTCATCGAATTTGGTTCAACCGACTAGTATTGTCAGATATCTGATTGAAAACGTCAAATTGGAATTATTGTTGAAAACCCCAAGTGTAAAGATTAATAACTCTGGTGTTATTCAATTTACAAATATCATATTAATAAATTTATAAAAATTGTTCATCTATTATTAATTGCACCTAGTTGACCTATTCCAGTTGGTATGTTTTGCGTCCTGATTTCATATCGTAATTGATAAATTATAAAATGTGTTACATTCATAAAGCGTTGCAATGTAGGTTGCCTGGGAGTTTTTTTTAATATATTGCTAGGTTTTTGTTAGAACGTCGTGGTGGTGGTTGTTGTGGTGGTGGTATTGTTCAGTGTATTGAAGGATAAAGATACTAATTCTGGACTGACTAACTGCAAACTTTTCAATAAGGTATGCTTGTACAACATCAAAGAAGGAAAGTGGGTCAACCCCACCCTGGTCCAACAAATGCCGGGGGACAAAAGGAGCACAATATCCGTATTATGAGCGAGTGTTAGAATTTGATCATGTCTCATAAAAACAGCTTTTTACGAAAAGAAATACTTACGAGAAACAGTACTCCTAAGAATTTATTCCAAACTCTTTTTAAACTTCTTAATTTTTTTCGTAATATTTTAGGTCCTTGTAACTAACTTATTAATTATTTATTGTTTTGAATCATTTTCATTTGATAAAATATTAAACTTGTTAACCACTACAGCAGCAACGGTTCAACTTTTCATCTAATATTATTTTAACTTCTTACATATTATTATTACCTTTGTATTTAACAATTGTCAGAGTCGGAGCGATGCGCTTAAAGGTTATATTATCACGAGTTGGTATTCAGTATGAAATATTGATAATATGATGAATTTTGAAATTTGAAAAAAAAAAAGACGCAAAGTAAAAGTGGGTTTTTAAAAAAGAAATTAATAGGAAAAGGTTCTAGGCGAGGAAAAAAGAATTGAGTGATAAAAAAGCTTGTATATTTGGCTAGTTTTGAGTCAAATTAGATTATCAATAGTAAAATCATATTATTCATGGTTTTCATTATACCCTTTTTGGCTCTTATAACCACGATATCTATTATGAAATAAGGATTCCGTCTCAATAATTCTTGTGAAAGCGAATATCCTTTTGTTATTACGGTATAAAACTAATTATAAAGTGAATTAATAAACGAAATTGGAATTGAAATCAAAATTCGAAAGAATTAGCGTTAATGATTCGAAATTACGCGTTCCTAAGATGTTATTATTAGTAGGAAATATAATTATTTTACGACTGGTGAAGATACTTAGCCACATAATATTATGTAAAATTTCATACACTATTTTTTTTCTTTAGTTAACTATTTGTATGAGGATATTCAATTATGATTACTAGTAATTCGGTGCCAAAGCCTTTCTAAAGACCTTATGAAAATACAAACTTTGAAATGGCGATCAGAAGTAATACGTCTTAGATGGGGTTAATTGAATCATAAAATGTATTTGACCAAAATTAAAGTTTATTTTACAATAGTATATGTACTATATTATAGTAAGATAAGTATTTTTTGGAAGTTTTATCAATGACCGGAATAATGGTATCAAATTCCTTTCGTGTAGGTGAACCTTATGATATCCCAAATGAAAAAATAACGGGTAAATCAATAATATAATCCATAAAATTAGTAAATATGGATTTCTTAAAAATTTAAATTAGCTGGAATCTACTGATAGGTTTTTAATAACATTTTGAATTAATTATATAACAGGTAATATAGATGATAATCCTTCAAAATTTACATTGAAAGTTAAAATAAAGGCTATTTAAAAATATTATTATACTTTGAAGACGGAAATAACAACTTTTTTTATAAGTATTGACAACAAATTTCTAACCGAGAATTAAAGTCAACATTAACCGTTTTCGACCTACTAAATCTCGGTTGTAAAGTAAGTAATTTTAAAGTTTGAAAGGGTAACCGAGTTTTCATGTTCAAAATAGCATTTTCGTTTCGGGTTTTTTTTATTCGTATAAAATGCAATTTATCCGGGGTTAGTATAATTCCAGATTAAAAGTGTAGTCATAAAACTTTTGATATTTCATTTTCAACTCAATGTATAAGGATATAAAACTTATTTAAAACTATTGAATAGTTATCGAAAATTTGATCGAGGATAAAAAAAGCCATTTAAGAATGACCATCCTCATTTCTTAACTTTGGTAACCTTAATAAGGTATCAAAAAAATATTTAAACGTTCAAGGCTATGAATAACAAGCATGTTATAATTATTAAGGTGGGTAAAAGAATTAATTTGATCCTTGATTTTCTTTATCCGTGAAAGTAATTTAAGTAATGTTTCTTTTCCAAATCCTTCCATTGATTTGAAATTTATGAAAACTATAATTAGGTATATATTTCTCATAAGAGTGGGGCGAAAGTAACTAAAATCATAAATAAGATACGTTACCACATGTTTTAAAAGATTATCATATAATTTAAATTTGGTAAAATATTGGTTTAAAACGAATAGATTGAATTTCTGTAATTGGAATATAATAGCCAATGAATCCAAATATACTTCTTTTTTAATTCTAAAAGCTTTACTCGAAAACTTCATTAAAAGATGTTATTAATTTGGAGAAAAAGAAATCGATTGAGGTTAGGATATTATAAGACCACGATTGCGTAGAAAAGGATTTGAAGTTGATTAAAAAAATAGTTTTATTCTGTTTTTGAACCGATATTTGTAGATTACGTAAAATGTTATCGTTTATTAAGAATTTTGAATTTAAAATGTTTTTATAGTGGTTTTAGGCAAGTAAATTAGTTTTTAGCGTTTAAGAATCATTTCTCAAATAAGTGAAATTTGGTATTATTGTCCAGGAAAATACAATTCTTCTTACATAAGTTTTCAAAGTTTTCGCGTTTGTTGACCCTGATAATTTACGAAATTTTTAAATACGTTTTTAAGTATTAGAATAACTATGACCATTAACGTAGAAATTCAGTAATTCCATAGATTGGAATTTGATATGAGATTTGTTGAGTGAAAGATATAAGCCGGTTAGAGAGAATAAGGCGAGTACCTGTTTTAAAGAAGCGAGGTATTGGGTGAACGTAGTCGAAAAGACGACTATATCATAGTCAAATACGTTGCAGAATTTGCGAAATAGCTTAATCGTACTGTTTATATATCTTTGTGAATAATATAGCGAATTTTAAAAACCTAAAAAAGGTATCTTGAAGATTTTGAACCCTCGATAGCCGATTATATTAAAACTATTTCGGTAATTCAGGCAAATAAGCAACTAGAACAAGAATTTTGTAGTATTCATTACAAAACTCTGCTTTTATCCACGTAAAAATTCGATAATTTGTATTTGAAGCCCTGAAAAGCAATCGGTCAAACAACTTCATTCTTTAAGTGATTCAAGGTTTATTATAACATTTCTTCTTAACTGTCGTATATAGAGCGCCAAATGCCGAATATTGGTAAGGCAAAAGATGAAATCCTATTGGAGTAATGAATACGATTTTGCTTATGAAATTTATTAAAATATAAGTCGAAAAGTTGTTTTTTATGTTGCGAAAACGGATAGGTGTGATGATTGAACTGAAAATATTGTCAAACTTTTACGAAAGGTGAGTTTATTATTTGATTTGATGAAATTTTACTAGTTCAATATATCCCCATGTTTCAAAAATTGTTTTTCAATTCTCTAAAATTGTAGTATTTTTCTCCTATCAACGGAGTTAATATGAGTACCCCGCAAAATATATATTATATATACATGATTGGGATGTTAGATATCGCGTCAATGAGGTAGGAGGCGAGGAATATTATTAACCATTAAAAGTTTATTAAAATTACAATTAACCAATAATAGGTAAACAATTGTGTTGATAAAGAGAGTAGGCGGTTTTGTATCAATAAATACTGAATGAAAGTTGGTAAGTCGTTTGAAAAGTATAATAATAATATAAAAACTTATATTAAACTCGGTTTTTAATATGATGATTGGCGTTTTAACGGTAAAAATCCCATCAAAGTAAATTTTACAATATAATAACTCAAAACAACCTTGAAAATCTGCGTAAATAACGAAAAATCTGTCGTCAACTTATTAGTCTAATTGAACGGCTTAAAAAATTTGTTTCAATTAGTTTCAAAGTATATCGTATCATGACATTCAATTATGATTACGAGTTCATTACGCTTGCAAATCCTTATAATTCATTTAATTAAGTAGTATAGTTCAATAATATATAGAGTAATAGAATTAACAATAATATTAAAAACGATGGAATGCTGAGAAGTAAATATGAAAGATCTTTCTTTAGGAAGATTAATGTATTTTACAGGCACCGAGATTATTCATTCTCAATATATAGCTACCTTAGTTTCAGTTTTTACTCTGAAAATTATTTGCTTAGAAGTATTTTTGTGAATAGTAACAACGGCATGTAGAATTTCTTCTTTTGCAAAAAGATTAAATCTCGTAACATAAAAACATCATCTTCACTAGGCTTCGGCCAACTGTTTGTAAAAAGCGTACCAACCTCCAATTAGTTAATAACTAAAGTTTCGACTATTTTAATTCATAGCTTTCTAATATCATTTGCTATGTAATTAGGTAAAAACTATCTATTTAGTTTTGAAAATCAATCAAATGGGGGGTCCCATTATGCCAATAACAATTTCGTAACTTTGAAGAGTTACCTTCAATTTAATCAACTTTAAAAATTGTTTTTTGAGGAAGTAAATTTCTATTTCGTTTTTTTATATTGATTTCGAGGTATATTGTGACATTTTAGCCCTTATTAACGATATTTTCTTGTTTATGAAACGAAATTTACAAGTATTAATAAATTTATATAGCTATAGAAGTTGTATCATGGATTTTGTGACCAAGTTTAATATGTACGCTTTAAATATTATTAATAATATTATTGTAAATAGGCGTATCGGCTTTTCAACAAAAATAGTAATTTTTTAGCAAGAATACCGAGTAGCGAGCCGAGCAAGGTTTGAGGAAAACGAATAACTGGTTTCGCAAATTGAATGAGGCAAAGTAATGATTACAAACTTTTTTACTTGGTTTGGAATTAGACAAAGTGATGAGGTTTCTTACGTGATCTTTAACCTTTATCAACGAGGTTTTTGTTAAGTATACGGAGGAAATTCGTAACAATGTTCGAAAAAACTGTAAGTTCTATTTATTATTAGTTTTAAATTTGATATTAGAGTTGCGATCAAACCAACGACTTCAGTTATGTTAACTATTACGGTGACTCTGACGATTAAGTTGGCTGTTAATATTTAGTGAAAAGACGTTACGGTCTCATTGGCGATTTCTACGATCTCGTTTTCGTAAACGTTCGTTTTGATTTCGAGGACGATAATTTTAATTTTGTTCGCGAAAATGGTCCTCGCAACGTTGTCGATTCATTCAATACTTATTTTGCTTATAAGTTTGGTAACGATGATAAGCTTATCCTTATTTTTGATTCTTGAATTAATAATAAGTTTTATAAGGATAGCGAGTATGGTTATACCTTTTATGAAGATTTTTATAGTTTGAATGAAAATTTCCACGGTTTTTGGTTTCATTTTTACAAGATGTAAGGCTATAATACGGAAATAGGCGGTTCGCGGTAACTAATAGAGCTTTTTCATTTTATTCAATCTTGATTATACATATCAGTATTATCTAGCAGCTATAAAAATATAATACATGTTATTGAATGTCAAGATTTAGTATAGATTAAATATCCATTATAAAGTTTCGTAAATTTTTGTTATGTTGGTTTAAAATTAACATAGCGTAAATATACCATATCTTGATTTGAATGTGGTTTTAAGCTACATTTATTATTTTGAAGATCTTGTAAGAAAAAATTATAATTACAGTACTTAGTAGTTGCTTGTTTGGCATATATGGCGAATAGTATAGTAAAGGCGTTTATAATTGAGGATAGACTTTACTAACAAATCTGGTGATAATATTAGAAAATTAGTTTGAAATTTCATTAGTATACTATGAAGTTTTTTGAAAAGATTGAAAATATTCTAACCAATTGATTTTCGGTATTAAGATTTAGCTTCGGAAAAAAGTCAAGTTTTTACCAGAAATTTTGAACTTCGGTAAATATAACGTTTTGTTTTACGGTGATTATATCGAAACCGGCGGGGTTTGGGTATTGAAGATAAAAAATTCCTATATTTTTTCTATTTATACGATAACTTTTCGTAACATAATAAAAAAATGCTCAAGAAGGTTCTCGGGGGTAGTTTCGTTCGTTTCATTCGGTTATTAGATCGTTCTTACGAGTAAATCGGTTTGTTTTATGAGTTCGTTGGTTATATTCGCGAGTACGCCGAGTATTATTTTCTTTGCGAGGATGGCGGGCTAATTTTTGCCGATAAGGACGATGTGGCGATTTTTGTTAACGAGGATAATAGAGCCATTTTTTCTGGTAGGGAGGGGGCTAAACGCGATTGGCAAGGATTTTTATGAGGTTTTGGAGATTATTGAAGCGTTTATTCATTCTTTTACGCAAGTATATCAACTCTTTGTCTTTAACAGCAGGAGCAGGGGAGGGTTTAGTAGCGCCTCTGGCGAAGGCTTCAGTAGGTGCTGATAATATTATTTGACGCAAGTTACAAAAAAGGGTATGAAAACTAATTTAAATTGGTAAATGCCATGGAAGAGGAATCCTTGATAGCTGACTGGTAGACAACGTAATAGTATAAGGAATGAAAGCTTGTTGATGCCTCATTTTATGTAGAAAAGTATTGGGTAATAACTCATCAGCTAATAAGGCTTATAATTACCTATTAGTGATCGAAAAAATAAGAAACCCGACTGTGGATAGTGAAAAGAGTAGGTGAAAATGAGCTGATTGTTGGTAGGTCTTTAGATTGTTACAACGTTGTCGATTCGATTGGTCGAAGTAACAGTAGTATTGCATTAGCCAGGTTGTGGATATATTGTTCTAGGTGTGCGAGAACGCTATCCGGTCTGCACAGTAATTTGTATGGTCAATTGCTTGGCACATGCCCTAGTGTGAGGTGTGCACTCCACTTGCAGTCAATACAGTTAACTTACAGTCAGTACAGTTAACTTTATTACAAATAAAATTGACCTACTGCACTGCAATTAACCTGCTAAGAATAGCAGTCGATATTGTTCTGACACTGATGATGTTTTTTGTAGTAAAGAAGACCTGTAATATTTTCTGTAGGGAGACCTTTTGTTGCTGGTAACAATGTTAAAAATGATAAAATTTGGTGACAGTATGAAGAAACATCTGGTTTCAATTGGATTGCCATTTTAAAGATACTATTTGTTAGACCGTGGTGGTGGTAATCATATTTTATAGTGTATTGAAGGATGAAGAAACTAAGTCTAGACTAACTGACTGCATAGTTAGTAGTAAAGTATGTATGTAAAACAACCAAAAAAGAAGATGGTGTTTACCCCACCTTAGTCCAATAGCTTTAGTATTATTGAACTTATCAATCTTTAACAAATTAGTTTCTCAACCTTTTTAGCATAGTTTTCAATACATATTGAGTTTACTATTAATATCATTAATGTTCATCATCGATCAATCAAAGTGTAATTACGTATTTCTAGTTGGTATTTTCATTGGCTTACATTTTCAAAAACTACAATCTTAAATAGTATTTTACACCGCTAATTTAAAACAATCTATGTTTAGAAAAGAAGTAATATCAATATGTAACTCCATTACATAAAATTTTTTACGGCTTGTAATCAATAGATATGGATGAAACTTTAATAACTACATGTTGACTTAAAAAAAGAAATACTTTTAATACGTTTAATACGTAAAATATAGAGAAACACTTTTAGCTAATATGCAAAAAGACTTAACGTAACATATAACCGTTTATTATGAATAATTGTTTATTAGCTTTTTGTAGCAATTCTAATAATGTTATCTGTTAAATATTAATGATATATTAAGTGCACGTTTACGAAATATTTCAGCTATTGAACGTTAATTCATAGTTTATAATCACAGTTCAACTATCCGATATTACAACAATTAAACGGTAGCAAGTTTTTGAAAATGTATACAATGAAGTCCAGAATATAGTTTTCTTTTTCTTTATCAACATACTTTTAGGCGATTTACCCTGATTTTCTCGAAACTTTCATCCGCGGGTTTAACTTCAATTTCGTATACTATTTTCGAAATAAACATCATGACACTATAATTTTTCAAGTATTTTAGAAACGTATATTATATTATATTACCGATAGAAAGTTTATTGATTTCAATGTAGTCTTTTCCTCCAAATAGCTTACCTGGCAAATTATCAATGTTTTTAATAAGTATTTCAATCACTAGTTTGTAGTTAGACTTATTTTTTATAATACTCAAACCGACGGATATATCTATCTATGTTTATAAACTTTCTTCTCATTTTCTCCCTTAGTATTTATATTTCATTTAAGTGGTTTTCTGTAACTTTGTAGCTTTATTAACTAGTTGAATATCAGTGGAGGTGTTGGGATAGCTTTCAAGTATAGTGCAATCAATGTTGACCGCACTAATTGCAAGTGAATTGCAGTAGAGTACCCAATTTAATGTAGGCTACGAGCCAAGAAATTAACCACACCAAGTAGTTTACAAACCGGCTATCAGTCTGCCAAACTTAGAAGAAACATTTATTCACTCAAATAACGATTATAATACTATTTTTATTTCAACTTTACTTTGAATCGACAACTCAGCAACGTTCCAAGTCCTAATATCAATAACTAGTGATTATAAGATTAAGCATATATAATTGGATTAAAATAAATGATTACTTTTAGGTTGCTCTTTGTATTGAAAAGTCAATGAAAAGAATTCCCGAAAAGGCTCTACGAATTACGTCGCTTTTTCAAGGTATTAAGTATAAAACCATTGGCGGTTTTTTACAGCAATCTAAAATTTACAATGGTATCATCATTAATAACGCTAAAGTATTTATTAAATGAATCTTAAAGATAATCATTGAAATCCACCGCCCAAATTTTCAAATTCTTTAGAAACGATTACCAAATTGTTAAACCCTCTATAATTTTCGAATGACTAAGTCTTCATTGATAATGCAAATCGTCTTTAAGTCCAAAACCCACAAACTTAAAAAAAGATTTTAACAAAAAACGACCAAGAGCTTAAAATTTTAACTCTTACCCCAAATTGTGTTTTTTTTTACATGAAGACATCGCCAATCAAGCATATTGAAAAACATATTAAAATCTCTACGCCAAACTAAAAATCACTAAAATCAATAAATTGAAACAAAGAACCATAATTTATCGCTACTAAATTGCGAAATCTCTATAATTTTTAAAGCAAAGTCAACTTTCTAATCAAAACGTCAAAATAACTACTGAAGTCACTAAGCTAAAAGAAATAAAGACCTTCAAATTCCTGTTTTACACGTATTAAAAAGAAAATCTATAGAGTAAAAATGTTAAAAAATCGTTAATGAACAAGTATTTTCCCAACTTTAAAAGTTGTTACATTTTCGAATCTAACGTCGGCAAATAAATGAATCGTACAACCCGCGTTTTAGAAAATGTTTCTAAGTTTTTAACGTTTAAATAATTAGCATATAAAAGATAATTTGGAAAAGGGTTAAGATTGAGTTTATAACAGAGGTATATAGGTGAAGGGTCTTTATTCCAACAAAATTGAGAAAAGATTATTCATGTTATTGGCTGGTGTTTAAGCTAGTAGTTACTAGAAATCTTTCCCTAGCGATTAACATACTATCAAGATGCTCTCAAGCTTTCCTTGAGAACTACTACGCCATTTAACCAATCATATGTCAGGATATACCAAATCACTAGTACTATTACAACTCCTTAGTAGAGGCTTTTCTTTCTTCTTCATTGAAGATGAAAAAATTATCCGACCACATTAGAGCGACTTCTTGGTACTAGTACCTTCATAATTTAATACACTTTTATAACTGATATAATTGAAGGAATACCCTAAAGATCTTGAACCATAAAACTCACTGTGAAAAAATATATTACTAACTATTACAAACGCCCTTATATACGTTTCAGAAGACTACTTCCAAATCCTTCATTATTTTAAACACTCAATTTACTGTGTGTTAAATTTTTATATTCCACCAATATAAAACCAGTTGATTTTTTAGATAATCTAATTCATCCTTGTGATAACGCAAAAATATGTTAGGTGGAGAGAAATTATATGGAATAATGGTTGTTAACGCGATATAAAGAAATACAGTTGACTCTTTTTAACATTTAATTAAGGAATATTATCAAGATTATACAAGTTAGTCTTAAGGTAAAAGTTTGAGTAACGTAACTACTGAGAACTTGGGGAGGTATTCCGATATATATAAATATATTTCAAGATCTATTATAACACTTTACCGTTTAGGTTAAACCACTAGAAATTATATTTATCACCAAGACGTTAAAGACTCAATATGTAAGGTACCTTTAAATAATAGTATCTTAGATTAGAATCGCTATTTTAATTTACTTCCGAAGCCGTAAAATATAGTTAACATTGATTGCAAGCACTTCACTAACGTAACTAAAGTTTAAAAGAATATAGAAGAGTATAACAAGAGAATTATAATATGTTAATATCAATGTACTACTATTTATCAAAATTTGTAAAATATGCAAGTTTAAATTTTGGGTTTCCACTCACTATGCGCAATAATCTTTATGGGGTATGCCAAAAATGATAATTTGACTATTATGCTTCAATCATGAATTCTCCGTAACATATATACCAAAATCAAAATTTATTCCCAATATGACATTCACGTTATGTGATACTATACATATTGGATAATAATACGTTGAACGACACTAATAGTTAAGAAAAAAAAGGAGGAAATACTTATGGATATTTTAATCAGATATTCAACAACTAGAAACCGTGATGGAAAGTACTAATTAAGGTATACGTTAGAAATTCTATACTTTTCAAGTAGTTTCAAGTAGTTATTATTAATGTTCACGAGTTCAAATACGAATTATGATTTTTCAATGCCACCTGTAAAGGTTTTTCTACCTAGTTACGATATTAGCCTACATCTTTTATAAATTGTACGCTAAACATAATTTTTATATTCTTTTAAACTGATATGGTTCATAATTAGAACGATTAAAACTCTTTTAATCATGTAATATATCGATTGTAAGAACGGCAAAATCATGTGCTCGAAATGTAGAAAAACTTTATTAAACTATAATCTATACTGGAAATGGCAACGTAGACGAAACCTAAGTGGTTATAGTAACTATAAATATAATCATTGTGAAAATCATAAAAAGTACAAAATTTGAAACAAGTCCAGTAATAGATCAAGTTTTTATCACTTTCTAAAACATTACAAACAATAGTTGATATATTGTACCCAATATAATATTATTTTCAGAGAAGATTACTTATATTTCCTTAAGAACTATGGAGAAAATAACGTAACATGCGATAAACCCAAACCGTTGAAATAAATATTATAATATAAAAATACTACTTACGCAACAACTCCAGTTATTAGTTGCCTACGCCTTTTTGTACCGTTTAACGAGTAAAATCTCCTACTTTTATCATAGCAACTAAGTCCCTAACATTATATATACCTTGAATTTTCGTAATCGTTATGAAAAGTATATGTTTTATGGAATAATGCTTCATATAGAGAAAATAAGGTATTTCACAATAGGATATTCATTCAATATCGTATTAGGATGATGAAATACCACCATTCCGAATATTAATTATTATGAAGTTTGTAAATCTAAATTCTACTATAATCTAAATAAAAAAAAATCATTATAAAGAATAACAATTATACAATTAGGTATTGAATCAATTACTTGTTATATACTCAAGTTTTTTGACCTATATATGCTTTATTTGAAAGATACAGAGATCCTTGGAGTTAAAGTTAATTTCAAGGTTGATAACTTAGTTAAGAAAAACCGGAGGTTCCTTTTTACCCTTTAATAGAACCATTTGTAATTTTATCCTAAAGGATAAAACATAATTCTGATGAACTTCATAATGTCTGAGATACGTTAGTTATACTGACATTTCAACCATTCAACTGTCGATAAACTATATAAAATATTCGAGTCTATATAAAATAAAAATATAAAATATTTCGTGTTGAAATCTACTAAAGAGCTTTGCCACCATAGTCAAACTAACATCCAAATACCCAGGAAACTAAAGTTTAACTTGAAGAAAGATATCGACTTGAATTCCAAGGTCATAGAAAACTATAAGAATTATTCTTTAGGTTATAAATTTGGCAACCTTATCTCACGAAGCCATATTCTCTAAAGAGATGTCGGGAAAAAATACGTGGAACACGTGAAGGATATTTTGTATTGAAATGTATATGGTGCTACTTTATGAAATTATTTAAGACGTTAACATTATCTACATAGCCACTTAGTTGAAAGTTAATGTTATAATCATAGGTGCTTAATATGAAAAATGATATATCAAGGCTTATAGAGGTATCGAAAAAGTTAAATTAATATACGCGCTATTTTGAAACCGTATAACATCTTTGCGTTGGAAATTAGAAGCTATATGAACTATAAAACACGTCTTTAAATGGAGGTGAAAAGCTTGAATAATACCATGGATCTTAACGGCTTACTACTAACTATAATACTATTCAAAACATATTCTCTTCTGACAAATAAATCTTTTTTATTATGGAATACTCAGAAAATGACTTTAGCGTCCGGCAAAGCCTTAAAAGAATTACATGAATAATCTCCCCAATATTATGTTAATAATAACTTGAACACTCAAAAAAACCTCTCGATAATTAATATACTAACTTCAATATTACGAAGCGAAATCTTCGTATACTGAGAATTAAGTACGTAGGATAACCTATTTAAAATTTGGAGTATCACTAACCCAAAAATATTTGCTAACACAGCGAACTGTTTTTCAATATTTCCATATAATCCAGGTTAAATCCTACATTGGAGTAATTACCAATCAAAAACTTTAAATGGAGCGAATTAACGAAAAAAAACCACTTCCATCAATGACTAACAAACCAAAAAAGTAAAAAGAACGTTGTCGAAAACCAAGAACAAAAAGAAAAAAGTATAAATATAAAAAATAAAAATCGGGAAGCATATATACAACTACTTAGATTAGAAGAAATGAAAAGCATTGTTAAGATTTGTCATTCAAACTCTATATATAATGAATTATAAAACCTTAGGATAAACTTTTAGAGAAAAACGATAAAGTATAAATTACCGGACTCCTTTCACTGGAAGTTCTATAATTTGTAACTAAAGGCAATTTTAATATTAGCGATCCAAGAATTATGATTTTCAATTCAACAATTACATATGAAGTTAAGGGGAAAACGACGGATAATATATACGAAAATTTAAATTTAATCGTGTAAAGATACGATTATGAAGGCAAAACCTAGATTTTGACGTAATCAACAACGATTTTGAAATAATCAGACGATTAATATTTATACTCATAGTAAATTTAGTATCAATGTCTCATCATCAGTCTACATTTAATATTTGTAAAATTACTTCTGTGTAAAAATAATTGGTTATTAATTTGAAGATGATGGTCTTATTAAAGTTACATCAAAGATTTCGTGGTGAATATCTACTTAAATAATTATACGATATATTCAACCATTCTATGGATCAATCGAACTAAGTATTTAATAATTATTAACTTTCCAGTTTCATATTAAGTTTAAAATAACCATAAAATTTTTAACTTACATCTTATTCTTGTCAATGGAATGATCAAATGAAGTTTTCGGTAAAGTAGGTATACAAATTAACGATACACCATTTGTTGGAACTGTTGGTTTCTTAAAAGCAGAGGAACGTGCGATTAAAAACTTTAAGTTCTGAAACAGTAAAATGATGACGACTTTTACCAAGGATATATATCTTAACTTAAACTCATCGTCAATCCGTATACATAATGTTAAATATATCAAATACCTTATTTTGCATTACAATGGTTCAGGTATTTGGTTAGCTAAGATTACAATTTTTACATCGTAAGGCTTTAATGATAATGAATACAACGAGCCCATAATAACTATAACGCTATCCTATGCTGATCGAAGGCATCCTATAACTTATCAATTGCAATATGAGCTTAAAACCCATTCTATAATAATTACAATCGACAAAATAAAGAATTCGAGTAACAGAAAATAATTCAGATCGATGGATTAATATTTGTCGATAGGGTCTAATATATTAACGTAAATGTTACAGTAGAAGAGTAATCACAAATATTGGTTGTGTATATTAAAGTATATCGATTGAAGGGAGAAGAGGCATCCGTGGAGGACAAAACTTTGGTGTAAGCTTATAAGCTTTCACCCGCGCAGTGGCACTCTACCATACACTTTGCTAATCTACTTTCTGGGCAGTGGCACTTTACCGTTTACTTTTCCAATGCCGCTTCCCAGTAGTAGCACGCTATCATACACTTTTCTAGAATACACCTTGAAAAGTGAAATGTTACCGTACACTTTACAAAATACAACCTGTAACATAACTACTTAATAACTATAAATATAGAAAATAATATCAATAAAAGCATTTTTAACTCATCCCGTATCCGTGATTTGATATTGACAATTTATTTTATAATAAGGCCTATATTTATGATTCAATGATGATAATTTGTTCTATAATACAATTCGACCAAAGTTTCAATTAATGGTTTTAATAAAGAAATTGATCATAAGACAAATTTTTGAAGATTCGAACTAATAATTGAAACCGGAATAGTAATTATAATGTAAAATTATAAAGGTTTAGATTGGTGGATTGAACGGCAGTAATAATTATAGAGAAGCTCCAATAAATGTAGGTAATTGATAACATTATATTAACTAATAACGACTGAACCATTAATTTATATTAGGACAAGATTATCAATATAGAAGGTAATTATCTCTATCACGCATTAAAATCGCTATCAGTTTAGGTAAAACCACTGTTTTGTTTAACAACACACCGTTTTCTATACCGTCAATCCCCAACCAATTAATTAACGTATATAAATCCAAACCACTATTCAAATTAATTATTCTTAATGAGTTCATAAATCATTCACTTCATGAACGCCATATTTTAACCGTTTCTGAAGACAAATATTACAGAAAACCCGATTTTTTAGGCTCCGTTCAGCGCGGCAACGTAAAAGAAAAAAGATCGTTGTTACCACCGCCCTCTGCGCCGCCGTTAACTTTACTGCTAACTCCGCCTTTTTGCAGTAATATATCGTTTATCTCTACCTTTATCTTCGGTTTTTCCCCCGTCTCCGCCGCTCATAATACCTTTACTAACTTTCCTCCATTTTCACACACCCTTTCTCTCCTTACTCCCTAAAAGTAAAATCAAATAGCTCTTAAGGTTATTAATCTTACCCTTTTACCTCGAGTAAAAAATAATTTACCCGGAACGACTACCCCCTGCCGTTACAAACTTAATTTAACTGAGTTATAATACCATTCGGGTTATTAATTTTCTCCGTGACTTACGTTATACTAATGTCCTTATCAACGAGATGAAGGAAGTCAACCTAGCACGCCGCCTCTAGTTTCGTTTCGCTAAAGTACGCAGAGAGGCCTCTTTAATATATAAAAAGTTAAAGCAGTGTACCTAGATCACGTTCCTAGGCAGCTAATAAATACGATTTACATACCATGTATCGCGTCCGCGACCACAGGTAAGTTTATTGGTAGTTACCGTTAAAGCGAAAGTCGTTTGGCTCATTATTACATTCAAGAACGGATTAATAACGGATACGCCTCCATTCTGATAATTTGAAGGCCGGAAGGTAAAACCGTATTACGCGTCAGCTGTTTTCACGGTAAATTTACTTAAAAAATTTCATTTTAATTGTGATGAACAATTACCTACTATTTGAATATAATATTAGGGGTGCGCTTTAAAAATAATCACCTACATAAAAGCTAAAACCAACCGATATTCATTAGTAATAAGCGTTGAACTGTGTTTTAAAAAGATGGTAACCACCATCACCGCCTAAAAGATAGGCTTACATATATACCACATAAACGATTTTGACGACGTTATCGTACATCATTGTGAAAAGGGAAAAAAATAACCCGCGCCCTTACCAAAAGGCACGCGACCTAAGGCGTAAGGCCTCTCCTCCGGCGGCATTGGTGGCGAAGTCGATAACAGTAATAGAGGTAACGCCAATAATATCGGAGAAGGAGAGGGGGGGGAAAAGGAGGACAACGAAAATGCGACGCCGCTTTTCTCCTCTTCCGTTAATGACAACTAACTGCCTATTTTTATATTAATACCCATTCCACCATCCCTAATATAACTCGTTATATAATAATGAAATTGACTTCTAAAGCAAATCTTAATATAAGAAATGAACTTCGAAGGTAGAAAATGAATAATATACATTAGTAACGTCTTAAATGGTAAAAACAAAGGCTATAATATATTAAAAGAAACGCCAATAAAAAAGCAACCAATGACAAAAATTTTAAATACGGTATACATAGCAAATCCAAATCACGATAAAGTGTTAAAAACATTGCGAATAGTGGACCAGAACAAAAATAAATTGTCAAAAGCAATATGAATAATTGAATTAGGGTAAGGTCGCAAAACGTTTCCAACAACGCCTACGAAAATAATACTTATTAATACGAACGCTTCCAAAACCTTATCCAGAACACCTTTAGTTATTATATTTATTAGGTTCAACTTTTGATTAACTCACACTATCTCTTTAATTTCGCAGTGTTCATACGATTCGCGTAAGGTTATAATATCGATAATGAAGCACTTCTCGTTTTAAGTACCGAGTTTCACGATATATTTATGAAAAGAAAAAAATGAATGTAAGTTATAAAAGAAATTGGGTTTAAGCTAAAGTTATTAATAATTATCCGGCCCGTTATTACCATTGTATTTCCAAAGTCGAATCATTCAACTATATCGTAGATTGCCGAGGCTATAACGCTTTCAATAAACCGTTTATATTGAATCGAGCCCTAATGAATCATATTTTCAAATGGTAAATCCGTTTCTAGCTGTTATCCCATTAATAAAAATGAAAAAAAGATTCGTATATAAAAACCATAATCGGTATTATACGAGAAATAACCTTTCATAAAAACAAAAAAAATACTATATGTATATTAAGCGGTATCAATCTCAAGACGCCTTCTAGATTATTTATCATACATACGAAACGCTTATTAAACGCTTCATATACATCTTTCAAAAGATCTATATAATATTAAACAGAAACTAAAAGGTTAAACACCGCCTCGAACTATACTACTAATACGACACAAACGCTATATATACGTTAAAATTTATATCAATTAACTCGTTTAGTCTTCGTTAGGTTAACCCGAGCGACTTTATCACATTACCTCTTTTGAACCATGTTTCAAATATAGTTTTCAATCGAAATCATAATGCCGTTCAAATCTATTATATATTCCTCCGTTGAATACACTTTAAGTTTCGCTTTTAGGTTGGCATTTAAAAACTTACTCTCCTCGGTAAAAGAACTTGAAATATTACATAACTTGAATATATAGTTCGTTTACATACCAATAAGTATAAACCTTTTAAAACGTGGTATTGAAACTAAAAGGTATAGGTTGAAAGTCGAATAAGCCATTTTGAACCACTCCTTACAATGCCTTTAATAGGTATTTTACAAATATATAATAGCCTTAAAAACTTATAAAGCTTTTTTAAAAGACGCGTAGAAGTTTCGGGTAAATAATACGTCCCGGGCTCCACAAATATATAAGCGTAAATACACCGTTTGAACCGCTCTACTAACTACATATAAGCCTATATAATATTAAGAAATTCTATATTAAATTTATAAAGTATATGAAAGGAGACAGTAAACATAAAAATCAAACGAAAGCTTTTTTTTTATAAAGTAGGTAATTGGGTTATAATATCTTTTTTACTAGCATTATCGTACCCTTTAACTATAAAACGGTTTGTTAATCATGTTTCTTCGCCTTATTTTTCACCTCGTAAACAAAACGTAAAAACTAAATTCTATAGATACCATAAATTACCAAGTTAAACTTCTTAAAATTAAAAAAACCCCAAGTAAAGATTTCCATTTAAGTATATTATTTGAACTGAGTATTCAGAGAGGTCATAATACCCTTTCATTGAAGCTTTATATTTAAATCTCGGTTCGCTATCTTGTTTTAGGTAATAATGAAGTCCGAAGTAAAGGCTTTAAAATATTTCTCGTTTTTCGAATTAAATAGGCGTTTTCAGCAGTATAATACTGTTTTTTTTTGTATGGGTAAGCCGGTTTAGTAAATGGATAAAGGTTATATAGGTGTATCCAGAATGTATATAGGTTTTATAGGCGGTTTACATTCGTCGTTATAAAAGTAATTTGGTTATTATTACTCCTTGAATCGCGTTTCAGAGCCTTTATTGTTTCCTATTTTCTTTTTACGTTTTAATATTATCGTTTAACCAAATAAACTTATATTATTCGGTATATTTATAAACATATCATAACCGTTCAACCAGTTGACTCTCTGAAGGCCAATCCATCCATCTTTTGTTTTCCAAACCGAAGCTTCAAATTTCCATAGCGGATTTAATATAATAGTCTTACATAAGCCATTCCTTATAGCTAATACCTTTCAAATATTATTTTTATACCGCAAACATAATTCTTATAGAGGTTTCGTCACAGGATTTACTCTTTACATTATAATAGGTAATGGAATTAAGTTTATATATTCTTTAGGGTAAGTATTGAAAATGAAGAGTGTTAAAATAAACCTGTTTGGATCGAAAGTATTATTTACGGCGTTAAACGCTATTTAAGAAACGGACTTTTCAAAACTGGCACCCTTTAGTTTTTTTTTAAATAAAACTATATATACTTTCTAAGCGGTTTAAAATAAAATAACTCTGGATTACAGATATTAATAGGATCTTAATTGAAGTTTACCTAACTAATAAGGTTGACTAATACATCCACGACAGGGACCTCTGCCAATATTACGGCTGTAACGCTTGCATTCTTCAAATTTTCCGTAAATTCTTTAACCATTAGACATTTAATATATGGACGATAATCAAAAGTATAGTCAAAACCAAGTAAACAAAAGAGATCGCTTGATGTAGCATTTATACCTTAAAGAAAACACCGTTAAGACTAGCTGAAACCTTTTTTCAAATGGCTTAATGAAAAGACCCTTCTCAAAACCCTAATCTTAAGACCTTCAAGGGAAAGGAAAAGGCGTTAAAAAAATTTAACGCCTTTATATAAGTTTTAAGAGACCGCTTCTTTATCCTTAGTTAAGCTAAGCTTTTTTACGCGCTAACGATAAAGAACCTGTTAAGCAATTCGATAGACTAACACCTTTACGCTAAAACGATAAATAGGCTTTTAACGGCGGCAGGGTATGTAAAGCAACGGCTGCCTACGCGGCTAGAGATATTAACGTTGGTGTTTTATAACAGTGAATTAAACAAAACGATGAAATTCCCTAAATCCTTTAAGCTCTTATTACCTCTTAACCCTTTAATTGCCAAGTCCTTTAAAAGTTTTGCCATAATTAGTTTACTTATACGCGTAAACATATTATAAGTTTGACCACAAAGCTTATTTCCTTGGACCAAACGACTGTCAATTAACTTTAACACCGTACCTCGGTAGCTTTAAAACTTAAACTGATAGGAAACATTACTAATAAAGACTAAGATAACTATTGCGACCTCCCCCTGAAACTTATTAACACTGTTAATATTAATTACAAACTTTTAACTAACTTTACCAAAATCTATAACGATGTATAGAAGTAGTATAGAAAGCCCTATGACTTTCTCGACACGAAAATAATACCCTTTTTAAACATTTGAAAGTAAATGGAAGTTTCTCCCTTTAGTTTTTACTTTATATTTCTTGAAATCCTTATAGAGCATGTTAAGGATTACTGCCTAGCTCTTTTAACCCAAATAACTTCCTTTTGAGAAGTTTACGATGGTACAAAAAGCCATTTCGAATAAAACGTCTATCTTGCCTCATATAATATAAATTAGGCTACTACACGGTGGAATACGATAATAACGAAGAGAAAAAGGAAATACAAATACACGTTCTTTATCAGATGTTTAACAAGTTAATATTATACTAATAAATAATGGGAAAAGGTTATGCTAGCTAAGCTACACTTTGTAAGTAGGTACAGATAGTCGTTACAGGTGTTATCAAGTTTAAATAAATTTTATAACGCTTAAATGTAACTTAGAAAGGTTTTTTAAACTATTTACGTTTTTCGTTCACAAATGTGATAATATTTATACCAAACTCGTTTAATATATACCTTTAAGACGGCAGCTTCCTTAATGTAAATGAAGAAATCCTTATGATCGTTAATTACGTCGACTACAAATACGGCGACGTACGACTTTAACGTTTAAGGTTTGGCCTATCGACTATAACATGAAGGTAATAACCGCGTTAGCGATAATAGGGCTAAGATTTTAACAGATCTGTTAACCGTGTTTACTATCGTCGTAATAGTAACAAAAATTGTTGAATTTATGGTAAATTTAGCTATTGGTTTACTCGATTCCCCCTCACCAGGTTAAGCGAAATGTTAAAAGGGTAATATATTATACCCAGTATCTTGATACTCTGAAACAGGAATTTTTATATTAAATTATAATCTTCGAAAGCGACGAGCTAATTAACGGCGATAATTCATATTAGCAAATTAAATGGTATAAAATTACTGCTTCCGGTACGACCTAATAACTAGCCGATTACGTCTTTTTATACTGTTCAGTCAGTGAAAACCTTTACTTTTACCCTAATTAAACCCTGAACCCTTTACATACCTTTGACCTTCGTAATTGTTACGCGGATCATACATTCAAATATATTATGCCAGATATAGGGATAATAAGGTACTTAATAAAATATTATTCGTAATACATATTATTACGAAAGAAAAGCATAACAGTTACCAAAATTAATCTTTACGAAACTAAAAAAGTTAAAGTTAAATTTTGATGAGGTAAATAATTATTATCACTATAAATAACGGTAATTTAAACTATTATAAAATAGATTACGATTTACATTTTGAAGTTCACTACCTTTTTGCTTCTGTACTTAAAGAATATAACGACTTTCAACGTTGACGTCAATGTTAACGCTGACGAACTAGTTAAAAACGGCTAAACTTTTCTCTTTGTTTTTAAGTAAAAGGATTTATAGTTTTATCTTCAAAGCCTTAAAATAATAATATTGAACCTAACGGAACCTGAAAAACGTTAATTACACCGGAGTTATTACCACCCAACCGTCGATAAGCTATGAATAGTCCTAAAGTCCGCAAGGTATGAAGACGTGAAGTACTCCGCCCTAAAAGTTATCAAAAAGCTTTACCTTCACTACCAAACGTATGTCTACACCTTTTGTAAATTTAATTTTATATTAAAAAACGATGAAGACTTTAATAACCAGGTTTTTGGTAATATTTCTTTTTGAATAACAAGCCCATTTTTTACGTCATTAACTTCATGATATTTTTCACAAAGCTAAATTTCTAAAGTCTCTTTCGACAAAAGATACGCGGGGAATATTAAAGATGTTGTGCATTGATACATATTTGAGCCTACTTAACGTCATTGTTTACAATTCCAATATCAACTTTGCGACGGTAAAGTTTTATTAAAATGTAAAGCTAATAGGTATTTAGTGTAAATAGGTATTTTTAAAGACCTATTAAAGTATTAAAAAGGTTGAGAGAGTATACGCCCTATTTCGGCGAACGTATAATATCCTTACGCTAAAAATTAAAGGTTATACGGATCCGAAGTCATGCCTTTAAATAGAGGTAAAGGGCCTGAACGATATTGTAAGACCTAATAGCCTAATACTAACGTTACTGGTTTTTAAATAGTACTCACGTCTATCGAGTAAATCAACGCTATTCGTAAGTACCTAAAAGTAAGCTACGGAGTACAACAAAATAATAAAGACATTACTAAATAAATCAGCACGTCGCTATGTTGATAATACCCTTAAGATCAGAAACTTCCTTATAATAATCGACTTACTTGCTTTTCCATTACATAATGAAGTTCTCGTATAACGGAAGCCGGGAAAATAGGAAGGCCTATATAAAACCTTAAGTATCGCTCACTCTGAAGTAATTATTAAAACTGCTAAAGGTTTTGTATCGTTTCGAACCACGTATGTTAAACCTTATATTAAGGTTGTTCACGATGAAAACCCTTAAGCTAAACGACTAATATAACACGATCCTTTTTTACACGTTATCGATAAGCCGATAAAATGCCGCCGGAGCAGATAATCCTTGAAAATGAGGAGCTTTAAGGAGAAGAAATATATACTGGGAAATATATATAATACTACTTAAATAAACAGGAAAAAAAAGAATAGCGAAAACTTTACGATTTACTAACTCAAGGAGTGAAATAATTTGTGTCGAGAGTTGATTTTAACCTTTAAACCCGGAATATTACGACTTTTAGGTCGAAGATTACCTACGAAGTTAAAGGCAAACCCACGGGATGGCTATACGAAAATTTACGTTTAATTTCTTAATTATATAGTACTAAAAGTGAAGACTAAATTTTTATGTAATTGTTAATAATTGAGAAAATTAGCCAAAGTTTAGTAGTTGCTTTCGCAATAAGGTTGTTAGTCATAACTAAAGGAAAATTTACGCTTAATCGCCAAGATATAATATGAATTTATAGGTAATTGGTAACGGATTTACAACGAATCGTATTACTATAATTACCATAGGAATTACCGTTTTTTTACCCTTTTAAAGCGGTAATATAATATATTAAACCATTGTATATATTAGCTCAAGTAACTTTTTACACATTCCTAGCCTATTAATCGTACTTTAAATTACGACTAGTTATAAAGTTTTTAATATACTACCTGTATTTACTAATAAGGTGAAAATAAACTTCAGTCTATTGAATATATAAATTAATGATACCCTTTTCGTCGGAATGGCTGGCTTTATAACATTCTAATAATAGGTAATTAAGGACTTTAAGCTTTAGAATTACAAGCCGATAGCGACGTTAATGAAATATAATTAACTTGACTTTCATGAATCGTTAATTCGTATACTTAGTTTTAATAATAGTCTTAGTTCTCGCTAAAAACAATAAGGTATTAATTTAGCCATAATCCAGAAACCTAATGTGGCTAATGTCTAATAATACCTAAAATGACTTACCCGTAGCAATTATATTAACACTTTATGTTAACCGAAGACTATTTTCTACCCCTTCAATACAACGCAAATATAAAATTTGATAGGTAACAAATTTAACCGGCTTAAAAAAAGAATTAAATGGTAAATTAGAAATCTAAACCGAAACATCAATATAATTTTAATCGACTTATTAAAGGCTAAGCTGATAATTTTTACGGATAGGATTTTTATAAACAACACCGACTTATCTTTAAAAATCGGCTTTCTAATAACCCTAGTTACCAAATACAAGAAAACCAGATTGATATTATCAATTGCCTACTTTACGAAACATTTGTTAAATATAAAATGATTATATAAAACTTGCTAACTTCAGAGTTTGTAGGTATAATAACAGGCTTTAATATAAATATAAAACTATACGAAACCCTTTACGTTATTACTAGACAGCTAAAGATTTTTTTCCTATCCCGGTGGTAATTTATACCGATTCGAGAAACCTATTTATATATATTTCGAAACTCGGAACTATTAGTAAAAAACGCCTGATGATTGATATGATAACACTTTGCAATGCTTACAAAAGAAGGGAGATAGAAAGGTTCCAATAAATTAACGGTAAAAAAAATCCTGTCAATATCATGACGAAAACGTTACCTAATAAGGCCCTTAAAACGTTTATAAATAGAAATAAGCTAGCTATACGTATTGACGGCTACGTTAATGAGATGCCCAGTAAGCCTAAATTACGTAATGACAGTCATGGGTATATTGTCAAACCAAAAGATTGCGAGGGGATCAATGATATGAACTTATTTCATGGACACGGCTAAAATAAAAGATTATATAGGTTGGTGTCAAAAGAACTTTTTATTAAAGTCGATAATGTTCGACTGCGAAGCCATAAGATAACTAAAAGAAATTGAAGTAAATCTATCTACAAATGGGTGCATTTGAATACAAAGATCAATTAAAATTAATAGGTGTCTAGGTAATTGACAAAGCCACAATTTAGCGTTTACTGGAAAAGATTGGTCAACCATACTATCGTACGCGTAGAAACTAAAAAGCCGCCAATATTAAAATAGTAGTAATTATAGTACAATAAGTCAATTTTACTTACAGTAAAGTTAACTATGATAACTACGAGTCAAGTTTATTATTATGTGGAGGCTAACTATATTGTTTGTAAGTTAAATACAATATATGTCTATTTCACACGAGGGCATAGCCAAGCAATTAGCCATACAAATTACTGTGCAAACCGGCTAGCGGTCTGCTAAGCCTAAAACAATACATCCACCACTTGACTACAAAATACTACTGTTACTTCAACCAATCGAATCGATAACGTTGCAACGTTTAAAGCCCTACCAATACTTATTACATAGCTTAAGGAAGTTGGTAAATTATAAAAGGTTACTCTTATTACTAGGAAAACGGTATAGTAAGAGGTTTTGGAAAGTGTTATAATTGATAGATATTATTTTGCAAGGCTCGTATTATCGTTTTACACCGCTTATCTTGTTTTAATCAATGTCGTTTCCATCGTTTAAACCCCTTTTACTACGGCCGAAAGGGGTATCAATTATATTCAGAAGGTAGTTTGGTCTTTATCTTTCCTTCAATATTCGTATCAAAGTAGGTGTATAATGTACATAAGTGGAAAATGACGTTCTTCATTGTTTCTCTTCTCTTTCAAGCTTCGCATACCTTACTTGAAACGGGAGGAAACGTGAAAAGATCCTACAATATATATTCGTATAGTATTCTCACATTCTCAAATTATTTATATATGTTTTATAATCTGTTTTTTTAAGTAAGAATATGGTACAAAATCTGTTTAATACATGTCTTCATCCATCTACTCCGGTGAATAGATAAATCGGAACGTATTAAATAGAGATTTCGTAAAACGACCGTTTTCATATTTTAAATAATTAATGTATCCACTTTGTAACTATACCCGTAAAACTTTGTAAATCGAGTTATATAACATATACCGAATTACTATCATCATGTTCGAAAATATGCTACGGAAATCATTTAATATATTAGGTCTTAAGGCCTTTACTACCAAATAGCGAAATTTTTCGGTGATAATATACGTGTTTACCGTATAACGGTTTCAATCTTTAATCGATATATCCATAACTTCATCCTAGAGTCTTAAGTTAATCTTACATAAAACGACTTTTTCATACTTATATACTATACTAAAAGGTCGAATGTTTAGCCAGCTTCATCTTGATTTATTAGTGCTAAAGCTATAGTTATAAGATTGTGAAGAATATTTAAGCGGTGTAAAAGTTGATTTTTTTTGTAGTGAATAAGGTTCGAATACGCTCGAAATGTAATATTGAAAGATATACAGTCCAAAATAGAAAATGAATATTTGTAAAATAGAAGGAATCAAATGAAAACGTAAAATATAGAAAGAAAACGCAAAAAAAATGTAATAAAACGTTGAAAATAAGGCTTTTAGTGTTTGTTAACACAAATAAAACTTAAATTAAGTACAAATAATGCAAAACCAGAAGCTAGTAAGGCGTCTTAAATTAGCCTTTTAACGATCTATAAATGCTATACTAACAAAATGACTAAAAAACTCAAACGTCGTAGGTGATAAATTTAAATAAGCGGTGTAAAACGTGTGAAGAAAAAGCGAACGGGGTAGTAAAAACAGGGAAAAGGATATAAAAAGGTGTATATATATATGTGAAAAGTAGGGTAGTATATAAGGCTTAATACATGTAATTATATCACGGTGTATGTTTAGTTCATGGTTCGATTATTGCTTTGAAGGCGTAAAATAGTTGTAAAGGCATCTCAAAAATAATATCCTATCCGCCCTCGAAATTTATAAACGGTTGAGATACTGTATTCAAATAGAGTATGTTTAAATGAAAGGTTCAGAATTTTTGTAACTTACGTATACGATACGTAATATGACACTTTCCAAAAAGTATCCAGATGCGGTAAAATTCTAACCGAATGAATGGTAATATAATGGAGCTTTTAGTAAACAAGGCTTCAACCAAGTTAATTATATTGTATGAAAGGTATCCTTTTTAAGGTTTCTCTGCTTCACAGTCTTTAAACACTCCCGTATAATTTTTATAAAACGTAATATTAAAGTATAAACAATTGAAAACTCTATAGCATCCCGCTTTAAGTATTTAACTTAAGACTATCTTTTCTTTTCTAAGCTATCTATAGTCTATCGAATGGCCTATTAATCAATTTAGATAAGGTTTAATACATTGAAGTAAACGTAAAAGTAAAATAGTAATCTTAAAAGATTGGTAATATATATTAAAATAAAGAAATAAAAAGGAAAAGAGGTATGCATAAAGTACACGCTTTAGGGGGAACCCTATAAGCTTTTGCCCAGGCAGGGGCACTCGACATGACACTATAATAATCTCTCTTTTGAACAGTGACACTCTACCTTACACTCAGCCAATGCCTCTTCCAGGCAGTGAAACACTATTATACACTTTGCAGGAATGTACCTTATAGAGTGAAACGTTACCATACACTCTGCAAAATGCAACATGCAATGTGGCCGTTTCCTAACTATAGAGATATATAATAATATCAACAATATGGTTTCTATCAACTTGATAAAGGCTTGATTTATAATTTTTATGAACGGATCCTTTTTAAAAAACATTGAGTTATATTTACAGATTTTCATCAATTACAATAATCATCAACGAGGATAATTCACAATATAACCAATTCGCTGTTAACGGTAACCTGATCCACTGAATCTTGATCGAATACAAGAAGGTTATAAGCATAGCATTTGCTTTCGAACTTTTTAATATAATAATAAGATATAATATGGGTATATTAATGTGAGAAATATTCAACATGATCACCAAACAATTAAAGATTTGATCCATTTCGGGAATTCGATACACAATTCACGAAATGTATTTTATTAATTCTTCAAACTGCAAACCACTAACAAAAAACGCCAGACAATTAATATAATAGCATTCTGCGAAGCCTACGAAAGGAAGAAAATTGAAACATTTCGTTAGATAAATGATGAAGATAACTCGACTACTGCTATACCAAAAGCTACACCAAACAGAGCACGGAAAATAATAGTAGATTGTTGGAATAGAAGTCAAATACAGTAAAGTTAAGTCAATTAAACTGTCAGTTTAGTTGATTGTACTGACTGCAAATTGGCTGCAGTTTGTGGAACTGCACTGCAAGTGCAGTGCAGTAGGTGCTCACTTTAAAGTGGGGCACAGGCCAAAGCATTTGTCCATACAAATTAGTGTGCAGATCGGCTAGCTGTTTGTCGAACTTAGAACTTACAACTCGACCACAACCCACTTTAATGCAGCACCAGTTACATCGACCACAGTAATTCTAATCGACTACTTTATAATAATAAAGGCCTACCAACACTGATTAGTATTTATTGGGTTAAGCATAGATTGGTTAAATAGAAGAAGAATCAGTTTTCTGGTTGTTACGCTTTGTTTTGGAAAGGTAGGGGAAAGACTTTTTGAAAAGGCCCTTAAACATTATATAGTTCTTCGTGATACTAAGTAGGAAGGAATTACAGACTATGTAGTTGTTCACAAAAATCTATAAGTAAGCGACAGTATTGTTACTATTGAAAACACTAAGAAATGTTTATTAATCCTTTTTAAAAGAGTTAAAATTAACCGCGTAACAGTTTTAAAGATCAACAAGTTGGTAAGTTATCAAACGGCTAGGTTAATACTATTTTAAGTGTTAATATTGCAAAAACTACTGAGTCACACAGCTTATAACTTTTAACCTCCAACCTTACCCTTTATACAACATTTACCCTTGAAACCAAGTTTTTATATTATACCACTCTTTCTACTTCTCCCACATTACTTTAATCGTTAAAATCGCTATACCGAGCGAAAAACACCAAAAAGAAAAACCAAGTCGTATCAAGGGAGTCACATCGCGTGACTTTATACCAAAATATCAAGTCTTTACTTACTAATCACCAAGTAGACCACCAAACCCTACACCAGCCAAAACGTTAAAATAGCAACTAAAAACGACAACATAGATATTGTTAAAGATCCTGACAAGAGTAAAGTAATTGAAAACCGGGGAACTACGCTTTTCAAGCACTTTAATATCGGTTTATAGTATATATACGCTAACGGAAACTCCTCAACTAAATACTTTACCAACTCAATTAGCCGCTTATTTTTTAACTTAGATTCTACTGAAACCAACTAAAGACCTCTCGCTCTCAATGATTTTCAGGAATGTTTAGTAATTAGACCTTAGATATATGGAAAAAGATAGATTTACAAGATAATATAAGAATAAAATCTGAACTATTCCAACGAGAAGTAAAAATCGTTGCAAAAAAAGTAAAGGAAGGCAATCTGACGAACTTAATCTACGAATACGCAACATAGAAAGACTCCTAATAGACTACACCTAAGGGTAAATGTATTACTCGCGATGATATCTCCTAAAGTCTTTACACACGTTTATAATACTCTGCCTAAGCCCATATAAGATTTTTTTGGGATCATTTTACTTAAGATTAACGATTTAATACCATAGGCTTTAATTAATTTAGTAATTCATACGCCGTACGCTCCTAAACCAACCACTTAGTTAAGAAGGAACCTCAACGTACCCATTAACACCAAGAAAAATATTACTAAGTCCACCATGGCGGAAATGATTAAGCCTATTACCTCCAAGTCCCTCAGTACTTCCAGTTTTGATAACAAAATTATGGAAAGAGCTGCTTTATACGCGAGCCTATTATAGGTACGACTATTGGCTTTTTCTTTTCAAACTCAGCTAAAGATAACTATTCTGCCTACCAATACTAGCCTAAGTATTAGTCGAGGGATTCAAAGGGTCCCTACGATCAGTATATTACCCTCTCTCCTCGATACTTCCCTATGGTGGATACGTATTACGCGACAAAAATCACGTTCATTAAGGTCTGGAAACGGAAAAAGAAGTATAACGATAAGTTTTACAACCTCTTCGACGTCAAATTACGTCCGTTTTTTAACATCTTCCGTTAGATAAGAACGAAAATACCAGGTTTTCATTCCTTATTTTCCAATATTCGTATCGGCTAAGCCGAGGATTACCAACTTCGATACCTAACAAATTATTTCTATTTTGAAAAAAAATTTAGATTTATAATTTACTTCGAATACGATATTAACTTTACCTAATACTATACCAACTGGAATATTGTCAAGTACTCATATATATTGGATTATAAGAAAGAGACGAAAAGTGAAATATACCTCCTTAAACTTATATTTAATCCGTTGATACTTTACTTATAAGGCATAGGGAATGTTGGAGTTAGCGAAGACACTGTACACCAACAAGTTCAAGATGTTATGGGCTATTAACAATTCGAATACGCCCTTTAATACCTTAACGCTTCCTGTGACAGGTTTTTTTAGCAAGTTGCGTTCTTTGTTGGCGACCATAACAGCTCGTGATTTAGATTCGACTAGTATATACCTCCAAACTTCAATTTTTAGCGATGATGAAGAAAATCCCTTCCATACGTATTACATCGACCGTAAATACGGAAAGCCCGGCTAATACGGTTAACGGAAGGCCCGGATCTGGGGAAGTGCCTAAGTTACGCACAGAAGAGAGTAATTCTATTTTTTAAGGTTTTGAAGCTAATTGAAAAGTTGACTTTAAACTTGATCACCAAGAGATATTGGATTTACGATAAGAAGGGTTGCTGTTCAATCCGCCACACTATTTCTGAACTCGAATGAAAGAAGGTAACGTATTATATACAATTCCTCTTCAATTTTATTTATGATTACGTTGAATGATTTGCAAAGTTTAAAGGAAAAAAAGTTAAAAAGAAAGAAAAGAAGTCTAAGGTTATCGGATGACATAAAGATAATAATACTAATCCTAAAACAACGTAATGACTCACCGACTATGCCTTTTTATACCACATGACAAGTAAAACCTCCTATCTCCAATATAACGATAAAATCCTTAGTCTTACGCACCTCTTTGCCATTTAAGATGATTACGCGAAATAGGTTTTTAAGGTATTGTACCAGACATTGAAGTAATACGATATTCAACAAAAAATATTCCTAATTAGTCGCATTGCAAATGGATATAAATACGGCCATAGAATTTGACTATACGGATATTGATAATACTAAGGTCGGTTTTAGCCTAAGAAAGAGCTTTTTTTACTGGGTTAGACGATCATTACTACTATCATTATTCCGTTTTTTACATTTTGGAATTCTCTACCCCTTTCCTCTTCTACTTTAAAGATATATGAAACCTCGGCGTTAATATCAACGTTTAAATTGATAGATTGGTTTAGGTTAAATACAATAAAAGGTTTCCACTTAACCTTCAGTAGTGGTACCCTTAATTTCATTTTGAAAGGCTATAGGTAATCGTATTAAGCCTTTCGAAATCGAAACTTCGTTAAGTATATTGTAGGTTTTACTACCCAACGACTAACAAGTTTTTCAATGTTTTAAAAGTGATTAATCACAAAAATGTAAACCTGTTAACGCTTAGAGTAATTAAACGGCATTATCATTACTGTTAAACGTACTTATAAATACATGTAAATTTAAACTTACGTTAACCAGAAATTAAGACTTTAACTCCGAGGTTTTCGTAAAAGTGTTTTACCTGGACAATAAATTAGTACTTGACGTTTTCAATTTCGTCACGGCTTTTAATATTCATTAATTTTCTTTAAACTATTATAGTAAACGAAACGTAAAAGGCACTACGTATTTTGTAAATTGAAACGTAACTTAAATGACTAAACGTATCAATTCATAACGCTGGTATCAACTTTATTATAATTAAGCTATATATTTACATTATGTCGATAGCAATTTAATTCTAGTAGATTCCTATTAAGACCCATTCGTGTATTAATGAGTTTTACAGAGCTTACACCCTCTTACAAAAAACCTATGATATTTTTACCCTAAAAGTTAAAGTTTTTACAAGTTAAAAAGGCCGGCTTTGAATATCGGTAGAGGATATTAACGACATTGTGATCCCTAACGGCCGCATATTAAATCTAATAGTATTTGGAACTCATCAAAGTATGATAACTAAGTTACCATTATCGTTAAATACCCAAAAGCGTGTTGTAGTACATAGCAAAATCCCAAAAGAATTACGTGAAATTTCGGCACGCTGTAAGGTTAACAACGCCTTTAATACAAGGAATAGACCATTAATAACATAAATACTATCCCTACCCATTCAAAGTAAAGTTTTTATATGGCGAGAGCAAGATAAATAATATAGGCCGTATAAAATCTTAAATATTACCAACTTGAAGATAGTGGTTAAAGCTTTTAATGGTCAAATCACTTTCCGAATTACGTAGGTTAAGTTATATAAAATAACCCTTAAGTTTAATAAAAACCCTAACGTTGATAACCTTCAAGTCAAGCGAATCATTTATTACAATCCTTCTGAACCGATCGTTAATAAGCTAATGAAACGATAATAACGTGGAAGATTACTCAAAAGAAGAATATACACTATAAAAGATGATGACGATAAAGATTATAGGACTAGTACGTTATATATAACGATGTGGGTATCTTAAAAGGAAGGATCTACCGGGAAAAAATAACCTTAAGTCACGCGTTAAAGGCATTATAAATAAACCTGGTAAATCTTGTAAAGATACAAATGAAAAGATATGAACTTCTTGTTTATACAATGAGTTGGTTAATTTATACTGTTAACGCAATTTAAAGGCTTAAAGGTTACTGTTTTTAAGTCAAAGATGGTTTACCAGGGTTAAGGTAAAACTATGGATCGGACGTACGAAAAATATGGTTAATCACTTAAAGATACGTTAATAAATGTAGAATCTATATCTACACTTAATCGCCCATGACTTCAAAAATTTGATTAAAGTTTAATCTTTTTAATTGTAACTAGTTAAACTACTGCTGTGAAGGGTTAATTTACACTTAGTAACCCGGATATAAAATAGGCTTATACGTAATTTTCTATTATTCTTTAACAGATTATACCACTCAAACTATCGAAAAAATTAAGGGATAAGTTTCCGGTTGATACTTTCATACGTTATATCAAACCTTTATACGGACTTGGTAAAACAGACGTTTATTAAATATCAATGTAACAAACGCACTTTAAAAGTAATTTAGGTATAAAACCTTTAACGTTTACCCTGTACCTACTAATTTCAAAAAGCAAGGACTTTGACATCATAGATGTATGAGCTAACGATACCCTTTTCCTCGAAAACACAAGGTTTATAAAGGCGAAATAACGTATTATTGAGAAATTGGAATTCAAAAAGTGTAATTCGATCGAGATGTTATTTCAAGATATACTACTTGACTTTCATATATCGTTTATCCGCATCCATAGTATTAAGGCTAAAGGCTACATTTACATTTAGCTTATGTTAAAAAAAGGAAATTTACAAAATGAAAGACAATTATTAAGGCCAATAAGGTAAAATAATCTAAATACCTAAAGTAAAAGGCTCGTACGACCTATATCGCTACGTTATACCAACTGAAAGCGTTATACGATTTATACATTACGATAAAAGCATAATATATACAAAACGAAACCTTGAACCAGTTAAATGAGAAGATTCAATAATAACTAAACCACTTAAAAAAAGAATTGATATAATTTCAATAAACCTAACGAAAACGAAGTTAATAAATTTTACGAAGGGGTCATTTTCGTAACAATATTAACCTTATATAGTAAATCGGGTTCCTTATAATAATCGTTAACAAGGAAATATTCAAAAAGTAGCTTATGATTACCGAAAATCTCGTATATTATACATTTATCAAATACAACCCTATAGTACACAACGTACTGGTTTTGAAAGTCTTCGACTAAATGGTAAGCTTTAACATCGGTATAATATTTAATGATTTATTAAGGATTATTAATAAACAACTAATATTACTTTTAATGCCATTGACAATATGTACAAACGTAATAATCCTATACGAAAACCTATTAGAACTAGGTTCTACTAATAAAAAAACGTTGAATAATAGACGTAATAACTTTAATAAAGGTATACAAAACCAGAGAAATCGATAAATGCCGGTATATCGATGGAAAATACATCCCCGCCAACTCTATAACTACAGATACTCTAAATTACGTTTTGAAAAGGTTAGTAAACGATAATACGCTAACCATACATATCGAGGGTTACTTAAACCGCCCGGCACATAATCTGGAGGAATAAGGAGGCCCTATAAAACTTAAAGACTACCATGATATTAATATCAATGACAATGGTAATAAAGGTGGTAATAGTAATGCTAGTAGGTTAAACTACTAGCAAAAGGTACGCAAATGGTAAAGTGAGTAATATGTATAGGTTTATAACGAAACACTTGTACACGGGAGTTAAGGAAAGAAAGTCCTAGAAGGGTAGAATGAAACGGCTACAAAGAGCCATAATTAATGTAAATTTCAATGTAGATTCATCGAAATGGATAAAGGTTTGACTTTTTGAATAAGGAGGGATTTCAAAGGTTATCAGTACTTGATAGCAAGCCACGCTAGCGTATAGGTACAAAACAAAAAGCCGTCAGTATTAGAATAGCAGTCAAATTCATTAAAGTCAGGTTAATTAAACTGTTAATTTAATAAATTGTACTAACTGCAAATTGTATGCAGTTTGTGAGACTGCACTGTAAGTACAGTTCAGTAGGTTCCTACTTCAAAGTGTGGCACAGGCTAAGACATTAGGCTCTACAAATTATCGTGCAGACCGGCTAGCGGTCTACCGATCTTAGAACTTAAAATTCAACCACAACCAATGTCAATTCAGCACCACTTAAATCGACCACAGTGATTGGAATCGACATCGTTACAAAGTTAAAAGCCTACAAACGTAGATAGTAATAGGTGGACCACATGGATGAAGGGTTACATCGAAAGGCTACCTATGAAAATATCACATAATGAAGGACAAAGAGGAAGCTAAATGTACTTTGGCAAATTTAAAAAAAAGTGTGAAGTTCTTAAAGATATGTATTCAATGAATTGTTACAGTTAAATTTTGCAAGTATTAAAGTATTGCGGTGTCAAAGTAATTTAATATGTATTTTTGGGATTAAAAGTGGTAGAAAGTGAAATTATTATAAAAATAGCGACGAAAAAAGTATAAGGAAATATTTGCGCCACCGAAAGATTTTCGGACTAAACGTACCAATACTACAAAATAAAAAGTTGTTAGTACAGAAATAAAATTTTAGTATTATATAATGAAACTTAATTACACTATTTCAAGTCAATTACAATAGGGTGTCTAATTAAATGTATGGAATGTGATAAGCTATTAATTATATAATTTAGTGTATGAATCAGTCAACGGTTTTTCAAACTTGAAAGAAACACCAATCTACCACGTTATTATTGCAATATTATAGTTCCTTCAACTACTCTTCGACTCGACCACACTATAATATCTAAAGTTTTATGAATATAAAATATATATTGATTTACTCCTATGGTGTCTTTAAAACATATAAAGTCAAAGTTGAATGGGTGTTAAACGTTTTAAATGCGATGAAACTTAAGTTTTATATATCTAAATACGAATTTGAAGTTAAAATGTTCATTATTTGAGATTTATTATCAAAGTTAGTATGGAGGTACATATAGATTCAGAGAAGCTACGTTCTATTATAGAGTAGGCGGTTTTTATATCGGTAAGAAAAATTCGTAAGGTTTTAAATTTTAGTAACTTTTAACGAAAGTTTACTTTAAATTACCTTACAATCATCAATTTCTTAATAAGGTCGATTCAAAATGAGGAACTATCGTATTGGAGATCTGGGAAGATGTTCAATTCAAAAGGTTTTTGTTTTCGTTCTTTCCGAAAACTATTATCGTTTGATTGAACCGTAAAAAAAAAACTTTTGAACGCCAATTATTTTTGATACGATTTAATGAGCTACTTTTTTTAACGAAACATATAAGTATTGTTTTGATCTGTAATATATTACTCCCACTACTTATCGCATTCTGAATGTAACTTCAAAATTTACTATAAAGAACTTTGAGGAATTATAAGTTTTTTGAATGCGTTAGCATCAGATATTTGTAGTATAACCACCTTTCATACATATTGTTAAAACATCAAAAACTTCATTATAAATAAAACTTCTTTCCAAAAAATATTAAAAGGGTATTTTTTTAAAAAAAAAACTTTTGAGTCAATTTAATATGAACGAGTAAATTGTACGCAATGCGATACGTTGTTACAGAAAATCCTAAAATATTCTCGAAATAATTTTCAAAATTTCTGTTGGAATAATACTACATGCAATGTAGTAGTTCAACTTTACTTTAAGTAAAGGTAGAGGAAATAATTTTGCGAATGCTCTCTAATGCTGCGTCGGTTTTTACGGCAGCTTAGAGGAAGCGATGGTATCGCTATCCAAAATACCAAGAAATTTTCATGGAAGATTCTTTTTAAAGAGATTAAGATTAACTATCAGAAGTTTCAAAGTTCGGCAAATTAGTAAACATCCAAGTTAAAACTACTACGGGTGTTACCACTACAAAGAAAAATGTAAAGGGACTAAAGCCGGAGCTGTCGTTCAAGGTGGTCGGATTCTGTCTATAAACTTCGACGAAGAGGAAAACGAGAAGTCTCTACTAAAGAGTTATTATAGAGCTCAGATGGTGCAACCCGGTCACGTAATATATGTAATCGTGTCCCTATACGGCTTCCTCTTAATCCAGAGCATCGTAAGATCGTTTATAATTATTAGTATTAGATCCTTAGTAATAATATTTAGGTACTAATTAGTAACATTAGCTTTAAAGACAACCTCCCCCCTTTTTTTTTCTTTTTTGTTATACGCGATGTGGAAAGTACGAAAAAAGGTAAACGCGTCGTTTAAAACGTCATGGTGTTATATGGAAGGTGTTAGGCTGAAACGTTACGTGAAAGTTGCCCTAGCCACCCCCTCCTTATTAATAGTTCTTAAACTTTAGTACATAACAAAATTTTCTCTTTAATATTGAACCCTTTACTTCCACCAACAGTACAATACCAGGTATTACAGCTTTCTTTATAACGTTATTAGCTATTATAATATCAGGTATTATAACTTTATAACTCCATTAATATTATATTATTGGTTTAATTTGATACGATTCCCTTATACCTACTTCATAGTCCTATACAATAAATCCTTAACTAACCGCGGAGGTTGATAAAGCCATTAAAAACATAGGTTCATTTATTCGAAAGTTATTTGGTTCCTATTCACGAATATAGAATTCTTTACCTTACTGGCAATTAAGATATATCTTAACGGGATTCGTAAACAAATATATTTCAAATACGTTTATAAGACAACATATGATTCGAAGAAGTTTTATTAGGAAATCGAGGGTATTTAATTTAGATAGCCGCGAGGAAACTATTAACGAGCGGTAAAATATTAGTATTCGGTGCCGTTTTTGTTCCGTCGGAGCTATAAGCCGTAGGTTTAGCTATTATCATACGCTTTTAAATTTGAATCCCGATATAAATAAGGTTATAAAGGAGCTATTCAAAGCGTATTTATTGTTTGAATTTTAAAACCGGAGTAAATCAAGGTTTTTATAATCCGCTTTTCAAATTTTAACGAATGGATAAAAAGCGTATAAACCAAGGTAGTCGTTGCGAAAAAGGCTATAAAAGTGCGACGTATGACGTAGCGAAAAGTGGATACCTGAGACAGGGCGGACTTCATCCCTGCTACTTTTATATATTTCAGAGGTCTACTGGCTATATAACCAATAAATAAGGAACGTAATATTAAATTTTTTTTTATTAATAATGTGAAAATATAAAGAATGTAGCTAACGAGTGATTAGGAAATGTAATTAAAAGTGACTTAATGTTTGTTTAGATTTCGGAGCGAATTAACGCGAATTTAGGTTGTATAAGCGGAAATTTAAGTAAGTTGATCGAAATGAGTAAGAATCATTGAAGTAAGGATTTAAACCAATATTTTAAAAATAGATTCATGTAGGCTTCGTCGGTTTTCAGAGTTTTTTTTAATAATATCAATACGCTTACTTATTATTCGCTAATTAACAAGTTATACGCTGCTTTATTTTATAAAAAAAAGTATTAAGTATTAAACCAGCCTACGGGTTAGGCTTAAAGGCTCGTCGTTATATTCGGTTAATCCGTAACACGATTCGAAGGTATTAAGTGTCATGGTATCGGAAAAACTTAAAAACGGTTTTTACGTTAGGTTAATATAATCATTTATTTAATTGAATATTTTCGTTTCGATTGATTATAAAACCTAATACGTTCGACTTATGGTTTATTACGGGCCTATTATATACTTTATACGTAGTATTTTGGTTTTTTTTTTTCTTTGTCTTCGCCAATCATATTTATGGTTTGCGGTTAAAAGACGCAAGTTCATTAGTTTAAAAGCGGATTTCAAACGGCTCGTACGAGTTAATTGATATATAATCGAAGATATTTTCCGCCTATTACTTCTAGGTTAATAATATAAAAGTCGATTATACGCGTTATATGATACTTATCGTAAAATCAATTTAACCTTTTGGAATATTCGTTTAACTTGTGATTTTTTAGGAAAAGATAAACATTTTCGTTAACCTGAAAATATTTTAAAAGGGAACGCCGCTTATTAATGGCTTCCTTTATACGTTATTACGTAACTTTCATTAAGTCTTATACGAATTCTGTAGCTTTGTAGATACATTAAATCAAATCTTTAGCTTTTATACATGATATTATAATTAAAGCGAAAAAGGTTTATACTGGTTATATAAGGTCGACGCAATAGCCCTAGTGTAATGATCACACTAAATACCCGTGAGTATATAGAAGGTATCAAAGGGTTTATGTTATCAAAAAAGTAGCAGAGGTGCTGAGCGAACAATATCGCAACCGTGCAAATAATGATCAAAAGCCATGAGGCTATTCAGAATATAATGAGACTGAATACTTAGATTGACAACTGAAGAGCTATGAAGGAAATACTATCTATGTGGTGATAACCGTGTCCTAATATATCCGTGCCTTCATACCGTTTTCAGTACTGGATCACTTGGATCAGTACTGATTCCACTGATCCTGATCACATGGTTGGTTTAGTCATTTCCGCTAACAAAGGAAAGGTGTTCCCCGCCTGATGTGTTGGACTTCGGGCTTAGCTGCACACTGGCTTGCTTCCTGACCCGCTATCATTCTTGGATCGTGACACGTAGGATATAAAAAAGGAGCTAATATTAATGCTAATAGTATTCTTGTAATTTCAAGTTAATTAATAACTAGATAATAAACGGCTTTAATCGAATTAGGTGTAAACGATAAAGGAACGTAAATACGTTAAAACTTTCTAATTCGCGCGTTTGGTTACGCTGTTGATTTTGAGGTAAAAGACAATACTTCAGTGTTATTTCACCTTACTTAGATCATAAATTTGTTTTTAAAGTTTACCGGTCCAATTTAGGCTAAAATCGGTAATAAGCGTATAGAAAAACCCATAAAATCGCCAACAATAGATTCCAAATCGTTTCGCGTAAATTTCGGCGTTTATAATAGTTATAATCTGAAATTTAACGGTATTACTTAAACGGTTTATAATAATTATCAGGTAACATAGGTTATTAGTCCGTTTTCAAGATAGTTGAACTATGAAGTCAATAAAAAGCTCGCTTTGAAGTCGTTTGAAAACTGGAAGGATTTTTAAAAAAAAAACTTTTACGATGTCTTTAATAGATTTTACGCTTATTAACGTCGTAGTGGCGGTAAAAACGGCGGACCACGCAATATGAGCCGGGTTAAAAGTAAGTTTTGAAAAAAATAGTAATAATAGCATCGCGACCCGTATAGCTGATAAAAATTAATTTATATATAGATTGAATTAATGAGGTAATAAGGGATTTATTAACAAATACTCGAATAAGGTCGTGAAACCATAGAACCCTATCTTCGTTTAACTAATATTTCGAAATCGAAACCTTTAATATCTAATTATCGTTGGTACGAATATCCGTTAGAAAATATCAGTCGACTATATGTATCGCGTATATTAGTCGAGGATAGGTAATATCGCGTGAAATAACAGAGTTTAAATAACTTTAAAGTTCGAAATGAGTAAAACGGTTACAGCCTTTCGGAATAGATTCGCTAACGACGGTAAACCGAAGAATATACGTATGCAGGAGCGGCTCGAAAGAGGATTATTCAAGGTGTAATAATTGGAGTTTTCGATCTAAAAATGGTAAATTGAAATACATCCTTTACAAATATTTTAATTTCGTTGTAGTAAAGTATCAGGCTGCGTATAATTTATTAACTTATTATAAACGAATTGGAAGCAGAATTGCGAACGGCATTTAAATTAACAAGTTTATTATTCAAGAATCCGTCGTATAATTATAAAGCGTTTTAGGTTTTTATAATCGGTTAAGATCGTAAACGTACGTGCAGTGCCTCGGAGCTCCACATTCCATACTTTTAAATAACTTACAATCTCAGGTAGCTTTTTATCGTGAATTTCGTAATTGTATCCGGTGGGAGATAATCGATGGTATTAATACTTTATCAGGCGTAGGTTACAATAGTCGTTATGTTAAAAAAGATAACATTTCAAAGCTTAACCGGAATCTTTGACTTTTCAAAAAATGTGTCTCGATTGGGGTGTTGTTATACTAATATAGGTTCAGAAATAAAATTAAACTTAAGCCGTTCAAAAAAAGCTTTTTTCAGGCCTTCAATGAAAGGGAGTACCCTTATATGTTAGCCGAAATAGTAGTTTGATAATCGTTAAATAGTCTCGGATAAAATTCCAATGAAATTTCGCAAATTTAAAAAACTCTCGTACTTTTAAAACCGATGTAAGAGCAGTTTATTCTCAGATAACGTATAACTTCTCTGGGTTTATACGTATTCCATCGTTATCCTCGATAACTAATCCTACGTATTTAATTGTTGAAACGCCGAATTCATATTTGCAAATATGGAGTTTATGTTGTATAGAGTTCAAAGCGTTAAAAACTTATTTAACATTAATAATATAATTATTAAAGATATCGTTTAACTAAACGACGATATTGTGGAGGTGAAAGAAATAGAAAATATTGAGAAAAGGCGAAAAGAATTATTAATATATCGTTAAAAGGTAGTGGGGGCTTTAAAATAGCCAAAAAGAGTAATAAGCTACATAAAAGGTCCGAAATGTATACGAAATGCAGTTTTCCATTAGTTTCCCTCTTGAATACTAAACTTATAAAAATC
The DNA here is from genome assembly GCA_038502455.1 of Anisogramma anomala. Taxonomy (NCBI): domain Eukaryota; kingdom Fungi; phylum Ascomycota; class Sordariomycetes; order Diaporthales; family Gnomoniaceae; genus Anisogramma; species Anisogramma anomala. The sequence goes on along the minus strand of JASMMZ010000002.1, from coordinate 15,940,763 downwards.
GGCTTTAAAATTTAGTTTAGTATACCATTTGGCTTGAAAGATATTCGCGAACATCTTTTCAATAAAAAAAACGGGTAACAATCAGCTTTCGTAATAGTATTAAGTTGGTGATTATCGACAGGAAAATATAATTTACTTTCGGGGGCTTAAACGAAAAGTATGGGGATACCCATTAACATGTTATTTGTTTGAATATAACACTAATAGAGTAGTTAAGTAAACGTCTTACGTAATGAAAAAATCTTTTGGTAATTTACAATATAAAGGGCTTTAGGGAACGTTTAAGGGTTAGCATTAATTATTGATATAGAATAAGATTTTAGAATTTATTTAGAAGTGTTAAAGAGGTATTTCATTGTTAAGGGATTTATCGAATAAAGGGTCGAATTCGTTCAAGTTGTCGGAAAGTTGGTTGTAAATAAAGACGAGCGGTTTCGAAGCGAATACTTTGGTCATATTTTCGAAGGCAACGGTAATGAACTGCGTAATAATGGTTCAGTCCTTACAAGCATTTAACAAAATAACGTGAAATACGGCGGCGCCGACTCTTTTCGGTGTTTTTTGAACGGGAGCGAATATTTATTTTTAAACGTGATAGCTACTAACTAGTGGTTAAAGTGATACATATTTCGAAACGTCATAAATAATTTACTAATAGTTTATTTAAGATTTACTTAAAATAATGTTTTATTATAAGCAAGGAACGATATAGGTTTATATTCGATAGCTATACTTATCGGGGTCTATATTGAAAAAGGGTAGAAAGGAAATAAGTTTTGGAAAAAAAACTAGGTGCGTAATATATAGCTTTACCTAATCGTTATAGTAAAATAGAAAATCATAATAACTTTAAATAGTTGGTAAGCTATTTATTTACGATATTATAATATTAATCACATATATTTACTAAAGAGAAAATAAAATCCATAAAATTGTAAATTAAATTTTTATAAACGGAAAATTATTTAAAAGCAAGGGCAAAATTACTAAATCGTATTAAAGTTTTCATAACTATTATACGTAATTATATATTGGAATTACGTTTTTTCCTTTTAAAATTCGATAAAATCTTTGGTTAAAGTAAGATAAACTTCCGTAACAGCTTTGATGTTAAAGCGTTTTGGGCGTTACACTGGATCCCACGGATAGGAGCGGATACGATAACTATTTACGCCGTAACGTAAGTATAGCTCGAGGTTTTTACAGCGGAAAAGTTCCGAGTGGTTATCTCAGGCGACGCATCATTTTGGAAAAGCTTAAGAGGTGTTTACTCTAGTTATAATAACGTCGCCTCAGCTATCTCAGGCGGATACGTTGCTGCTATTATTTCCACTACATAAAACGCTTCTAATAGTAATAATATGAGTGTCGCCGTAACAAGTACGAATGTTATAAAGGCTTTCGTCGATAAATTGGACGCGGGCGACCTATTCGTTAGATTCCGCAGGTATATAGAGGGGTAGTAGCGTGTTAGAGAGTATATCGTTAATAGTTTCCTTTTAGATAACGAACTTAACGACAGACTTTTAGGTTATACCGCTAGTTTTCGCGAATAAAGCCTTTCAAACGTTAAAGAAAACGTAAAATCATTCGCGAACTCCCTATTTTATATTCGTATACCGAATGATAATTATTTAAGCCGCGTAAGGATTATAATAGTAAACGCGAGGTATAATTATAAAGATGTTAGAGTCTTTAATACTATCGTCGTCTCTAGAAGCGTAGTAACTTTTTATAACAGTTTTTATGGAGACCTTTACTTATTAAAAGATAACGTAAAAGTTATTTTTTCAATATAAATAAACTTCTGGTTTTTACGTAATTTATGTATTATCGTAGCTTTTATACCGAAAATTGTAAATTATTATAAAAAACTTTACCGGCTAATTAAAAAGTTGACGTTTCAATCGTTAACGCCTATCGAAAAGGACGCCGGTATCGTAATCGGAATTAAAGGATTCCGAGTCTTCGTCGTTTGGAGAACTAATGTGGTCCCCTGTAAAAAGTAGTATAGTAATTAAGTCGTTTATGACGCACGTAGGGAAACCCTTTTAAAGGGGGTATTATTCCGAAGATATGGGCGTCTAGATAGCTTTAAGTTATCGTATTATATTTGTTAACGCGTTTAATACGTTAATTTTCCGTTATTTTGAGTGTAAAACGTATTTTCGAACAGTTTAATACCGATTGATGAGTTTTATATATAAGGCGTCGGTGAAATATTCGTATGAAGCTGTATAATAATCGTATTAGGTCATTAAAGCGTTTTGAAATTAATCTTTATTGTACGCTTCAAGGAATTACTTTAGGACTTATGGGTTTAGATTCAAGGTATCAGAAAATAATAATATATCCCTAGGCTATAATCGCTAATAAGCAACTAAAACACCATCGGATAGGAGATTAAGGTTTATATGTAAAGGGATTAAATCCGGAACTGTGGCTTAAAGTGTTCGGATTATATTTATAAATCTCGATAAAGAGGGAAAGAGAGTCTCCACTAGGGAGTTGCTATAAAGCTAAGATAGTGTAAGCCAGTCAATAATATATAGAATCGTGTCCCTATGCGGCTTTCTCACTCCTCCAGAGCATCGTAAGGGCGTGTGAAACTACCAGGATTGGATCCCTGGTAATATTAGCCAGGAACTAGCCTATAACATTAAACGACTCAATCCCTACTCCAAACAACCTATAATAATAAACGATCTTTGACCTTACCCTTTATACCAAACCTTTACCCTTACTTTACTTTTTTCACTTCCCCCACGCCAATTTAATCGTTAAGATCGTTGCCTTTAGCGAAAAATACTAAGAAACACCAAGTCGCATCAAAAAAGCTACGCCGCGCGACCCAACGTTAAGTCGACAAGCTTCTATGCGACGTTACGCCAAAACACCAAGCCCTACATATTCAAGATTACTAAGTACCTCTCTCTATGCGTCCTAGACGTCCAACATAAGTTAAAATAGTAAAATTGGCTTGAATTTAGGAATATATAAAGAAAGTTTAACCTATTTAAATAGTTTTCATGAATCACTACGACGAATAGCTTTGGATTACAAATGGTGACTAAACCTTAACTAAAGCCTACCTAACCAATTATGTTAGCTAATATATCATCAACACGGACTTTAGTAACAAATACGGCCGTATCACCTACATTCTCCAAAACTTCCACGAGTTTTTTAACTATTAAACTCTTGACATGTGGAAGATATCCTAGCGTACGATTAAGGCTAGGTTAAAGTAAAAAGTTACTCGCCGTGGCATTTAAATCCCTAAAAAGACCCCTTTGGGATTGGCGGAAAATTTCTTTGAATTAGCTTAATAAAAAGACCCCCCTTATAAACCTGATTTTCAAAACTTTAAAGGGAAAGGGAAAGGCGTTAAGGGATCTTAACGCCTATACATACATTTCAGGGGACCTTCACTTTACCATTAGTAATTAAGCCTCATTACGTGTTAGCGATAAGAAACCTATTATCCTGTTCAGTAGCCTAACACCACAACGTAATAGCGTGGAGTACGCTTTTAGCGGTGGCAGAGTACGTAAAGCAGCGGCCGCCTACGCAGCTAAAGGTATTAACGTTGATATTCTACATCAGTTAATTAAGTAAAATCATCAATTTTCTCAAATCCTTTGGGTACTTATCGCTTCTCAACACTCTAATTGCCAAGCCTCTTAAAAACCTTTATATGGTAGGTTTATATTTACGCGAAAACTTACTATAAGTCATACTAGAAGACTTTACCCCTCGGGCTCAACAATTGAAAATTACCCTTACCATCGTGTCCCGGAAGCTTTAAAGCTTCAATTACCAGAAAACACTAATAAAAACTGGGATCACTATTGCAACCTGCTCCCAAAACCTATTAAAATGGTTAATATTGACTACAAACTCCTGAGGGATTTCTCAAAGATCTAAAGCAACGTAGAAAAGTATGACGGAAAACCTTATAACCCCCTCGACATTAAGATAATGCCCTTTTTAAGCATTTGTAAATGAATGGAGGTTCCTCCTTCTATTTTTTACTTACTTTTCTCTAAAATCTTTACAGGGAACGTTAGGGACTATTACTTAACCTTCCTTATTCGAATTACTACATTTCGCAAGATTTATAACGGTATAGAAAGCTACTTTGAATACGACGTCCACTTTATATAATACCACACAAATTAAGCTTTCACGAGGTAGGCAATAATAACAATTAAAAAAAGAAGAAAACACCGATAAATATATTTAACTAGATAATTGACAACTTAATATTATTTTTAAAAGCAATAGGGGAAGCCCACGTTAAGTCAGCTACCCTTTGCGAGTAGGTATGGGTAATAGTCACAGGTGTTAACGAGTTTAAATACGCTTTACAACGTTTAGATGTCACCTGTAAAGGCTTTTTTAGCTATTTTCGTTTTTAGTTTACCACCGTAATAGCGCGTATACCAAAATCGCTTGGTATATACCCTTAAGCAGGCAACATCCTAAACGTAGATGAAAAAAACCTTGTGCTAGTAAATTACGTCAACTACAAGTACGGTTACAAGCGCCCTTAACGCCTAAAGTCTAGCTTACCGACCTCAAACTAAAGACAGAAACAATTCTGGGGCCAACCAGGCCAAAATAGAGGCGGACCTGTTAGCTTCTAGCATTATCGTCGTAATAGTGGTAAAAAAATTATATTTATAGCAAATATGACTATTAGTTAACTCGGCACCCCCTTGCCGATCGAAACAACAGAGACTTAATGTATTACATTCAGTACCCTACCTCTTTTAAACAGAACTACTTGGATTAAATCGTCAACTTCGAAGGCGATGGGTTAAGTAGTAACAATAGTGCCTCCAAGCAAATTAAGTAACACAAAAATACTACTTCTAATACAGCCTAGTAATTAGCTAAACCACGCCTTTTTAGATCTTTTTAAGTGGTAAAAACCCTAACCTCTACCTTAATCAAGCCCTTAACCGCATATACACCTTTAACTTTCGCGATTATTATGCAAACCATGGATTTTAAGGTATTATTCTAGATATAAGGGTAACGAAGTACTTAATAGGGGGCTATTTATAATATAAGGTACTGTAAAACAAAAAAATTGCAGGCACTAAAATCAATCGTCACGATGCTGGCGAAGCCAAAGTTAGCTTTAAACCAGGTAAACAACTATCTTTATTAAGAACAACGGTAGTTTAAATTGTTGTAAAAGAAATTACGTTCCACATCCTTAATTCATTTACCCTATTTCTTCTTTGGTTGAAGAATATAAAAACCTTCGGTATCAACGTCGATGTTAATACAAACGAATTTATTAAAACGGTTAAAAGTTTCCCCCCGACTTTAAATATGGGCATTTATAATTTCATTTTGAAGGCTTTAAAGCCATAGTATTCAACTTCACAAAACCAGATATATGTTAACTACATCTACTCTTTAATCACCTAACTGTTAACAGGCTATATAAAGCCATAAAGTCCATTTCCTAAAGTTCATAAGGTATAGAGATGTGGAATATTTTTCTCTAGAAGTAATTAAAAGACTTTTCTAACACTTCCAAACATATGCTCAAACCCTTTGGAACTTTAAATTTATGCTAAAAGACAATAAGGATTTTATATACGAGATTTTCATCGATATATTTTACTTAGATAACAAACTTTTTTTTTACGTCGTTGATTTCGCAACTGCTTTTTACGGGGCTAAGTTTTTCAAGTCCCTTTCGGCGAAAGATATATAAGAAACGCTAAGGATGCTATGGATTGATACATACCTGAGCCTACCTAACATCGTCGTCCACGATACTGACACCAACTTTACGACAGTGAGGTTTCAAAAAGACGCTAAAATAATAGGTATCCAATGTAAATAGGTACCTGTAAAAGCCTACTAAAGCATTATAAAGGTTAGAAGGGCACATGTACTACTTCACAGAACGTATGATATCATTACGTTAGAAATTAGAAGCTGTACAGATCTAGAAACACGGTTTTAGATAGCGGTAAATGGCTTGGACTATACTGTAGACCTCAAACGCCTAATGCCAACGTTACTGGTCTTTGGAACGTACTCACGCCTGACGATTAAATCTCCGCTCTCGGCAAGTACTTAAAAACGTGTTGCGGCCTACGGTAAAACTATAAGGGAATTACAAAAGGAATCTGCACGTCGCTAAGTTAATAATGGTTTTAACACCAATAACGTCCCTTTAATAATCGACATACTTTCTTTGTAATTACGAAGTAAAGTACTCGTATGGCGGGAGACGGACAAATAGGAAGGCCTATACAGAATTAAAAGTATCTCAAACTCCGAAGTAGTTGTAAAAACTACTAACGGTTTTATTTTTTTCGAACCACTTAGGTTAAGCTTTTCATTGGGGTTACCAACGATAAAAACCTTTATTTCAAACGTCAAAATCAATATAAACCTCCTCTATTTGTTATTGACAAGCCGATAAAACGCCGTAAGCGCGGAGGATCGCCAAAAAATAAAAACGTTAAAGAGGAGGAATACATACCTGGTCTCATCTACAATATTGCTTAGGTAAGTAGGAAAAAAGGGATAACGAAGATTTAACACTGAATCTTCGAGCATAAAAGATTATTAAGACGTCTAGCAAACCGTTTAAGGAAAGCAACAAAGTTGAAATTAATGGCTTGGTTATATAATTTGTATTAAAACCCAATTTTAACCTTTTAAACCTAAACCACACGATCTTTAAATCGAGGATTATTTATGAAGTTGTGGGTAAATTTACAGCGCAGCCGTACGAGAAGCTATGCCTAATCGCGTAGGAATACGTCGATAAATATAAATTTTAAATTCTTATGTTATTGTTAACAATTTAAAAAATTACCTATCGTTTGATAATTATTTTAACAATAAGTTTTCTAGCTAGAATTCATGGTCCGTTTACGCTTAATAACCGTAATATAACGTAAGCCTATACGTAGTTAGTAATAGATTTACAGAGGATCGTACTACTCAAATTGCCATAAAAACTATATAATACCTACCGTTCAAGGACAGCAATACGATATATTAAATTACTATATGGATTGACTAAGATAGGCATTTATTACTTCCTAACTTACCTGTTATACTTTAAATTACGGTTATCGATTAAGCTTTTAGTATACGACCCTTATCTGCTAGTAACGTAGGAAAATGATTTCTGTGTGGTAGGTATACAAACTGATAATACCCTCATCTTTGAAACGGCTGGCTTTATAGTATTGCAATAGCAGACGATGAAAAACTCCAGATTCTGGAATTATAAGCTGGTAACAACGTTAACAAAAGGTAGTCAACTTAACTTTAACAGATCGTTAATACGTATACTTAATGATAATACCGGATTTAGCTTTCGTCAAAAAAGCTAAGGCATTGTTTTAGATGTAATAGACAAAACTAATATAGCTAAGGCTTAACGGTACTTGAAGCATCATGCTCATAGCAGCTATATTGCTACCTTATTCTAAACGAAAACCTTTTACAACCTTTCTATTACAGCATAAGAATAGGATCCGGCAGATAAATAATTTAACCGACTAAATAAAAGTTTCGAATCGCAAATGCGAAACCTGGTCCACGGGATTTATATGGTTCTAATCGACCGGTTGAAAGCTAAGTTAATTATTTTCATGAACGAGTCTTTTACAAATAATACAGACCTGTTTTTACAAATCGACTCCTTGATAACCCTGATCAACGAGGATATGGAGGAAGATCCATTTAGTATTATAGGTAACTTAATTTACTCAACCTCTGTTAAATGCAAAAGAATTACACGAATTATGTTAGCTTTAGAGGTCTACGGTATAATAATAGATTTTCTACGTAAGTATAGCATTATGGGAAATCCTTAAACTTATTATCAAATAGCTAGAGATCCCTTCTATCCTTGTAGTAATATATATCGATTCGATGAGCCGATGTGAATACCTTTCATAACTCGAAACCACTAGTGAAAAACGCTTAATAATTGACATGATGGCACTCCGTAAAACGTACGAAAGGAAGAAGATTAAGAAATTCCGATGCATTAATGGAAAAAACAATCCTACTAATTCCATAACAAAAGCAGTGCCAAACAAAGCCTTGGAAAGGTTTGTAGACAGCAATAAGCTAACTATAAGTATTGAGAGCTACGTTAATAGGCCGCCTAACAAGCCTAAGTCACGTGCCAACGACTAGGGCTATTCTAGCAAACTAAAAGACTGCCAAAGAAACGAAATCTACGATGGCGACCTATTTAACTGGCACGACTAAAAGAAAAGGTTCATGGAGGTCTGTACTGGAAGAACTTTTTATAGGAATTAATGAAATCAGACATAGAAACAACAGAGAAATTAAGGTCACATAGAGTTAATTTACTTGCAATTAAATGTAATTTATTATAAAAGTCAATTGAAATGAACAGGTGTTTGGAAAGTTGACGAGGTCCCTATTTAACGTTAATTGAAAAAGATTGGTCAACTACACTGACGTACACGCACAAACTAAAAATTCGCCAGTGTTGGAATAATACTACATACAATATAGTAAATCAACCTTACTGTAAGTAAAGTTAACTGGTACTGCAAGTTAAGTATATTGTTTATGTAGGCTTACTGCGTTGAGTGTAAGTTAAATGTAGTATTCTGCACTTCACCCTAGGGCATAAGTCAAACAATAGGCTATACAAATTATAGTGTAGACTGGCTAGCGGTCTGCCAAACTTAGAGCAATACATCTACCACTTGACCAATTCAATACTAATGTTACTTCGACCATGATTCGAATCAATAACATTGCAAAGATCTAAGGCTCTATCAACACTTTCTTTTTTAGGTCGGAAATTGCGGTTCATTCGTCATAAATAGTTAGTTAACTCTCCGTTTTCGAGTTATCGTATATTTTTCTTTACTATTACCGGCAAATATCTTTCCAGAAGCTATAATTCTTTTACAATGGAAAATCATCGAAGTAATTAAACCGTCGTTATGATCCGGAAGACTTAATATCTATGCCTTATTCGTAAAATACGTATATGTAATCGTTGTATTTCTATTTATATTTGCTTCAACAAAAATGAAGGAATTGAGATGTTTATTTCAGAATGTATAATAAAAGATAATAGTGTTCTACGTTTTTGAAATTATATTTAGGTATTTCTTTACAAATCATTATTTTATCGTATTAATTTGAATCAAGTACAACTATTTTGTCACTGGCTATCTTGGCAGCAATGATATTATCTTCGTGTTTTTTCAAAACTTATTTTTAATTTGGCTTATACCATATAATCCGAATTTTTTCTTATAATTACGACATCTTCACAGGGACAACTTATTAACAATATAGATAGAATGAATTCCTTAAAGATTCACTGTTATAGTTTGACCTACGATAGTATAGCAAGTAAGTGACTAATAGAGTTTACAATTGAGGTACCGCGAAATACTACAAGAGGCTACAGTGGTCCTCTATATAGTACTTATGTGCATAGTCCGTATACAGCCCATTAATTTCCCTCGCACGTAATGCCTACAAACTGCGTTGGGCCTAGGCCGGGTATTATATATCCCGTTATATATATAGTTATGTAACCTATAAACTTAATAGCTAATAGCCTGAATCCATAATATGATCCCCTATTTTTTTTTAAAAAAAAAACCGATGAAACTACGGTATCCCGTTGGCTAAATACTAAATACGGGCCGTATCCGCCTAATACGCGGATTAGAGCGAGTCGGCTGCAAGCTATATAACGTATCTCCTAATATATTATATAACCCTTAGGCCGTATTAATATCCAGTTGCCTACGTTGTATAATGCGCCTCCTAATACATAGTATAACGTATAATCCTTATTAATTCAGGGTCGCCAATATCGTATAACGCTTTTCCTAACACGTTGCATAATGTATGAAATGTATTAATCTCGGGTCGCCTATATCTTATAACGCGTTTTCTCATACGTTGTAAGACGCGCCGTATAGCGTATAGACCTTTTTGGTTTTGGGTTACCTATGCCGTATAACGCGTTTTCAACCCGTCGTATAACGTATAACCTTTACTGATTCCGGTCTATTTACGCTTATAAAAACAGCTCTTACCATAAATTATAAACCCTCCTTTCTTTTTCTTTTTCTTTAACCGGTTTTAACCCTTCTAACAAATTTTATTAAGCTATTTTTCGATAGTTTCAATTGTAATCCCCTTTTTCATTCTTCTCCATAACCCCCGTTTTCTCATTATTATCCTTTTTATACAATCTTTCTCGTAATTATAGCCGACGTTTATAACAGTCCGGGTTTAAGCTATACTACTTTTAGTGTATCTGTTAATGACGACTAACTTCCTCGTTAGTTATATTGCCCCTCTACATCTCAATGTCCTTGTCTCTAACTATGGTATATTGCTCACCAGCATCATAGGCGACTTCCTCGTATTTGGCCACAATAAAAACGAGGTTAAACTCTCCACGTTATAAACTAAAGATACTTATATGTTTGATATTAATAGTTTATTAAATGTTAAAATACTCTAGACTTATATTCGTGTTTACCATACCTAAATGTATCGTGTTTACTATAAATTATACAGCAAGGTAAGCTTAAAAATTCCTTTTTTATAGGTTATTCAACTTTATATTAAACCCGTTTTGTAGTAGATTTAAAAGATCAATTTACTTATAACTTCTTTCGGCTTACGCGTATTATTGAGATAATTCATTGTAATATTATAAAATAGTAACTGTATTCTATAGCCTACCTGTAAATGCCAGAGTTTTTCCGGGTCATAAGTCTAGTTTCGCAATTTTTTCACCCCGAATTAATGGATTAATTTATCTGGTGTTGTAATGTCGCAGCGCCTAAGGCGGTCCAACTATTCTGGTAGTGTAAGTTGCTATACTATTAGCTATAAGCCTACGCCGTCACATCCTTTTAAAACCCGTCGTTTCCAAAAACTCCCCTATTTCCCTCGACTGTCTTTTCCATATATTGCGATAAAATGATTGCGGCTAATTGTATATGGACTAGAAAAGTTTTTACCCCGATTTTCACCGGTACCAGTCGTATACCGTTTCATGGGTCTAGATTACGTAATTGAAATAATATAGCTACGTAATTTATATTTTCATGATCAATATAACTTATGTGTTATAAAATATAATTAGCGATATTCAAAACTGAATCGTAAAATACCTGTATTTGTCTGTATCTTATTTATTGACTTTATATAAAATAGGTTAACTAAGTCCATCGAAACAAAGTTAATGACCCTATCTATACCGACCGCATTATCCGCCATTGTCGGACTTTTTTCATGTCCGCCCCGCCTAACATTATCCGCCCTCGTTGGCTTCGCCTAATACCCGCCCCGCCCTGCATTATCTGCTTTTGTCGGCATCGCCTAATACCCGCCCCGCCTCGCGTTAACCATCCCCACGGCTTTCCCTAAAGTTTAAAGCCAATTGTAATGGAGTTTTCAACGTCCTCAGCGTTACCATTTAAAAAACTAAGATAATAATAATAATATTTTATAGGTGAAGATTAGTGAGGTTTAAATAATAGTTATTTAATGGTTGAATATCTATCCAAAAAAGCCAGGTAATATAAACCTAACTTTATATATCGTTTTTTATTATAATAATAATAGATTTTTACTCTTTTTCATTAATACTATATTTTTGGGGGGTAAAGATGATTTATCCGATATAAGTTACTTAAAACGTATTCGGTATTAACGTTAAAATACCCGGTCATTATGAAATCAAAAGTCCTTCTATTCAGCTCTCAATTTATTCAAAGTTACAATATACTAATAATTTTTCATCAATTTCTACTTCTATTCATTATAACTTTCTTAATTGATTCATGTGTAACAAATACTTCTCGGCCACTTTTTTCAAACGAAAATATCCTAAACTTTAAATTTCCTATATATACTCTTCTTTATGTCTTTCGCGATGAAAATTAGTTTCTAGCATATATCGAATAAAACCTATACGAAAGGCGGGTCCGTAACCGTGCGTTGAATCAGATTGACATAAAATATGAAGCACTTCCTTAAATTGTTTAAAATGATATTTAACGGGTTCGAAACGCCAATGAACTGATATTAATTATATAGGTAATAGAATTTTCTTTATTACGGCGGTTACTTTCAATATATCTTTATTTAAGTTAAATTTGATCGCCTACCTTAAATTGTTCTTCTGGAAGTTGGCAACGGTTTTCCGGTTTTTTTTTCATTGTTAAATATATATTATAGCTGTTTGAACTAGTTTCGTATCGTCGCTTAAGTGTTTTAAAAACGTAAAATCTTGTTCCGCCGGATAGGTTGACGACTTTATATCCCCATTTACTTTGAGTACGAGGTATATTTCGCACCTATTAATTATTCGATTTATAATAAACTCGGTAACGGTCGATTTTCGGTCCTTTAATATGAATCAATAGAGGCGAAATAAAATACTTAATCTAATTACGAAAGGGCAACCACGATCCGTAGGTACTTTTAATTTTTTTCATTTACTTTTTCAATACCGACGTCCGTTCATAAGTAGTATGCCGTCGATAAAAATTAAATACTTACCTTATCCAACTTGCAATCTTTAATGATAAATACTGCGAATCCATAAAATCGCTACCATATATCCCAAAAACCTTCCATATACGTCTCGGCGATTATAAACCAGATGACCATTAGTTAAATATACTTGAATGATCAGTTTAGAGAAATTAGCAAATACTTTAAACTGTTATCGGTAAGCGGTAAATCGACTTCAAAGTCGATGAAAATATAAAACTGATAACGATTTAAAATAGAGAAAAGTTAAAATGATCTTTATTATAATGTACGATAAAGTTTAGTACTGTCATAATACGTATATATTCGATATAATCGTCGAATATTTACGACTATTCTTTTCCAAAGGTAATCCCATGGAAGGACTCGAAACAAAACTTCTTTATCTGGATAACCTATAACAAGCGAGTTGTAGGTTTATTATAAGATTTTTGTCGTTCATGGTTTGCAATTCGATAATCATAAATGGTTATAGTAATTTAACGTACCATTCGAGTCGATATTACAATCCGTGATTTTTATCAAATATCTTACTTTAATCAGAAGTAGTCCAACGCCTGAAGTAACAGCGAAAAGTCATACTGCGTATAATAGCTCGTTCGTTATACCTAAATTTCATAACTTCGCGAAAACTCTCCAATTGAAAATAAAGTAATCGCTCTATATTAACGAAGTCAGTGGTACTGGTACGGGCCGAGTTTAAAACGGTATTAAAATGATTGACGCCTCGCTATCCCCCCCAACCTTTCTGAAGTCGACGGTGCAAGCTCAGGCTAAGCCTAAAGCGATACCGCTACCACCAACGCTTCGGGATCCTTCGACTCCCCTGTTAAACTTATATCATCACGATCTAATAACAAGGTTTTTGTCTTAATGAATTTATCGGTATACCCCGCCTTAATATATATTTTCTCAATATATAAATTCATCACTACTATATTTGAAATAACTATGGAAATAGGCTAAAAAGCTCGCATGCAGCGTTTCCTAACCTCTGATTCATCGTGTAATTCATGGGTTAATATATCCCAGAAAGCGTTTTAATTCGCAGGCTGGTAACGAAAGTAATACTGAAAAAGCGAAAAAACTTCGGTTTATTAAGCCTTATGTTCTGGAATTAAACGTGATAAACATACTCTAATTTTCTGTGATTCGTTAAAATAATAAACAAGATAGAAATACTACGTGATTTCGATCACCACGCTTTTCAATAAGATATTACTACGAAAAACTCCATATAATGAAAAATATAATGATGTTTTGCGTCCAATAATAATACGAAATAATATACGACTAGTTTGAATATACTATTTTTATCACTTCATGACATATATTATTTTAAAATCATTTCACTTGAATCTGTTTTCACCATCTTTAGGCGATTTAGGTCCCAATATGTTGAAATCAAGACCATAACGAATGCGTTTTTTAATATTTGAAATGTATATTTCTATCTATTCGTTCAAACTTTTCGAGTTCCTTATTTCGTAAGTCTAATAAGGTGATTAGATAAGTCGGAAAAATTCCTAATGAATTTTCGATTAAATTTGATGAAATCTAAAAAACTTCGAACTTTCCAAATAATATGTAAGAACTTCTATTCGCGAATAACCCAGACTTTTTCAAAGTTAGCCCGAATACCTATCTTAACTGTTACGATAAAATCAACGTATTTTACATCCTTAATTACAAATTTACACTTTGTTAGGTCTAAATTTTACTTGTCATTACAAAGGCGTCCCAAAACCATGTAAACTTTCGCTATATAGTCCTACATAATACCAAAAAAAGATGGGAAGGTCGTTTGGTTAAACCCTAATACATTTATCTAAGATATGGGCTATTATATAATTAATATGTAGTGAAAACATTTCTAGAGTTTTCGCAAACCTAGAAGGTATAATTGATGATTTAAATAAGTCGAAACGAATTTGAAAATCCTTTAATTTCTCCTATTTATATGTAATCTGGATACAGTAAAAAGTCATTTAAATATTCAATTTCGTAAATTACATGAACTTTGATAACGCGCGTAAGGTTTCCTTTATTTAATGTAAAATAAAACTATTTTATTTAGTAATTTTATTTAAGGCCCGGTAGATAACGTAAAATTATTATCCACTTCCCGACTCCCAAGTTTGAAAATTGATAATACCGGCGCTGTAACCAATTGAAAACTTGTATAAACATAAACTTTATCTATTAACTTAGTAACCTAACGTTGAGACTCGAAATTTATTTTCGTAGTATAGAATATAACGGTCTTCATAATTTATCCGGTAAAAGTCTATCTTTGTCTAGTTGCATATAAATATAGCAATCGATCTTTACCCGATACGGGAGTAAGGTTATTACCTTTCCCTTATCAAATAAAAAGCAGAATTCCATCAACTAGCGTAAAAAACGAAATCAATTATCCTTTTCTTGTATGATTATCAGCGCCGCTGAATATAATATTCGCGTTATTTGGTAAAAACTTATATTAAATGTTAATTATCAATAGTCTCCCATATGCGCTACCGTTTACTAAAATTAGGTTACTAAACTGATAAAACCCGATTTCATAACTCTACGAGTATCTCCAGACCTAAGGCGTATTGTTATTATATCTATATCTAATTCTTCACAATTATTAATTATTAATAGACTTTTTATAACGTTCAAAATTACCTATCTATATCGTATTTATAATACATTGAAAATTATATTCCGCGTTATTTTGAGAATAATACTTACGAATATCAGATTTCAATATTTATTAATATTTATGCGAAACTTTACTTTCAAAGTAATATGCGTATTGCTTCATAACCATAGTATTATGCATAATTTTTGAAAATGTAATATCTGAACTTGCGTTATCCTTAACCGTTATGATAAAGATTGATATACCATATAGAAGTAATTACGATTAAAATTAACCTAGGCATCTAAAACGAAAACGTTATTAGAAAGCATAGGGATACGGAATGGATCCTCATTTATATATATTTTAATTAAACTAAAATGTTTTTCATTCTATTTTGCAATTACGCCGTTAAATCTGTGTAACTCCTAAACGAAAATGTATTAAGGAGTCAGAATTCCTCTATCATCGATAATAGAAAACCTTCATCCAACTTTTCGACTTAAACTGTAAATACCTTCGTTAAAGAAAAAACCGTGCGGAATCTATAACCATATTAATAATAATCCGATAAGTTACAACGTAAATAACGCCCCGTAAACTGTTTAACCCAATGTTTCTTTATTGTGATTTACGTTAATTGGCATCTTTAGGCTTAAGCCTATACCGAACGGGTTTATTGAAATAACTAACCGTAATCACCGCGTCTTTTTAACGAGAATACCTCAATGGCATAAACCCCCATTATAACTATGTTTTTATTTAGCTGCGGTGCCTATACGGAGCCCGACAATTATCGACTAAAACGTCGTTTTAAGTTTACAAACTTTAACTTTTCCGCAAGCTCGCGGTATTTTATTAAAGTTGTGATATAGTCGATACGGCTAACGCCTACCGTAATAGATTTATTACGAATATGTGAGGATATACAGAAACTTAGATAATTATATTTATCAGCTTGAGGCTTGTTTAAATTTCCCTACTAAACGAACAAGATTTCGAACCTAATAGAAAACGGTACCCATAGGTTTTTATCGCTTATAAGTAATTCTTTAAATTGAACTAAAGCCTTGTCTACGCAGTAAGAGTCGTTAAAAGTAGTTTCAATATAATGGAAAAACTTTAAATATATTATATTCCTTGGTATTTGCCAGCCTCATAATATTCCGTTACAATCAGCTTTACAACCGATGTATAATAACCCTATATATAGAAAAACATATGTCGATCTTATTCAATTTATATCTTATTTTCTTTTCATATAAATTCGATATTTTAACGCGTCGCCACCTACGTAAGGGAAAATCCATCGAACTGTGGTTATTCGTATCGTTTACGGCTGCACCTTGAATTTGGAAACCCAGCTCGAATAGCTGTTAGGTCGGTTTTAAATTGACAAATGTTAATAAAGACTTGGGCAAAGTCAGAAGTAGAGTTTAATACGAAGGACGATTAAAAAAATTATTATATTTGCTTTAAATTCGATATTGTTTAGCTAATAATATTTTACAAACGAGATATATTGGTACAGGTCAGCCTCGAATAGATATGAGATATGTTAATGAAGTTGAAAAATAAGGTATTCATGAACAGACCATCCTCTCTAATAAAGTTGAATTATAACGAAAAATTATTAATATTTTTTTCGATTCGTTTATCATATATAGTGTCCTTTTAAAAAGATAACGTGAAACTTTAATTATATGTTATATTGCTACCTATGATAGTATAGAAAGTAGGTGTTAAATATAGTTTCTTATTAAGGTATATCGAAAAAATAAAAAGGCTACAATGGTTCTTTATATAGGACTTATGTGTATAGTATATATATAACCCGTTACATGCCTTCGTACGTGATGCCTAAAGACCGCACCTGTACCGGGTATTTTATATATCATTACGTGTACGGTCACGTAAACTAGAGACTCAATGACCAATAGCATGATTCCACAATATTTACCAGTTTTCAACAGATTTCAAAGCTAGTTATATGTTGATTTTATATTTGTCTTCTCTTCAAACCGGTTACCAAACTTAATTTGATAATTATTATAGATTATTCAGACGCAGGTATTATCTAAAAGGTTATAAAACATATAAATCTCGAAGCTTATGGCAAGCAATTTATAAATTTTAATGAGCGGTTTGGAGATTCTCTTTATATCATTATTAAACATCGTGGTTTAAATTAAACGGGTGGCTTTGGGAGGATGTTTTTGAAAATAAACGGGGGTAGAGTAACGTTGAAGTATTTATTTTTTACCTCAAAACAGATATAGTTATAAAACGGGTTAATTAGGATGTCCTAATTTACTCAAGTCTTCTCCTTATTTATGTACACCTAGAAGAAAGCCGTTTATTTACCGGTTACTAGTTCATGTAAAATAATGAAAATTACACGATTTTTAGTATAAGCTCGTTTTTATACCAAATGATTATTACGTAAGTCTTATTTAGCCGGTGAAATATTAAGGTATTCAAGTTACGCAACCTTACGTAAAAGTAAAAGATCTGACTTGGTGTAGTTGTAATACAATATAATTCAAGTAAATCAAGATAATGGTTATATAATAAAATATGAAAAAAGCTGTTAATAACTGTGATATACTATTTAAACTTTTGAAGGTTGGAAATAACGTTTAATATTATATTAAAAATATTAAGGAAACTGGTTTTAGGAAAAAGTTGGTCAATTTTAAATAAATGTTAGTTAATACACGTTATAAATTTTTATCTCATCGAACTTTATATTCCGGACGTGAAAAGTTTTCTATTTCGTAAAGAATAATTTATTCAAACTGTTACAGAACTGATTTCGAACTAAAACGTTCGTAATTATTAACTGTCTTGTATCGACGTCATTAGATATAATAAAGAAGTCAAATCCAAATATTACGTCGAAAATATTTTTAACACTTGGATTAAGCCAGAGGTTGGTCATATTTAAGCTATGAAACAACTAAAATCACAAGTGCTTGATAATTAAGTGGGTTAAGTTTAATTATTTCGGAAGTTGTTCATAAAATTCTATATTATTATAGCTCCAAACGTTTTTAAACTTCTTCATAGCTAGGCTGAAGAAAATAATAGGTTATTTCATTCGGCTCACCAACAGATTTATATTCCAACCACTCATTTAAATACTTTTCTTTCCTTAATCAATGTTTATCTTTTATTCAACCATTCCAACACCACTATTTTAATATTAACAAATATAATCAACTTACATCATTATTTTTTTCTACTTGTAAAGGAATCAATTTATAGGTTATTTAATTATATTATCGCAATTCTCAATTCAACTGTTATTAAACCCTAGGTCTAGAAATTTATTTACGAGTGTTATGACCTAGGCAGCGGTTGGGTTAGGAAACAAGCCAGTATGCAACTGCGCCACTGAGAAGCTTGAAATCTAACACATCAGGCGGAGAACATCTCTTATGTCAGCCATGAAGACCAAGAAAAGTCACGTGATGGATCATGAAAGATCATAGCGATTCAAGATGATTCAGAGAACGGAAGATCATAACGATTCAGTATGATCCAACCCAGGACAGTACTGAAGACAGTATGAAGGATAAAGGATATAAGGATACGGTCAGCACCACATAGATAGTATTTCCTTCATAGCTCTTCAGTTGTCAATCTAAGTATTCAGTCTACACACCTGAATAGCCTAACGGCTAGTGATTATTCTACAGCACGAACAAACATCTTCTTGATATTGCACCTTTGTTACCTCAACTACCTTACTGTTAACATAAACCCCTTGACACCTTCTATTTACTCACGGGTATTTAATGTGATCATTACATGTTATCGGCTTATAATTTTAAAACTTCAAGTCTTGAATCTCTTATCATGCCTATACTATAAAGCTTACCGTTCCAATGAAAAGGGTATCGTTAATTTATATACCCACTACACTGAAATCCCTGTCCTACGTTACTAATAAGTACGGGTCGTAGATTCAAAACTTTATCGCTAGGCGTACATTAAAATACGACTGGTTAGTGAGGAATTATTCAACGCCTACTTCAACTAATCCGTACAGTGATTTAACACACTGTATTACCGTTTCTAAAGGTTTAATGGTACTTAATTCCTATAGTGACTTTAGTAATACTATTCTTTATGAAGCCGTTACTAATTACATATAAGTTTACGTTATATTACGGCTATTAAACGTAAATTTTCTTTTAAGTTTAGCTAGTATACTTGTTATTTAAGCAACTACTAGATGGTAGCTAACTTTTTAAATCGTTAACATCCATATAAAGATCCAATTTTTACCTTTATCGCTGTATTCTTAAACGATTAGGCGTGACTTTATAAACAGCCGCCCCGTGGTTTTGCTCTTAACCACCTAAATAATCCTCGATTCAAAAATCGTGACATTTGGATTTTAAAGGTGAAAATCGGTTTTCTGTATAAATTATACGAACCTTCAAATTAATAGGCTATCAATTTCAACTTTATCGTTTTTTTAAAAGGTTTACCCAAGATTTAAATAATTCCTTATATTCGAAGCTTTAATATCAAGTCTTCGTTCTTCTTTTATTTTATTTTTACACCAGCAACATTATAAATACGATCTGGTATTTATTTCTCCTCTTTAATGTTTCTCTTTTTCGGAGGTTGTCTATGCCGCCGGTATTTTATCGTATTATTGATAACGAGTAAAGAAGGTTCGTATTATCGCAGTTATTCAGCTTGAAGATTTTCATTGTTAATAGCCATAATGTAAAGCTTAATCTAAGTACTTCGAGAAAATATAAGGCTGTTAGTAGGTTTCATAACTATTTCGGAACTCGCGATACTGAGGATCTTATATATTCTTTTCTATTTGCCCGGCTTTAGCTATATAAAAACTTTACTTTGTAACGGCAAATTAAGTACGTTAATTATTATACGGCCTTTCTTAGTGTTAAAAGTATTATTAACTTGACGGCGTACCGATTCCCTTTATAGTTCCTTTAAGGCTTTTCCGTAGGCTATAGCATGCTTTTGGGTACTTACTGATAGCAGTGATTTAATTGATAAGCGTGGATACGCTCCAAAGACTAGTAACATTCGTACTAGGCTATTAAAGCCCATAGTATCGTCCAGGCCCTTAACCGCTATTTAAAGGCGTGCCTTTAGATCCGTAAAACTTTTAATCTTTAGCGTAAGAATATTATACGCTTGGCGAAATAAGGCGTGTGCCCTTTTAAATTTTTTAATGCTTTAGTAGGTTTTTACAGGTACCTGTTTATATTAGATATCAATTATCTTGGCATATTTTCAAAACTTCGCCGTCATAAAGTTAGTGTTAATATCGTAGACGACAACATTGGGTAAGCCCAAGTACGTGTTCATTCACAGTATCCCTAACTCTTCCTATATATTCTTTGTTAAAAATGATTTCAAAAACTTGGCTCTGTAAAAAAAGGGTGCGAAATTAACGATGTGAAAAATAAACTTATTATCCAAGTAAAAAACGTTAATGAAAACCTTACAATTAAAGTCATTGTCGTCTTTTAGTGTAAAATTAAATCTACAAGTAGCTTAGATATGTATTTGGTAGTAATAGTAAAGCTTATAAATAGCTTTTAATGCAACATATATCATATTTTTATACTTTATGGACTTTAGGACTTTGTATAGCCTGTTAATGGCTGTATGGTTAAAACACTGGTATAATGAACGTATTTTCGGTTTCGTTAGGTCAAATACCACTGTTTTAAAGCTTTAAAGATTCAATTATAGGTACCCTCACTTCAAGGTGAGGGGAAACCTTTGGCAGTTTTTAACCAGCTCATTTACGTTAACTTCGACGTTGATATTGAGGGTCTTTATATACTCCAAAAAATGGATAAAAAGGGTAAGGGATATAAGGATTTAAAATGTAATTACTCTCATAATAATTTAAACTATCGTTATCCCTAATAACTATAGTTATTCGCCTGGTTTAAATCCAACTATAGTCTTACTAGTATCGCGAAGGTTAATCTTAGTAGCTGTAATGCTTTCCCTTCATAATGTTATATATTACGAATAACTTCCTATTAAGTACTTTACTGCCCCTATATCTAGTATAATACCTTAAAATGTGTGTTTCGCATAACTATTGCGATGATTAAAGGTATATAATGTGTTAGTAGCTAAATTAAAATGAAGGTACGGGTTTTTACCACCCAAACAATATAAAAAGGCGTAGTTAGATAGTTACTAGTTCGCTCTAAAAACAGTATCTTTATACTACTTGATATGTTTAGGGGTATTATTGCCTTTAATTGGCCCGTCGCCCTCAAAGTTAGCGATTTAATATAAATAGTCCTATTGAGAAGTGGTAGGCTATTAAATATACTATATTACCTTTCTATTGTTTCCCTTAGTGGGGGTTGCAGAGTTAACCAACAATCCAACTTACGATAAATGTAATATTTTTAAACTTATTACAACTATATTGTTTACAGTTACCAGGTCCGCTTAAACCATGGACTTATTGGTGTTAACGTAGTTACTCCTTTTAATTTGTGCTTGATAGGTCAGAATATAGATGTTAAAGGCACTCGTAGCCATATTTGCGGTCGATGTAATTAACCACCGTAAGGTTTTTTTTATCTACGTTAAGAAAATTGCCGGCTTAAGAGTATATATCAAACAAATTTGGTATACATGCCATTATGGTAGCAAGCGAAAAACGCAGCTAATTAAAAAAGCGTTTGCAGACCATATATTTGCGTTATAAAGTATATTTAAACTTGCCAACGCCAATAATTATTGCCCGTGCCTATTTACAAAGTGTAATTTTGCTAATATGGGCGTTCTCTATTGCTTTTTGGCGTAATATTAACATATTAATTGTCTGATTAAACATATCCATCAGTATTTCCTCCTTTTTTTCTTGTTTATTATCGTTACTCACTATGTAGTAGCTTAATCTGTATAATATTACATAAGTTTGATGTCTTATTATAAATAGCTCTTTATTTCGTTATAAATCTTGCGAAACATAGTGACTCTAATTAAAAAGATTAGGTAATAGTCCTTAGCATACTTTATAATGATTTCGGGAAATAGTAAGTAAAAACTTAAAAGCGAAACCTTTATCCATTTTCAAATATTTAAAAAGAGCATTATCCTCGTATCGAATAGGTTGTAAACCTTTCCGTTATACATTTCTATATCGTTTCAAATCTTAGTGAAGTCTGTAAAGAATCTGTAATTAATGTTAAATATTTTGACATATCTTAAGGATAAGTTGCGATATTAATCCTAATCTTCCTTAGTATTTCTTAGTAGATTAAGCCTTAAAGCTTTCGAGGCACAGTATTGAAGGTAATTGTCAATCACCTGGATCAAGGGGTAAAGTTTTATGGTAAGATTTGTAATAGACTTTCATGTATATTCAAACCTTTCGTGAAAAGATACTTAAGGGGCCTATCAATCGAAATTCTGGAGGACGATAGGTACTTAAAGGTGTTGGGAAATTTTATGATCTTATTTAATTAACTAGTGGAAAGAGCAAACGTTAATACCTCTTGCCGCGTTGACAGATGCTGCTTTGCATACTTTGCAGCTGTTAAAAACTTACTCCGCGTTACCAGGTAGAGGTGTTAAATTGCCCAGCAGGTTAATAGGGTTTTTATCGCCAACATAGAAGAAGGCTTAAATTAACTAAGGATAAAGCAAAGGTCTTCCAAATCATATTTATAAGCGGTAAAGTTCCTCGATACCCTTTTCCGTAAGGTATAGGTTTTAAGAGCATTCCTCAAATTAGGTCAATTTGAAGAAAGTTTCTATCAAATTGATAAAGCCTTTTTCTAACACGTAAATACCTCTGTGTTTAAGTTTATCCTTTAATTTGTATTTAATACCCTTTTAAATCTTTTTCCACATTAATAGTCCAATCGCCGAAAAGGTAACGAAAGTTTCGCAAAACGCAATCGTTGCGATTAGGTTTTTCGCCACTATCTTGCTCAACCATATAGTAACCAACGTGGTTAATTAGGTGCTTTCCCGTTAAGTTTTCGTAGACATCTTACCCCTACAAGTCTTTATCGTATTACTTTGAAAAAAAGGGAACATAGGGGGTCAATTCCTTTTTAAATCTCTTAGGTAAGTGCTATCTTAAAGTCCAAGCTTATATAAAACGTGCAGGGCTTGTAAGGCGAGAGACTTGATAATCTTGGGCGTAGGGACTTAGTTTTTTGGCATAAGATCGCGTGAAAACTTGATGATTTAGCGTGGAGTCGCGTAACGTAGCTTTCTTGGCGCGACTTGGAGATTCTCGGTGTTATCGCTTAAGACAACGATCTTAACGATTAAGTTGAAATAGTGGAAGTGAAAAAATTAAATTAAAGGCAAAGGTCTAGTGTAAAGGGTGAGGTCGAAGGTTATTTATTATGGTTATTTAGCTGTGTGACTTAGTCGTTTATACAGTAATAATACTCATAGTAATACAAACTTAGCCATTTGCCAACTTGCCGAAATTTAAGACTTATAATAGTCAATCTTAACACTTTTCATTAAAAGGGACCCGTAAAGATTTCTTCATGTTTTCGATAATGATACCGTTGCTACCTCTAAACTACTGCAAAAACTGGCGCAATCCAAAAGTCTTCTTTACATACTACCGCAAAAACTGACACAGTAGTAAAGAACTTTCGCAAAAATATTTTATCTACTCTAACCTCCGTTTAATGTAAAGCGTTACTAGAAAATTGCTTTTTATTTAACTTAACTAATCTGTGTTTAACCCAATGAACACTAATAAGTATTGGTAGAGCCTTAGATTGTTGAAATGTTATCGATTCGAATCGTAGTCGAAATAACAGTAGTATTTTATTAGTTAAGTGATGAATGTATTATTTCTGGTTTGGTAGATCGCTAGCTGGTTTGTATAGTAAATTGTATATCCAATTATTTGGCTCGTACCCAAGACTTAATTTCAGTGTATTGCATTCAACTTACACCCAATGCAGTAAGTCTACACAAACTACATACTCAACTTACAGTCAGTATAATCAACTTTACTATAAGTAAAGTTAACCTACTGCACTGCACATAGGATTATTCTAACAAGATTATTAATATTGAAAGAGAAAGTTCACAAAAATTAAACTCAAGAGAAGGAGGCTATTTAAAGGTAGAGAGTAGCGTTAACTCTATTACTAGCATTAACTTAATTACCGCCGGCATCTCTAATATTACGTTTAAGGGAAATAACGTTATTTTATTATTAGTAGCAGGAGTACTAGCGCTGACGATAGGTATACTAGGGGTAATATTACAAGCTGGAATTTGATTCATTTCATAAAAAGCTATCCTTAGCATACGCGTTACTAGCTCGACTCCTATCTGCGAAAATACACCATATTTGTTTATACTAACAAAATATATATCCTATACCTACATACTACTCATAGCCGCTCCGTATCAGATACTTCATCTCCTTTTACATCTTTATTGTTGATTATAGACAGTTTACAACCTCTGTAAGCGATAGACTTGGTTTAGTTACCTATTTAGAAACCTTAAACCATTACCTATAACAAGTTCGTTAGTTCTAACATTAACATTAATGCCGTGGTTTTTTTATGTCTTATAAGTAAAGGAAAAAAGGAGTATTGAGTTGTAGAATGTAGTAAACAACAGGTTTAACAATTATTATTATAATCGTCAACCAAAGTAAAAAGAGTTCTTTTCTATAACCAAATCCAAATTTGGCTTCACTAATCTTCGCATTATCAACTTCCGAAACAATATTGATATCCCTTAATAATATAATATACTATAAATGGACATTTATTAGTTATCAAATTGCTTTAATATCCGGCATAATACTTTGAAATATTCGTTTAGCGTAAAAGTATCAAATATGTTGATAGGACTTTAGATGTTGTATCATTTTCGATTCAAAGTATGGTCGAAGTAACAGTAGTACTGCAATGATTAGGTGGTGTATTGTTGTTTCTTCTAAGTTTGGAAAACCGTTAGCCGGTTTGAATATTACTTTGAATAGGTAATTGCTTAACTCTTGCCTTATATTGCATTGGGTACTATATCGCAATTGATATGTAGTTGGTATAGTTAAATTTGACTGCATTACACTTGAATACTATTTTAACACTAACGGCTTTTTGTTTTTGTGGTGACAATACTAGTATTGGTATTGATACGTCTTGTAGGATTATTATCTGGTAATGCATGTGTTTACCTATTGTTTTTCCATTGATATTTGTATATTAAATTTAGCTTTTACCATATGAAATCCCCTAAACAAGTGTTATATTATTGTTGATTTGCAATCTGTTTATATACATACAACCATACGCTTAATTTAACAGTTCTAGTTAATTAAGTTCGTATCGTTAATGAAGTTAAAAACCTGGTAATTTTACAGTTTGCCAGGATATCCTTAGCTTTTGCTTTGTATTCTGTTATGTAATATTCTGCTCGGTGGCCTTTTGAAGTAGTCATTGATCCATATAGTTAGCCTATTACTATCTACAAACCTTTTAAGGGCCTTGTTTGGTGTAGCTTTTTTTTTTTGGTATCAGCCGAATTTTCCTTATTATCAATTCACTGAAACTCCCCTATTTCTTCTTTTTATAGGTTTTTCGGAGAGTTATTATGTCGATTACTAAGCGTTTTAATTGGTAGCTTCGAGTTTGGAGAAGTATTCGAATAGGTTTTGTGAATCAGTATAAATACCAACCGGAATAGGTGGAATCATTGACTGTTGAGTGACGATCTATAGGGTTTTCTATATGGATAATCCTATATTAAAGTTGGTTTTTATATCGCAGACTTTGGAAGTCAGTAATTTCCATATAATCCTTTTATATTTTATAAAGTTTGAATGGATTAGGTTGCCGTTAATAGCTAATTGATTATGTTATGAGTTATTCTCATTAATGATTTCTATAAGTAATCCAATTTGGAACGATACGTTAGTGTTATTTGTAAAAGAACCGTTTATAAAGATTATTAACTTAGTTTTCGAAAAGTTAACAAGAACTATTTTAATCCCTAGATTTAGATTATTTATTTCTTACTTTAATAGTTCATTTCATAGATTATAGTTTTTATTAATCAGCCTTTGAATTTGTGTCGGAACTGATTAGTCATATATTGCTAATAGATGATATAGGGTAGCACTGTAATTACTTTAATCTCGTTATTTTAAATATTCTTTAGTCTTTACGAAATTAGTTATATTAA
Source organism: Anisogramma anomala (assembly GCA_038502455.1). Taxonomy (NCBI): domain Eukaryota; kingdom Fungi; phylum Ascomycota; class Sordariomycetes; order Diaporthales; family Gnomoniaceae; genus Anisogramma; species Anisogramma anomala. The sequence goes on along the minus strand of JASMMZ010000002.1, from coordinate 15,914,347 downwards.
TTTTGGCGAGGTCGATACTTAGATCCTCTTTGTAGAAATTAATGTGTTTGATATTAATATTTTCAAATTTATACTCAATAATTGACTATTTGTTGAAGTTGAGATATCTGTCTTAGATTAAAGATGTTATCAGCTTATGATACCAGAAATTCGAATCTTTAATCTAAAGTTACTCTGTCACTATAAACTAGTCGTTTTAACGAAGAGTATGACGTTAGCGTGTATGCCTACATCGAAATTATTTTCCACTTATGTAATTAGCAAGCATGAGTTATAATTCAATTATTTTACATCTTTTTTAAATTTGAAGTGCGATTAGTAAGTTAGTAATGAATAGATACGTATTTTGATTAGTTCTTATTGTGATTTCACGTATTTAGTAACTGTTTTTACTGGGTATTTACCACGAAATTCTTGAGGTAACTTTAGAAAAACGATTCCTTATATATTAGTTATTGATTATATATACGTTTTGATAATGTTACTGTCATTAAGGGTAAGTTTTTTATTAGCACTTGTCACTAAAATTATGACTAATACGATTATCAATCGTTGGCTAGTTTTTGTATCATTACCGATTATATAAGAATTTTGTTTTTACCTTAATTGCCTTATTTTTAAGTGATTCGACCAGATTTTTCATAAAGTCCATTCGTGGTTTTCCACTTCATTTCGTAGATAATTTTTGAGTTGAGGATCGTAATACTAGAGTTGTTCAAATTAAATAATCGTTTAGGTATGCATTGTGTAACTCCTTATATAATGAGTCTGTTAATCTCGATTTTATTGTTTTTCTTAAAAGAGGTTTCCGGAGTTTTAATAGTTTTTGTATGCAGAGTTTCATTATTAAGTTACAGTTTTCCTTCTTTTTCCTTTTAACCTTAATAGTTATATATCTGCGCCTTAGTTTGTTTTTTTTTTTCATTTTTATTGTATTTGTTTTTCTTCTTTATTTGTTGGCTATGTTTCCATTATTATATTAATTTATCAATTATTAACGAAGGTTCGCTATGTTGGCTCAATCTCTAGGTTTAAGGATTTTTATCGTAAATATCCCTAATATAGGGTTTTATTTGTATTATGTGAAATATCGTAGAACGGTTAGTAGTTTTAGGAAATATTTTTAGGTTAACAATACTTGAGATGTTCAACAGCTACCCTATTTATTTAGTTTCATTGATACGATGATTTAGCGTTTTAATAATAAAGTAAACATATTAAGAGTAGATAGACTATTCTTATTGGTAAAAGAATTGTTAGTTTGGCGTTTAACAGATTCCCTTGATAGTTTCTTTAGAGCCTTGCTTTTATCGTTGCAACAGAGTCGATTCGAATCACCATGGTTGAAGTACCTAGTACTGCATTGAAATTGTTTGTGGTTGTAAGTTCTAAGTTGGGCAGATCGCTAACCGGTCTACACACTAATTTGTATGGCCAAATGCTTTGGTCCATTCCCCACTTTGAAGTGTGAACCTACTGCACTACACTTGCAGTGGAGTTCTACAAACTGCAGTCAATTTACAGTCAGTACAATCAACTAAAATAACAGTTTAGTTGACTTAATTTTACTTCATTTAAGTTATATTCCAATAATCAGATTATTAAGGCCTATCATAATATTTAGGTCCTTTATTATCATTTGAAGGTGTTTTTTTCAATTTATGAAGCTTTTAGTTTTTAATGTAAAGATGTTATACATTTTTTTGAAATAACGTTTATGACTTATGAACTTTTGCGATAATTTAGTGAGCTTTCTTAGGTATATATTCGCATTAATTTCTTATTAATTTTGGAACCAACCCAGAATTTTCCCATAATAAAATTAGTTTTAGCGTTGTGGACAATGACGATTATTAAACCTAACTAGGCATTAATCCGTAACATCCTTACCACCTTCTAAGCATTTTTTATCAATAATAACCTAAGCAATTCAACGTCATAGAAAAAGGCAACCAAATGTATGAGATGAAGAATATGTTTTTTTTTTCAATAAGAACATATTACTCAAAATCTCACAATTGAATTTTTGGTCTTTTCTCAAAGTAAATTGAAACATTTGGTGAGTTTAGGCGTAGGTTTGGTAATAAGGCAAAACCTATTCATTCTATTTGACTCTTAGTACTCCACATCTTTACGCTTTTCAATTTTAAGAACTTGTTATTTCTTATGGATGGTGAGGTAATTGAAGCGCCAGTCTAACTAATATATCTCCAACACTATTTAATTCATTATCGTTTTCTTTGATCCTTATAATTTGAATTATAGTTGTCCCTATTAAAAGTTAAAAGAAAACCTCTGGTTTTTTTTTTTTTGACTAATTCATTCTTGTTAATATTAATGTTAACACCTAGAATTTTCATGTTTTCCAGTAAAAGAAAGATGGGTTAAAAAAGTTCGAAAAAGTAATTAATTTGAGAACTGTTGACATAATTGTTATTTCCACTAACAATACTTTCTTACATAAATCAAAGTCAATTCTGGCTTTACCTACGTTTTTATAATTGATTTTAAAAGTTGTAATTCTTTTTCATGGGAACAAAATATATTAAGAATACCCTTTTTTAAGTATCTTATTGCGCTAGTATTCGGAATATTTTTTCAAAACCTATGTTTTACGTAACAGTCAAGAAGATGAAAGATATATAAGGGGTTAGAGGTTTGATTATTCTAATAGAAATAGGGGTCTTTACCTGTCAGGTGGTATAAAGAGGCGTTATCATCTAGTTTGTAGGTTTATTTAGAAGTAGTATATTTATTATACGTAATTTTAGTTAATGTGTCATTTTTATTCCATAAAACTTTCCCGTACTCATAGATTATAACGCAATTTAAGTAATTATTTTCAAAAGGAATAAAGTACTATTTGTAATTCATGACATATTATTCGTGATTTTTAATGATGGATTGACGACTTAATTAGCAACCGGGATTACTAGAAATTCAATATGTTTTATTATCCTTACAACGATAATATTTTCGATTGCCATATCTATTTAAGCTTTGGCCACGTTATTATGCTTAATGTAGCGTCTAATCTAGTGGATTTTAACCATATTTTGAATACGTACACCTGTCATACTTACAATTTATGCAATTCGCGATTGAAATATCTTTATTATCCTAGTTACCAAAACTATTCACTTAGGAGAATATACTAACCAAGTTTATTGATGTATTATTGTAGGTTTAAAAGAGGACGGCAACTAGTTAAAAAGCTTTTTTAAATATCAATGAGTATTGTAAGGCGTATTCAAACTTGTTAACTTCTGTAATAGCTATCTAAACCTATTAGAGAAGTATAGCTTTTCCAGAATATACGTTTTACATTACTTGTTAACACAATGAAAATTTGTTAAACATCTGATTGAAAACATCCATATGTATTTCCCCCTCTTTCTTCTTAACTATTATCGTTATTCAATATATTAAAACTCAATTCATATAATATTATATAAGGTGGACATCGTATTCAACGTAGATTTTATTTAGTTATGAATTTTTCGAAAAGTACGTACATTAGTCAGAAAGGTTGTTCAATAGTTCTTAACTTAACTCGTTAATAATTTAGAAATAGTAAGTTTAACTCTAAAGGTTAAACTTGTATCTACTTCTAAATACTTAAACACAGTATTTTTTCCATATCAAATAAAATGTAAGGTTTTCTATTATACCTTCCTATATTATTTCAGATTTTGATTGAATCTGTAGAAAGTTTATAATAATATCAATTATTTTTACAGTGAAAAAAATAAACACAATCATTTTAATAATCGCTCATATTTTTGCAATCATTTCAAATTTATGTTCTTTAACATCTTGGTGGTAGAGGAAGTTGCTAATAACTCGACTTAAGGGGAAAAGTTCCATAGTAAAACCTTTAATAGGCTTACTTATATATGTATTTTTAAGATATAGAGCCGTTGATAATCGTTAGTAATTCGCTTTTCTTTCTCCGGTGGATTTTGAAGTTAAGGGTATTAATGCTGAACATTTTGAAACCACTCCATCAATTTTGACAAATTAGGAAAGTGTATCTACTAACTCATTTATAGTTTTGTTAAAAATAAAAATCACTCGCCTATAAACCTTTGTTTTAAACTTGACTTTCACCCCTCTCTGAATCTTTTTCCAAAAATTAATCGTTTAATTGTTAAAAAACTTACGAGAGTTTTGGAAAACACAACAGCCGTAACCAACTTCTTCGCCAACAAATTACTTGAAAATATACTAATCTAAGAAGTTAATTAGGTAATCTTTAGCAGAATTTCCGTTAATATATTTACACTATAAGCATTTGTTAAAATATATAGCGAAACGAATCCAGGGACTTTATTATATTTAACTTAGTATTTTCAATAACTATCTTGATGTTTTGTTTTTCAGTTGACATCAATTGCGATTAAACAAAAGCTTATTAATATAAAATGAATATAAGATGGTTTTTAAATAAATCAGAAACTTAATGGTTTAAGAACGATGTAGCGTAGTTATTTGTAGCAACTTGACGATGTGACGTAGCTATTTATAGCAACTTGAGAAATATCTATATAGGAGTAATGTGTTAATATACTTACAAACCTAGTAGTTTTACGTTGGTGAAAAGATTAAAAGTTTGATAATATAGGGGATGAAATTGGTATAAAAGGTAAGATTAATAATATGGGTTATTTATCTATCAATTATTTATTATTACTTCGTTATATGAGTTTCAAACTTGACCATTTGTAATTATACTAGTTGTAATAACTTTGCTGTTTTTCAACTATAAAAGTTTTGATAACTTCATTAAAGTTTTTGAACTATTAATTTTAACATCTTTAACAGTTCATTTATACAATTTTTCTATAGCGTATTCAATAAAGATTTCGTAGTATTGTCAATGATGATACTGTCTCCACTTTAAACTACCGTGAAAAGCCAACGCAATTTATGCAGGATTTTCGCAAAAATATTTCCTTTACCTTCATAGTACATAAAATATAACTAGAAAGTAGTTTTTTTCCCTATCTTATATATGATTATTCCAATAAACACTTATCTGTGTTAAAATAACTTTGGACGTTATCACGTTATCGATTCGAAGTGTAGTTGAAGTAATAGGAATATTGCAAAAGCTAAGGGGTAGATTGTTGACCCTTTTAAGTTTAGTAAACCGCTAGCCAGTCTCTACATTACTTTGTATAGGCAATTGCTTGGCCCATGCTCCACATTGAATTGGCAAATCTACTGCAGTCAACTTGGACTGTATCGCACTTGAACGCTATTCTAACATTCATAGTATAATCTATTACACTATATATAAAATAGTAATAATTATTGGAACAACAATCAAATGCAGTAAAATCAAGCCAACTAAACTGTTAGTTTAGTTGATTGTACTTACGGCAAATTGGCTACGATTTATGGGAATGCACTCCAAGTGCAGTGCAGTAGGTGCCCACTTTAATGAAGGGCACAAACCAAAGCATTTGGCTACAAAAATTATCGTACAGACTGGCTAGCAGTCTATCGAACTTAGAACTTACAACTCAACTAGAACCAATTTCAATATAGAACTAGTTACTTCGACCACAGTAGTTCGAATCGACTATATTGCAACAATAAAGGCCTACCAATACTGATCAGTATTCATTAGGTTAAGTGCAGATAAGCTAGGTAAAATAAAAGGCTACTTTCTGGTTACGATCTAAGTTAAACAGCGGCTAAGGATAAAAGAAAGGTTTTTGTGAAACGCTCCTATAATACTACATTAGCTGTCGCGATAGTTCATAGGAAAATCCTCTGAATTATGACAGCTATCGCGGCAATTTAGGAATAAGCATCGGTATCACCATTAAAAACACAAAGAAATATTTATTAATCCTTGTTAAAACGTAAAAATTAACATTTTATTTTTTTAATATCGTTGAATTATCAAATATCTAAGTTAATACGATTACAGCTACTACTAGTACGGATACTACTACTACAAACTTCAAGTCTCAAAAGCGACTAAGTCCCATGATCTTTAATTACATTAACTTTAACGGTAAACCTATAACCCAACGCTTTATACCACTCTTTCCCCCCCTATACTTCTCAATTTTCGTTACGATAGCTTTGAAATACGTTGGAATTAATAATATTAGCGACCCCGACAGAAAAAGGATAATTAAAGACCCCGATATAGTATTCGTCAAACATTACGACAAGAACCTCTAGTTTATAGACCCCAATAAAAGCTCTTTTTAAAAATACTTTACCAACGCGATCGGCTCCTATATTGTCGATTTAAAACGTACTAAAATAATTTAAGCCTAAAACAGTAAAATAAATTTAAAAATACTTTTGAAAATAGAACCTTGACATATTTACAATAGAAAATAATCATATCAAACTTAAGTTTAAAACCGGGTTCGTAAACTAAAGTGTTAAATTTCCAAGGAAAAAAGGGGGGAAAAGGTAACGTAATAAACTACTTTATTAATACATTACTGATTAAGTCCCCAAATAGATTTTTATAATTAAGCGCAAAGGTATTACTTCAAATATTATTCCTTAACGTTCTTTCAAGCGTTTTTAAAGACCTATCTAAGCCTACATAAGTTTTTAAAACTCTTTTACCCAAAATCAATGGTTGAGTATCACTATCCATAAGAAATTAATTAACCCACACGCCGTAAGCTTTCAAATCCACCAGTCAATTAAACAGAAACCTCGACATACCCCTTAATACCAAAAAAAGTATTACTAAATTCACCGCGGAAGAATCATTCAAGTTTCTTTCCCCCAAACCCCTCAATACATCCAGTTTCAACTGCCAAATTAAAGGAAAAAACGGATTTATACACAAGCTTATTATAGATGAAACCACTAGTTTTTTCCCTTTAAACTTAACTAAAGGTAACTATCCTACCCACTAATACTAATCCTAGTACTAGTTGAAGGATTAAAAATGTAATGGGACTGGGGGCTGGAGCTATCGCTCAAGGTGGTTGGATTTTGTCTATAAACCTTGATAAAGAGATAAAGGAAAAGTCTCTGCTAGAGAGCTGCTAGGGAACTAAGAAGGTGTAACTACGGTCACGTGACGTGTGGAAGCGTGTCCCTATACGGCTTCCTCTCTGATCCAAAGCATCGTAAGAGCGTATAGAACTACCAGGGTTGGATCCCTAGTAATACTAGCTAGGCACTAGCATATAACATTACCCCTAAAGATATCCTCCCTCCCTCCCCTTTTATTATTTTTGTTATAAGTGGTGTAATAAGTACGAAGGAATGTAAGCGCGCTTTTCAAAACATGGTGGTATTGTGTGGAAGGTATAAGGCCAGGATGTTATATGGAAGGTACCCCAGCGTCCCCCCCTCCGCCTAATAAATAATCCCTAAACTCCAGATCCAAAACAAAGGTTTCCTTCTCTTTTAACCTTTAAACTTTAACCTTTATGGTAATACTAAGTATTATAGCCTTTTTTCCATTAGCATTAACCCTTTAACTTTTAATACAATATTAGGTATTACCACTCTTATCGCTATTAGTATTATAATATTGACCTAATATAACAAATTTTATTTTACGTTTGCCTTACAGTTCTATACTATTAATCCCCAACTCGCCACTAAAGTCGACAAGGTTATTGAAAATATAGGTTTATTAACACAGAAGTTATTTGGTTCTTACTAATAAGTATAAAGTTCTCTGCCTTACATGCCATTAATATGTATCCTAACGGAACCCGAAAAAAAACGTACTTCAAATACGTTTACCAAATAGCGTATAACTCAAGGAAATTCTATGAGGAAACCAAAGGTAAGAAATTTAAATAGCCGCGAAAAATCTATTAACGAGCGATTAAATACTAGTATCTAGTGTCGTTTTTTATTTCGTCGTAGCTATAAGCTGCAGCTTTGGCTATTCCTATACGCCTTTATATCTGAATCCTAACATAAATGAGGTTATAAAAGAGCTATCTGAGGCGTTATTAACGTTTATTTTTTAGAACCGGAGTGTAATGGTCACACTAAATACCCGTGAGTATATAGAAGGTGTCAGAGGGTTTTATGTTAGCAGTAAGGTAGCAGAGGTAACAAAAGGTGCAATATCAAGACTGTGTTCGTGCGAGTGATGATCAGAAGCCGTGAGGCTATTCAGGGTAGACTGAATACTTAGATTGACAACTGAAGATCTATGAAGGAAATACTATCTGTGTGGTGCTGACCGTGTCCTTATATCCTCAATCCTTCATACGTCTTCAGTACTGTATAATGTGGATAGCTTGGATAACCTCCGATCCAACATATCCGACATATCCTTGGCATGTCCTTGAATAGCTTGGATGACCTCATATCCAACATATCCAACATATCCTTGGCATTGACCCTAACCCTGGGTCTGCTGACATAAGAGATGTTCCCCGCCTGATGTGTTAGACTTCAGGCGTCTCAGTGGCGCAGTTTCCTTGCTGGCCTGTTTTCCTGACCTAACCGCTGTCTGGGTCATGACACGGAGCAAGTCCAAGTTTTTAGAAGCCATTTTATAAGTGTTAACGAGCGGTTGAAAAACGTATAGACTTAGGTAATCGTTACAAAAAAGGCCATAAAATTATGTTGTATTACGTAACAAAAAGTAGACACCCAAGGTAGGGCAGATTTCATTCCCACCACTCTTATGTACTCTGGTAGCCTACGGGTTATAGAATTGATAAATAAGGAACGTAGTATTAAAGTAAGTTTTTCGTAATAATGCAAAAACGTAAAAAAACGCGGCTAATAAACGGTTAAAAAACGTTGTTAAAAGCGATATAAAAGCTCATTAAAGTCTTGGAGCGTATTAATGCTAAATTAGGTTGTATAGATGTTAAGTTAAATAAGTTGGTCGAAATAGGTAAAAAGCTTCTAGGTAAGGAATTAGACTAGAAATTTAAGGATATATTTGAGTAAGCTTCGTCGTCATAGTTTGGTATTAGGTCTTTACTAATACTAATATGTTGACCTATTACTCATTCGTTACTAGTTTATGTACCGCTTCATTTCGTAAAGTAAAATGTGAATATTAAACCCGTTTACGAGCTAGGCGTAAAATCCCGTTGTTAAATATAGTTAATCTGTTAAGTCAATCGAAAGTATTAAGTGTTACGGTATTAGAGAAGTTTAAAAACGGCTTCCACGTTAGGTGTATATAACCCACCTACTTAACTAAAACCTACCGTTTCGAAAGGTTATAAAGCCGAATACGTTCGGCTTGGAGTTTGTTACGGGCCCGTGATATACCTTCAACGTAGTATTTTTATTTCGTTTCGCCGTTAACATAGATAATATTTTAGACTTGGTGTTAAAAGTTTCGAAATTATTAGCTTAAAAGCGGATTCAAAACGGCTCGTACGAGTAAATTTATATAAAATCAGAAATGTTTCCTACTAGGTACGTTGAGTTTAACAATATAAATGTCGATCACCCGTATTATTCGGTATTTATTGTAAAGTCAAATTAGCTTTTTGAAAAATTCGTTTAACTTATGTTTTTTTGGGAAAAGTTAAATATCGTCGTCGACCCAAAACCGTTTTAAAGGAAAACTCTGATTATTAATGATTTTCTTTATATGTCATTACGTAGCTATAATTACAGTTTATAAGAATCCCTTAATTTTGCGAATATGTTAAACAAAGTCTTAGCCTTCACGTGTAATATCGTAACTAGGATGAAAAAACATTATACCGGTTATGTAAAATCGACGTAATAACCTTAAGTTATGAAAAACAGTTTAATATCAATATTCATCGTATCCTTATTATTTAACTCTAGTTAATAGCCGGGTAACAAACAGCTTCAGTCGAATTAGATATAAACGACAAAAAAACGTAAATACGATGAAACTTTTTAATTTATATATTTGTGTACGTCGTCGATTTCCGGGTAAAAAGCAGTGCTTCAACTCTATTTTGCCCCACTTAGGTCAAAGAGTCGTTTCGAAACCTACCGGTCCAATTTCAACTATAATCGTTAACAAACGTATGAAAAAAAACCCATAAAATCGCTAATAATAGTTTAGAAACCTTCTGTATAAGCTTCGACGTTTATGATAGTTATAACCTCAAATGTAACAACTTTACTTAGGCTGTCCGTAATGAATATAAGGTAACGTAGGTTATTAATACTTTTTCAGGGTAAATTAACTATAAAGTCGATAAAAATCTCGTTTTAAAACCTTTTGAAAACCGGAGGGAGTTTAAAAAATCTTTTCAAACAGTATTTCTAATGAATTATACGTTCACAAACGTTGTATATATGGTAAAACGATGGACCACGCGATATAAACCGGGTTAAAAGTACGTTTTGAAAATAATATTAATAATAATATCATGGCTCGAGTAACTGGTAAAAAGTAAATTATAGGTAACTTAAATTAACACGGTAATAAAGGGTTCGTAAGTAGGCACCTATATACTGTTAAGAATCCATGAAAATTTATCGTCGTTTATTAAATATTTCGAAATCGAAACCTTTAACGTACGATCGTCATCGGTATTGATATCCACTAGAAAATATTAATTTCCTATATGTATCGTACATATTAATTGGGGGTAAGTAATATCGCGTATAATAATAGTGTTTCAACAGCTTTAAAGGTTAAAGTTAATAAAAGGTTTACGGATCTTTGGGATAAATTTGCTGGCGAAGGTTAACTTGGAGATATATATATGCGAAAGAGGCTCGAAAGCGGATTATTTGGAATATAATAATTATAGTTTTCAACCTAAAAAACTTGAATCGGAAAAACCTTTAGAAATATCTTGCTTTTGTTGGAATAATGTATTGGGCCGCGTATGATTTGGTGTTTTATTGTAAATTAACTGAAAATAGAGTTACCAAAAGCGTTGAGATTAACGAATTTGTCGTTTAAAAAGGCGCGGTATAGTTTTAAAGTATTTTAGGTTTTTGTATTATGTCAAAATCATAAACGAGTGTGTCGTACTCCGAAGTTTCTCGTTCCATGTTTTCAAATAACTTATAATCTCGAGTAGATTTTTATTGTAGATTTCTTAGTTATATTCAACGGGAGATAATAATAAGAGTAATACATTATTAAGCGTAAGTTATCATAGTATTCGTATTGAAAAAGATAATATTTCAAAGCCTAACCAAAATAGTTAACTTTTAAAAAAGTATCGCAGTTAAGTTTATATTAGGCAAATATAGTTTCAGAAAGAAAGTTGAACTTAAGCCATTCGAAAACAGATTTATTTTTGGGCTCCTAACAAAATAGGGTACCTTTACGGGTTAATCGAATTAGTGGTTTGTTAATCGTCGATTAATCGTGGATAAAATGCCGGTAAAAATTCGTAAGTTTAACAAACCTTCGTACTTTTAAAACCGACGTAAAAGCCGCTTATTCCTAGATAACGCGTAGTTTTTCTAGATTTTTACGTACGCCGACGTTAGTTTCGATAAAGAATGCCAGGTACTCGGTTTTTTAAACGTCAAATTTATATTTATAAATGTTAAAGATAATTTTCGTAACGTTTGAAGCATTAAAAAATCATTTAACTTTAATTATATAATTATCGAAAGTACTTTTAAAATAAAGAAGGATATCGTCAAAGTAAACAAAGTAAAAAAAAACGATGAAAAATCGTAACTGATTATTAATATACCGTTAAAAAGAGGCGGAGGCGTCAAAAAATATCGAAAAAAGTAATAAACTATTAAAAAAGTTCGAAACATATACAAAATATAGTTTTTTATTCGTTTCCCTTTTTAATACAAACTTTATAAAAAGCGGTTTTAATATCCAGCTTAATAAATTGTTTAACTTATAGGATATTTGCGAACGTCTGTTTAATAAAAGAAATCGGGTAACGATCCGCTTGCATACTAATATTAAACTGGTGATAATTAATATAAAAGTGTAACCTACTTGGGGGGTTTTTAACGAAAAGTATAAGGTACCCATTAAGTAGGAGTTTACTCGAATATATACCTAATTAAGTAGCTTGGTTAAAGTTTCATATAATATAAGGAGTTCCTTACGTAATATATCGTATAAAAGGCTTTACAGGACTTTTAAGGGTTAGCTTTAATTATTGGTATAAACGAAGATTTCGTAATTTTCTTTGGAACAGTAAAAGTGTAGCTTGAAGTTAAGGGCTTTATCGAATAAGGAGGCTAATTTCTTAAGGTCGTCGAGAAGTTTATCGTAAATAGAAACGAGCGGTTTCGAAGTAAATATTTTAGTAATATTTTCGAGGGAAACGGCGGTAAACCGCGTAATAGCAACTCGGTCCTTACGGGCCTTTCGTAAAATAACGTAAAATGTGGCGACCTTGACCCTTTTTGGCATTTTTTAAATGGACGTGAATCCTCGCTTTTAAACGATATAGTTACTGGTTCATCATAAAATTAATATATACTTTGTAACGTCGTAAATAACTTATTAATATTTTATTTGGGGTATACCCAAAATCACATTATATTATAAAAAGGGTACGGTATAAGTTTCTATTCGGTAGTTGTACTTATTAAGGTCTATATTCAAAAAGTTTATGAGGGAAATAAATCGTAAGGAAAAACTGGGCGCGTAGTACATAGCTTCGCTAAGTCGTCGTAGTAAAATAGGAAAACGCGATGACTTTAAACGATCGGTAAGTTATTTACTTGCGGCGTTATGATATTTACAATTAATATTTACTAAAGAATAAACAAAAAGAATTAAATCTTAAAGTAAATATACTATAAAAGGAACGTTATTTGAAAGCTGGGATGGAGTTATCGAATTGAAGTAAAGTCTTCTTAATTTTCAATACGCGACTATATATAAAAGTTACGCTTTTCATTTTTTAAGGTTGATAAAATCTTCGGTTAAAGTAAAAGAAATTCTTATAGCGACTTTAAGGTTAAAGTCTCTCGGGAGTTACGTTGAATCCCACGAGTAAGCGTGGATACTTTAGTTATTCACGCTATAATATAAATATAACCCGAGGTTTCTATGGCGGGAAAGTTCCGAATAGTTAACTTAGAAGGCGCGCCGCTTAAAAACGGTTCGAAAAACGCTTACTCTAATTATAATAATATCGCCCTAACTATTATAAGCGGGCGCGTCGTTACTATTATTTCCACTACATAAAACGCCCATAATAATAACGATACTAGTGTTGCCGTAATGAATACGAAGATTATAAAGGCATCCGTCGATAATTTGGACGCGGATGACTTATTCGTTGTAATTAGCGGGTATGTAGAAGGGTAGTAGCGTGTTAGCAAGTATATCGTTAATAGCTCCTTCTAAAATAGCGAATTTAACGGCGGATTTCCAGGTCATACCGTTAACATTTGCGAGTAAGGTTTCTTAAACGTTTAAAAAAACGTGAAATCATTTACAATATTTTAGTTTTATATTTATAAACTGAATGATAATTGCTTTAACCGCGTTAAAGTCGTAATAATCGGTGCAAAGTATAGCTATAAAGGTATTAATGTCGCTATTACCGCTGTCGCCTCCGCGGGTATAATATTTTTAAAGCAGTTTTCGCGAGGCCTTCCAACTATTGAAAAAAAACGTAGATGTAATATATTTTAATACTAATAAATTTCTGGTCTTCACGTCATTTACGTATTATCATAGTTTTTTATATCGGGAATTATAGTTTAATATCGTAAAATTTAACTAGTTAATTGAAATATTTGCAGTTAAGTTGTCAACTTCCATTAAAAGGGGCGTTAACAACGTAATCATAATTAAAGGAGTCAGAGTTTTTGTTATTTAGGAAGTTAACGTGGTCCTTGATAGGAAACGGTATGGTAATAACGTCGTTCGTAACGTATATAGGGGAAATTTTTTAGGATAAAGTTATTTTAAAAACGTATACATACCGGTAGCTTAGAATTATCAGATTATATTCATTAACGTATTTAATACGTTGGTACTCTGTTGTTTCAAGTGTAAAACGTTTTTCTGAACGGCTTAGTCTCGTTTAATAAATTCCGTACGTAAAGTGTCGATAAAACGTTTGGAAACGTGTATTCAACTGTAAGGTAATTATAGTAAGCCGCTAAGACGTTTTAAAGCTGTTTCCCAATACGCATATCAAGGAATTACTTTACAATCTAGGGGTTCAAATTCATTAGGTCGAAATATAATAATATAACCCTAGGCTATAGCCGCTAATAAATAACTAAAACACTGTCAAAAAAGAATCGAGATTTATATATAATAGGACTAAGGGCCGAAGCTATCACTTAAAGTGGTCAGATTTTATCTATAAACCTCTATAACAAAGAAAAGAAAAAATTCTTATTAGGGGCTGCTATAAAGCTATTTTGGTGTAACTCTGGTTATGTAACGTATAGAAACATATCTCTATATGGCTTCCTTCCTTCTTCAGAGCATCGTAAGAGCGTGTAGAACTACCAGAGTTGGATTCTTGGTAATACTAGCTAGGTACTAGCTTATAACATAAAATGTCTCTACGATCAATACATTACCCTTTACTTTCCATACCTCTTTATAGTAAATACGGAATATGCGGTATTTGCCACGTTTATTAAGATTAAGGGAAAAAATGATAAGTATAAAGGTAAATCGTATAATCTACTCTACGTAAAGTTAATCACATTCTTTAACATTTACCGCCAGATAGAAATTGAATTACCAGGTTTTTACTCGATATTTTCTAATATCCTCACCAGCTAAGCCGAAAATTACTACTTCCTGTACCTAAGGAATTATTCCTCCTTTCATGAAATTTATGATAACCTAAAAGATCACTTGGAATATAATATCAATCTTACCCAATACCATATCAATCAAAATATTATTAAGTAATACTATACATAAAATTAAAGAAAGAATACAAGAAACGAAATAAACCTCTTCAATTATAGGTATAACAGGCGAACATTTTATCAATAAGCAATAGGAAACGTAAAGTCTACCAAAAATATACTTCGCCAATACATTTACCAAGATATTACGGATTATAAAAATATTAAACACGTTTTTATATACCCTAACGCCACCTATAAAGGGTTTATTGACTAGTGGCGTTCCTCGCTAACGACCTTAACGAATCGAGTCTCAAACTTCAGTAATATATACCCCTAAGCTCCAAAATTTAACGACAACAAAAAAAAAACCATCCCACGCATACTATATCGATCGTAAATACGAAAAGCCTAGACTTATAGATATAACCAAGCCACGTATAGAAAACAATATTCCTCTTTTTAAAAGTCTTTAAACTATGCAAGTAAATTTAGTTTGAACGCCAATAAATATTGTATTTACGGCAAGCAAAGCTATTAGTTAATATGCTATACAATTGCTGAACGAGAATTAAAATAAGTAATATATTATATACTATTCCCTTTCACTGTAAATTACAACCACATCGAATGAACCACAAACTTCAAAAAGGAGAGGTTGAAAAGGATGAAAATAAGTTTAAAGCTATCGACTAGTGTTAAAATACTAACACCAAACTAAAAGCAACGTAATAACTCGCCGATCATGCTTTTTTATATTGCCTGACAAGTAAAAAACCCTGTTGCTAACATAACGATAAAGACTCTAGATAAAGACTCCAACTTTATATACATTTTTACAATTTATAATCGTCACAAGAAATAAGTCTTTTAAGGTATTATATGGGATACTATAGCAATAAAATACTGAATAAGAGGCTATTCGTAATACGTTACGTTACAAATGTATGAAAATACGGCTACGAAACTTAACCACGCGAATACTAATAAAGTTAAGATCGATTTCAACACTGGTAAAAAAACTCTTTTTATTAGAATCGACAACTATTACTATTGTCGTAAATCCTGTTATTTTCTACATCTTGGAATCTCATACTCCCTTCCTCTTTTATCTTAAAAATGAAAAAACTTAATGTTAATTTTAACGTTTAAACTAATAAACTAATACAAGTTAAAGGTAATAAACGGTTTTCATTTTACCTTAAATAGGGGTATTTCCAATTTCGCACCTAAAAGCCAAAAGTAATAGTGTTAAACCTAACGAAGTTGAAACTTCGCCAACTATATCATAGGTTTAACCACCCGGTGACTAATAAGCTATATAAGGTTTCAAAGGCAGCTAATCACAAAAATATAAATTTATAAATATTAAAAGAAATTAAGAATCTTTACTATTACTGTTAAATGCACTCCAAACCCCTTTAAAGTTCAAGTTTATGTTAAAAAAATTAAAACTTAAATTTTGAAGTTCTTGTTAACGTGTGTTACTCAAACCACGAATTAATACTTTATATTATAGACTTCGCCATGGCTTTTTATAGCGACAAGTTCTTTTAGACTCTTACGACAAATGAAAAGTGAAAAGCACTACATAATTTATGAATTAACACGTACTTTAGACCACCAAATCTGCTACTTTATGATACTAGTACCAACTTTGCTACGAAAAATTTTAAACTTATCTCAAATTAAAAGGGATTTGATGTTAACAGGTCCCCATTAGAGCTTATTATGGTATTAAAAGGATCGAAAAGGCTTACGCTCTTTTATGATAGTCTTACGATATATTTACTTCAAAATCGATAGTTTTACAGATTAAAAAACACAGCTTTAAATAGCGGGAAAAACCGTAACCATACTATTAATATCTACAGCTTTATGCTAACTTTATTTGTATTTAAGACCTACCCACACATAATAACGAAGTCGCTATCATTGCCAAATACCTAGAAACGCGTTGTAGTGTATAATAAAGTCTCAAAGAAATTAAAAAAGGAATCGGCACAACATCAGATCAATAATACCCTTAACACTAAAAACGGACCCTCGATAACAAATGTGTTATTCTCCCCCCTTTCACGTAAAGTCTTGATGTAATAAAAGCTAAAAAAATGGGATAACCCGTATAAAATCTTAAGTATTAATAATCCAAACGTAATAATTGAAACTATTATCGGACTTATTACTTTTCGAATTATATAGACTAAGTCGTATTAATAAAACCCTTAAATTTCATAAAGACATTAACATCGATAACCTCTGAGCTGAACGAATCAGCCAATACAATTCTCCCAAGCCAATTGTTAAGAAACTAAGAAAACGTTGACGGCATAAAAAACTACATAAGAAAAGAAAACACACTAAAAAGAGGACGGCGATGAAGATTACAGTCCTAAAAAGGTATACATAATAGTGTAAATATTTCAAAAAGAAAAGTTTCACGACAAACTTAACTTGAATTTGGAGTTTAAAAATATTATCAATATAGTGGGTTAACTCCTTAAAAAGCGATAAGGTAAAAATGAACGGCCAATTTATATGAGGGGTTATTGAATTTCTACTGTTAATATAATTTAAAAACTAGAACGTTACTATATTTAACTTAAAAATAATCTATAAAAATAAAGGTAAAACAACGGACGAATGATTCTAAAAACTACGGTTAATTGTTTAAAGATACGGTAATGAAAGTGAGAACTAAATCCTTACTTAATCGATTATAATTCAAAAGATGAGCTGACGTTTAATTTTTATAATTAATATCAATTTAAGTGCTAGCGTTAACGGTTAGTTTAAATCAAACAGGCGGCATTAAACGTAAAAATATACGCAATCTACCACTAATATTGAGCGGATTATACTATTAAAACTGCCGAAAATCTAGGGGATAAGTTTCTGGTCAACACAGTAATATAATATATTAAACTTTTATACGAATTAGCCAGAGAAAACGTCAATTAGTTTCTCATATATGAGGCGTACTTTAAAACCAAGTTAGGTATAAAACTTTCAACGTTTGGCTCGTACCTATTAATTACAAACGGTAAAGACTTCGGCATCGTATATATACAAATCAACGATACCCTTTTCCTTAAAGTTACTACATTTATAATAGAAAAATAACGTGTAATCGAAAAGATAAGCCTACAAAAATGTAAACTAATTTAAATATTAGTTAAAAGTACATAACTTAACTTCAATGAATCGTCAATCTATATTTTTAATATTAAGACTGAAATTAACACTTAGATTTACCTACGTTAAAAAAAAACAAGCAATGAACCCAACGACTGTGAATAAAGCTAAGGAATTAAAATCAAAAAATGCCTGAAATTAAGGGCCTATATAGCCTATATAACTACGTTATATCAACCGAAAGCATTGTACGACCTATTCATTACAACACAAACACAAAATCCACAAAACGAAAATTTTAACAGGTTGAATGAAAGGATTGAATAGTAATTAAACTATTTACAAAATGAATTAATATAATTTCGGTAAACCTAATGAAAACGAAGTTTATAGTCTTTATAAACATGTTATTTACCAATAATATTAACCTTACATTACAAATCGGACTTCGAATAATACTGGTTAATGAGGAAAAGTTTTAAAGGCAATTTACAATTACGGAAAACCTCGAATACTAAACATCTGTTAAATACAAGCGTATAATACGAAACGTCCTAGCTTAAAAAATCTACAATAAAGTAATAAACTTTAATATCAGTATAATAATGAATGACACGTTAAGGATTATTACCAAATAGCTAGAATTACCTCTAATATCTATAATAACATATATAAATTCTCATAACTTTTATGAATACCTATCAAAGTTAAGTATAACTAATCAAAAACGTCTAATAATAGACACAATAACTTTTAAAAAGGTATACGAAGGACGGAAAATCGTGAAATTCCAGTAAATTAATAGCAAAAATAACTCTGCCAACGCTATAACCAAAGCGACGCCCAATATCGCTCTAAAAAGTTTGTAAACAGTAATACGCTAACCATATGAATCGAGAGCTACGTAAACTACTCAACACATAATCTAGAAAAACAGGAAGGCCCTGACAAACTTAAAGATTACTAGGGTACTAATATTAATGGCAACGGTAGCAAAAGTAGTGATAACAATACCAGTAGGTAAAACTACTAACCAAAGGTACGTAAGTAGTAAAATACGTAATACGTATAAGTTTGAAGCAAAAAACCTGTACACGGGAGTTAAGAAACGAAAGGCTCGGAGATAAGAAACAAAGGGCCGTAATTAATATCAATTTCAATACAGATTGATCGGAATTTACAGGGGTTTAGCTTATTAATTAAAAAAGGATTTCAAAAGTTGCCACCAATCATTGGTAGACCACGCTAGCTTGCGGGCACAAAACAAAAAACCGCCAGTGTTAAAATTGCAGTCAAATACAGTAAAGTCAAGCCAACTAAACTGTCAGTTTAGTTTAGTTAATTATACATACTGCAAATTGGCTACAATTTATGGGACTGCACTGCAAGTGCAATGCAGTAGGTGCCCACTTCAAAGTGGGGCACAGGCCAAAGCATTTGGCTATACAAATTAGCGTGCAGAACGGCTAGCGGTCTGCCGAACTTAGAACTTACAACTCAACCAGAACCAATTTCAATGTAGCACCAGTTACTTCGACCACAGTGATTCGAATCGACTACGTTGCAACAATAAATGCCTACCAACAACAATAGTAATCATATATTGTATTGTAATGTCGATTTCATTCATTACTCATCTGCATAAAATGGGGGATGATTTGCCTTTTTTGATAAATTACGTTCTACATATTTCATTAAGGTTTTTCCCCATTTTTACGTAGGAATAATACAAACGAAAAAGTCGGTACTTAAACTGAATATTATCAACCTGCATACTTGTTGGTCTACAAAGCAACTGACTTGTGGCTTGGGGTCTCTAGTACTTTTAGGAGTACACATACTCGGCTTCGTTGACCCAATCCGCACAACTTCCCAAGACCCACATCTGCGCTTTCGAGTAAGGATGCGCTACGCCGAGATTGGCAGGCGGGGTGCATACGGCCCAGCCGCGGGCTGATTGGGTACCGACTCGCTGGAAGTTCACCCTTGGCCCTTTTCACTGCGTGACCCAAGCCACCCAACATCGCTGGCGGCAACGACCTGGCCGGCCAGCAGCATCGAGTCTTTTTTTCCCTGTCATGGCCGATGGATTTCTACACGGAATTCGGGTGATGATTCAGCACGTGTCATTTCAGCGCCTAGTTGGCGCGGTGAGAGGCACGGTCAGGTGGGGAAGGAAGGGATGGGACGTGGGTGCCGTCCGAAAACACATACCATTAGGTACAGTGTACCGGTCCTGTACTGTGTAGTACCTAGGCAGCAAAGGTCTCTCTCTCTGGTTAGCCTCGTAGCGCCCGTCGGCCGCACTGCACATCACAAGGCGGCGTTGGGTCCTGTTGCGATCTCGGTGTCGTACTACTACTACTTACATAATATGGGAGCTCGCAGGTGGAGCAAACACGTGGAACATCGGCGCGCACACGCCC
>JASMMZ010000002.1:15878503-15892845 GCA_038502455.1 Anisogramma anomala | reverse complement strand
GGGGGGGGATTGGAATGTGGAGATCCACTGCTTCGATGCTGATGGCTCTTCCATGGGGATTGCTCCGAGCCGTCCTGCCTCCGGTTGAAGACAATTCTTTCACTCGGTTCAACATGTTGTGCGAATCCACATCCTGGCACTGGCAAGTCCTGAACAACAAACATCTGTCGTGTGTCTGTCTGGACTGGAAACAACTCACCATATCACGCGTAATAAACGGGCTTGAAAGACTGCGCAACACCGACGCGACTGTACACAATTGCTGTAGTGCTTGGTAAAAAAAAATAAAAAAACACCTCATCTGCCATCTCAACGATTCAATGTTCACGACACGATCCCTGAGACTTTCCACAGTCTCCGAGTAGCCTCGTAATAGCACTGACGGAAGCACCAGACGGTGCAAGTGCCTTGCTGAGCAGGTACATACACAATACACACACAAAGTTCCAACCGTCCTATGCTGCATCTCTTGGCCGTTGGCAGGGGAAATTATGGGCCATCATAGTCACGACACCCAGAGACGCTACATGCACACTCACTCGTTACCGTGCCCAAGCGACCTAGCGGTGGTGCTCTATCCCACTCTCTCCTGACCTTGCACGGGACCAAGCACTATCTAGCAATTGGGGGAGAGCAGCCTGACCACGGTAGAGAGCAACCCCTTGGGTGCTTTCTTCCGCTGTGAGACGATAAGCAGTGGGGGCCGGAGGCAACGGTAGAGCGCTGGCCAAGCTGCTTTCTTTGCTCACGAGCATCAGTCCCGTTGCGATGAAAAGCGTAGCAGCCGGGGTGGACACGACATGAACAAGAATCTCAAAGTCGCACACGTCGCAGGCCACGTCTCACACTAGGTAGAGCAGCAGTGCAATCATGCGTGGGCGATATGGTAGGGTGGCAAGACGAGGGATCAAGTCTGGTAGAAGCTGTCACAGTCCCCACATGACACACACACTGGAGTGGAATCCTATAGGCTCTAGGTGCCTCCCAGCCAACCCGAGTAGCACCTACAGACAATCATCTTACACAGTAGGCATCGGGACAAACAAATGATATGGGGGGGGGGGGGCATGAATACCTCCTAGGTAATGATCTGAGACCATGTAAAACAGGGTATCGACCCAAATATTCGATTGCAGATTGCCTAGTGATTCTAATGGGCAGCATAGCACACAGCAGTTGTTGGTTCTTTTCTGCTTTCCCTGCTCAAAAGAAGAAGCAAAGCCCATGCATGTCCTCTCGTAAACGCCCAAGTGATGTGTGGTGTTGAGTGCGTGGTTGCTACCACTCGTACTCGCCAGTCGCCCTGTGGAACACGTAGTCCTTGCCGTTGACGTTCATAACACCATCTTTGAGGACACATTTCCTGGTTGTGGGTCAGCCCTGAACACACACAAGTCACAATGCAATGCTACATACCACTTGTTCTTGACGCGCTGGACCTTGTCGTACATGCACAGCATGATCTCGGCAATATCGTCGTCGTCATCCTCTGAGGGAGGCTCATTGGGGTCGTCGAGATCCGAGCCAATAGTCTCGTCCTCGTCCTCCTTCTTGACCTCAGCATCGATGCCGCCATCGACGTTGGATGGGCCACTCTGGGTACACTTGCGCACAACAGACTTGCTCTTTGTTGCCTCCTTCAGCGGCAGCATCAGGCCACCACCCTCCATGGCCTTGGCCCTGGAGACGATCTGCTCGTGGAGCATGCGATCGATGTCTATGCGGCCCATCTCCGAGGTCTTGCCCTTGCCGTTCTGGCGTATCAGGACACCCTCCAACACGTCCGTATCCGTCGCACCGTCAACCTGCGATTGCTGGAAGCCGTTCTGGCCGGCACTGTTCTTGTTCTGCTGTGAGGGGTTCTGCTGGGCAGATGCAGGGCGTTGCTGGCCAGGACCAGGGTGCTGGGGCGCGGGGCCACGCTGCTGAGCCATCGTCTGGCGCATCTGCAGGGCATACTGGCTCTGGGTGCTTGCAACTTGGGGAGGCGGGGCTTGACTAGGGGGGCCAGTGGAAACGGGCCGTTGACCTTGACGGTTCTGACCGTAGCTCTGGGCCGCACTGGAGGTGGCAGAGCCCTGTATAGCGGCAATGCTGGCAGCAGCAACGGCTCCGTACTGGTTCTGCAGGTGGTTCGCAGCTCGCTGAGCTGCCACACTGCCAACGGGCATGTTACTAAACTGAGGAGTGTTGCTAGGGGCGGCGGGAGGCATGTTGCTGGAGAGACCAGGCTCCTGCTTGATGACCGCGTCTGGCTTGGTGGGCTCCGTCCTGAACTGCGGTCCGTTGGCATTCTGGGCACCGGGCATGCCATTGGTCGGGCTCTTCCCCCATTCCTGCTGCAAGTTGGACTGAGGACTGAACTGGGCCGATGTGTGGGTGGTAACACCACCTTGTTGAGAAGCAGTGGACGACTGGGTGGCAGGCGAAGCAGTAGTCGCAGCTGGGGCAGGTGCTGGGGGAGCAGGGTCCCAGGGGAAGGTTGCTATCTTGAGCTCGGTAAGCTTGATCTGCCAACCCTACATTTTGGATTGTGTTAGCAAGTGGCACCATGACTATCAACAGGACAGGCATGAGAGATGACAAGACATGCAGTGAGTGACTGGAGTGAGTGGCTTGGTCATTGAAGACAGGGTAGTACCACGCAAAGCGGCAGAGAGAGTTCAGCAGGGCCGACTTGGCTCCAATCAAAAGGTGGAGGACACTGCAGGGGTGGCAGGGCAGGTGTTGTGGTGCCGAGGCCTCTGTGGCGCCAGGGGTTCGGGCTTAAAAAGCCTCAAATACACCTGACGACCCGCCCGCCAGAGGAGACCAGTCCGGACCCCTTTCGCTTTCCGGCTCCGCCTCATTGCAGCGCCCGCCCGCCAACATGTCCCAGCCAACAAAGGACTGGCTGCCAGCCAGCACATTGCCATGGCCAAACATGCAAGGGATTTCGTGACGGGTGCCAAGGAAAAAGGAGGCACACCGACGGCAATGCAATCCTGAGGCCGTGCCAAGTGTGCAATGGGGAGCGCACATGGACCATGGCCGAAGCACGCATTGCGCCGCTATGAGGAAATGAAAGCAAAGGAACGCACCTTGCGCAGGGCCTCCAACACACCCTCATCAACACCTCCCTCCTCAAAGTCGACCCGTGAGCTATCGATCACCTCGTCCATGATGGACCGGTAGATGGTACCCACCAGATTGTTCGACATGTTGACTGTAGAAGACGGTGTGTGTCGGTCGGAACGAGGAAGAGGAGGATTACTGCTATCTGGTCGAGGGCAGCACGGCTTGGATTGGATGGAAGCCGAGGGCTGACAATGGCTGACTTGATGGTGGCAATAGACCTTGGTCACTGCTGGAACCGAGTATGCTCGACGATGATGATGCTCAAGAAGATGGATGAGAAAGCGAAAGCGAAAGCGAAAGCTAGGAAGCTTGTTTTTCGTAGATGTTGCGATGGAGTGCAACTTGGCACTTGCACAGACTCGGGGGCCTGCAACGTCTGGCACCGTCTCAAAGCACCTGTGAAGAACGTGTGTAGCCACCAACAGTCCTTAGTTTGTACGCCTGCGGTCGATTTTCTTCACGACCCGTTGGCAGCTGTTCGTTTGGGGTTCAAGGGTTGTCTGCAGGTGGATGTTGTAAGGGGGAAGTTGACCTAAGGAAACAGGCCTAAGCCTAAGTCCACTAACGTTGTCTACGTAAGCTGGCACTAAACTAGCAGTTGCAGCCTGCACAGTACGTAGTACGTAGTAATGTGCATTGACAGGGGGCTGGGATCTGCCTTGATCTTGGTGTCCTTGCAGCTGGGGTACCCTTGCCTGCCTGTATCCTTCCAAGTCAGCCTACAATGCTACGACCAATTGTTGTTACTGTATTCCACATCATTTCTTCTCGTGTTCAAGTCATGTGTTCTCAGTCCTTGCTAATACAGCTAGCTGCTGCTTGGTGCTGCCATAGCTATCAATGGTCAAAGTGAAGGAAGGCATTAAATCTAGATATAGATTTGCCTCATTGCTAGTATGTGCTAAATGATAGTGACATCCAGGTCTCGCAGAATCACATTTCCCATGTCCCATTTCACCCGTTTTACTTCAATCCTGCGAATGCCTTCGCCTGCTTCATATGCTCCCTCCACGTGGTCAACTCATCCTCCAACAACGCCTGGCTCGCCTGCAACCCCTCCCCACCAAAGTACCCGCCCTCGTCCAGCAGCCGCATATTCTCCAGCATTTCCAGCGCCGCGAACTCCGGCAGTCCCATGCCCTGCAGCGCCTGCATGAACTCCGTGTGCGGCGTCGAGTAGAACGCCGCCGCTGCGCCCGCCTCGGGGAACACCGCGCGGAACTCGGCGACGATCTCGGCGGGCGTCGCGTACGCCGTCGCGCCGAGCACGCGCGCGCCGAGCAGCTGCGCGCGGCGTCGCGCGATCGCCTTGACCCACTTGCCCGTGTCGGCCGGGTCGAAGAGCGGGATGGGCGCGGTCGGCGGCACCGGCAGCGCCAGCGTGTGGGCGTCGTCGGGCCCCGTGGGGCGGAACGTCTGCCCGGGCAGGTTGGACATGAAGAAGCCTGGCAGGAAGAAGGTCGCGGGGATGCCCAGCTCGCGCACGTAGTCCTCGACGAGCGCTTTGCTGTCGAAGTGGTACACGTGCGGGAGCTTGCCGTTCGTCACTAGGGGCTGTCAGCGGGCGAGGTCTCTGGAGGTGGCGTCATGGGGCGGGTTGAGGGAGAAAGCGCGGCATAACGCACGTTTGTTGACGTTCAGCAGCGACGACCAGATATAGTGCTGCACTCCCGTCTCCTTGGCCGCGTCCGCGAGGTTCTTGCCCTGCTGGATCTCGAGCTGCATGTCCATCTTGTCCCAATAGTTGGTCATTGTGAAGGCAGCATACGCGCCCTTCATGGCGCTCACGAGCGAGGCTTTGTCATCGAGGTCGGCCTAGGTGCGCCATGTTAGCCAGGCAGTTGGTCGTTGTTTGTGAGCGGAGAGCATGAGTGGGTGCTGTACTTACCGAGACCATCTCCACGCCCTGCGCCGCCAGCTTCTGGGCAGCCTCGCCGGCCGCATTGCGGGAGACGCCCCGGACGGCCCACTCGTTCTTGAGCTTGGGGTCATTAAGGAAGATCTGGACGACGGAGCCGCCTTGGTTGCCTGTGGCGCCGAAGACGGTGATGAGCTTCTTGTCGGTCATGGTGAGATGCGGGTTTCAGATGAGGTTCTCCAGGAACCTGGCAAGTTATCAGATGTGCGGTGGTGTGTATGCTGAGCTATCGAGATGATGTCTTGATGAACAGAGAATCTCCAACTTCAACATACAAGGCACATACAGCACTACTTACTTGTACTACCCCGCCTGTTATACACCGTAAGCAGCGCTTCGACCTGCTAGGCGCGAAGGGCCGAGATCCGCATCGAAGTACTAGCGCGTGCGCATTGGGTAAGTGAATTATAAATGCAGGCAAGTTCTTAGCAATCATCGTTTTCGTCTATACAGCCACCTTCGTGACGAATCGGCCTGACGGATTTGCTTGCAAAGCCGATCGATCATCAGCAGAGTCGCCGTATAGACAGTGTGGAGTGATCTGGCTGCAGGGAATCTATGCACATCCAGCCAGCAGAACAACTTTTTCAAGAGAGCAGCCTCGCCTTTCGCGGAACTCGAACTTGTACTGGCGATGATGATGCATCCTGCCTTTCGCTGCATGAAGTACATATCAGATTCACCGTGGAATGTGCATGCCACGAACCATCCATGGCTACGGACGCAAGGCAACGAACGATGTCAAGGCAGGCCAGCCAGTCCCGGTTGCTATGACAAGTTACTTGTATTGTCGCAGTCTACATACATTTTGATATCGTGCAGGCTGAGGTGTCTAGCCTCGAGACATCCATATCCATTCCACAACCGTCACTCGAAAATCTATGCAGACATCGCTGCAACCAAAGCCATCTTGGTCAAGGCATAATCAAGGTTCGCTACCTCGACACCGCGCTAAATCGCAAGCCCGGACAAGAACAGCCCCAATAGGAACCCATTTGAGAATCGGCCATACCTACCGTTGCGTGCCATGCCCGTAAGACAATGAACGTCTATCGGATGGTCATTGACTTGGCCATAGCCGCCTTGCTGGAAGAGCCAGCGCTCGCCGAGGCGGAGGCAGCACCAGTCTTCTTCTCAAACAGCTTCCAGAACTTCAAGCTCTCATCGGCAGCTGGTTCTCAACGTTAGCCATGGTTGACATCGGATATGACGGCAGCGAGGGAGAGGGTGGTGCTTACCTGCTGTAGCGAGCATCTGGCCGTCAGGGCTGAGGCAGCTGTGCAGAACGCGGCTCTCGTGGGCTGGTATTTCGACATTGCGGACCAGCGTGGGGTAGCTCCAAATGGTCAGGGAGTTGTCAGGGAAGCCACTGGAGCTAACAATCTCACGGTGGTGAGGACTCCAGCGCAGGCTGGTGACTTGAGAGCCAGTGTCGATGCTGTTGACCCGAGCGCCTGAAGTCGTGTTCCAGAAGTGGATGTGACGGTCGTAGCTACCACCGCCGGTGGCAAGCAGGTTCATGTTCCAGGGGCACCACGACAGAGCCTTGACGGCCGCCTTGTGATTGGTCTTGGAGAACTTGGGCACAGAAAGAGAGCGGGCGTCCCAGATCGAGACGAGGTTGTCGTTGCCGCCAGTGGCCAGCTGCTGGCCATCGGAGCGCCACTCGAGACCGCAGACCTCGGCAGTGTGGGACACGAGCTCAGCGACCTTGTGCTCGGCGATGCGAACGTCGTGGTTGTAGACCAGTCCGCTGCGCGCACCAGAGGAGAGCAGGTGCTTGTCCCAGCCCATAACACCGACACGAGTGTCGTGGCCAAACATGCTTCGGACCTTGGAGCCATCAGCGACATCCCAGATCTGAACCTCGCCAGTGCCAAGGCCGACACCAACGTAGGCACCATCGCCTGACCACTTGACGCTGCTGACGTAGGTGTCGGGGCTGGTCTCCACAAGACAGCTGACGCTGCCCTCGTCGGCAGACCAGACGTAGACGTTGCGCTCAAGGCCGATGGCCACCTGGTTGCTGGAGCTCCAGTCCAAGAGGTTGAGATAGTAGTCGTCGATCAAACCAGGAGCGTCAAGGACGCGCTCAGGGCCCGTAGCAATGCGACGGCGGAACTGAGCCGAGGTTGCGTTGGCGGCCTTGAGAGGTCGGTTGTACTGCTGACGCAGGTCGATGGGCTTGGACGACTCTGGAGGGGCCGGCTTATACTCGAGAATGCGAGTGTTCAGGCTTACACCACAGGCGGTGGCGAGGGAGTTATGGTATGCAACGGTGTGTGGAGAAGGACGTGACATGTCCTCGACAGAAGTGTCGGCCTCTGTGTTGATGTTTAGGCTCTCGAGAGCAGCAAGGGAATCGTCGGGCCCCGAGAGAGCGGAGGCCGCCTCGGCAGCGACTCTAACCTTCTTCTTCTTGGAGGGACCGCCGTGCTTGCCAGAGCCGATATTGGCGATGGCTGAGCTGGCACCGCGGTTGGGAATGAAGCGGTCGGCTGCGTGGGTGGGGATGGACTTGGACTTGTGCTTTGTGACAGGTGCCTTGGTCTTGGCGTGAGGAGGCGAATGGTTGTGGGCACCGGTTCCAGTCAGAGTGAAGTCCGACACACCGAGCTCAAGGGCCTTCTTGGGCGAGACAGGAACGCGGGCAGCGATGTTTGACTTGGGACTGCCGGGCTGCTTGCTGGCCTTGGCCTTTGTGCTGGAACGGAGGAGGTGTGCAGAGAGGTTTCCACCATAGACTGACTTGGTGGACGCTTGCTGGCTATCGCTGGGAATGCGCTTGGGGCTGAAAGGGGAGAACTGTTGGCTAACAGGTACCGCAGTCGAGCGTGTGTGAGGAGACGGGGTCAGCGGCATCCGTCCACCAGCAGTACGGGAGGAGAACAAGCCCCGGTGGG
Source organism: Anisogramma anomala (assembly GCA_038502455.1). Lineage (NCBI taxonomy): Eukaryota > Fungi > Ascomycota > Sordariomycetes > Diaporthales > Gnomoniaceae > Anisogramma > Anisogramma anomala. The sequence goes on along the minus strand of JASMMZ010000002.1, from coordinate 15,884,907 downwards.
ACTTGATGGGGGTCGAGACTGAGACGGTAGCCATGATGACAATGTCGATTGACGATGCAGTAACAACGATGTAGTGTGTGTACGCGAGAGTAAGAGCTCTAAATGTCGAGAGGGAGCTCCAAGAGACTCAATTGAATGGTTCCTGGAAGTTGTTTCTGGTTAGTATTCTTCGTGTTGATGTTCGATAATGCAGAGAAGCCTTTGGAGGAGCTAGGTGGTGTCTCGCGAGTCGGAAGGCGATCAAATGGCCGTGGCGATGAGATCTAGTGGACTTTTGAGAATTGTGGTTCCTTGTAGGAAAGTAAGAAGGCTTTGAGGAGAAGAGGAGCGAGAAGAGGCGCGGATTCGCAAGCCTGCAAGCAAGCGTTGAGCGTTGAGAGAGATGAGGTGTGATGTGAGGGAAGCGGTTTATTGAGAAGGAAGAGAGATTTCGAAATGGGACGGGTTTGGAATGGAGGCTTTATTTACTCTCCATTCGCGCCTGCCGTGGTTGGCACGGAAACGAGCCTGCCACGCCACACCCCTGCGGCAATTCACTTGCAGGGGCTACGCTTGCTCTGTGCTCGGTGGCTGGAATCCGGGCCTGAATCCGGGCCTGGACACTGTAACTGGGGCTAGCTAGCGCCCAAAGCCCAGCTCTCGCTGTAAGCGAGAGTGTAGTGCTTGCTACTCCTCCACTTCCGAGTGTCTCGTCTCTTCAGTTTGTAGTCCGATTTTTAGTCCGACCATACCGACGACGCGCATTCTACATTGGAAGTCCCACGGAGACGCCAGTCATTGGACACCGCTCCCATCCGCTACTGCGGCCTTCAAGGGTCCGGCATCCCTGGTGATACCCTCACGTTCGCGCGAGACCAAAACGGCTCAGACACCAGCCAGACATCTGCCTTCACGCGGCATCTCATGATGGCACACCCAGCCACTTCGACTTCCATTTTCGGCGGCGGTCAGCCTGCTACGGCCCAGTCCAGCTCGCTGGTGCCTTTCAACGCAGACAACACACCCGCAACCGATTCCTCGAGCAACACCTACATCATGCCCAGCTCTCCCATGAAGAAGGCCGACACCACGGATGGCTACAGGCCCAAGGTCACCCGAACGCTGGGCCAGCGACCCGCGTGTTTGGTCAATGCTTCGGTCACCTACTGTGGGAACAACCAGATGTACGCCTTCGGTGGCTTTGACCAATACACTGACGAGGTCTACAACCACGTCCTGAGGCTGGACCTGATCAAGCACGAATGGAGTCTGGTCGATAATTACGGAGACATACCCGGTGTTCGGATGGGTATACCTTCGCACTATCCGACATTGTCTGTCTGTCTGCGCCAGTTTCGCTGACCCTACTGTGTCTAGGCCACACCGCAACCCTGTTCCAAGGCGACAAGCTCCTAGTCTTTGGAGGCGAGAACGAGCACCGCACATACCTATCCGACCTGATCCTCTTTGACCTCAAGACTGCCCACTGGACACAGCCGGCTGTGTCTGGGCCCGTACCCAAAGGCCGAGCAAGACACGCAGCACTTCTCCATGACGACAAATTGTTCATCATTGGTGGAATCACAGGTCACGACAATTATGTGTTGGATGACATCTGCTACATCGATCTCAAGACCTTCACGTGGTCCAGGCCGTGGCGCTTTGTGGGAAGATTTGATCATTCTGCCTACGTCTGGTTGGTGTCCTCGTCACATACCTGCTGAGACGGCTACTAATCTCTTTCCAGGGGCGATAGAGTCTGGGTCTACGGCGGCTTGACCGAGGACATGGACAAAGTGGGTGACTTGTGGTGGCTTGATTTGAAAGGCAGTCCAGCATTCGAGTCTCCACCGCAGATTGGCATGTTGGATCGACCAGGGCTGGGAAGCCGTGGGAGTGGCTCTGCCAGACCGCCGTATTCCATGGGCCAGTCGCCAGCTGTCGGTGCCTCTGGCTATGCAGCCAACTCACGGACCGCGCAGGTCAATCCCCCTTCTTTCCAAATCAAAAACTACGCTCCTATGGCTCCCGGCGCCATCTCGTCCCTCAAGTTCCACTCCGGTCCCAACATGCCGTCTCAAGGATCCGCCATCCACTTCCATGTCTACTCTTCCGGCACACTCCTGGACTTTGTGACACCTACTACTAGTACCACATCCAAGGAGTGTGCCCTGTACGCGCTGGACTTGGCCTCTCTGCGCTGGCAAAAGGTTGCCGAAGGCCGTGAGATTTTCAAAGCCGGCTACACGTGGCATTACTGTACTATGAATGAGGACGGCACCAAAGCGTGGCTTCTCGGCTGTCCCTCGGATGCCGGCGCTCCCGATATTGGCACGAACGGGCTCGAGGAGTACCTGAGCGATATCATGGAGGTCGACTTGCGTAAATATGGCTTCTTGGGCAACAACTTGACGCCCGAGCCGCGCATGGAGCTGACGCAGACGCTGGCCAGAACTCGTCGCGTGGAAACGCCTTCCAAAGGCCTCGGTGCAGACCTTGCCAAGCTCTTCAACAAGGCACCAGAATCTGGGAGCGGTACTGACTTTGTCGTCACGGCTCTATCGGGCGACCCTGACGAGGAGGACCTGCTGGGATCGGCGCTGATTCGAGCAAACGATGTGGCCGAAGGCGACCAGACGTGGCTGTCGCCGGATGCGCCCACGTCGCCTCCCATCCACACGCATCGGCTCATTTTGTACGCACGATGGCCGCATTTTGCGCGACTGTGGGACTCGCATATGGCCGAGTTCCACAACAAGAAAATGCACATACCCGAGCCCTACTCGGTTGTGAAGGCATTTCTATACTACCTGTACACCGACAAGATCGACATCGCATCCGACGACGAAGGTGTCGATGGACCCAGCTCGGATCTTGCCGACATCGCTGGGCTTCTGGTCATGTCCAACATATACCACATCCCGCACCTGCGCTTACTCTGCGTCAACCGACTGAGCAAGGAGCTGAATGTTGACCACGCTTGCATCATCTGGTACTGCGCAGGACTGGCGGATGAAGAATGGCTGCGAAAGCGAGCAGCGGGTTTCTGTCTGACACACTGGGGTCGCGTTGTTCGGACGACTGGGTTCCTGCGACTTCCTCGCTCTGCGATTGTAGAGCTGTCGCAGGAGATCGACATGGAAGGCCGCGTGATCGGCGGCGAGGAACTCGATATGTTCGTGGAGGGCGGTCGATATGAGGAGTCCAGTCGGAAGGAGAGCGTGTCCAGCAATGCGACTCAGCTGCTGGAGCCTGAGGAAGAGGCCGAGGAGGAGGACGGCATGGACATGAACTAGGTTCCCATGTCGCTTCGACGAGGCTCTTGGAGACGCTGTTCTCCATATCCACTCGCATCCTGGGATAGTTGAGCCTCAGCGAGGAGATTTCTTCCACATGATAAGTATGGTGCACCTGTGAGGATTATGGCATGGCGTATGGCTTGGCTGGCTCATGCAGTGCTTGGTGGATATGGCTAGGAGTCAGCGTAGACATGCGAATATCATGGTGCTTATGGCGCTTGGCTTCGTAGACAGTAGCTCGAGCCTGGTTCGACGGTGGCCCTTACCAAGATGATAGACTGACGCCCATCTCGTGGCCTCCTGCACGGTAAAGCTCGCCCTGAGGAATCGGTCACGGCTGGCTCCAACCGTCGCCGGCAACAGCCCCGCTTGTGCCCTGACGCCGTGATGGTGTACGAGGCCTCCCTTACATTTCCATCGCCCTGGCTGACCCATGGTCTCACCCCATCACACACCACGATGTCGGCTGACTAGCGACATGGACCCGCAGTCGCATGAGGGCGTGAGCAGGAAGAAGACCCACCGGGCCGAGACATTCGGACGAGCTACTACCGGTAGATGCGAGACTCACACGACCGATACCTACGTTTTCGGCGGAAACCCGACCCGACACAACATCCAAGCCGCGTACGGTCGCTCGTGTCCCTCCTCCCTTGGCACGGCCAGGGCTGCGCACGGGCTCGTCCGCACAGCAACCGACCACGTTGGGATTGGCTGGTTGCGCGAGAACCGCACCGATCGGCTGGGGTGTTTTTGGGAGACAGAGATACAGTAGCATCGCATGTTGCACTGGGGACCTATGAACGTCTCGCACGCCCTTTTGCCTTGTCCACTTTGGTCCCCGCCCCGCCCCGCCCCGGGCAGCAGCCCGCTGCCCTCCCTCCTCGGGGTGACCGGCCTCGCGGACCACGCCGTGTGCATCGCTCCTCCGACCCCGGGCTGCCGCCGTCGCCCCGAGGGCCCGCCCCTTCTGTTCTCGGTGTGGTCGCATGCCATGGCCCGTCCGTGAGTGATGGGTCGTCTGCGTAGTGGCGAGGCGCGTTTTCGCTCGTAGCGTCCGTCTGGCTGCTGTGGCGCCGGGTGGCCGTGAATGACTGGCGGGCATGGTCGGTGAAGGAACGGCACACTGGTGGTGGTGTGTGGTGTGTGGTGTGTGCGTGCTGCGGCGTCTGGCCCGGCCCGGCTCGGCCCACCAAAGGGGGGAAGGAAGGAAGTAGTACCCCGACCGCTGGGTGCCGTCCCCACGCGGCCGCCGGTCAAGGCAAGGCAAGGCAAGGCAAGTGAAGTCAAGTCCACGTCAAGGTTGGGTGGGCGTGTGCGAGGGTTCGGGCGTGGCCGGTCAGCCACCAAGCACGTTCACATCCCCCTTGCAAATGCCGTAAGAGCAGCAGCTTTCCGGCGCGGCGAGCCCGAGGAGGATCTGGTCTCTGATGGTCTGTGGATGGGGGTGTGTCAACAACAGGCTGCGAGGGCATCTGGTGGGTTTGAACCAGCTTTCGCACAGGACTCACGTCTGGGCACGGGATGGGGGACGCCTGGGCTGTGCTTCCGCAGAAGACAGCCGCAAGAAGGGCATATGCTGTGCTTCGGAGCTGCATCTCGACTTGATGGGGCGGTGGGAAGGATGTAGGCAGCAGCGGAAAAGAGAAGTTACAATAGCTCAAGTCGGGGTACTGTGCGTAGTGCGAAACGGCACGTCAGGAGGAAGGGCGTAGGTAGGTAGCGGGGGGGTCGGAACTATATGTGCATAGAAGGAGCCGAGCCAGTGCCACTGGTGACTTGCAGTGCCACTGGTGACTTGCAGATGGATGTGAAGGAGTGAGACCAACACGGTGAAGGCGGATAGAATCACCGAGCAGGCTGACACGGACGATTCTCCACGTCGTTTGCCCGGGAGCGATCCCACCAAGTCCCGGCTGGCCGAGGAAGCAAGGGTGCATGCAAATCTGCTTGCCCGAGCTCCTCCAAGACACGACACTGGCTGCCATTGGAGCCGAGTTCGCCGACCGTCCTCGCCCGCACAGCAGAGGAACGCAGGGGAGGGGATACTGAAGATGGCGCATTTCGCTTGTTGCGTGAGTTGCTGTGCTCGCGGAGGTTTTCAGCACACGAGACCCAGCCAATCTTGGTGAGATCATCGTCTCTCCCTCTCCGCCGGCCAGCTTCGTGATGAGGGGAGGAGCTTGACGCTGAAAGAGAGAAATAAATTGCTTCTTGGGGGGGGGGGCTGTACACAGTACGAGCAACGGAGCTGTACACAGTACCAGCAACAAAGCTTGACCCAATCAAAAGCCGCGCATGGACCCACAGTGCGGGAAACGGCGCGGGTCGACCCGCCAACTTACCACCGAGTATATGAATATGCACCACACGATCTCCAGACTGCCTGCAGCCTTTCCACATTGCACTTGATGCTGAGCCGAAGGGGAGGGAAAATAGGAAATGACTGGTCTTATTGACATTCTTCGAATTTCTTTTCATGATTTCCCAATGATCAAAATCTGCAAAAAAACGATTGCCAACCGCGACCTTCCTGACGAGTCGGGTGTTGCAAGCAGACCCTGTAGAGAAAAAGTCGGTCCATGGACTGACTGTAGCAACCAACAAGCGATCTTAGACCTGCAACATGGCACATCTCAGGCCGATGTGCCCGTGCGCCAGACAGACCTGTCTTGACTCCGAGACGGGCAACACAACACGATGCATCACTTCAGGGCCTCGATCCTCGCAACATGTCGAAGAGCCCCATCACGTGCGGCTGCTGCCGGACGCCTCAGACGACCGTTGAGAAAAACCACGAGACACGCATCTTGTCAGCAAAGCCTCTGTTAGCAACGGACTGCAACAACAGGACCTGGGTATCTCCCATCTACTGGGCGCCCTGGAAGCGGCTCCAACATGCATAGTTCGTCCCAACATACCCAGGCACTACACTGTCCTTCTCCCTTGGAAATCCTTCCACGCCCCGGTTGGGGACGTCGCGTCTGCGTGGGCCCAAGGCGTTGCTCATCCCAAGCCACTGCGAACGTGGCGTCCACGGCGAAGCAGCTGCGTGACGCGACACAAGCAGCACGGCCAACGCAGTCCGAGACACAGCAGACGAGGGCCTCGTTGATGGGGGGGTCG
>JASMMZ010000002.1:15580606-15877418 GCA_038502455.1 Anisogramma anomala | reverse complement strand
CCCCCCCCTCCCAATGGCGCACATAGATGGCTGGCTGCGTGCGACCAGAGGACCACGGGCTATCATGGGCGGATCGATTACGACTTGACTCTGGACTACATCGAAGCGCCTCCGTCTGGTCAGGCTTGTCCGTGGCTAGTGAGAGCTTGCCATCTCCTCATCACACGGAGGTGTTCGTCTATTCCATGCTGTCACACCCACCGTCGCCTTCTTCGCGCACACGCGCCCGTCGTCATACTACGGCGACTCCAGAGTCCGCCTCGCTTGGGAGAACACTGGATGAGCGTACCAGGCAAGTGGTCAGCAGGAGAAAGCAGCAGTGCCTCCTGCGCCTGCGCCAGGTGGACATGCAAAACGGCCCTTCTCCTTCTTCAGGGGCTGCCGCTGACAGAAGAGGCTGGCTGCAATGCTAGTGCACCATTCCGGCCTCTGGTCCCACCAGCTTACACCGCTTTCGCCTCTCACAACGCCATGCGCACCATGACGGCGGCTAGGCAGCTAGTTTGTGCTCCGACGACCGTGACTTTGTGCTTTGCTGATCACTCGTGCTGGATTCAAATACCTCCGGCGGCCCTTGACCCCACCGGCTGTGATGGCAAGCTGACAGTGGCTCTGTTCGAGAAACATCCATCCAACGATCACGTCCATGTTGAGTCACACGTCGTTGTGACAGGACCGTCCATGGAACATCTGCCGCCGGTCCACTGCCACGGGCCCAAACAAACCCGTGGCGAAGACCTCGCCCACGCCGGCCTTCTCGCTCTTCATCCCATCACCAGGCACCGAGCAGCCATGCGGAACTTCAGCCTCAAGATGGACACCGTCCCCCAACACAGCGAGCACGGCTCAAGCATCGGCGAGAAGGACCGCTTCGGACCAGACCTGTTCGTCGAACCGATCGACCAAGAGCGGGGCGACCAGAAACATGGCAGGAGCATGGTCTTTGCAAAGATACAACGCCTTGCCGGCAAGTTCGGGGTCGAGGAGAGGGGCATCGAGAGGGTGCCTCCCGAGGAGAGGACGGACACGAGCATGAGCAAGGTCGGGACGCTGTGGCTTTCAGCGAACATGGCCGTGTCGACGTTCGCCATCGGTGCCTTGGCTCAGCCTGTCTTCCATCTGGGCTTTGTCGACACGGCTTTGACCATCGTATTCATCAACATCCTGGGCATATTGCCCGTCTGCTTCTTTTCCACCTTTGGTCCGCTGTTTGGGCTGCGGCAGATCGTCCTCTCGAGGTTCTACTTCGGCTACTATGGTGTCAAGCTCAGTACGTCGTCTTCTTGGCAGCACTGCTTGCCACGTCAGGAATGGCACGCGCCATGCCAAAGCGTCCTACTCACAGCGACTGACGAAAGCGAACAGTCGCGGTCTTCAATATTCTGGCTTGTCTGGGATGGGCGTCCGTCAATGTCATCGTGGGAGCCCAGCTTCTCGCCGCCATCCACCCGCAACATGCCCTCCCAGGCTGGGCCGGCATCCTGATCATCTCGCTCTCCACGCTCCTCATCACAACCTTCGGCTACAGGTTCGTACACGCCTACGAACGGTACTCCTGGATCCCCGTCTTCGTCATCTTCCTGATCGTGGCCGGCGAGCTCGGCCACTCGGGCAAGTTCAGCGCGCTGCTGCCCCTCGCCCGCGGCCCGGCCGAAGCCGGCAGCGTTCTCTCCTTCGCCGCCTCCGTCTTCGGCTTCGCCACGGGCTGGACCAGCTTCGCCGCCGACTACACCGTCTACCAGCCCGAGGGCGCCTCGCGGCCGCGCATCTTCGCGCTCGTCTTCGCCGGCCTGCTCGCGCCGCTCGTCTTCGCCGAGCTGCTCGGCGCGGCCGTCATGGCCGCCGCGGCCGCCGACGCGGCCTTCGCGGACGCGTACGCGGCCGCCGGCGTCGGCGGCCTGCTGGCGGCGGCGCTGACGGCGCCGCCGTCGCCGCTCGGCGCCGGCGCCGGCGCGCTGTGCCTCGCCGTGCTGGCGTTGTCGACCGTCGCGTGCAACTGCCCGAACCTGTACTCGGCGGCGCTGTCGCTGCAGGTGCTGGCGGCGCCGCGCCGCGTCCCGCGCGCGGCGTGGACGGCGCTGGCGACGGGCGCGTGCGTGGCCGTCGCCGTGCCCGCGTACGCGCTCTTCGCGCGCTGGCTCGAGGACTTCATGCTGCTGGTCGGCTACTGGCTCGCCGTCTACGAGGGCGTCGCGCTGACGGAGCACTTCGTGTTCCGGCGCGGCGCGCGCGGCTACGCGCCGGCCGACTACGACGCCGCCGGGCGCCTGCCGCCGGGCATGGCGGCCATCAGCGCGTTCGCGGCCGGCGCCGTCGGCGCGGTGCTGGGCATGGCGCAGGAGTGGTTCACCGGCCCGGTGGGCGCGCTGTGCGGGGGTAGCGAGTTCGGCGGCGATGTGGGGTTTGAGCTGGCCTTTGCCTTCAGTGCGGTTGCGTATGTGGCGCTGAGGGCGGTGGAGAGGGGGTATTATCGAAGGTAGAGGATGCTAGCGGGGTGGAATGGAGGGAGGTGTGTAGATAGTGTTGGGTTACCATAGATATGGGTGGGTAGTTGTTCTTTCGTGGCTTGTATTCGGTAAAATGTACATGAGTGAGTGGACTTGGCGTTTGCGAATATGACGGGTAGACAGTCCTGGTGTATGTGTATCCTTACATACGGGCGCATAGCCGCATTGCAGAATAGAATCCCACGTATTCCAGTATGTGTATTCCAAAATACCTGGAACCCAAAGCAGTTAATCAGTTGCTTAGTAGGTGAGTAGTAAAAGATTCCGTGGTACGGACCATATCCTCGTATACGGTACGTATCTTTTAGGTATGAGGCCAGGAGCCGCGGTTGTCCATGACTGAACTGCCTTGTACAGACCAGATGCCTGCCTCCGAACCGACCAGCCGTGGATCAATTGCCTGTGGGGGCCAGCGCTATAATCGCCAGTGGATACATAGGTATTCGGCCGTGGTGGAGACGTGAGAGAACGAAAGTGAAAAGTCAGAAAGTTGTCTTCCATCTATGCAGCAGCAGACTGTGTTCCTCAACACCTCGCCGGGTGCGAATCAAACCAGCCCATCAGTTCCTGATATCAACCCCTTTTCCGTACCAAGCTTCCGAAACGCCTATACCACACATGCACTGACAATGTGAAGGAAAAATGAAGAAAAAAAAAGAAAAAAAAAAAAAAAAAAACCTAGATAAGACGGCGTAAGGTAGACTGCGGAGCCGGTGTGCAACTTTAAGCGTAGAGCTTCTTCTCGTACGTCTCCATATTGACGCCACCCTCCAGCTGAGCGCTAGCAGTGCGGATCTCGAAGCGCACGCTGCCGTTGGCAACCGATTTGTGGAGCTCGTGTAAGCTCCTGATGCCGGCGTCCTGCATCGAGTGCTTTAGGCCGGCCGCAAGGTAAGGGACGAATTTTCCAACCGAACTGCAAATAGCCGTTAGCAAAAGCCCCGAGCCATCATCTGTGGGATATCCATCCATGAGATACCTGCCGTGGGAACGGCCAAGTATGTGACTTACCCTCGATGAGCCACAGCACCAGACACGCCCTGCGCAACGAGAACGCTGTCACCCTCCGAGAAGTAGCGAGCGGTACCGGCATTGCTCGCCTGAGTATTCTTGCCACCAGCACCAGCCTTCTTGTCCTGCATTGCATCAATGCTGCCCATACCGCGGTAGGCCTTGACCAGCTTGCCCTCGCGGGAAACAAACGAGGTTCCAGGCGACTCGGTCGTACCGGCCAGGAGACCACCCATCATGACAGTGGAGGCACCGAGAGCGAGACCCTTCACTATGTGGCCGACGTTCTGGATACCACCATCGGCAATGCAGGGGACACCGAAGCGCGCGGCGAAGGAGCTGACGCTGTAGACGCCAGTCGCCTGGGGACGACCGACGGCCATGACCTCCTGTGTAATGCAAGCAGACCCGCTACCCATGCCGATACGTAGACCGTCCACACCGGCAGCAATCAGAGTAGCAGCCTGCTCTCTGGTTACGACATTTCCCCCAATGACGTCCAGGGCAGGGAACTCCTGCTTGACCCACTTGATCATCTCGACCTGGTACATGCTATTGCCCTGGCTGCTGTCGAGGATGACAATGTCGAGGCCCGCGTCGACGAGCAGCTTCAGGCGAATCTTGTCCCCGGGGCGGGTGCCGATGGCGGCAGCGCAGATGAGCTGCTTAGAGTCGGGCAGCTTGGAAGCGAGGGGGAAGTGGAGGTTCTTGCGCAAATCGGAGCGAGATATCATGGAAACCAAATTGCCATCCTTGTCAACGATTGGTAGCTTGCCCTTCTTGGACTTGGCCAGGATATTGTTCGCTTCGGAAAGCTGGACCCCGTCGGTAGCAGTCACGAGGTCGGTCACCATAACGTTGGCCACAGGCTGCGCGAGGTTGTCTTCGAACTGGAGGTCTCGGTTGGTGACGATGCCCAGCAGTTTGGAGCCGAGCTTGCCATCCTCTGTGCATGCGACAAATCAGCCATTTGCCTCTGTGTGTGCAGTAGGTAGCCGAATGGTGACCAGGACTTGGGTTCATAGAATGAATTTCTCCCCAGGGCTGTGAAGCCATTACGGTGGAACGAAAGTTATGTTTGATATGGTTGTGATAATCATGCAAGCGTGAGGGGATGGAAAGAAGGGGAGAGAAGACTCACCGGTGACGGGGAAACCGCCGAAACCCCACTTCTCCTTCAAAGCCTTAGCCTCGGCGACGGTGCTGTGTTGGGTGATGACGATGGGGTCGTTGATGAAGCCATTCTCGTAACGCTTGACACGGCGGACCATGTCTGCCTGCTCCTCTGGAGAGCAGTTGTGGTGGATGACACCGACGCCTCCCTGCAGCGCAATATGGATGGCCATCTCGTGCTCGGTTACGGTGTCCATGGGCGAGGAGACGAAGGGGGTCTTGAGGGTGATACGCCTGGTGATAGGGGCCTCGAGGGAGACATCGGAAGCCGGGAAGCCAATGTAGCCTGGGAGGATGAGGAAGTCATTGTAGGTCAGGCCGCCATGGAGCTTGGTGTTCATCATGTCCTGGATGCTGAGTCCATCGCGGGAGTCATACTCCTTGAGGATCTCCACAGCCTTGGTGTAGTCCAAGACATCGGCCGTTCCGTTGACAACAGCTGTGGAAGGCATTGTGCGCGTCGAGAGAAATTGGGAAGATGCTGGCACAGGCAGGGTCAAGATGATGAGCAAGAAGCAGTGCAATGACGGCGTCGAAGCAGAACAACTATGCTGCCTTTCTTGACGGGGAGGTTTCCCCAAGAAAAGAGAAGAGAAGGGAAGGGGGGCGGAGGGGAGGGCCAACTTCGCACGCAAAATCTTTTTCTGTGGATAATCCCTGCCAATGGTCAAGGTGGGGTCTTCACGTTATCGGAAGTCTTATCGCAATCGGCTCCACTTATCAGACCCGGCATATTATGTAATTGTAGTGGGATGATGGCCTATACTACCGAGTACGATGATTTAGGATTGATTGTTTGTGGGATGATTGCCTATGAGATCAGTACCAAAGGCTCCCTCTACTTGGTACTTGGTCACTCGTGGTGAGATACACATTTGGTAGTCTCTTCTCACGTGCCTAAGTACCTCCAAGCACCAACCGATATGTGGAGGCAGGATGGTGTGCATTGTGCCTGTGTGACGTGTGACTTGTAGAACGGCCCAGCCATCGAATTTGGAAGCTTGGTACTGACTGCATGGGCAAGGTTGGGCATGATGGCCTTTTTCTGACAAGATTGGTTCACTTGTGTGTCTGTCGTTCTTCATGTCTGATGCATAGTTGCATAGTCTTGAATCCAGAGCCAGTGTAGCCTAGCCTATAAGTTAGGCTAGGAAAGCGCTGCCCGGCAACTGCGTGACACACCTTCCCTTCTCGCAGTAAACAAGCGACCTCCTCCATTTCCGAATTGAGTGGCTGGGATTCCGATTTCGAAGGCCCAAACGGCTCTCACTCTTGACTCTTTACACTTGACGCTCGCCAAAAACCACGTCCCACTCGCTCCGCTTTGTTATTTTCATCAGGCAACATTATTCGCACACGCTGGTCATTGTAATATTGCCTCTCCTTATGCTGTGCGCGTCTTCACATCTACGTCTAGTCGGAGCTACACAGGTCAAGGCCCGTGCCATCGCCAGCAGAGCAGCAGAGCCTTCCACCCAGCACTGCCAATGACGACCGCACAGCTCTAGTCAATGTCTGGTTCCGACTTCTCGCGAGTTCCATCTATGTCCTGAGCGTATGCGCCGCCCCGTCCAGTCCCGCTCTCTTCTCTTCGCGCAACATGTCGTATCGCCCACACCCGCTTCACCAAACATACTCTGTCGACAACGCCGTGCTCAACCGCCAACCTTCCACTACCTCCACGTCAGCTTCCTCGGACTATTCCTCCGCCTCGGAGCAGTACGATCTCAGCCGCACCACCACTCTGTCGTCGGATCAATCCAGCGGTTATGCATCGATGGGTCACAAACGCGGCAAGACTGAGGCTGTCGGCCGTCCCCCTCAGTCCCCCAACAGCCCGAACAGCCGCCCTCAGATAAGTGCTGGTGGTGGTAGCATTTACAGCATGGCAAGACAGTCGCTAAAGCCACTTCCACAGCCCCGTGCCCGGGCACTTGACAAGACGCCCTCAGCCCGCCCACGCCATGAGCGTGGCCAGTCCGTCGACATCGGAAGGTCACCTATAAGTCCTACCCTGGACCGTGCCCGCCATGACCGAGGGCAGTCCGTCGATAATGGGAAGCTCTCTGTGAACGACAGACAACCGCCCTCGCCAACAGCTCACTCTCGCCTGCGCCCCTCCACTGCACGGCCGACCTCCATGGTTCTGACCCGGTCCGATGGTGTCATGGGAGACGCTCGTGGGCTCTCTCCACCACAGCTCCCGTTACATTCGTTCCATGCTCCTGCACTCGCTAGACCCGATCTCGAGCGCCTGGGCCGGTCTTCTACCACTCAACTACGGACACTGTCAAGTCTGGCCCAGTCCGGGGAGGTGGATGAACTCACTGCTCCAGCCCCGGAGGTCGTCGGTCTGCGTGGCCGCCGACGCCTCCAAAACCGCAGCTTGACCCAGTCGAGTCAGGGAAGCCGTGGTTGGGAGGGCACCAAGTGGATGGACAAGCAGCGCCAATTTCTCCAGGCCTACGAATATCTCTGCCATATTGGAGAAGCGAAGGAGTGGATCGAGGACATCATTCACAGGTCAATACCGCCCATTGTCGAGCTTGACGAGGCCCTGCGGAATGGCGTGACACTGGCCGAAGTGGTCGAGAGTCTCAACCCCGAGAGGCGCTTCAGAATATTTCGACATGCAAAGCTCCAATTTAGGCACTCCGACAACATCGCCATATTTTTCCGCTACCTAGATGAGGTCCAAATGCCCGACTTGTTCCGGTTCGAACTGATCGACCTGTACGAGAAGAAGAACATCCCCAAGGTCATATACTGTATCCACGCACTCAGTTGGTTGCTATACCGGAAAGGAATTGTGGACTTCCGGATGGGCAACCTGGTTGGTCAACTTGAGTTCGAGCACCACGAACTTGAGGCTATGCAGAAGGGTTTGGATAAGCTCGGGGCCAATATGCCCAGTTTCGGTACTATGGGCGCCGATTTTGGCGAGCCTCCAGCACCAGCACCAGAGCTGGTCGAGACAGAAGAGGAGAGGATCGACCGCGAACTTGGGGAGCACGAGAGCGGCGTGGTCGAACTTCAGACACAAATACGAGGGGCCTTGTGCAGAATGAGATTGGGCAAGATCATGCAGGAGCTCTGGGACTCCGAAGACGCGCTGATCGACATTCAGTCCCGCTTCCGAGGTGACTGTACTCGCCAGGTCGTCGACTACCGCTTGCAGATGCGACGCTTTTCTGTCGGTCTGCAAAGCAGCGCACGCGGATTCCTCGCCAGACAGAGACTGGCACAGGCGAGGCAAAGGCAAATAGAGGAAGATGAGATGAAACACTTTATCATCCGTCTGCAAAGCCTTGCGCGAGGATTTCTGGTCCGACACAGGCAACTGAAGAAGGAGAGAATCTGGAAGCATGCTGAAGGGGACATCCTCGACCTCCAAAGTGTGATACGGGCTGCGAAGGTCCGGGATGAGGTGCGCAATGTGCACTCGCAACTGGCTCAAGTCTCCGGCCCTGTCCGAAGTATCCAGGCGGCATTTAAGGGCTTTTTGACCCGCCAGAAAATGCAGGAGCAGAAGCACGAGACGGAAAGCATGGCCGGCCCTATTGTCGGGTTTCAAGCTGCGATCCGTGGAGCGCTCTTGAGGACTCAGCTGGACGAGGACCAGCAAGTCCTGGCAGAACAAGCCCAGTCGATCACGAGCTTGCAGTCTGCCGTCAGGGCAATGCTGACAAGGAATCAGGTCGCCGTGCGGCGAGAAATCCTCCACCACCACACGCCGGAATGGGAGAGCCTTCAAGCCGTATGTCGAGGAAGATCAGCGAGGATGGCCGTCGCGGCGACGAAAGCAGAGCTCAAGCAGCACACACCGGAGATAGGATCTCTGCAAGCCTGCATCCGAGCAGCCGCTGTCCGAAGGCGCCTTTCCAAGATAATCGACGATGTGAACACCCACGACTTCGAAATCACCGAACTCCAATCTTTGATCCGCGGCATGCTGTGGCGTGCGCGAATCGCGCGAGATTTACAGGCGTTGGTCAAAGAGACGCCTTCTATCGCCCGGCTGCAAGCATGCACTCGAGGTTGCATGTACAGAGCCGAGCACCAAGATCTGCTGGATGAGCTGCAGTTGCATGAGGACAGCGTGGTTGTCTTGCAGGCCCTTGTTCGTGCAACGATGGTAAGAGGAGGCATCGGGTTCCTGCTCAGTGAGCTCGAGGAGGAAGAGGAATCCGTTGCGGCCGTGCAAGCGGCCGCGAAGGCCTTCATTGTGCGTGTGAGATTCGAGGAGAAGAGGCGCCACTTCCAGGAGAACATGCAGAAGGTCGTCAAGATCCAAAGCTTCGTCCGTGCCAAGCTGCAAGGGGAGGCCTACAAGAGTCTCACGACTGGGAAGAACCCACCGGTTGGTGCGGTCAAGAACTTTGTTCACTTGCTCAACGACAGTGATTTCGATTTTAACGAGGAGATGGAGTTCGAGCGGATGCGAAAGACGGTGGTCCAGCAAGTCAGGCAAAACGAAATGTTGGAGCAGTACATTGACCAGCTGGACATCAAAATCGCCCTCCTAGTCAAGAACAAAATCACCCTGGACGAGGTTGTGCGACACCAGCACAATTACGGCGGCCACACGGGCACTCTTCTCGCGAACAGCTCCATGGTTTCTGCCAACCAGTTCGACCTCAAGGCGCTCAACAAGAGCTCGCGAAAGAAGCTGGATCTCTACCAACAGCTTTTCTTCAACCTCCAGACCCAACCCCAGTACTTGGCTCGTCTCTTCAAGCGTGTCCGCGAGCAGGGCACCGCCGAAAAGGACTCGAAGCGAATGGAGCACTTGATGATGGGGCTGTTCGGGTACGCGCAAAAGCGGAGAGAGGAGTACTATCTCCTCAAGCTTGTTGCCAGATCAGTTAAGGAGGAGATCGAGGCTTGCGCCACTGTCCAAGACTACCTCCGTGGCCATTTCTTCTGGTCAAAACTCCTCAGCAACTACACCCGTTCCCCTCGCGACAGAAAGTACTTGAGGAATCTCTTGGGCCCCATCATCCGCGACAACATCGTTGACGATCCTGACTTGGACCTGGAGAGTGATCCGGTGCAGATTTACCGGTCGGCAATCAACAACGAAGAACTTCGCACTGGTCAGCCCAGCTGGAGGCCACGCGACATTCCCAGGGAGCTTGCTATCAAAGACCCAGAAACTAGGGAACTTTTCATCGACCACCTCCGTGACCTCCGAGAGATCTGCGACCAGTTCTTGCTCGCTCTTGACGATCTTGTTCCTCGGCTACCATACGGACTGCGCTATCTGTGCCAGCAGATGTTTCAGGCCCTCTGCCAGCACTTCAAGCGAGAGCCGCAGCAGAACATGCTCCAAATGGTAGCCAATTGGTTCTGGAAGTTCTATCTCGACCAGGCGTGGACCTCTCCGGAGACGGCAGGTGTCATCGATAAACAGTTGAGCCCTCTGCAGAAGCGCAACCTCAGCGAGGTTGCCAAGGTGCTTGGACAAGTTGCGTCTGGACGCCATTTTGGTGGCGAAAACGTCTACCTGCAACCTCTCAACGCTTTCACTGGGGAGTCGATCGAGCGCCTCCACAGCATCATGAGGGACGTCATCAATGTGCCTGACGCGGAGAGCACCTTTGACATTGACGAGTTCAACGACCTTTACGCCAAGAACAGACCAACCTTGTACATCAAGCTCAGCGACATCTTCGCCATCCACAACCTCATTGCGGCCGACCTTCCCTTCATCTGTCCCAACAGGGATGACACCCTGCGCGAGATCATGCAGGACCTTGGTAGCGCCAAGAACAACGAAAGTGAAATGACAGCAACGGGCTCGTCTGACATCCAGATGTTCCTCACGCCCAAGCTGCACGACGTGGACGACCCTGATGCCGAAGCCAAGGCCTTGTTCATGGAGACCAAGAGATGTGTGCTATACATCATCCGTGTACAGACCGGGGCCAACCTTTACGAGATCTTGGTCAAGCCAATAACTCCTGCCGACGAGCTGAAATGGGAGAGGGTTCTTCAAGAGGACTTTGCCGGGAATGACCACACAAGGGGGGCTTACTCGGACGCCAACATGTCGGACGTGACCAGGATGTCGTACTACGAACTGAAGAGGACCGCTCTCGAGAACATCATGAGGCTCGAGCACATGGGCCGCATCTCCAAGCACAACTTCTACCAAGACGTGCTCAACGCGATTGCCCTTGATATCCGCACCAAGAGCAGGAGGCGAATCCATAGGCAGCGAGAACTGGAGGGTGTCCGCCTGACCCTGACCAATTTGCATGACAAGGCCAAGTATCTCGAGCAGCAGCGCAAGAGCTACGATGACTACATCGAGCAGGCCATGTCGACGCTACAGAAGAACAAGGGGTAAGTCACCGCCATCTCCACCAGCCCATGGCCATGCCAGGGAAACCACATACTGAATCCCACTGCAGAAAGAAGAAGTTCCTTCTCCCCTTCACCCGCCAGTACAACCACCAGCGCGAGCTCGAGCGCAGCGGGCGCGTGCCCAAGTTCGGCAGCTACAAGTACAGCGCTCGGCAGCTCATGGACAAGGGCGCGCTGATCAGCTGGAGTGGCACGGCGGACCGCGACTGGGACAAGATCAACCTGACCATCTCGTGCGACCAGGTCGGCGTCTTCGCCATCGAGGGCTCGCGTGGTCACATTCAGATCCCCGGTGCCAGCGCGCTGGTGCCGATCGACGACCTGCTGCAGGCGCAGTTCGAGAGCCAGCAGTTCATGGCGCTGTTCGAGGGCAACCTCAAGCTGAATGTAAACTTGCTGCTGCATTTGCTGTACAAGAAGTTTTACAAGACACAATAAGGAATAGGAGGAGAGGCAACTTGCGATAGACGCGCCTGGGAGCACGATGAGGAATATGAGATTGGGAAGCGTATCAATGGGATGAAAGGAGGCACTTGGACACGGAATCGGGATAGTGATACCACATTTCACTGCTACTACCCGCATACAGGGGCATGGCGAAGCCAGCATGTTAGCCGGTGTTCGGTCGGGGGTCGGGGGCATGTATCCTGCCTTGTGGGGTTGATAGGTGCATTTCGATTGAATTGAATTGATTACGGATGAGTGATAGGTGATTCCGAAGGCGGTGGGCCTGAAGGTGACAGACATATCAGGCTATGGGCTTGTTTGTAGTGGCACTATGCTGTGGGTACTTTCACCGAAAAATGACGGGGCTGTCTGTGTTCATGCTCGTTGGGCTTGTTGCCAGGAACGCCTGTGAGGCTGCTGGGGGTCAGACGCTGGGCATATCGAAGGAGAATCTTCGGGGGGGGGCGGGGGACAGAGCCTCCTTCTCCTAGGCGTATGGGTGGACTCACTCCCATCTGTCCCTATTGCTGCCCTTGTGAGACAGGGCACACACAGAGACGACCTTTGGGGCCGGCTGTCGGCAGAATCAACAGTCCGCAGCAGCTGAGTGCATGGGGCTCTGCCATACCCACGAGGCTGATCACAGAATTCGACAGTATTCAACAACCACAAGGGCTCCAGAATGACCTCCTTGCGTCAACTTGTGGCCAGACGGTCGCCCAGAGATCCCAAGCAGCACCAACCCCCCCCTTCCGGCTTGTTTGCAAGGGCCAAATCTCCATGATCCACGCCCCCGCTCCGTGGAACAGGTGTGATCAGGCCTTTCCCATCGAAGATCATCGAGAATTGGCCGGAGCAGGTTTGTTTCTTCGCCATGGCTGGCTGCGGCACGCAAGGGGTTGGCGGGTTCAAGCGTGGGCAACTAACGTGCAAAGCAAGCCAGTCGACGATGCCCGCAACACGGGCCGTCTCACCTGGCTGGCGACGTTGTGTGTTCCATTGCTCGGTAGCGTGGTCTCTGGGTTTTGATTTCACTATGTGGGGACTGTCAGAATTCAGGAAGGACACATCTTGGGGGTTTTCCTTGGCTGGCGGCGCTGCCCGTGGCTGCATGCCGAAGGGGGGGGAGGGGGGATGCCGCTCTCCTCGGGCTCGTCCATGGCTCGGACATGAGGATGCGGGCAGAAGAACGGGTCGGTTTTGCGCCTCCGTGACGAGACCTATCGAGCAAACTGTAATCGAGGACCTGCGGCGTACTGTCTGTCTGTCGGTCCATTCCTTGGGAAGACGTGGGCTGAGGCTTCACTTCAGGGGGCCCGTGACCTTTGCCTGCGTTTCCAAATTCACTGGGCCCCCTTGGCCCTATTTGCACTGGTCTGCAGGGCTTCTGGCGCAAAAAACACCACCACCACCACGCCCTCTCCGGCTTCCCGTATCTTCCGCGCTTGCATCGCTGCTTGATGAATCCTCCTTGTCGCACCAATCCTTAGCATCTCCAGTTCGCGATGATGATGATGATGATGTTGTTGTTGTTGTTGTATTCCGGGAATCCGGGCATCCTCGGGCTGGAGGGCAACTGCCATGTTGTGCTATCAATGTCTCCCCTTGGCAAGTACACGATCATACCGAGGCACGTTGAAGCCTTCTCGGTGGTCGCAAGGCACCTCCTCATCATCTAGACAGGATGGCAAGGGTCAAGGAAAGGGCACCCAGCTCGTTGTGAGCGAAAGGATTGGGCGGTCGATCAACGCGGGGGGGGGGAAGGGGCTCAGCGGAGCTTGCTTGCTGGTCACATACAGAGTAGCGAGCGAGGCTCCTAGATGGACGACCAGTGCTTGCAACGGCAGAGATATATATATCCCCGTCTGCGACCGTGGCTTGCAACACTTGTCCGGTTCCACAATAAGTTGCCTTCCGGAAGATGTGAACATCCGGTCTGTACACTGTGGATGGTCCACCCACTGCACACAAGCGCACGCCAAAAATATGCAAGACGAGATCCTACTTCTGATTTCAAGCCACAATGAATGGCCTAGTCCTCATGAACAACTAACTACTCACATTAGCTCCAGTGTTGAAAAGCAGATTTCTGGTACAAAATAGCCAGGGCACTTCTAGAGTATGCTCCTTTTCTCATCAATATGCTGATACATAAGCAAGTGAACAATGGAGCCGGCTAAGATTTCATAAGAGGAGAAACTGGCCCTCTCGACCTAGGTAAGTCGGTGCTTCCAGAGCAGAGTCAACCACCTGGTTCTATCATAGTACTTACTGTATTCCGTGACACCAGTTCCAAGGTTCACAAAAACCGTCTCGCCTTCCTATTTGAGAAAGTCCCGTCCATGCACAACTTGCTCCGGCTCCACGCCATAATGTGGGTGTGTGGGTGGATATTGTTCTTGATGTATGATTTGGTCGAAGAAACACGTTCTACACAGGATAAGTGCCCCCTGCACACGGAGAGCGCTCAAGTTCCCATACAATGTGAGCCAGTCACACTATCCAGAGCCAAAAACATCTGCAGTCAATCTCTCACGACGCTTGTGGCTACGAGCCCCCGTGCTTGCTGTCCGAAGACGCAGGCCTCGCCCTTGTCCCGCGCCACGGGTCGGTCATGGTCCCATAGCCACCGCTCCTCGCGTCCCTCGTGGGCGCCTGGGAATGCACCCTCGCCAGCGGCAGGAACTCCTCCTCCTCGTCGTCATCGTCGGCGATGGGGTCGCGCGAGATACTGCTCGTGTCAGCCGCATCACCGGCCATGAGCGCGCGGTGACACGCAACCTCGTCCGCGTCCTCATCGTCGCCATCGCCATCACCACCACCACCACCATCATCGTCGTCGTCGTCCTCGCCGTGCTCCTCGCCACCACCTGCACCCGGCAGCCCTGCCGCGTCCTCCTCGCCGCCGGCGGCGGGCGCCTCGGCCCCGCCGCCCTCGACGATCAGCCACGCGGGCAGCGCCTGGCCGGCGGCAACGGCGGCGAGCAGCCAGAAGGCGGGCGCGACGCGGCCGCGCTTGACGCCCCACGAGAAGGCGGCGCCGGCGGCCATGGGCCCCGCGGCGCGGCCGGCGCCGGAGAAGGCGGTGGCGAGGCCGTTGAGCGTGCCGAGGACGCGCAGCGACGGCGCCGCGTTGGTCAGCAGGATGGTGATGCAGGGGAAGCCGACGATGACGGCGAAGCCCTTGGCGAGCAGGACGGCCAGCAGGGCGGCGAACTGCAGGCACGGGGCCTGGATGAGCGCGGTGTAGGGCAGCGCGAGGTAGACGGCCGGGAAGATGACGGCTGCGGGGGAAGGGAGGGGGGCGGTGGGGGTTCAGTCGGTATCTTGGACGGCAGTATTGGCAAGAAGCAAAGGGGGGCATTGGGTTTGACCTACTGCCAGTTTTGAAGAGGTTCAGGACACCATATCGGTTGCAGAGGGGCGGGAAGAGGAAGATTTGAATGACACCACAGGCAAGCCCATACACGGTGAAGATCTTGCCAATTTCACTCGAATCCAACCCGAAGCCTCCAGAGAAGTGGAAGGGCAGGTGAGTGTTCTCATCAGTAGGCACCTGACGCGGGTAGTTCAAGAAGGCTGGCAACAACTGGTCGAAAGCCACACTATGAAGCGCAAGGAAGGTATAGGCGGCGATGGTAATGGTGACCTGCGGGGTGAAAACGTCCTTCATGGTAGGAGGAGACGCGTCTCTTGACCCGGGCGCCTTCTTCGCAACCTCGTTGGCGGCGGGCTTGGGAAGAAGGGGCGCCGAGGCCTCGGCGTCCATGGAGGAGGCTCGGCGGTGCTGCTCGCGGAGGTAGCGGGGCCTATGCTTGAGCGCGCGCATGATGTTGTCGCCCAGCTTGAGGCCCCAGTCCTTCTGGCCCCGCTTGGTCTCGAGGGTCTCGTGCAGGAACAGGGCGGCGACGAGGATGGAGATAAAGAAGAAGACGAAGGCCACGAGGTTGGGCAGGAGGAAGGGGTATCTGGTGAACAACCAGCTGTTGCCAAACAGGGTCGGATATTGCTCGACTGGCCGGGCGAAGAAGCCGCCGAAGCTGGGACCGAAAACAGAGCCTATGCTCCAGACCAAAGGCATGAGAGAGAAGGCTTTCGGCTGCAGTTCTTTCCACGGGACCATTTCGGCAACCATGGTTCGTATGATGCCAACTGCATCGTGTTGTTAGCAGCCTCGAGCCTTGACTCGTCCAAGACTACAGAGGGGGGCAAGAACTCGCCATTTCCATTTCCAAGGCCCATCAAGAAGCGTGCAATGAAAGCTTGCACCAGAGTGGTTGAAGTGCCCCAGAGCAAGAAACAGACCATGACATTGACCAGGCCGATCAAGATGGTTTGCTTGCGGCCGATCTGATCACTGAGGCGGCCCCAGAAGATGGCACATAGACTCTGGGAGACCGAGAAGGTGGATCCAACAAAGCCTGCCCATCGTCCTACATCGGCATCGGCAACACCAAAGCTCTTGATCATCTCGGGGAGATAGGGGAAGACCGAAGTCAACGCCAGTGGCTCTGCAAACCTGACGATGCCTGGAGAGGGTGTCAGCCAAAAGCAGAAGATGCGGAATGGGTGTATTGCGCTGTCACAAAGTTCCTCGAGACTGTACCGTAGTACCATCCAGCCAAAGATACCCACAAGTTAGCAACGGAAAAGGCACGGCAACAAATTAGCAGCCAAGGCCGGCCATAGGCAGGAGGCCACGGCCATGTGTCACTTGAGGTACGGGCAGACACAGACACAGACACAGAGGGAGATCAGGCGGTCGCCGGTCGTGGACGCTTACACAGAATCGCAAGCTGTTTTGCCGGAAGTTTGGGCTCGCCATAGCGCATGGGAGGAGGAGTCATGATGCAGTCACGGAGGCTACAAGGAGAAGAGAAAGGTGCCTAGTCGTCGTCCTCTTGCTGACCGGCACGGCACAACAACGACACAACGACACAACGACACTGGTCTCCAACTTCCAGTCGACAACGGCCTAGTCGGCGAATAAGAGCCAGGCGGGGAGTGGATGGCGGACGGCGGACGGCGGACGGCGGACGGTGGCCGGTGGACGGTGGACGATGGACGGCTATGGCTGCCTATCACAAAAAGAATGGCTGCGCCGCGGTGATAGTGGACACTGTGGATTTGGCACGGGCAGCGGTAAGTCAAAGTCTGAAACGGAATCGGTGAAGAAGAAACCGCCACCTTGGTCTTGCACCAGGGGCATCATCGGGCCGGGAGAGAGTGGGTCTTTGTTGATAGCAGGTTGTTCAAGTGGGGTGTCTTGCACACAATGCCAAGGTGCTCGCCCGATATGCCAAACAGCACGTGACGGATACCTTACTACATCCTTCATTACAGTGTCGGGGTTATCCCTTCAACATAATGAGCAACAGCTTGCTTTAGAATGAAAGCTAGTAATCAATGAAACAGTGTTTTGTAGACCGAAACAAAGATTGGTTTTATCGATGGTTGCTTCCGTTAACGGAAAATGCAATGAAACGGGAAGAAAACAACGATGAAGCTATTAAACTAACAACTCCACTCACTTCTAATGTTAGAGAACTTATTACTTCGACAGACAATTTGAATCGATAACAATAACTATTTAAAACCCTACCAATACTAATTTATAATGAACTAAATTAAACACAGATAAACAAGGTAAAAAGGGGAGATATAATAATATCTTAACAAACAAAAACGTTTTAAGAAGCTCAAACAACCACTTCTTTGCAATACAACGGACGAATTGTAAATTAAGCCTATTAAGCTGATATTGAACGAAAAACACCTTAAAAGCTTCATAAAAAAATCTTTGTTAAAACCAATTCAAAAATATTGGAGATGATAGTTTACCTAATTTTTATGAGTTTCTTTACGGTTAGATGAAAAATAAGTAAAATAGGGCAAATGAAGACGTTAAGTCTAATTCAAAATTTAAACTTTATAAAAAGGGGTATACGGTTAGAATATAATTTAAATGCAATACAGTTAAACTTGACTGCATTAACTGCAAGTCAGTATAGTAGAGTACCCGATTTAATGTATTGTATGTGCTAAGCAATTGCCTATACATAGTAGTATATAGACCAGCTAACGGTTTCCTAAACTTAGAAGAAATGATAATCCACCACTTCACTTTTATAATACTACTGTTACTGCAACTATACTTCTAATAAATAACAATATATCATCTAAAAACCTAATAATAATAATGAGTGCTTATGAGATTGAATACTAATGAGTTGGGTAAAAAAAAGAAACTATATTCGGATTACGTTTCATAATACAAAGTGGAAAAAAAAATTGTATAAAAGGTTTTTACGAATTGCGTCGGTTTTTTATGGTAGTTTAAAAGTAACAACGGTATCGCCATCAATAACATTAAAATATATTCATTCAACGAGTTTTGAAGAAAAGCATTATGATTGACCGCAAAAAAAAAAAAATCAATCGTTAAAAAGCGATTACCAACTTGCCAAAATTTTTAAAGTTGGCAAACGACTAAGTTGTTATTACTATTACTATTAGAATAGTACTATATGTAGTGCAGTAAGTCAACTTTACTTACAATAAAGTTGACCGTACTGCAAGTGTATTGCTTTGTGCGGACTTATCGCATTAAGTATAAGTCGAGTGCAGTACGCTGAACTTTACTCTAGGGCACGGGCTAAGCAATTGGCCATACAAATTACAGTGTAGACTGGCTAGCGGTCTGCCAAACCTAGAATAATACATTCACCATCTGACCATGTAATACTACCGTTACTTCGACTAATCGAATCGATAACGTTGTAACTTCTAAGGTCTACCAATACTGATCAATGCTTTCCTGCCTATTAAGTTAAACACAGATAAGCTAAATAGAAGAAGCTACTTTCAAGTTACGTTCTACATTAAATAACGGCGTCTAAGGTAGAGGAAAGATTCTTGCGAAGGGCTTCTACTGTTGCGTTGGTTTTCACGGCAATAAGTAGAGAAGAATTCTAGGTTACATCGGTTTTCACGGTAGCTTAAAGGTAGCAACGGTATCGCTACTGAAAACACCAAGAAATCTTTATTAATCCTTTTTCAAAAGCGTTGGAATCGACCTTTAAAAGTCTCAAACGATAAGTTTGCAAACGGCTAAGTTAATACTACTACGGGTGCTATTACTAAATAAAAACGACTAAGTCCCTACGCCAAATAACTACAACAAACAACCTTTGCCCTTTACCACCTCCACCAACCTTCGACCTTACCCTCTACACCAAACTTTTGCCCATACTTCACTTTTTTCACTTCCTCCATCACCTCGATCGTCAAGTTCGCTACTCTAAATGAAAACACCAAATCGCGCTAAAAAGGCTACGTTACGCGACCCCTAACTGAGTTACTAAGTCAACAAATCTCCACGCAACTTCACTCTAAAACACCAAGTTTCTTACGTCTAAAATCACTAAATCTCTCGCTTTACAAGTTCTATTAAAGCCAGAACGTAAATATAGCTACCGTAAGTGCTTACCTTTAAGTCATTACCGACCCTGCCTGGAAAGAAACAATCAAGAATCTCGGATTAGTTTTCACCAAGTACTATAACTACGATCTTAAGGGATACGACGTCGATGAAAAAATAATTGAAAAGCACCTAACCAATTTCGTCGGCTGTTTTTTCTTGGAATATAACAGCGGTAAAGATTATGACCACTCTTTCTGTAAGTATCGCGAATTCTTCGACAACTGAACCATTAATATGTGGAAAGTAATCCAAAAAACCGTTAAGTACAAATTAAAAGCCGAGCTTAAACGCTAAGGTATTTACGTATTAAAAGGAAGTTTTACTAAACTAGCAAAAACCCCTTTTAAATACGCTTAATTGGAAGAACGCCCTTAAAACCTTAACCCTCAAAACCCTAAATGAAAAGGGAAAGGCTTTAAGGAATCTTACCGCTCTTACACGCAACCTAAATGGTTCTTTCTTTAATTTTAGCTAAGTTAAGCCTTTTTATGCGCTAATGATAAGGAACCTGTTAACCTGCTCGGCGATTTAATATCTCCACGTGATAAAGCGGAGTACGTTCTTAGTGGTGGAAGAGCACACGAAGCGAAGGGTTTTAACACGACTAAAGGTATTGACGTTGGCGTTTTACACCAGTTAATTAAGTAAAATAGTTAGGCCTCCCAAAACCTATAAAAACATATCAACTCTTAGTATTACAATCGCCAAATACCTTAAAACTCCTTTCTTTTTAGACTTGCCTACACGCGTAAGCCAACTATAGGTTCTACTATAAGACTTTACCTATCGGGTTAGGCAACTAATAATTACCTTTAATACCGTACCTCGAAACCTTTAAAATTCAAACCGCAAGGAAATACCAATTAAGCCTGAGATAATTATCGCGACCTTTTTCCAAAACATATTAAGATAGTTAACATTAACTACAAGCTAATAACAGACTTCTCTAAAATCTGAGATGGTATAGAAAAATATAACAAAAATCTTTACAACCTTTTTAACACTAATATAATGCCTTTCCTAAATATCTACAAGTAGATAAAGATCCTACCTTTTAATTTTTACTCATTATTTCCTAAAATCCCTACAAGTTACGCTAAAGACTACTACTTAACCTTCCTAATAAATTTCACCACGTTTCGCGAAATCTAGAATAAACTAAAGAGCTACTTCGAATACGACGTCCACTTCGCATAATACCATATAAATTGGGCTACTACGAAGTAAACTACAATATTAGCAAAAAAGAAAAAAGAAAAATCACCAATAGATATTTTCAATTAAATGTTCAACAAGCTAATAGTATATTAAAAGGCAATAGGGAGGGCTTACTCTGGCGAAACCACACTTCGTGAATAGGTATGGACAGAAGTTATGGGTGTTAACGAGTTTAAATACGCTCTATAACGTCTAAATACTACCTATAAAGGCATTTTTAACCAGTTACGCTCCTCTGTTACCACCGTAATAATATGTATAACAAACTCGCTTAATATATACCCCTTAGCCGGAAACTTCCTTAATGTAGATAAAGATAAACTTACGGTAGTTAATTACGTCGACCGTAAATACGAACGCCCATAACGCCTAAGGTTTAGCCTATCAACCTCAACCCCAAACTAAAGGTAACACCTATATTAACGCCAATAGAATTTAAGCGAACCTGTTGACCGTAAGTACTATCGTTGTAATAGTGGCAAGAGATGTTAGATTTATAGCAAAGCAAACTGTTAATCAACTCGTTAACTCCTTGATAAATATAATAATAAGAAAACAACGTACCACGTCCAATACCCGATTACTTCGGAATGAAATTACTTGGATTAATTTGCAAATACTAAAGGCGATAAGCTAATTAATGTCGTTAACACTCCTAAGAAAATTTAATAACACAAAGACATTGCTTTTAGTACAGCGGCCCAATAACTAGCTGACTATGTATTCCTATACCGTTTAGGTAGTAAAAACCCTTACATTTTCCCTAATCATACCCCTTACCACTTATACACTTTTAATTTTCGCGATCGTTACACTGATTATACATTTCAAAGTATTATGGTAAACATTGGTGCAGCAAGGTACTTAACAAGAGATTATTCATAGTATATGAAACTCTGGAGGGAAAGTACTATAACTATTAAAATTAATCATCACGATGTTAGTAAGGTCAAATTTGGCTTTAAACTAAACGAATAAATATCTTCATTAGGAATAACAGTAATTTAAACTGTTGTAAAAGCGATTACGTTCTATATTCTCAAGTCCTTACCCCTTTCCTACTTTTCTTAAAGGACATAAAGACTTTCGGCGTTAACGTTAGCGTTAATATAAACGAACTAGTTAAAAACGGTAAAGGTTTTCACTCGACCTTAAGTGGGGGCACCTATAGTTTTATCTTTAAGTCCCGAAAAAATTAGTGTTAAACCTAACAAAGTCAGGAATACGTTAACTACATTGGCGCTTTAACTATCTAATTATTAACAAGTTATACAAAGTATTCAAGTTTATAAGACAAAAAAATATAGAATACTGTCTCCTCGAAGCTATTAAAAGATTATATCAATATTATTAAATAAATACCTAAGCTCTCTGAAAATTTAAGTTTACACTAAAAGACGATAAGGACTTTAATTACGAAATCTTTATTAATGTATTTTACTTGGATAATAAACCTATTTTTTACGTCGTTGACTTCGCAACCTTTTTTTACAGGGCTAAGTTTTTAAAGTCCCTTTCGGCAAAGGATACATAGAAAACGTTAAAGATTTTGTACATTTACATGCACCTGAGTTTACCCAACGTCGTCGTTTACAATAATAGTACTAACTTTGTAATGGCGGAGTTATAGGAAGATGTTAAAATAATAGGTATCTAATGTAAACAGATACCTATAAAAGCCCATTAGAGTATTGAAAAAGTTAAAAAATCAAATGCCTTACTTCGCCAAACGTATAATATTCTTACGTTAGAAATTAAAAGCTTTACAAATCTAGAAGTACGCCTACAAATAATAGTAAAAAGCCTTAATAATACCGTAGGCTCTAACGGCTTAGTACTAATGCTCTTAGGTTTTAGAGCATACCCACGCCTAACGAGTGAATTTCCGCCTTTGGCAAACACTTGGAAACGTGTTATAGCCTATAGCAAAACTTTGAATGAATTACGAAGGGAATCGACACTCCGTTAGATTAATAACACTATTAATACCAAAAACAGTTTCTGAACGATTAATGTACTTACTTTATCGTTATAAAGTAACGTCCTCGTGTAGCGGGAGCCAGGTAAATAAAAAGTGTTATATAAAATATTAAGTATTATAAACTCTAAAGTAGTTGTTAAAACTGATAAAGGCTTTGTATCCTTTTGAATTACTCAAGTTAAACCCTATATCAGGGGTATTAGAGATAAAGATCTTTAGGCTCCTAAGTAAAACAACCGAACTAATACAACCCTTTTTCACCCGTTATTAATAAGCCGATAAAATTCCGCTAGCGCAAACGACACCTGAAAAGGAAAGAAAACATTAAAGACGAGAAATATACACCGGGCCATATCTATAATACTGCTTGGATAAGTAGGGAAAAAAAGGATAACGAAGATTTAGTAGTAAAACTTAAGGTATAAAAGATTATTAAGAGTTTTAACAAACCTTTTAAGTAAAGAAATAGGGTTAAAATCGACGGCCTATTAACTTGAATTGTAATACAATTGATACCGAAAATTAATTTTGATCTTTAAAACCTAAAAGTCATGATTTTTTAGTCGAGGATTATTTATGAGGCTAAAGGTAAAACTACGGGGCAGACTTACGAAAAGTTACGACTAATTATTTAATGATACGACGATAAAGGTAAAGACTAGATCTTCACATAATAGCTAACGATTTAAAATATGAGTTAACGTTTGATAATTACCCTGATAACAAATTTGTTAGCCAAATTTAAAGACAAGTTTACACTTAATAGCTGTAACCTTACGTAAGCTTATATATAGTCAGTAACAGACCTGTAAAGGGTTGTATTGTTAAAACTTACGTAGGAGTTACATGTTATCTACCCTTTAAAAACGGTAATACGGTATGTTAAATTACTATATAAATTAGTAAAATTAGGTTTTTACTAGTTTTTAACCTATCAGTTGCACTTTAAATCTTACCTAGTAATAAAATCTTTATTATATAATCCTTATTTATTAGTGATATAAGAGAAAAACTTCGATATAGTAGGCATATAAATCAACGATACCCTTTTTATCGGAACGGCTGACTTTATGACATTGGAAAACAGACTATCGAGGACTTTAAATTTTAAAACGAGAAGTCAGTAATAATATTCACGAAAAATAATTTACTTAATTTTAATGGATTGTTAATTTGTATACTTAATATTAATACCGGCTTAAGCTTTCGCTAAAAACGTTAGAGCGCTATTTTTATTATAATCGATAAGATTAAAGAGGTTAAGGCTTAACGGTATTTAGAATAGCGTATACGGAGTAGTTATATTATCACTTTTTGTTAACCGAAAGCCTTTTATGATTTATTCATTATGGTATAGATATAAATACCAATGAATAAAGACTTTAATCGACTAAATAAAAGGTTAAAGTGGAAAATACAAAACCTAGACCGTAAAATTAATATAGTACCAATCGACTTTTTAAAGGCCAAGTTAATAATTTTTATAGACGGTTTTTTTTTATAAATAACACCGACTTATCTTTACAAATAGGCTTCCTGAAAACCTTCGTTAACAACAATAAGCGGGGAAATCAGTTTAGTATTATCGGCAATTTAATTTACTAAACCTTCATTAAATTTAAAAGGATTATACAGAACGTGTTAGCTTCGAGGATCTACAGCATAATAACGGGCTTTGACGTAGATATAATGTTATAGGAAACCTTTAACTTTATGACCAGGTAGGTAAAGATTTTCTTTATCATAGTAGTAATTTATACCGATTCGAGGAGTCTTTTCGAATACCTATTAAAGTTCGAAGCCGCTATTGAAAAGCGCTTAATAATCGACGTAATAGCACTTTGTAAATCTTAAGAAGGAAGGGAGATTAAGGAGCTCCAATAAATCGATAGTAAAGATAATCCTACAAATGCTATAAAGAAAGTTACATTAAATAAAGCCCTGAAAAAAATTGTTAATAGTAATAAGCTGACCATATGTATCTATGGTTACGTTAACCGACCTCCCGGAAAGCCTAAATTAATTAGTAGAAAACTGGAAGACTGTCAGGGAAATAAAATCTACGATGGTGACCTATTTAACTGGCATAGTTAAAATAAAGGCCTGTAAAGGCCTGTGGCAGAAAAAGTCTTTGTAGGAGTTAATAAATTCAAACCTCGGAACTACGAAACAATTAAGGTCAAATGGGGTTAATTTGAATGTAATTTGGTCTATTTTAATGTGGAATTGAACTGGAATTAACAGGGGTCTGACCAGTTGATGAGGAGGCAATTCAGTAGTAACCGGAAAATATTGGTAAGCCACATTAACATACACATACAAATTAAAAAGCCGCTAGTGTTGAAATAGTATTACATACAATATAATAGGTCAACTTTACGGTTAGTAAAGTTAACCGTACTACAAGTGTATTGCTTTGTGTGGACTTACCGCATTGGGTGTAAGTCGAGTGCAGTATACTACAATTGAGTCTAAAGCATGGGCCAAACAATTGGCCATACAAATTAGAGTGCAAACCGGCTAACGGTCTTCCAAACCTAGAACAATACATTCACTATCTGACCATGCAATACTACTGTTACTTCGATCAATCGAATCGATAACGTTGCAACGTCTAAGGCCTACCAACATAACCCGTATTTACTAGTAACGTAAAAGAAAAACTTTGGCGTGGTAGATATGTAAATCAACGATACCTTTTTCGTCGAAACGGTTGACTTTATAACATTAGAATAGTAAGCGATAGAAAACTTTAAGTTTTGAAATTACAAGCCGATAACGGCGTTAACGAAAGGTAATTAACTTAACTTTAATGGGTATTTAATCTGTATATTTAGTGTTAATGCCGGCTTTAAATTTTGATGAAAGGGTTAGGGCGCTATTTTGGCTATAATTAATAAAATTAACGAGGTTAGGGCTTAACGGTACTTAGAATAACGTACTCGAAGCAATTATATTGCTACCTTATATCAACCGGAAGTTCTTTACGACTTATTAATTGCGGCGTAAGTATAAGAGCTAACGGATAAGGACTTTGACCAGCTAAATAAAAGGTTTGAGTAGCAAATGCGAAATCTAGACCGCGGAATTAGTATGGTTTCAATCGACCTATTAAGAGATAAGCTAATAATATTTACAAACAGGTACTTTATAAATAACACCGACTTATCTTTACAAATCAACTTTTTTATAACCCTCGTCAACAATGATAGACAGGAAAACTAGTTTAGTATTATTGGTAGCCTAGTTTACTAAACCTTCGTCAAGTATAAAAGGATTACACGAAGCGTATTGGTATCGGAGGTTTACGGTATAATAACAAGCTTTAACGTAGTTATGGTATTATGATAAACACTTAAAATTATTATCAGGTAACTAAAGATTTTTCCTATACTAGTAATAATCTGTACTGACTCGAGAAGCCCTTTTAAATGCTTTTTAAAGCTCAGAACCACTAGTGAAAAACGCCTAATAATCGACGTAAAAACATTTCGTAAAGCCTACGAAGGGAGAGAGATTAAGGAGTTCCAATGAATCAATAATAAGGATAATCCTGTTAACTCCATAACGAAAGTATGGCTAAATAAGGCCCTAGAAAGGTTTGTAAATAATAATAGGCTAATTATACGTATTAAGGGCT
Source organism: Anisogramma anomala (assembly GCA_038502455.1). Taxonomy (NCBI): domain Eukaryota; kingdom Fungi; phylum Ascomycota; class Sordariomycetes; order Diaporthales; family Gnomoniaceae; genus Anisogramma; species Anisogramma anomala. The sequence goes on along the minus strand of JASMMZ010000002.1, from coordinate 15,851,589 downwards.
ATGTTAATAGGTCTTCCGAAAAGCTTAAATCATGTAATAGAGGATAGGGATATATTGGAAGATTAAAAGACTACTAGGGGATTGATAATGATTATCTATTCAAGTGGTATAGTTGAAGTGGAGGCTTGTAAAACCCTATGGTAGAAGAACTTTTTGTGGGAATCAATAAACTCAGACCTCGGGACAATGGAGTAATCGAAGTCACATGGGGTCAATTTGCATGTAATTGGGTGCAATCCAGTATGAAAGTCAATTGGAATTGATAGGAGCTACGAGGTCGTTATTTAACGTTAATTGTAAAAGATTGGTTAACCATATTAACGAGCGCGCATAAACTAAAAAGCCGTTAGTTTTGAAATAGTATTATAGACAGTGCAATAAGTCAAATTTACTAATATTAAAGTTAACTCTACTTCAAGTTAAGTGTATTTATTTGTGGAAACTTACCGCATTAGGTGTAAGTCGAATTCAGTACGCTGCACCTCATTCTAGGGTATAGGCCAAGCAATTATCCATACAAATTACTGTGCAGAACATCTAGCGGTCTACTAAACTTAGAACAATATATCCACCATCTGACCATGTAATACTACTGTTACTTCGACCTATCGAATCGACAACGTTGCAACGTCTAAATACCTATCGACAATTATTGTAAATTATAAATCGTGATCTAATAAGTTCAAAATACTATAACAACGAATGACAACTTCAACAGTAACTAATATACAACTTTTTCCTCCTATACAAACCTTTTAATTTGCTACAAAACTATTGAGTTTCCTTTAAATTACCAAATCGTTTAATAAAATCGTTAGCAAAAGCTAAAATGATCAAGTTGCAAGCATACAAACACGAAAATTCCATGCAGAGAATGGCTAAGTTTCGATAAATAGCTAAGTTATACTGTTTCTAAATCGTCAAGTCTCTATCCCAGTTAAATTAACGTTAACTTGCCAGCTAAAACGTCAAAATAGTTGCTGAAACCATTCTATTAAGCGCAACTAAAACCCTCTAATCCTCTTTTGATAGACACTACAACAAAAACCTAGGGGATAAAGATATTGAAGAAACTTCTACCAAAGAACACTTAACTAATGTCATCAACTAGTACATTTTCAAGTTAAATGTTGATAAAGAGTTTGACAAAGGCGCTCGTACCTTCCAAGACTTCAGTAAGGTTTTCAACGATTGAATCTTTAATATATTGAAAACAATTCAAAAACGAATGAAGATCAGGTTAAAACCAAAGGTTTGCAAACAACGGTTTTTTATTCCAAATAAGACTATAAACAAACTAGTAGAAACCCTCTTTAGATTGGTATAATAAGAGGATTGTCTTTAAACCCCCATATTTAAGACTATAAGCCTTAAGACTTACAAATATAAAGTAAAGACGTTATGAGTAATTACCAACGCTTTTACAAACGTTCTAAGAAACAACCTCATAATCCCTAAATAAGTCAAACCTTTCACCCCCCTAACGGAATTTTTTTATATTACGATGATAAGAAACCTGTTGATTTGTTGGGTAGTCTAATCTCTATCCAAAGAAATGCGTAATACGCACTTAGGGGAAAAAAGCATGTAAAGAAACTATTACCAATGTAGTATATGAGATTAATATTGATGAAATTCAGCGCTTAATTAAAGAAAATCGTCAAAGGCATCGAGATCATCATACGAATCCTCGATATCACCAAGGCAGTGAGGCATAACAGAGCGTAATAACTTAGTATACAGATGAGTATTAAAACTACAAAAGAAGGTATATATTGGTAGTGCCTTAGATTGTTGTAACTTTGTCTATTTAATTGGTCGAAGTAACAGTAGTATTTCAGTGGTTTAGTAGTTGATGTCTTGTTCTAGATTTGGTAGACCGCTAAATGTTCTGCACAGTAATTTGTATGGCCAATTGCATATCCTAGAGTGAGATGAAGCGTACTGAATATGACTTACACCTAATGCGGTAAGTTTCCACAAATAAATACACTTAACTTGAAGTACAGTTGACTTTACTATAAGTAAATTTGACTTATTTCACTGCCTGTAATACTATTTTAACACTGATGGCTTTTTAGTTTATGCGCGCGCGTTAGTATGGTTAACCAATATTTTCCGGTTAACGATAAATAGCAACCTCGTCAACTTTCCAATCCCCCATTAATTCCAATTAACCTATATACTAAATTGTACCCAATTGCATGTACATTAACCCCATTTGACCTCAATTGTTCCATTACTTTGAGGTCCGAGTTTATCGATTTTCATAAAAAGTTTTTTTTTTGGTTACAGGCCTTTATAAGCCTTACTAATTAAACAGATCTCTACTTTAGCCGTACCAATTAAATAGGTCGTTATCGTAGACTTTACTTGTCTAATAGTTTTCCAATTTTCCGACATATTCCTGACCGCCGTTACGTGATCTGAGCTTTCCAAGCGGCCTATTAATGTAGCTCTCAATACGTATAATTAGTCTGTTATTATCCACAAACCTTTCTAGGGCCTTATTTGGTATTGACTTTGTTATAGCATTTGCGGGGTTATTTTTACCGTTAATTTATCGGAATTCTTTAATCACTCTCCCTTTATAGACTTTATGGAGTATTATTACCTCGATTATCAAGCGCTTTTTGCTGGTGGTTCCGAGCTTCGAAAGATATTCGAATAGGCTTTTTGAGTCGATACAGATTACTACCGGTACAGAAGGAATCTTTAGCTGCCTAGTAATAAGGTTAAGATTTTCCCATAGTGTTATATCTACGTAAAAGCCTGTTATTATACCGTAGACCTCTGAAGCCAACAAGCTTTATATAATTCTTTTGTATTTAACGAAGGTATAGTAAATTAGGCTGCCAATAATAATGAATTGGTCGTCTTACTTATCTTCGTTAACGAGTGTTATTAGGAAGTCGATCTGTTAAGATAAATCAATGTTATTTGTAAAGGATCCGTCTGTAAAAATTATTAATTTAGCCTTCGATAGGTCGATTAAAACCATATTAATCCCGTAGTTCAAGTTCCGTATCAACCACTCGAGCCTTTTACTTAGCCAGTTTAAGTCCTTATACGTTAGCTTTTATGCTTGTGCTGCGATGGATAGGTTATATAATACCCCCAGTTGATACAGAGTGGCAATATATCTATTACGGGCACGTTATTTAAGGTACCGTTAGGCTTTATCCGTATTAGTCTTGTTAATTATGGCTAAAATAATACCTTAACCTTTTTGGAGAAAGTTAAAGCCAGCATTAACATTAGGTATATGGATTAATAATCTATTAAAGTTTAGTTGGCTGTCTTTTGTTAATGTCGTTATTAGCTTGTAATTCTAAAATTTGGAGTTCTTAATCATCTGTTATTTCAGTGTTATAAAGCTATCTGTTTCGACAAAAATGGTATCATTAATTTATATACCTACTATGCCGAAGTCAATTTCTTACGTTATTAATAAGCACAGGTCGTACATTAAAAACTTTATCGTTCGCCGTAATTTAAAGTGCGACTAGTAGGGAAGAAACTAATAAACATCTATTTTCATTCATCTGCATAGTGGTTTAATATACTGTATCACCGTACCTGAAAGGTAAATGATACGTAGTTCCTGTGGTAATTATAGCAATATGATCCGTTGAAGATCTGTTACTGACTGCGTATAGTTCTTAATTATATTACGGCTATTAAAAGTAAACTTGCCTTTCATTTTAATTAGTAAACTCGTTGTTAAAGCAATTAATAAACGTTAACTAATCTTCTAAATCGTTGGCGATTACATAAGAATTTAGTCCTTGACTTCATCGCCGTATTCTTGAGTGATTAAACGTAATTTTTCGTACGATCGCCCCGTGGTCTTACTTTTAACCTAGTAGATAATCCTAGACTTAAAGATCGTAAAGTTTAGGTTTTAAAGTTTAAAATCGATTTTCGGTACGAATTGTACAACCTCTTAAGTTAGTAGGCCTTCAATTTCGACCTTATTACTTTTTTCGAAAAATTTTCTAGAGGTTTTGATATTTTTTTACGTTTGGAACTTTAATGCCAAGTTTTCGTTATCCTTCTTTTTCCTGTTTACTTAAGCAATATTATAGATACGGCCCAGTATATATTCCTTCTTTTTAACTTTTTTCTTCTTCGGGAGTTGTTTGCGTTGGCGGCGTTTTATCGGCTTATTGATAACGAGTGGAGGAGGTTTATATTAGCTCGGTCGTTTGACTTAAGGGTTTTTATCGTTAATAACCCTAGTTCAAGGTTTAACCTAAGTAGTGCAGAAAAATATAAAACCGTTAGTAATTTTAATAATTATTTTGGAGTTTGCGATATCTAATATCTCATACTGGCCCTTTTATTTGCCCGGATCCCGTCATACGAGGACTTTACTTTGTAATAATAAAACAAGTACATCGATTGTTAAAGGACCGTTTCTGGTATTAAAGGTATTACTAACCTGGAAACGTACAGATTCCCTTCTTAATTCCCTTAAAGAGTTTCTGTAAGCCATAATACGTTTTTAAGTATTTGACGAGAGCGGAGATTTGTGAGGCGTGGATACGTTTTGAAGACCAGTAGCGTTGGCACTAAGCCGTTAGGACCTATAGTCTCTTTTAGGCCTTTTACCACTATTTATAGGCGTGCCTCCGGATTTGTAAAACTTCCAATTTTCAACGTAAGGATATTATACGCTTGGCAAAGTAGGGCGTATGATTTTTTAATATTTCTGATACTTTAGTAGGCTTTTAAAAGTACCTATTTATATTAAATACCTATTATCTTAGCATTTTTTTAAAGTTTCGTTGCTATAAGGTTAGTATCGATATCGTAGACAACGATGTTAGGTAAACTTAGGTACGTATTAATTTACAGTATCTTTAGCGTTTTTTACTTATCCTTTATCGAAAGGGGTTTTAAAAATTTGGCTTCGTGAAGAGAGGTTATGGAGTTAACGATTGAAAAACAGGCTTATTATCTAAATAAAACACGTTAATAAAGATTTCGTATTTAGAATCCTTATCGTTTTCTAACGTAAATTTAAATTTTCGAGGGGGTTAGATATATGTTTGATAATAGTGATCAAGTCTTTTTATTGGCTTTTAGGGTAGTATATTTTACATTTTTATGCCTTACAAACTTCAGGACTTTGTACAGCCTGTTAACGGCTGGATGGTTAAAACACTAGTATAATTAACGTATTTCTGGCTTTATTAAGTTTAATACCAATACTTTCGGGTCTTAAAAATAAAACTATAGGTATCTTTAGTAAAAAGCTAGAGGAAACCTTAAGCCTTTTTTAACCAAATTATTTACGTTAACGTCGATATTAACACCGACGGTCTTTATATCCTTTGAATAAAAAGAAGAAAGGGGCAGGAGACTTAAGGATATGAAACGTAATTGCTTTTATAATGGTTTAAACTATCTCTATCCTTAGTAACGATATTCATTTACCTGGTTTAAAGTTAACTTCAACCTTTTTAGTATCTTAATAGTAAATTTTAGTGGCTGTAGTACTTTCCCTTTGAAGTAATACGTACTGCAAATAGCTTTCTATTAAGTATCTTATTGCCCTTGTATCAAGTATAATCCTTTCAAACGTATGATCTGCATAAATATCGCGAAGGTTAAAGGTATATAAGGGGTTAGTAACTTGGTTAAGGTAAAGGTAAGAGTTTTTACCACCTAAACGATATAGGAAGGCGTAGTCGGCTAGTTATTAAGTCGAGTTGAGAATAATATTTTTATGTTACTTAATCTGTTTAGGGTAAATATTACCGTTAATTGGCTTGTCGCCTTTACAGTCTGCAATTGAATTTGAGTAATTTTGCTTAAAAGTAGTTAGTTATTATATATAATTTATTAATTTTTTGTTATTGAACTAGGTAAGGGGATGTCGAGTTAACCAATAGCTAAACTTACCATAAATTCAACATATTTTGCCATTATTACGACTATAATACTTACGGTTAACAGGTCTCCTTAAATATTAGACTTATTAGCGTTAACGTACTTGCTACCTGAAATTTTTAATTGGTGGGGTAGACTTTAAGTGTTAAAGGCGCCTATAGCCGTATTTGCGGTCGATGTAATTAAATACCATAAGGTCTTTTTTATCCACGTTAGGGAAATCGCCGGTTTAGGGGTACATATTAAGCGAATTTGGTATACATGTTATTAAAATGTCAAACGAGAAACGTAATTGGTTAAAAAAGACTTCGCAAGTAGTATCTGAACGTTGTAAAGCGTATTTGAACTCGCTAACACCCGTAACTACTACCTGTACCTACTCGCGAAGTGTGGCTTCACTAACGTACTCTTTTCTTATTACTTTTGAACACAATATTAAATTGTTAATTATCTGGTTAAGTATATCTTTTAGTATTTTTTCCTCTTCTTTCTTAGCTATTATCGTTGTTTACCTGGTACAATCCTAATCTATATACTATTGTGTAAGGTGAATATCGTATTTAAAGTATCCCTTGATACCTTTGTAAATCTAGCGAAATATAGTAGCTTGGATAAGGAAGGTTAGGTAATAATCTTCAGCGTATTTTATAAGAATTTCAGAAAATATTAAGTAAAAACTTAAAAAAGGAACCTTTATCTATTATAAATCTTTAAAAATGGTATTATCTTAGTATTGAAGAAGCTATCAGTTTTTCCGTTATACTTTTCCACTTCGTTTCAAATCTTGGCGAAGTCCAAAAGGAGTTTGTACTTAATGTTAATCATTTTGACAGGTTTTAGGGGTAGGTTGCGATAGGTATTTTAGTTTTAATTGGTATTTTCTGACAATTTCTACCTTAAAGCTTTCGAAGCATGGTATTAGGAGTAATTATTAGTAGCCTAGCCTAAAGGGTAAATTCATATGGTAAAACCTGTAGTAGGCGTTTGTATATAAGAAAACTTAAAGAAGGAAGGTTTTTAAAAGGCTTATCGATTAAATTGTTTAAAGGCTATAGGTACTTGGAGGGTTTAAAAGGCTCAACTATCCTGTTTAATTAACTAGTGTAAAGTGTTAACGGCGATACCTCTCACCGCCTTAGAGACCCTTACTTCACGCGCTCTTTTACCGCTAGAGACGTATTCCACGTTATTACGTGGAGTTACTAAATTACCGAACAGGTTAATAGGTTTTTCATTGCTAGCACGCAAAAAGGTTAAACTTAATTTAAGGTAAAGTAAAGGTCTCCTAAATCGCCTATGTGAGCGGCAAGGTTTTTTAATACATTTTCTTTTAGGTCGTAAATTTTAAAGGCATTTTTGAAGTTAAGTTAATTTAAAAAAGGGTTTCACTAACTTAGTAAAGCCCTTTTCTGGCACTTAGATTCCTTGGAGTTTCAGTTTAACTTTCAACCTTAACTTAATACCCTTTTAAACTTTTTTTCACATATCAATAGTCTAGTTGTAGAAAACGTAACGAAAGTTTCGAAAGGTGTGGGTACTGTGATTAAGTTCTTTGCCACTATCTTCCTTAACTATATAGTAACCGATGAAGTTAGTTATGTGTTCTTTAGTTGAGGTTTCGTTAACGTTTCTCCCTAAAGGTTATTATTATAGTATTTGGTAAAGGAAACTCCGAACCCCTTTATTATTTCTTTCGTTACGGGGTTGGAAATGGATTTAAAGTGATCTCTGGTGGTAAATATTTTAGTAGTTTAGCCTATATATGATGTGATGATTTTTAGGCGTGGAGACTTAGTATTTTGGCGTAAATTCGCGTGGGAACTTGGCAACTTGGCAAATTAGTGACTTGTCGTAAGATCGCGCGACGTGGATTTTTCGGCGCGACTTAGCAATTTTTAGTATTTTCGTTTAAAATAGAGAACTTAACGATTAAATTAGCATGTGAGAAATGAAAAGAGTAAAGTATAGGTAAAGGTTTTGTGTAGTGGATAAGGTCAAAGATTGTTTGTTATTATAGGGTTTTAGGCCGTGAGACTTAGTCGGTTTTTTTTATTTTCTTTTGTAGTAGTAGTAGTAGTACTCGTTATAGTACTGACTTAGCTATTTACTTACTTGCCGAACTTTAAGACTTTTGACAGTCAATCTCAACGTCTTTAAGAAAGATCTGTAGAGATTTCTTGGTGTTTTTAAGTAGTAATACCGTCGTTTATTTCTAGATTGCCGTTGTGGACTAACGCAACCCGAAAGTTTTTTCTATTTTTCTGTCGTTTTGAACTGGCGTAGTACTAATAGATACCTTTTAAAAAACTCTTTCTTCTACTCTAACCGCTGTTGCGGTCGTAAAGCGTAACTAAAAAGTAACTTCTTATTTTACTTGGCTCATTTGTGCGTAACCTAATAAGCATTGATCAGTGTTGGTAGAGCTTTAAATCGTTGTAACGTTATCGATTCGATTGGTCGAAGTAACAGTTGTATTACATTTGTCAAGTGGTAGATGTCTTGTTTTGGGTTTGACTGACCGCTAGCTGGTCTATACTGCAATTTGTATAGTCAATTGCTTTGTCCATACCTTATAGTGAAGTGTAGCGTACTTCACTCGACTTTCACCCAATGCAGTAAGTCTATATAGAGTAATACACTCAAATTGAAGTATAGTCAACTTCACTGAGAGTAAAGTTGACCTACTGCACTGCATGTAGTACTATTCCAACAGTATACCTATATATATAAACTTATTACGGGTTTTATTATAGGACTTTGCCTGTGGGATGAAGCTACTAATAACTATCTTTACCATCGGAACTTTCAAAGCCTAAAACTTATATTAATTATAAAAAATACTATCAATGATTAGGAAGAATAATCACGATTTACTTCTTAAACCGGTAAAACTAATCAACATTAATAATAAGCTTTTCATGGATTTCGCGAAGATTTGGAATGATATGCACAAGTATAACGTAACGTCTTACAATTTATAAGATATGAAGATAATATTATCGCTTAACATTTGTAAGTAAATGAAAGTTTAACTTTTAGGTCTCCACTCAATTTTTCCAAAAATACTCATAAAGTACGCTAAAGATTACTACTCAACCTTTTAATTAAAGTATTCTAGGCTGGTGCTTGGGATAATAGTCGCCAAGAATCTAGCTCTGGCGGTTAGCATACTCCTACGTCACTTCCAACTGCTCCTAAGTATACTTACACCATATGATCAACTATGTAATCGAGCCACTCTTTATTACTAGCTTTATAATAGCTTTTTAACAAGCATCTCTCTTTTTTCTTTATCAAGGATTATAATTAGTATCCGACCGCTTTAGATGATAGCTTTAGTCTAGTCTTTTTACATATAATCCTCGATATTTATTCTACAAGGTATTCTAACTACTCCTAAGTAGCTATAACTTAAGGTTGTATTTCTTAACCCTTTAAACCTAAAGTTTTCGGTTTTGATATAGTTTATCAACGCACACGTAGAGGAATAGCTCTAAGGCGCTCTAGTAATATAATATGAAAAATGAATTGTTAAATACAAGCGATTTTCAAAAACCTTATGATTGGAATTTATTAAGCGAGATTAAACTACTCGTCTATACGTTTTACATAAAAAGTAATATAACGCTAATATATTTTGAATGATCACACTAAATACCCGTGAGTATATAGAAGGTGTCAGAGGGTTTATTTTATCAAGAAGGTAGCAGGCGTGCTGAGTAAATAATATCGCAACCGTGCAAGTAATGATCAAAAGCCGTAAGGCTATTCAGAATGTACTAAGACTGAATACTTAGATTGAAAACTGAAGAGCTATGAAGGAAATACTATCTATGTGGTGCTGACCGTGTCCTTATATCCTTTATCTTTCATACCGTATTCAGTAGTGTCCTGGGTTGGATCATACTGGATCGCTATGATCCTCCGTTCTCTAGATCATCTTGGATCGCTATGATCCTTCATTATCCATCACGTGACTTTGCTTAGTCATCGTGGCTGACATAAGAGATGTTCCCCGCCTGATTTGTTAGACTTTAGGCTTCTCAGTGGCGCAGTTGCATACTGACCCGTTTCCTGACCCAACCGCTATCTGGGTTATGACAATATTGACCAAATTGATAAATATAATCCGCCAGCTCGAAGTTACTGCCGATACGCTTACGTCTTTGAAGTAACCCCTTACCCAAAATAGAACCGCTTTTATATTACCTACGAACGATACCAATGTCACTTTCGTGCTGCTCCTCGTTACGTGTAATGATCACACTAAATACCCGTGAGTAAATAGAAGGTGTCAGGGGGTTTATGTTAGCAGTAAGGTAGCAGAGGTAACAAAGGTGCAATATCAGAAGATGTTTGTTCGTACTATAGAATGATCATTAGCCGTTAGGCTATTCAGGTGTGTAGACTGAATACTTAGATTGACAACTGAAGAGCTATGAAGGAAATACTATCTATGCGGTGCTGACCGTGTCCTTATATCCTATAGCCTTCATACCATCTTCAGTACTGAGGCTTACCGGTGCTCACTGAGGCTTACCGGTGCTCACTAAGGCTCACCGGTGCTCACTGAGGCTCAGTGAGCACTTGTGATCTAGATAACCCTAACCCTGGAGGGTTGCACTAGTCTGGTGCTGACAAAGAGATGTTCCCCGCCTGATGTGTTCGACTTCAGGCTCTCGGTAGCTCAGCTGCATGCTGGCCTGTTTCCTAACCCGCCAATGTGCTTAGGTCATAACATTACGGACCGTATCGAGTTACCTAATAACGATAATAACTCCCCGGATTCGTGTCATTCCGATTACAATACCAACAGTTAAACTGATGACATTAACTATCAATAAGTTAAACGCAAACCACTCCACTAGTTAATTAAGCTATTTGGTGTTAAATTACGGTTTTCAATATTTAAGTTTCATAAATTCTGGAAATTGCGTAATGATCAGAAATATATTGATATAAAAAAACTATTTTAACATTATTTTCAATAGTTAGAGGGTATGGTAGAAACCTTTATAGAAAGTTTTACGTTTAAGGTGGTGACAGCGGTAATAATAATATTTCGCATGTACTATTATAATCTAAACGCGGCAAAAACTGTTGTTACTCGGTTTATAAACTTTAAATAAGGGGCTTGTAAATTATTTTACGTTTCTGAACATTTGGGGAACTTTATTAGTTGAGATTAGCTGTATGTTTTGAAAGTCTACCATTAAGCTCAACATTTTCAAAAAAGTTATTCACTTTACAATTATTAACATGTTGCTATCTCTCAATGTACCCAAGGAATATAAGGGCTGGGTTTCTGGCGCTTTACTTATTAATAAACGACTTTACAATTTTCATACTCAATATAGTTGTGTTATCTATACTAGAAATACCGCTAGTAGTGGTATTGTTCGTGACGGGATTAGTAATAGTAACACACCAACATGCAACAATCAGGGGTATTGAAACGGTAGTAATTGCAGTGTAGTTGGTTAACTATACCATCAAGTCAATTGAATAAACTGACCACAAGTTAAGTGTATTATTTAATAGATTGATTTTATTGACTATAATGTTAAGTACAGTATGTACCTACTTGTGACTAGGGCAAATACTAAAACTTTTCCACACAAATTAGTGTGTAGACCGGCTAGCGATCTATCAAACCTAAAAAAATACATACACTACTTAACTACATAATACTACTGTTACATCGACTACGATTTGAATCGATAATGTTACAACGTTGAAAAGTTTATTGGGCAAGGCCTATTAATACTGATTAGTGCTTATTAAGTTAAGTACAGATTGGCTAGGTAGAAAAAGAAGCTACTTTCCGGTTACGCTTTGTGAAAGACCAAGGTAGAAGATTTTCACTAAAGGCTTTACAAATTGCATCGGTTTTTACGGCAGTAAGTAGAAAAGACTTCTATGCTACGTTGAATTTTACGGTAGCCTGAAGGTAGCGATGGTATCTTTATTGAAAACACTAATTAATAGTTATCAAACTATGCTAAAGAAAGTTGACATTGACAGTTAAAGTCACAAATTGTTAAGAAAACGATTACCAAGTTACTAAGTTCTTTACAGTTGGTAAACGGCTAAATCGCTACTACTATTATTGCAAACCACTAATTCCAACCCCCTTACAATAAATAGTAACTTGAATAATAAACAACCTTCAACTTTGTTCTTTATATGAAGTTTGTCTCTCTATACTACTTCTTTCCCTGTTAATTTACAAAGTCGTTAATTGGATACATTAACAAACACTTCAAAGGTGCTACTTTAAGCAAAAAATGTTAAGAATAGCTAAATCGCGTTAAAAAAGCCACGTTGCACAACTTCACATCGAATCGCTATATTTCTATGCTCTTAAATCGACAAGTCTCCACTGCTCTCATTTCATCAAGATTTTCACAAAACGTATATCATTAATCGGATACATTACCAAAACGTTTCAATAGTAATCAATCAAAATAGTTTATAGACATTTAGTTAGAAACGAATAAGGGAAATCAAAGCCATAGGACCTATCTTTTTTAGGCATAACAACGAATTTTTGGGGAATAGAAATGTTAACGAAACCTTTCTAAAAATACTTAGCCAATTACTTCAACCAATATATCCTCGACTTAAACGCCGATAAAGAGTTCGATCTCGGCGTTTACGCTTTACAAAATTTTTAATACCTCTTTAACGAGTAAATAATTGATATGTAGAAAAATATTGAAATAGGTATTATAACCGAATTGAAGGTAGAAGTTCATAAACGAATGATATTCATTACAAACAAGATTATAAATAGATTAGCAACAAAATTTTTCAAATTAATATAATGGAATAATTATTCTCAAAATCCTCAAGTTGAAAACCCCCTTAAGACGAAGTCAATGACCCCCCTCAAAACGAAGATGAATACCACACTCAAGAAAAAGACGAAAACCCTCCTCAAAACGAAAACGAAGACCTTCTACAAGCCAAAGTCCTTCAAAATCCTTAGGACAAGGACCTTTCCGACGACTTGACAACCAAAATCCCCCCGAATACTCAAAACCTACCCTTTTAAGATCTTCAAAAGGCTAAGGTATAGGCACAACAAACGCCATAGGCTCATCAAGTCCAAAAAGCTGAGCTACAGGCGCCACAGACCCAACAGGTACCACAAACTCAACAAGTCCAAAAGACTAAGTTATAAGCACTACAGACTCAAAAGGAGCCATAAGCCCAGCAAATCCAAAAGGCTAAGCTACAAACACTACAAGCCCAACAGGCCTAGTAAATTGAAAGACTACTAAGGAGTTGGATTTAGAGCCGGCGACTTGATTGATTAGTACGGTTAATTTTGAGGTGTATACAAGTCCATAGCGTAAGACTTGCGTACGGGAGTTGATAAAGTCGGAGCTCGGAACCCTAGGGCAAAAGAAGGTAATTGGTGTCAATTTGAGTGCAGAATACACTGGAAATGACAGGGGTCTGACCGGTTAACAAGGAGGCACTTTAGAGGCTACTACAAATAATTGGTTGACCACACTGGTATACGTGCACAAAACAAAAAGCTGCAAGTATTTGAACAGTAGTAATTGCAGTGCAACCAGTCAACTATACTATCAAGTAAATTAACTATAGTAACTGCAAGTTGAGTGTTTTATTTTATGGGTTAACTATATTGACTATAAAGTTAAGTACAATAGGTACCCACTTCTAACGAGGGCACGAGCCAAGCAATTGGCCATACAAATTAATGTGCAGACCGGCTAGCGGTCTGCCAAACTTAGAACAATACATCCACCACTTGACCAAGCAATACTACTGTTAATTCGACCACGATTCGAACCGACAACGTTGTTATATCTAAAAGCCTATCAGGCAAGACCTATCAACCAAGGGGATATTATTATAACCACTGTAAATACTTTTCGAACCGGTATTGAATGGCGCGTTACCTAGGTTAATTAAATTAAATTTTGATGTTGTAAAAAACTTAGTTTATATCGAAGATGCGGCGCGAATGATTATCGGATTTAAACCTACCCTTTTATTTCCGCTTAAGGCTCGAGCGGCTTTAGCTCTCAAGCTAATACGGGTATTTACCTTACTATTACCGATGACATTGTCGACTTTTTAAAGGGAAAAGTATAAATTCTATATTCTATTGTATACAGAAGTTGATAGGACTTTAATTCAACCCAGTAACTTACCTATAACCTTTCAATAGCTTTTTGTTTACGGTAAATTTACTTTGTAATTTTTGTTCAAATATAATAGGTACAGTCACTTAACACATAATCAATAACAGGCCTACAATAAGACCAAGCAGTACTTGATCCAACTTCAAGTACTGAACCTCTCAACAGCAAAGGATGAGTAATTAACGGGAGATATAGATATCTCCAAGAGGCGCTAGTATTTACTAGTGCAAGTACTAGTATTAACTAGTACGGAGGATCAGCACGGAGATATTGCCTAGGCTAGTACTTACTAGCACGGAGGAACTAGTATTTACTAGTATACAGTAGTATTGACCAGTATAGAGTCCTAACCTTTGATTGGGATCTTTATAAGGATACAATTGATCATATATTAAGTCCTCTATGTAGATTCTAGAATAGTTGAATCTATAATCCTACACAATTTCTTCTTGTGAAGTAACTTCAACACATTATTAGTACGATTATACCCTACTATTTTAATATTTTACAAAATCTGTTTTATATTTATTTTTGCCCAGATCATAATTTCTACGTATTCCGGACCTTTTGATACCTTTGAGGAAGCCAGACAAACATCTTCAGAACGTGGAATTTTGTTTTTACCACTAGGAATGTCTTAAGGCAGTACCAGTGATGATGGCTCTCCTTCACAGAGGACTGTTATTGCTTTCGGCTCCTAAAAACGTACAGGCTCTTCTGTTTCTCCGGAGACCCTATCCCTTTGTTTCCTACGCTCCAAAGCTACTCTTTTTGTTTTGGTGGCTTTGGATCTTTAATATATATTGAAAAAAAGACGGAAGGCAACTCGTGATACCTGTAGGGCTAAAGTTTAGCAAGAAATTCAATTTATCAATGCTGATAATTCTGTTTATGAGAAGGCAAACGCTAGAGCTAAGGTTTTCAGTTCCCTAGACCTTTTAGAATAGGAAAGAATCAAGTTAGTTATCGACTTATACGAAAGACTGTCAGCTAAGTTTAAGGAACGACTTAAAAGACCAGTAAAGCCGAAACCACATAAATCGACAGGTACTACCATACCGATAATGGAGGAGAAGAAAAAACCAAAACCTTATTTTTAACGATGATGAAGGAAGGCAACTATTAAAGCTTAAGTTATAATCACTAAACGACTTTGAAAAGTTGATCTTTACTAATAAAAATATATATGAAACTGTAATCAAAGTCTGTGGTATTAGAAATAACTGTTTTGATATCTTGAAGGGAATTTTAAAATACAGATAAATATAATCTTTATAAAAACAAACTATATTCACTTATCTATACCTATCAACCATAGTCTTACAAAATCATTTCAAACTATACGTAAAAAAATCTAATCCTATAAAATAATTACTTTTTACATTACTTTAGATCTTTTAGCGCTTATCTTAAGTATTGAAGAACCGTGTAAAGCCTTTCTAAAGTTAAATATCATATGAAAAAGCACTGGACCTATCCACTATTAGGAACGTTTTGCAAATTTTTGCTTTTTACGCCTCTTGCAGTATTTAGCCTTGGCTTTCTTTATGATAGCGTTTGAAAACACTAAAAGGAGTTTGATTTATTAAGGCCATCAGGTTGAAGATATCAAGTATTTACTTCGGGTTTTAACCTAAATTAAGTTTGAGTTTCTATTATATATAGTCCGTATACAAAATGAAATAAGGAAAACTATTCTCTTGACACTACATAAATTATAGTGAAATTTTTAAGTCGAAGACCGTTTTTAGAGAGGAAAAGAAACGTCAATTTCTATACTCTAAAAAAACCGAGAAAAACAGTTTGTGAACTGTAATTAGCGTATTAATTAATTTGGAAAGAATTGTCTTATAGGATTTTACAAAAGCTACTCAGCATAGGTTTATTGGGTACTACATCTAAATTTATAGCCTTTCAATACTGGTAAATCTATTAGAAAGGAGGAAAAAGAGGAAATCGTTACAATTAATAACAGTAACGTAAAATAACCCTATTATTTGTAATATTATAACTTTGTGGTACTACTACCTATAATTGTGTAATCAGATATTCAATTTTACTGGTTTACTGCGTAAGACCCTGTATATGATCCTATACTGGAGAATTTTTGCTAATCAGAAGCCGCATCTTACACGGGTGTACTCGTTCTAAGTTATCTACTTTTAATGTCAAAGTCTCCACTTTTTACGTTAAGAGCCCCACTTTTCACATCAGTCCGCCAAAACGATTAATTAGAGGCTATACTAGAAACGGGTAATACTACCGTATAGGCCCTACTTTTAATGTTAGGTTATCAAAACTCAATATCAAGTCTTGTTCATTTACCTCATTCTATTACCTTACAACATGGTTTTATAATTAATAACCTCTAGTTTCGGGACTCTATTAAAGCTAATTAAGGCTTATATTACCATATTTTCAAAGACAAGAAATAGTTTCCAAATCTTGATATATAAATCGAAAAATACCCCAGATTACGAACATAGGATGGTATTATTCAGCCCACAAAGCAGTGGATAGTTTAGATATCAGTCAAGCCTAAAAAAGTTTCCAATACAATACTCTAACCTTCCACAACTATGTATATTATCCTAAGTGTATTAATAATTTGATTAGCATATTGAAGTTTTAAAACTTGGGCAGTACGGTTCAAAACTTAATTTTTACTAATTTTAAAATTCAAAAACAGTTGTTATAATAACTAACAACTACACTATCATTTTAGCCACGTCATAATTCTATTATAACCTTATCGCCAAATTTCCCACTAATTCCTTTGATAATTTCCTCTTAATTATCAGGTTTGGTCACACCAGCTTAAAGTTAATATAGAAATTACATTTATTGTTAGACGGCCCTAGGAAAAACTAGGAAAAGAAACGTTTCGACCTTCCTTAAACCCCCTATAAGCTTTCCAAAAACACTCGATAGCGATCAAACTTCCAATACGGTACCCCGGAAAAATAAGGGTCTATCTGAACACTTAACAACTTACTAGAAACAACTGATAGCCCAAAAGGTAAATGTTATAGCCTAATAACTACGAAGGTTAAATATAACTTTAGGGTTTGTAATACAACTAATATATATCATTATAAAGAACTAAAATCCGTTTGTTATATGCTAAACGAGATAATTAAACGTATTAGATATACCATAAACTACTTGATTCTCAACGAAGGTAACAAGCTTATTAACTATCTAATTAGGAAAATGTCTATTGACTACACCTTTACCCTCAAGTTCTCTTCATCATACACCGCTAAGAAGAACTACATTTCCAAAAGCTCTAATTGAGTAATATTAGAAAAGATAAGGATTAGAAGCATTGCCGGAAAGGTGCTACATCACTTATAGCCTTATCTATTTCAAAAAACTGTTGTTATAGCCAACTTAACGGTTAATAATATGATCAGGATCCAACACACAACTCTCTATAAGGGTCTTTACGATAGAGTAAAGAGATATAAGGGTTATAAACCCAACATTGATTTTTTTTTTACTCTCATCCATACTATTATCGTCCACATTCCGTTAGTAAAACGAGGAAAGAGTTAAAATATTAATCTAATGAAAAAAAGGATAATCTTTATTTTATAACCGTTTCTGATATTAAAAATCCCTAACACATTTTCAAGATTAACTTACCAAACTAGCCGAGAAACTCGACGAAAAAAATCGTCAGCACCTTCAGCCTAACTTTCTTTGAATATATCATTACAAGACCCTGAAGTCCATTATGAAAGAAAAAGATATAAAGACCATATAGATTAGTATCTTTTATAATACTACAACGTTAGCACTAAACTCCAAACCAAAAAGGAGTATTTGGCAAGTAATAATAAAAATAGTAAACAACTTACTGGCTAATACTATTAATATTAATATGGTTTATTTGGTACTTTAAATTGGTATATAAAAGAAATAAACAACCATAAAGGAAGCATTGAAATGCACAAATACTAACTATTCAAAAGACCATCCACAATAAAATACAGTGTTTACTATCTCTTAAAATCTTTAAAGCTATTAAAAGATATACTAACTACCATAGCCTAACCATGAAAAATTCACCAAAATGAAACCTAACTTTAAAGGTAAAATAGAAAGGTATAAGGTTAAGATCGTAATACGGGGATTCAAGAAATGGTACGGTATTAATTACACTGAAATTGTGAATGTTATCATATATCTCTATAGTTAGTAAGCGGTCACGCTGCAAGATTCACTCTTGCAGATTGCATAGTAAAGTTCTACTGCCCAAAAGGGAGATTAGCAGAGTACATAATAGAGTTACACTGCCTAAGTAAGAGCTTATAATCTTTTACTTGAGGTGTATACTCTCCGGATTCCTCTTCTTCCTTTTATCTATCTATCCATCTATTTTTAAAATGCTATATTTGTTGGAATAGTACTATGTGCAGTGAAGTAGGTCAACTTTACTTACAGTAAAATTGACTATACTGAACTATAAGTTGAGTGTATTGTTTGTGTGGACTTACTGCATTAGGTATAAGTCGAGTTCAGTACGCTGCACTTTATACTAGGGCATGAACCAAGCAATTGTCCATACAAATGACTATGTAAACCGGCTAGCAGTCTGCCAAACCTAAAACAATACATCTACTACTTAACCAATGTAATTCTTCTGTTACTTCAACCACGATTCGAATCGACAACGTTGTAACGATCTAAGGCTCTACCAACACTGATTAGTGCTTATTGAGTTAAACACAGATTGGTTAAGTAGAAGAAGAAGTTACTATCTGGTTACTCTTTACGTCAAACGACGGCTAGGATAGAGGAAAGATTTTTGCGAAAGGCCTCTACTATTGCGTCGGTTTTTACGACAGTAAGTAAAGAAGACTTCTAAGCTATGTCGGTATCGCTATCGATAACACGAAGAAATCTTTACAGTTTTTTTTTTTAAAAAAAAATATTAAGATTAATTGTTAAAAATTTTAAAGTTTGCCAAGTTAGCAAACGGTTAAATCTATATTATTACGGGTGCTACTACTATAAGAAGAACGATTAAGTCCACACGCTAAACAATTACTATTACTAGCAAACGACCTTCGAGCTTACTCTTTATAACAAACATTTCCCCTTAATTTACTCTTTTCACTTTCCCATGCTAATTTAATCCTTAAGTTTGTTGCTTTAAATGAAAACACTAAGAATCGTCAAGCCGCGCTAAAAATTACACACTACGCGACCCAACGCCAAGTCACCAAGTTTCCACGCGACTTCATGCCAGAACACTAAGTCTCTACGCTTAAGATCACCAAGTACTTCGCCTTATACGTCTTACACATCTTACATAAACTAAAACGTTAAAATAGCTACCGTAAATTCTTACTTTTAGGTCATTAACTACCTCACTTAGAAAGAAGCAATTAAAAACCTCGAAACAGTTTTCGCTAAATACTACAATCACGACCTTTAAGGATACAATATGGATAAAAACTTAACCGAAAAGCATCTAACCAATTTCATCGGTTGCGTTATTTTGAAACATAACGGTGGTAAAGATTCTAACCGCGTTTTCTGCAAATATCGCGAGTTTTTCGACAATTAGATTATTAATATATGAAAAGCAACTTAAAAGACCGTTAAGTCTAAATTAAAGGCTGAATTTAAACACTGAGGGATTCACATAACAAAGGAAAGCTTTATTAGGCCAGCGAAACCACTTTTCAAATTGGTTTAATTTGAAGAATGCCCTTAAAACCTACGGTCGTAATGAAAAGATATTAAAAAACCTTAACGCCCATATATACGTTACAGGGAACCCCTATTTTACCCTTAACTAAGTTAAAACTCTTTACGTATTAGCGATAAGAAACCTGTTAACCTATTCAATAGCCTAAAACCTTTACGTAATAACGCAAAATACGCCTTTAATGGTGATGAAACTTGTAAAACAAAGGCCGCCAACGCGGTTGGGAGTATTAACTTTGGTGCTTTACACCAATTAATTAAGTAATATCATTAGGTTCCTCAAAACCTTTAAATACTTATCTCCCCCCAGCAATTTAATCGATAGACCCTTTAAAAACCCTTACACGGTAAGTTTGCCTACACATGAAAGCCTATTATAATCTTTACCACAGGACTTCATCCTTCGGGCTATGCGACTCGCGATTACCTTGAATACCCTACCTCGAAAGCTTCGATTATTAAATTACTAGAGAACATTAATTAAAAATAGAATAGCTATTACAACCTGCCTTTAAAACCTAGTAAGATAATTAATATTAATTATAAACCTTTTAGGAGTTTCGCTATAATTTAAAACTATGTAAAAAAGTATAACGAAAAGCTCTATAACATTTTCGATACTAAAATAAAACACTTTTTAAATATTTATAAGTGGAGGAAGGTTCTTCCTTTAGATTTTTACTTACTATATCCCGGAATCTTTATAAGGTACATTAGGAATTACTACCTAACTTTCTTTATACGAGCCACCACGTTTCGCGAGATTTATAACGGTATAAAAAGTCACTTTAAATACAATGTCTACCTCGTTTAATACCATATTAATTTGGCTATTACGCGGTTAACAATAATAATAGCGAAAAAAAAAAGAGAAAGGATACTAATAAATTTCCTTAATTGTATACTTAATAAGTTGATATTGTATTAGCAAGTAATATGGAAAGCTTACACTAGCGATCTATACTTAGCGAGTAGGTATGGGCAGTAGTTGCGGGATTTAACGAGTTCGAATACACCCTATAATGCCTAAATATTACTTGAGAAAGCTTTTTTAACTAGTTGCGTTCCTTGTTTGCCACTGTAATAACGTGTATATCAAACTCGCTTAGTATGTACCCCTAAGCCGTAAAATTCTCTAACGTAAATGAAAAAGACCCTACGATAGTTAATAACATCGACTGTAAGTATAGTTATAGGTGCCCCTAACGTTTAAAGTCTGGCCTACCGGCTATAAACTAGAGGTAATAACTATCTTAGCGCCAATAAGACCAAAATTTAGGCGGACCTACAAAATATAAACACTACCATAGTAATAGTGTCAAGAGATATTAAATCTGTAGTAGATCTGGCTAATAGTTAACTTAGCACCCCTTCGACAAACGAAATAATAGAAAGGTAATATACTATATTTAGTACCTTACTACTTTGAAATGGGATTATTTAAACCAAATAATAGACTTTGAGGGCGACGAAATGATAGACAGCGATAATACCCTTAAGTAAATTAATTAATATAAAGACATTATTTTTAACGCGGTTCAATAACTAGCCGACCACGCTTTCTGTACCATTTAGGTGGTAAAAACCTTTACCTTTACCTTAACTAAGTATTTGACACCTTATATACCTTTAACCTTCGCGATCTTTATGTGAAATATATGTTTTAAGGTATTATACTAAACATAGCGACGACAAAGTACTTAAAAAAAGGCTATTCGCAATATGTGGAATTACGGAAGGAAAGTACTATAACTACTTAAATCAATTATTACTATATTAACGATGCTAAAGTTAACTTTAAATTAGGTAAGCAATTGTCACTATTATAGATAAAGGTAATTTAAACTTTTATAAAAATAATTAGGTTTCATACCCTTGAGTCCGTTACTCTGTACCTTTTTTACATGGAAAATATAAAAACCCTCGGCGTTAACGTCGACGTAAACGTAAACGAATTGGTGAAAAACCGCTAAAGGTTTCCCCTTGCCTTTTAGTGGGGGCACCTATAGTTTCATTTTTAAGGCTCGAAAGCAATAGTATTCAACCTAACGAAGCTGAATATACTTTAATTACACCGGTGTTTTAACCAACCAGCTGTTTACAGGCTATAAAAAGTCCTAAAGTCCGTGGAGTATAAAAATATGGAATATTTTACCCCAAAAATTATTAAAAAAACTCTATTACCACTATTAAACGTATGCACAAGCTTTCCGAAGATTTACGTTCATATCAAAAAACGATAAGGATTTCAATTACGAAATTTTCGTTAATGTATTTTACTTAGATAATAAGTTTATTCTTTACGTCATTAGTTTTACAACCTTTTTTCACGGGGCTAAGTTTCTAAAGTCTCTTTCGGAAAATGATACATGAGAAACGCTAAGAATACTGTAAATTAACACGTACCTGAGATCACTTTACATCGTTGTTTATGATATTAACATCAACTTTACGACGGCGAAGGTTTGGGAAAATGCCAAAGTAATAGGTATTCAGTGTAAATAGGTATATATGAAAACTCACTAAAATATTAGGAAGGTTAAAAGGGTATACATATTACTTAGCCGAACGTATAATATTCTTACTCTGGAAATTAAGAGTTTTACGAACCCGAGGATACGTTTACAAATGTGAGTAAAGGGCCTAAATGATATTATAAGCCTTAATAGCCTAGTGTTAACACTATTGGTATTTAAAGAGTATCCACGCCTAACAAGTAAATCTCTACCCTCGATAAGTACTTAAAGACGTGTTATAGCCTACGGAAAATTCCTAAGGGAATTGCGAAGGGAATCGATACGCTGTTATGTCAATAATACCTTGAACACCAGGAACAGCTCCTTGATAATAGAAGTAGTTATTTGACCATTACAAAGAAAAGTCCATATGTAACAGGAGCTAGGGAAATATAAAAACTTATATAGGATTTCAAGTATCAAGAACTCCGAAATAAATATTAATATTATTAATAATCAGGTATCTTTTTGAATTGTTTAAGTTAAGTTTTATTTTTAGGTTACTAACAATAAAGAGCCTTAGATTCAACAATCGAGCTAATATGAACCTCCTATACCTGTTATTGATAAGCTGATAAAACTTCGCCGGCATGGACGACCCCCGAAAAAAAAAAACGTTAAAAAAGAGGAATACATACCGGGTCGTATTTAAAATACTACTTTGGTAAATAGGAAAAAGAAGGATAATAAAGACTTAATACTGAAACTACGAATATAAAGAATTATCAAGAATTTTGGAAAACCTTTTAAGGAAAGCGACAAGGTTGAAATTAACGTACTGTTAACACGAAGGGTTATATAATTCGTACCGAAAATCGATTTTAACCTTTAAAACCCAAACTTTACGATTTTCAAGTTGAGGATTATCCACGAGGTTAAGGGTAAGACTACAAGGCGGTCGTACAAAAAGTTACGCCCAAGGGCTTAAGAATATAGAAAAAGATATAAAAGCTAAATCCTTACGTAATGACTAACGATTTAAGAAAATGATTAACGTTCTGTAGTCGTTTAGGTAGTAAGTTTACTAGTTAAAATTAAAGGTGAGTTAACCTTTAATAACCGTAATATAATGTAAGCCTATATGTAGTTAATAACGGATCTACAACAGATTGTATTATTAAAATTGTTATAATAATTATGTATTACTTTCCCTTCGGGAATGGTAATACGGTATATTAAATCATTATACATATTGTGTAAAATAAGCGTTTATTATTTTTTAACCTATGAGTCGTATTTCAAATTACGGCTCGCAATAAAGGTTTTAATACACGATCCATGTTTACTAGTAACGCAGGGAAATAACTTTCACGTAATAGGTATACAAGCTGACAATACCCTTTTCATTAAAACGGCTAGCTTTATAACATCGAAATAATAGGCAATTAAAGATTTTAAATTCTAAAACTATAAACCGGTAATAAGATAAACAGAAAACAGTTAACTTTACTTTAATGAATTGTTAACTTGTATACTTAGTATCAATACCAGCCTTAACTTTCATTAAAAGTGGTAGGTCATTGTTTTAGCAATAATTAACAAGACTAATACGACTAAGGACTAACGGTACCTTAAACAACGTACCTGTGACAATCATATTATTACCTTATGCTAACCGAAGGTATTACACAACCTATTTATCGCGGCACAAGTATAAAAGCTAAAGAATAAGGATTTCGACCGGTTAAATAAAAGGCTCGAGTAATAAATGCGAAACTTAGATCACGGGATTAATAGAGTTTTAATGGACTTATCGAAAGCTAAGTTCATAATCTTTATAGACGGGTCCTTTACAAATAATTCCGACCTATATTTACAAATCGGATTTTCAATAACCCTTATTAACGAAGATAGACAGAAAAGCCAGTTTAGTATTATATGTATCCTAATTCACTAAACTTCCCTTAAATATAAAAGGATTATACGAAACGTATTAGCTTCGGATATCTACAGCATAATGGCGAGTTTTAAAGTAGGTACAATATTATGGAAGACCTTTAACTTTATTATTACATAGTAAAAGATTCCTCTTATCCCGGTAGTAATTTATACCAATTTATAGAGCCTATTCAAATGCATTTTAAAATTCGGAACCACTAGTAAAAACGTTTGATAATCGATGTAATAGCACTTCCTAGAGCGTACAAAAGGAGGGAGATTGAGAAATGCCGATGGATTAACGGTAAAAATAATCTTACTAATATTATAATGAAAGTAGTATCGAATAAGGCACTATAAAGTTTGTGAATAACAATAGGCTGATTATACATATCGAAGGCTACGTTAATAAGCCGCTTAACAAGCCTAAGCTACGTATCAACAACTAGAGTTGTGCCGGCAGACTAAAAGATTGCCAGGGAATTGATAATATAGATTTGTTTAATTAGAACAGCTAAAGTGAAGGTTTGCGAAAGCCTGGAGAGGAAAACCTTTTTTTAGGAGTTGATAAACTCGGACCTCAGAATAATGGAACAATTAATGTCAAATAGGGTTAATTTGCATACAATTGGATGTAATTTAATATGGAGGTCGATTGGAATTGACATGGGGTTGGCAATTTGACGAGGTCGCCGTTTAATGCTAACCGGAAAAGATTGGTAAATTATACTGGCGTATACACACAAACTAAAAAGCCGTCAGTGTTGGAATAGTACTATGTGTAGTCTAGTAGGTCAACTTTACTTACAGTAAAGTTAATTATACTAAATTGCAAGTTGAGCGTATTGTTTTTATAAACTTACTGCATTGGGTGTAGATCTAGTGCAGTACGCTGCACTTCGTATTAGAGCACGGGCCAAGCAATTAGCCATACAAATTACTGTGCAAACCGGTTAGCGGTCTGCCAAACCTAGAACAATACATTCATTATTTGACCAATGCAATACTACTGTTACTTCGACCACGATTCGAACCGATAACGTTATAAAGATCTAAGGCCATACCAACACTATTTAATTTTACACTTACCTTTAGGATAACGTAACGGTATGGACAAACTTTACCAATACTAATTAGTGCCGATCCGGTCAACTACATTTAGCTTAGGAAAGAAAGGACGAACCTAATTCAAATACCTCTAACGGAATGTTATAGCGGTCCTTATTCTCCGTGTTTTAATGCTACGATTTATAAGAAATATACGTAAGTATGAAAAGACTGTAGAGTATAGTAACTTTAAAAAAAAACTATAATACAATTTTCATAACTAGGTTGGTGCTTTATCTACTAAAAGTTTTGCTATGCCACCATTAACTCGTTTGTCGTTTTGAACGTATTCAGGTACTCTTTAGAGAGCGTCCTATTACGCATTAGACCACGTAAGCCAAAACCCATTAAGTTTTGGACCCCTTCGCTGGGATCTATCCGATCTGAATGCAGCATCCGAACCGCTTACCAAGCACCCATCACGCACCTAAAGTACATTTTGAAACGCTTCGGTACATTTCTCGAGCGCGAAACACAACATTCAAAGCGCTTACTACACCATCGTAACTTGCCTTTACGCACTATTTCAACCTTTAAACACACACCTCCCGATTTCTCCTCTCCATTTACCCTACCCCATATGATTTTTTTCAACTCGCCCTATACTACACTGCTGGTTTCAATTGTTATTTACAACGTTTGAATTTATTAGGTACTTGGCTAGTATAACTCTTATAAAACGCTAGACAGCTAATTGAAAACGTGTTACTAGTTTGTGATTAGGCCTCATTTATATTAATTTAAATTGTTAAGCTTTAAAAGTTTCATTTGAACCGTTTCAAAGCAGTATACATATATTTCATTTACGTATTATACTCTCTGACTTTCTATTTTATTAAAATGAACGCTTTTAATATATGATTCCAAAAGTATAATTAACCCTATTTTTCGCTTTTTTACACCAAACCCTTAAATAAAATAACAACGTTCATATAAAGACCCCGTAACAAGCCTGGATAAATTAAGAGATTTTATAGAATTTAAATACCAAAATATAACGGTTCGAAAAACCGTTTTATAATTTGTTAATTTAAACAAGTAAAATAATATTATTGAAGAACTAGTGTAAAACTTGAACCTTTAGGCGACGAATATGTATGTCATAAACGCGATTTTTTTCTATTGAGGAAGAAAGTTCTAGGGGCTCATGATATTCGATAACTTCAGAAAATAATTCTCAAGGTAAACGCTGCAAATATAACATACGATATGTAATTCGATTTCTAAAGTATTACGGACGCAGCTACTAAGTAAAGAAATTAATATAATTAGTAGTAAAAACGGATGTATTATTAAAGATTTATTTGTCACAACCAAACTGGACGAAATACCGGATGGAGAAAATATAAAGATGTTGTAAGTGAATTTTTTGAAAGGATATTAATTAGCGGAAGGCAAAAAACAGATAATGAAAAAATGTGGAAAAACCTTGAAAACACGCTACGTATATAAAATTTAAGACGTTCCGAAAGACTAATAGCAGTCAGAGAAAAGAATGTAAAGATTGAGTAATAAATAAAAGAGGAGGAAGGATTATAAAAATTATTTACTACTTGAGTAAAATACGGTCCCTTAGCAAAACATATTTTTTTAAAAAGGAACATACAAACCAAACCACTCCCTACATATAGTTAACACCCCTCTCAACTATAATAAGAGCGACCTAAATAAGGAAACCGATATTCTAGAAGGAAAAATAAATGACGTTAAATAATAATATGGGTCTTATAGACCAATACCTACCAATTACGACTCCTACTACAATCTCCTGCCAAACCGGTTTCCTATTACTAAAAACAACCTTATAAAACTTACAAACTTTACCAGGTTATAAGATAAAAACCAAAACTATAATAGTGAACCCTACGATATACTCACCGAAAAAAATCGTGCAATATTAAACATTTATAAAAACCGAGATATTGAACCCTCCTAATTCCATTAAAATCTACCTAGTATTTTTCCCATAGAAGCTAGAATGTATTATATATATTACCTAATATAAGCGAAGACATTTACGAGATACTACACCCGTGTGAAAATGTACTTGAATACGGAAATGAATTATAAGCTATACAATAAAAAGCAAACAGAAATTATTTGCAAATCCGTTAAAAATTCGCGTAAATACCCTAACCAAATATTATTAAAGGCATATACCGCCCTATTGAAAAGTTTCAAAAGTGGTAACCAACTCGTAATCCAAAATATAAAGGCGATAAATTATTTTCTCATATAGTTATAAAACCTCGCCTTAAAAACTCAGACCTTAACATTACTTTATTGAAACAGAAAAAGAGTATAGGAAATTTTTATACGAATTTTACAACATTGTTTAAAACCTCGATACAACTAAAATGGAGTTTTGTATGAGCATTAGTAACGGGTAAGGTTAAATATAATGGTTAGTAAATAACTAAAGTAAACCTCGTTGAAATAATTTATCAAGTTCTAAATCGACAATGAAAAGTTTGCCTAAAATATAAGGAAAATGAACGCTCTAAATATGGCCATAAAACCGAAAAATATTGAGAAAAAACCTCCGAAAAGAAATGAAAAAGTAATTACAAATATGGGTACCCTTACAACCAGATACGAAACTTATTAAATCTATTAATAGACCTACAAAAATTATATAATTCTTCACGGGTTTCTAAAAACAATATATTATATACGATAAAATCGGTTATGAGTTGAATAATTATCTGGTATATGAGTAGATTAGAGTTAAACGATAATTTTAGGCCGATTACCCACCCGAATATCAAATGAAAACCAATTTTATTACTAATATAATCAATACAAAAGGCATAAAAATGATTTTAACGTTTACCTTCAAGAATATACTTCTAAAAAGGACGGCTCGGAGGAAAACGGGATTTATGTAACGATTCAAGATAATAAAACAGACCAACAAGTATTTACAGGACTACAAAACACTTTATTTATATATAGGGTAGGCTTGGATGGTGAGAACGAAGTATTAAAAGCCTATATGACATTGTAATTCACGTTTTTTAATAGGTATAGCAATTTGTTTTAGGGAATTATACCAAACAATAATTTAATAGAAATCTGAAACGTCGGAAAACGATAATTCAATGCTTTTTTTGGCGAAATTTCCCAAATTTCAACTCGACCGGATAGTAAAACAACGGGAAAATCTATTTCAAAAGAGTAATACGTCGTTAATTAACATAATTCTTATAAATATATGATTCGGACCGGTTAAATTTAACGTAAATAAACTTTAAAACACCATTTTATCATTATTAACTAATATAAAAAAGTTCTGAATTCAAGTTTGAAATACGACTAATTCACTCGTCTGCATTTCGGATAGTATATCCGTACCATTCCGTTTAAAGTTTAGATATTTGTGGTTTCTCCTAAAAGCCTATATAATTTGAGCCGTTTACCTAACGTAGTCGTAATTAAAAATGTTATACCTGATGGAATAGTATTGCATGCAGTGCAGTAGGTCAACTTTACTTACAGTAAAATTGACCGTACTGAAAGTTTATTACTTTGTATGGAGACTTATCGCATTGGGTGTAAGTCGAGTGCAGTACACTTCACTTCACTCTAGGGTACGGGCCAAGAAATTGGCCATAAAAATTACAGTGTAGACCGGCTAGTAGTTTGCCAAACCTAAAACAATACATATACCACTTGACCAATGCAATACTACTATTACTTTGAAGACCAATCGAATCGATAACTTTGTAACGTCTAAAGCCTACCAACACTAATTAGTGTTTTTTAGGTTAAGCACAGATAAGCTAAGTAGAAGAAGAAGTTACTTTCCGTTTACTTTCTACGGTTACAGCGGCTAGGGTAAAGGAAAGAATTTTGCGAAAGGCCTTTATTAGCACTGTATTAGTTTTACAACGGCAGGAAAATAGAAAAGACTCTTGGATTATGTCAGTCTCATAACGGAAATCTGGAAGTTAGCGATGGTATCATTATTGAAAACACCAAGAAATCTTTATTAATCCTTCTTGAAGAGCGTTGAGATTGACCTTTAAAAGTCTTATTTCGGCAAATTGGAAAACGTCTAAGTTAGTATTACTACGGATGCTATTACTACGGAATAACTGTTAAGTGCCTACGCCAAAAAAAACAAATAACTTTCGCACTTCACTACTAATAACGACCTCCGACCTTACCATTTACATCAAACATTTTCCCTTACTTTACTCTTTTTAATCCTTACATCAACTTAATCATTAAGTTCGCTGCTTTGAGCGAAAACACCAAGTCATCAAGTCGTCAAGTTTCCACACGACTTTACAGGAAAAATTACCAAGTTCTTACACCCAAAGATCACTACGTCACTCGCCCTACACGCCCCACTAAGCTCTACATAGTCTAAAACCTTTAATATGTTTACCGCAAGCGCTTAATTTAATGCTATAGTCAACTCCGAAAGGAAGGAAGCAATTAAAGCTCTCGGAACTGCTTTTATAAATTTCTACGACGAAGACCTTTGGGAGTTAAATATCGATAAAGGATTAACGGAAAAGTACCTTACCAACTTCCTCGACTACTATATCGTCGAGCATAATAATACTGAGGACTTTAACCACACCTTTAACAACTTCTGTAACTTTTTCAGCGATTAGATCTCTGATATATGAATTTCAGTTTTAAAAGGGGTCAAATTAAGGGTTAAAACAAAAATGAACGGCAAGGAGTTAATATGCCATTATAGGGTACTATGAAGCTGGCATAAAAATCATTCGACCTAGCTTTACTTTAGAAAAGCCCTTAAAAACTATACCCTAAGGAAAAAGGTATTAAGGAACTTTACCGCCCTCACACGCCATTTAAGGGATCTCCCCTTTACCTTTAGCTAAGTTAAACCTTTTTACGCGCGGGCGATAAGTATATTAACTTACTTGGCAGTTAAACACTTTTACGTGATAATGCAGAACACGCCTTTAACGGTGGCCAAGCGAATAAACCGAGGGCTGCTAACGCGTTTAGAGGTATTAACATTAGCGCTTTGCACCAGTTAATCAAATAAGATCTTTAAGCTTCCCAAAACCTTTAAGTACCTATCGCCCCTTAGCAATCCAGTCGTCAAGCCCCTTAAGATCTTTCCTTATTTACATTTACTTACACGCAAGAGCCTACCACAAGATTTTACCCCTCGGGCCAGACGACTGACAACTACCCTTAACATCGTGCCTCGGAAGCCTTAAGGCTTAAACCGCTAGGAAAAACTATTTAAAGCTGGGATAACTATCGAAACCTTATTCTAAAACCTATCAAAATGGTTAACATTAATTACAAACTTCTTACGGACTTCGCTAAGATCTGGGACAATATAAAGAAGTATGATGAAAAGCTCAACAACCTCCTTAATACTAAGATAATACATATTTTAAACATTTACAAGTGGATAGAGGTTCCACCTTTTATTTTTTACTTACTATTTTCCAAAATCCTTATAAGGTACATCAATGACTATTACTTAACCTTTCTAACCTGAACAACTACATTTGGCGAAGTCTACGATAACATAAAGGGCTACTTTGATGACGACGTCCACCTTATGTAATACTACACAAACTGGGCCACTACAAGGTGGGTAACAATGATAGCTAAAAAGAAAGAAAAATAAATACCAATGAATACGTTTAATTAAATAATTAAAAAGCTGATGTTATACCAAAAAGTAATAGGAAAAGCTCACCCTGGAGAAACTACACTTCGTCAGCAAGTACTGGCAGCAGTTACGGGCGTGAACGAGTTCGAATACGTCCTATAACGCCTAAATGCCACTTGCGAAGGCTTTTTTAACCAGTCACATTCCTAGTTGACTACCGTAATAACACGTACACCAAACTTGCTTAATATATACTCCTAAGCCGTCAATTTCCTTAACGTAAATGAAAAAGACCTTATGGTGATCAATTACATCGACCGCAAGTACGGGCGCCCACAACACCTAAGGTTTGACCCACCGGCCTCATACCAGAGGCAACAACCACATTAATTCCAACAAGGCTAAACTTTAGGCGAATCTATTAACCGCCAGCTCTATCGTCGTAATAGTAATAATAAATGTGAGATCTATGACAGGTTTGGCTGTTAGTCAACTCGAAACCCTCCTACTGATCGTAACAACAAAAAGGCGATTTACCACGCCCAATACTCTATTTATTCTAAACATAATTACTTAGATTAAATCGTAGACTTTGAAAGAAACGAGCCAATCAACGACGTCAATGATTTTAAATAGATTAAATGGTATGAAAAAAATACTACCACTAACGCAGCCCAATAATTGGCCGACCACGCCGTTTTATACAGTTTAGGTGGTGAAAACCATTACCTTTACCGTGACCAAACCCGTAAACCATTACATATCTTTAACCTTCGCTATCATTACGCGGATCATACGTTTTAAGGTATTATGTCAGATATAGGGGCAATAATTTACTTTACAAAAGACTATTCGCAATACGTAACATTACAAAGGAAAAACACTACAGCTAATAAAATCAAACGCTACGATATTGGTAAAGCCAAAGTTGGCTTTCAACCAGGCGAACAATTATCGTTATTAGTGACAACGGTAATTTAAACTATTATAAAAGCAATTTGTTCCGATTCTCAAGTCCCCTACCCCTTTTCTTATATACTTGAAGGATATAAAAACCCTTGGCATTAACGTTAACGTTAATATAGACGAACTAGTCAAAAATGACTCAAAGTTTTCACTCGACTTTAAGTAGAGGTACTGATAGTTTTACCTTTAAGATTCGGAAACAATGATATTAAACCTGACAAAGCCGGAAATATGTTAACTATACCGGCGTTTTAATCATCCAGCCTTTAACAATCTATATAAAGTCCTAAAGTTCGCAAAGTATAATTATGTAGAATATTTTACATTAAAATCCATTAAAAGGCTTTATTACCACTACAAAACGCATATCAAAGCCCCCGCTAAATGTAAACTTACCCTAAAAGACGACAAGGATTTTAATTATAAGATTTTCGTTAATGTATTTTACTTTAATAACAAACCTATTTTCAAGTCTTTAATTTCGTAACCTTCTTTTAGGGTGATAATTTTTCAAAGTCCTTATCCGCAAAAGATATATAGAAAACGTTAAAATTTTTATAAATTAATACGTACTTGAGTCGACCTAAAGTCGTTGTCTACGATACCAGTACAAACTTTGTTACGATAAAACTTTTGAAAAATATATTACAATAATAGATATCTAATGTAAATAGGTACCTGTAAAATTCTATTCAAGTATTGAAAAGGTTAAAAGAAGGCCCCTAAAAAAATATTAAGTGGCACGAAAATACTATTCCTAATACGGTCTAATAACTATCCAAACAAGACTTTCTATATCGATTGGGTATTAAAGACCCTTAATTTTGTTTTAATCAAGCCTTAAATCCCTTAAAAACCTTTAACCTTCGCAATCGTTACGTGGACCACACGTTTTAAGGTATTATTCTAGACATAGGAGTAGTAAAGAACTTAATAGGAGGCTATTCGCAATATATTGCGTTGCGAAGGGAAAGCATTATAGCTACTAAGATTAACCTTCACGATGTTAGTAAGGCTAAAGTTGGCTTTAGCCTAGGCGAATAATTATTGTTATTGAGGACAACGGTAGTTTAAATTACTATGGATACAATCACGTTTTACATCCCTAAATCCCTTATTTCTTTCCTCCTTTGCTTAAAGAATATAAAGACTCTCGGCCTTAACGTCGATATTAATGCAGACGAACTGGTTAAAAACGGTTGGAGATTTTCACTCGCTTTTAAGTGGAAGCACCAATAGTTTCATTTATAAGACCCGGAAACAGTGGTGTTGAACCTAACGGAGCCGGAGATACGTGAATCACACCGGAGTTTTAACTACCTAACTATTAATAGGCTATAAAAAATCTTAAAGTCTATAGGGCATAAAAATGTGGAATATTTTGCCCTAAAACCTATTAAAAAGCTTTTTTATTACTGCCAAACGTATGACTAAGCCCCTAGAAAATTTCAATTTACACTAAAAAACTATAAAAACTTTAACTACGAAATTTTTAGTAATTTGTTTTACTTAGATAAGAAGCCTATTTTTTGCGTTAATAACTTTGCAACCTCTTTTAACGGGGCTAAGTTTTTAAAGTCTTTTTCGGCAGAGGATATGTAGTAAACGCTAAGGATATTATGGATTAACACATACCTAAGCCTATGTAACGCCATTGTCTATGATGCCGATACCAACTTGACGGCGGCGGAGTTTTAAGAAGATGTAAAGATAATAGGTATTTAATGTATACAAGTACCTGTAAAAGCTTATTAGAGTATTAGAAAGGTTAAAAAGTTATACACCTTATTTCTTCGGGCGTATAATATCCTTACGCTTAAAATTTAAAGCTTTACGGATCCAAAGGCATGCCTACAAATGGCAGTAAAAAGCCTAAACAATACTGTGCGCCTTAATGGCTTGGTACTAACGCTATTAGTTTTTGAAGAATACCCACGCCTGACTAGTGAATCTCTAGTATTAACAAATACCCAAAAGCGTGCCGTAGGCTACAGCAAAGCCTTGAGTGAATTGAGGTAGGAATCAGTACGCCGCTATGTTAATGATACCCTTAACATCAGAAACAACCTCATAATAATCGACGTACTTACTTTGCTAATGTAAAATGAAATCCTCGTTTAGTGGGATCCGAGTAAATAGAAGGCCCCGTACAAGATATTAAGTATTAAAAACTTCGAAGTGGTTGTTAAAATTGCTAACGGTCTTATATTCTTTCGAATTATCCAGGTCAAACCTAATATTAGAGTTACTAACGATAAAAACCCTTAAGCTAAGCAACTGAGTCAATCCAAACCTCCTTCTTCCGTTATTAATAAGCCGATAAAACGCCGCCGGTACGGACAACCCCCGAAAAAGAAAAACGTTAAAGAGGAAGAATATATACCAAGCCGTATTTACAATATTGTTTGCGTAAGCAGAAAAGAAAGAATAACGAAGACTTGGCATTAAAGTTCCGAGTGTAAAGAATTATTAAAACCTTCGTAAAACCTTTTAAAGAAAACTATAAGGTCGAGATTAATGACTTGTTGACTCGAGGGGTTGTATAATTCGTGTCGAAGACCGATTTCAACCTCCAAAATCCAAACGTTACGATCTTTAAGTTGAAGATTATCCATGAGGTTAAAAGCAAGACTAGGGGACAGCCGTATAAAGAATAACGTTTAATTGTATAAATATACGTTAATAAAAGGAAACACTGAATCCATACATAATCGCTAAGCTAAAGATTTAGAAGATGAGCTAACGTTTAATAATCGTGTTTGTAACAAGTTTACTGGCAAAAACTAAAGGTAAGTTTAAGTTTGATGGCTGTAATATAATGTAGGCCTATATGAAGTTAGCAACAGATCTATAACGGATTGTATTACTAAAATTACAGTAAGAACTCCGTGTCATTTATACTTCGAGCACGGTAATAAAATCTATCAAATTACTATACAGATCAACTAAAGCAAAAGTTTACTAGTTCCTAATTTATTAATCGCATTTTAAATTACAGTTAACAATAAAATCTTTAATATGCTACCTGTGCTTACTAGTAACGTAAAAGAAAGATTTCAGAGTGGTGGGTATGTAAACTAACGATACCCTCTTCTTCAAAACGGCTGGCTTTGTAATATTAAAATAACAGGCGATTAAAAACTTTAAGTTTTGGAATTAGAAACCGGTAATGACGCTGACGGAAAACAGCTAACTTAACTTTAATGAATCGTCAATCCATATACTTGGTGTTAATACCGGCCTTAGCTTTCGCTAAAAATATCAGGGCGCTATTTTGGTTACAATTGATAAGACTGACGAGGCCAGAGCTTAATAGTACTTGGAATAACGTGATTAAGGCAGTTATATTACTACTTTATGCTAACCAGAAGCCTCTTATAACCTATTCATCGCTTTATAAACATAAAAACCAAAGGATACGGACTTTGACCGGCTAAATAAGAGGCTCGAGTCTCAAATACGAAACTTGCGCCGTGGGATTAATATGATTCCAATCGACTTTTTAAAGAATACGTTAATAATATTTCTGGGTTCTTTATAAACAACACCAACTTGTCTTTACAAATCGGCTTTTTGATAACCTTTGTTAACGAAGACAGACGGGAAGAGCAGTTTGGTATTATCAGCAACCTGATTTACTGGACCTCCGTCAAGTGTAAGAGAATTAATTATACGAAGCGTATTGATATCGGAGGTCTACGGTATAATATCGGGCTTTAACGTAGGTATAGCACTGTGAGAAACCCTCAACATTATTAACAGAAAGCTAAAAATTCCTCCTATTCCAGTGGTAATTTGTACCAACTCAGGGAGCCTTTTCGAATACATTTTAAAGTTCGGAATCACTAGTGAAAAAGGCTTGATAATCGACGTAATAGCACTTCATAAAGCCTATGAATGGAGGAAGATTAAGGAATCCCGATAGATCGATAGCAAAGGAAATCCTGCAAATACTATAACGAAGGCAGTGTCAAATAGAGCCCCGAAAAGGTTTGTAGACAGCAATAGGCTAATTATACGCATCGAGAGCTACGTTAATAGGCTGCCCGGGAAACCCAAATCACGTAACAGCGGATAGGGATGTACTGACAGACTGGAAGATTACTAAGGGATTGATAATGGTAATCTGTTTAAGTAATATAGTTAAAGTGGCAAGGTTAA
Organism: Anisogramma anomala; assembly: GCA_038502455.1. Taxonomy (NCBI): domain Eukaryota; kingdom Fungi; phylum Ascomycota; class Sordariomycetes; order Diaporthales; family Gnomoniaceae; genus Anisogramma; species Anisogramma anomala. Next base: position 15,815,548 of record JASMMZ010000002.1, on the reverse strand, counting down.
AGTAGAGGCTTACAAAAGTTTGCGGCAGAGGAACTTTTTATAGGAGTTAATAAACTCGGACCTCGGGGCAACGGAGCAACTAAGGTTAAATAGGGTTGATTTTTATGCATTTCGGTACAATTCAGTATGAAAATCAATTGGAATTGACAGGGGTCTGACCAGTTGACAAGGAGGCAATTCCGTGGTAACCGGAAAAGATTGGTTAGCCATACTGGCGTGCGCGCACAAACTAAAAAGCCGTTAGTATTAGAATAGTATTACATATAGTGAAGTAGGTCAACTTTACTTGCAGTAAAGTTGACTATACTGAACTGTAAGTTAAGTGTATTGCTTTGTGTGGACTTACTACATTGTCTATAAGTTGAGTATAGTACGATGCACTTCTCTTGAGGGCACAAGCCAAAAAGTTGACAATACAAATTACCTCGCAGACCAGCTAGCGGTCTGCCAAACCTAGAACAATATATATACTATCTGACCACGCAATACTACTGTTACTTCGATCAATCGAATTAACAATGTTGCAACGTCTAAAACCCTACCACCAAAATTATTATTTGGTGCGTATTACTAATCAAAAGTAGTGCAAAATCAACAATAAGCCTATACGAGTCATTTTACCACAAACTTCAAAAGACTATTGTTTAATTTGGTTGTGGTAACATATTGACTTACGAATAAAATAGAATTAATTCTTATAATCAGAATATAATGATGAAAGTCCAAATATAGTCTTTTTAAGTAGGAAAAATCACTTCAAAACATCCCTAAAAGTTGCCATCAATTTTGAGGAGAAAATAGAGATTAGGGTTAGAATGATACAGGTGTAGGTATTATCATAGGAATTTCTGAAGTTTATCGAAAAAATAATTTTATGTAGGCATCAAAACGATTTTCGTGTATTGCGTGAAATTCTATCGTTTAACACGGTTTTCTACTTGAAAACTTCCTTCATAATGACTCCGGATGAGTGTATCAATTTTGAATGTTTATAGAACATTCGATAGTTAAGCGAAGTAAGGTATGATTATCTTGAAAAATATATTTACTTCTTAGTAAGTTTTTTATACCTATAAATTTGGGTTTCATGATAATTTACGAATGCTTTTACTCGTTTTCCATGTGTAGAAAAATCTGGGACCATTCATATAAAAATTTAGTGATTTTATAAATTGGAATTTCATTTTCATTTAGGATTTATCATCGGACAAAAATGAGCCTTTTCGCGAAAACCTGGTGAGTATCTTCTTCAAATAAACGAAGTGTTCTTTCATCGCATCACAGAAAATGATCATAAAGTCTATAAAATATTTACAAAAACAACGAAAAAATTGAAACATACAATCTATGTATCTCTATACATGAAATGCTAAATTTAGAAAACCTATGAAACATAATTTAAAGCATTCAATCATCGATAGCTAATTATAAAACAACTATTCCATGAATTTAAGTCTACAGGTAGTTAAACAAATCTTTATCATATCCACTATAAAAATGTATTGTTTTCCATTCTAAAATTCGATAATTTAGCTTTTAAGTAGTAAAAGATGGATATCCTAAATACTTCATTTTTCAGTAGCTTATTGTATACTAAAAGAAATATATTAATTATTTTACATAAAACTCCAAATAACTAAAACTGATGAGGTAAAAATTAAAATCTTATTAAAGTATTCCATACGGTTTTGCTCGTAAAGTTTGTCGAGTTATTTGTTGAAAAGATAGTTATCACTTTTGAAAACCAGACCAGAGTGACAATTCAACTTAACATATTACCAACCTTTTACTAAATTAATATCCTTACATACTTTAGAAAATTGTTTATAAATTTTTTAAAACTGTAAGGTTTTTCTTCCATCCATAGCGTGAATATAAGTACCTTAAAACCTCTGAATTATAGGTATATTATAACTAGTGTTTATGTTGAATAAATGAGGTAATATGGGAAAAATGTTGTTGTTCAACTGAAATTTGTTAAAATTAAATTTAGTTGTTTCCAATAACTTATAAACAATAGTAACAGTAAAAGAATGTGGTGACATTGGATCGCTTGGAGTTTTGTAAATGATTATAAGTCGTATAAAATCTATGTGAATAATATAACGATTTAATTTGAATTCAGATTTTAACGCAGGAATCGGCGCCTTAACGTTTATGATTCCAAAGAATACAAAACTCACTGAATAATACCACAAAGCAACTGTCGAAATCTGCGTCACCAACGAAACTTTTATCGATAATCTATTGACTTAAATCATTATTTGAAAATCGTTATTCCAATCGGCTTCAAAATATACGGAATTCTTACATTCGACTATTATCCAGAATTCAATACGTTTATAAAATTTGACAACTGGTTCAACTAAGCTGTTTAATGAAATAACATGTGTTGTAATAGAATTTACAATAGAATTTAAAGCCACGAAATTCAAAAAGTAAATATTAAAAATCGTTTCTTAGGAAAATCAATAAATTTTACGGATACCTCAATTATGAAGCCTGGGTCTATAGCTATTTTAGTTTGAATATTTACATTGCGGACTATTAATTTGGATGAAATTTTGTAAATTATAACCGGCATTCCCAATTTATTCCCCTGAATAAAAAAAATACGTTTCGCAATATAAAAACATTAGCCCTACGAGACTTCAGTCAACTATTTATAAAAAAAATAAGTCAATTTTCAGCTGGTCAATAGCCTTAAAGCTCTAACTACTCTATATCCAAAAGCCTAAAATATCTATATAAATTTAAAGGTTGATTTAACTAGCGGTTCTATAACACCGGTAATGATATCGCGATCGCTAAAAAGTAAATATCGACGAAGTCTTTTTCTATACCGATATAAAAAAATATTATCATATTTTCGTCTTTATCGGATACATTTTTGAAACGGTAAAAATTATTCACAAATATAAATAACTTCCTATAACTATAACAATGACATTATTTCTATTACAAAAAACTACTTTATTCAACTTTTTCAGACTATCAACAATATCATTATTAATAGGAGTATCGGCTTTTCGCAAGCGATTATATATTTTTCGCAGGAATACTAAGTAAGGATCCAAGTAAATTCTTAAGGTTAACAAATAACTAGTTTCGTGAGTTTAATAGTGCAAGGAAAGAATTTCTAAAAAAAAATTATTTAGTTTGAAATTATGTTAAACAATCAAGTTGCCTACGGGAGCTTTAGTCCTCACTGACTAGACTTTCTCTAAGTACACAAAGAAACTTCATCAAAAGTCCTGAAAAAACTACGTAATCTGTTTATTATCGGTTTCAGACCTTACTTTACAATTACAAATACGCCAACAATGAAATCCATGTTAATGGCTACGATTTGATGGAGAGGCTTCACGGTTTCGCTAACAATCTTTATGGTCTCATTTTCGCGGACAATCGTCTCGGTCTAGAGAACGATAATCTCCATTTTTGGTTTCAGTCTCGCACGCGAAGACTATCCTCGCAACGTTACCGATTATTATGATACTTATTTCCTTTTCAATTTTGATAACTATTATTAATTTAAGTCCAATCGTACATTTAATGCCAAATATAACAAATATAGGTATAAAATTTACAAGGATTATTAAATTCCCAGCGAAAATCGTAACGTTGTTTGATTTTATCCAAAAAATAAAACGGTAAAACATGAATTGATGATTTGTAATAATAGGTAAAATTATTTTACTTTCCTAATCTTTGGTTATATATTTTAGTATCGTTAAACAGTGATTTAAAGAAGGAAAATATTGATTCATGTGGAGGTTGAACGTAAATCAAACTTCCATTATAATGCCTCTCTAAATTTCATTATACAGGTTTAAAGTCTCAATAACGCGAGTAGGTTTTATCTTGATCTAAATATACTTTTACTTCATATTTATTATCTAAGAAATTCTGAAAATAAAAGATGTAATTACTGTATTCGTTAGTAGGACTTTAGACGTTGCAACTTTCTTGATTCGATTGGTTGAAGCAACAGTATTATTGCATGGTCAAGTGGTGGATGTATTGTTATTTGTTTGGCAGACCGCTAGCTGGTCTGCGCAGCAATTTGTATAAACAATTGTTGGGCCCATGCCCTAGTGTAAAGTAGGCGTATATTATACTTGATTTGAAGCTAATATAGTAGGCCCACATAATGATACACTTAACTTGAAGTCATTATAGTTAACTTTACTGTAAGTAAAGTTAACCTACTTCACTATAATTACTACAATTTTAATACTGGCGGCTTTTTATTTTTGTGCCTGCACGCTAGTGTGGTCGACAAAAATTTTCCGTTTACCACTGAATTTAATCATTATTAATTATCTAGACTTCTATTAACTCCAGTTTACTCTCGTAGTCAAATTGAACCCGTTTACACCTAAATTGATCCTATTTTCCTTTAATTTTCCTACGGTTCCGAGATCTGACTTTATTGATTCTCATAAAACATTTTTTTCACTATAGGCTTGTGAAAACTTCTAATTTAGCCGTGCCAATTAAAATAGTCGTTATCTTTAGTTCCCTGGCAGTTTTCCAGTTTTCCAGCGTATTCTTGTCTGTCAGCACGTAACTTGGCCTTATCAAGTTGCTTATCAACGTAGCTCTACATACATATAGTTAGCTGATTGCTGTTTATAAACCTTTCAAGGGCCTTGTTTGGTGACTATTTCGTTATAACGTTAGTAGGATTTTCTTTTTAATCGATCCATCAGAACTCCTCGATCTACTTGACTTTTTAGGCTTCATAGAATTCTATTACGTCGATTATCAAGAGTTTTTTTACCGGTTGTTCCCAGCTTTAAAAGGCATTTGAATAAGATTCCCGAATCAGTATAAATTACCACAGGAATAAGAGAAATCCTTTACTTTCTTGTAATGATATTTAGGGTTTCCTCTAGTAATATGCCTATATGAAAGCAAACTATTATATCGTAAACCTATAAAGCTAATACGTTTCGTGGGATATTTTTGTATTTGACAAAGATTGAATAAATCAGGATAATAATAACACTAAACTTATTTTCTCTCCTGTCTTTATGAACGAGGGTTATTAGATAGCCTATTTGTAAAGAGAAGTTTGTCTTGTACAAAAGAGCTTTTCGTAAAGATCATTAATTTAGCCTTCAACAGTCTAATTAAAATTATATTAATCCTTCGGTTCAAGTTTCGAATCTGTTATTTAAGCCTCTTACTTAACTGTTTCAAGTCTTTATTAGTAGGTTTTATATTCGTATCGTAATGAATAGGTTGTGCAAAGCTTTCAGTTAGTATAAGGTGGCTATATAGCTATTACGAACACGTTTTTTCAATTACTGTTAATCTTTGACTACGTTAGTGTTATCAATTATGGATAAATTAACGCCTTAGCCCTTTTAGCGGAACTTAAAGCTAGTATTAACATTAAGTATACGGATTGATAATCCGTTAAAGTTAAGTTGATTGCCTTTTGTTAACGTTATAACCGGTTTATAATTCCAGAACTTGGAGTCTTTCATCGCCTATTATTTAAGTACTATAAAAACAGTCGTTGCAACAAAAAGGATATTGTTAATCTATATACTTAAAATACCAAAATCCTTTTTTATACTATTAACAGGTATGGATCGTATGTCGAAGACTTTATACCTAGTAGTAACTTGAAGTACGATTAATACGTTAAAATCCAAAAGATAACTGTTATAGTTAGTCTGTACGATGGCTTAATACATCGTATTAACGTTTTTAAGAGGTAGGTGGCACGCAGTTCCTATAGCAACTCTAATAAAACGATCTGCTATTAGTCGGTTGCTAACTACATATATACTTTCGTTATATTTTAGCCATTAAGTATAAACTTACCCTAAGTTTTAGCTAGTAAATTTTCTATTAAAGCGACTACCAAACGCTAGCTGATTTTCTGAATCATTTGCGACCACGTAAGGATCAAGCTTTTGCCTTTATCACTATGTTCCTAAACGATTAAGCGTTGTTTTAAGAAAGGCCGCCCCGTAGTCTTACCTCTAACCTCGTATATAATCCTTAACCCAAAGATAGTAATATTTGGGTTTTGAAGGTTAAAGTCAATTTTGTGTATAAATTATACAACTCGTCGAGTTAACTAGCCATTAATTTCAGCACTATCACTTTTTCTCCCAGGTTTGTCAAAGTTTTTAATAATAACTTGTGCCCTAAATTTCAATACCAAGTCTTCGTCGTCCTTTCCTTTTCTATTTACCCAAACAGTATTGTAAATACGACCTGATCTTTATTTCTCCTCTTTAACATTTATCTTTTTTGGAGGTTGTCCACGCTGATAGCGTTCTATCAGCTTATTCATAACGGGTAAAAAAGGATCGTGTTAACTGGATCGTTTAACTTAAAGGTTTTCATCTTTAGTTATCCTACTATAAGGCTTAATTTTTGTAGTGTGAAACATTAAGGGACCGTTATTAGTTCAAACAATTATATTAAAATTTAAGATACTTAAAGCTTTGTGTTAGCTTTTTCATTTACCCGGCTGTCATAAGTACGTCAATAATCATAGAGCCGTTTTTGGTGTTAAAGACGTCTTCAATTTGACGGTGTGATGATTCCTTACCCAATTTCTTTGTTACTTTACCGTAGGCCACAACTTGCTTTTAGGTGCTTGCTAAAAGCGGAGATTTACGCGTCAGATATGGTTATGCCCTAAAGACTAATAGCGTTAATACTAGGCTGTCAAAGCCTACAAATCATTTAGGCCCTTTATCGCTATTTAAAGACGAGCCTTTTAATTTTTGAATCTCTTAATCTTTGGCGTAAAGATATTGTATACTCGGAGAAGTAATACGTATACCCTGTTGACCTTCTTAATACTCCAGTAAGCCTTTACAGGTACCTATTTATATTAAATCCTTATTATTTTGGGATTTTTCTGGAATTCCGCCGCCGCAAAGTTGATGTTAATGTCGTAAACAACGACTTTAGGTAGGCTCAAGTACTTATTAATATATAGTATCTTTAAAGTTTCCCATGTATTCTTTACCCATTAAGATTTTTAAAACTGAACTTTGTAAAAAGAGGTTACAGAGTAAATAATGTAAAAGACAGGCTTATTATTGAAATAAAATAAATCAATAAAGAACTCTTGATAAAATTCCTTATCGTCTTTTAGAATAAATTTAACTTTTTGGAGGGCTTAAGTATATGTGTAACAGTTGTAATAGAGCTTTTCGATAGATTTCAAAGTAAATTATTACGTATCTTATACCCTACGGACTTTGGGACTTTATATAGCCTATTAACAACTAGATAGGTAAAGCGCTGGTGTAGGTAAGGTAACTTTTTCTCCGTTAAGCTTAATACCGTTACCCTTAGGATTTAAAGATAAAAATATAAGTACCCCTACTTAAAAACAAGGGAAACCTTTTAGCCGTTTTTAACCTACTTATCGGCATTAACATTAACATTACCGCCCAGGGTTTTTATATCACTTAAGTAAAGAATTGAAGGGGTAGGGGACTTCAGGATATAAAACTTATTCGGTCTAATAAGAATCTAAATTACCGTTATCCCTAATAATGATAGTTGTTCGCTTAGACTAAAGCAAACTTTGGCTTCATTAGTATCTTAAAGATTGATTTCGGTGACTGTAATACTTTCCCTCTGTAATGTCACGTAGTATGAATAGCCTTCTATTAAATACTTTGCTACCCCTATGTCTGACATAATATCATAAAACGTATGGTCCGCGTAATAATCGCGAATATTAAAGGCATATAAGGGGTTAAGAGATTAATTAGGGCAAAGGTAAAAGCTTTTATCACTTAAGCGGTACAGAAAGGCATAGTCAACTAGTTATTAGGCAGTATTAGAAGTAATATATTTATGCCATTTAATTTGCTTAAGGACATCGTCGCCGTTAATAACTTCTTTATTTTCGAAGTTTACGATATAATCCAAGTAATTTTGCCCGGAAATAATATGATATTTGTAGATATTATTATATATCACTATAGTTAGTATACGTAGGGATTATCTTGAAAGGCATATGACAGTGCATCACGTTGCAAGGTGCACTCTATCAGAGTACATGATAATGTGTCACGCTGCAGAATGCACCCCTTATTTCACTACTTAAAATGGAGATTAGCGAAGTGCATTTCAGAGTACCACGCTCTAAGTGAGAGCTTATAAGCTCTCACCTAAGGCGTTCACTCTCTGGATTCTTCTTCTCCCTTCTTAATCTAACTCATCTATCTTCACTACTATAATAATAATCTTTATGATTACTCTTCTACTATTTTACGTTCAGGTGAATAAGCAGAGACCTTACCGATAATATTAGATATAGTATATTACCTATTTATTATTACGTTTGGAAAAGATTAGCGAGTCAATCAATAGCTGCATTTGCCACAAATTCAATATCTTTTACCACTATTACGAAGAAAGTTTTTGAAGTTACCAAGGCCACTTAAATATTGACTTTATTAACGTTAGCATAGTTATAACTTCTAATCAAACGGTATTAGACCAGATTTTAAACGATAAGGGCGCTCATAACCGTATTTATGGTCGACTTTATTAACCACCGCGCGGTTTTTTTCTTTTACATCGTGGAAATTATTAACTTAGGGGTATATAATAAGAGAATTTGGTTTACGTGTCATTACGGTTATAAAAAAAAAATAGAAATTGGTTAAAAAAGCCTTCGCAAGTGGCATCTAGGTGTTATAAGATGTATTTAAACTCGTTAACTCCCGAGACGGCTACCTGTACCTGTTTGTGAAGCATGGCTTTGTTAATATAGACTTTCGTAAAACTTTCTGGAATAATATAAACTTGTGAAGCATTTAGTTTAATATATCTATTAGTTTTTCCTTCTTTCTTTTTCTTTACTATTATCGTAATCCTTCTCATAATAACTCAATCTGTATATTATTACGTTAGATGGACATTATATTCGAAATAAGGTTTTATACAATCGTTGATTACGCTAGAAGTTATTACTTGGATAAAAAAGGTTAGGAAACAATCATTGGCGAACCTTGTAAGGATTCTAGAAAATGATAAGTAAAAACACAAAAGGAGAACCTTTATTTATTTACAAATATTTAAAAAAGGCATTATTTTCGTTTCGAAAAGATTGTAAGGCTTTCCGTTATATTTCTTCATATTATTCCAGATCTTGGCAAAGTTGGTAAGAAACTTTTTTTTTATGATTTAATATCACCATGTAGTGCCCACTATGTAGCTAGTATATTATGACCCTCGCTAATATGAAATGAATACATGTATTGTCCAGAAGGCTCGTAACTCAAAGTTTCCTATCCACAAAAACCACCCTATTTGAAAATTCCTGTTAATTTCAAATTATACCGTATAATCCGTTGAATAAACCATTGAAAGGTGTGTTCTCAAAAAAATAAATATATAAGGTTGAAAATCTAATCTTGAACACTTGTAGCCAATTTTAGGGTAATGTGTTATATGTATACATTAAATGCCGTCAGGGTCTTATGATAACCATGTTCATCCTTACTGCGTATCACAAACTTATCACAAAATATAAATATGGACTACATCTGTATAAGTTTGTTCATATTCCACTTAAAAGAGGGCAAATACCATTAAATATTTCGGAAAAGAATATCGATCCAATATACTTGTAAAGCGAAATCCAGTGCGTGTTATTTATTTAAAAAATGGATATACAAAAAAAAGGAAACCGAAAATCGAACTTTAAGCCAGTCTTCCAATTAAAGCCTTAAGGTACCCTACAGTTTAGAGACCCATAAGGGCGTGAACACTGTAGTCTTTATTGTGCCATTTTAAGCGGCTATCTTAGTCCCCGCTCGACGCCTACTCGCATCAAAGATCTTATATCGGTTTTAAAAGAGTAATATACCTTTAAAACACATATATCTTGGTCAAAATCCCGTAGAGATGGAGAAGACATACTTTATAAGTCGGTAAAGAACAGTGGATAAACCACGACCCGAGCTACCTTTTTACCACGAGCTGTAAGCCCAAGTAGTGCAAAAGAATCGTTAAGAAAAGGGTATACTAGTGAGAAAGTGGGGTTCCATAAAAGATTATTCTATAGATAGCCAAAGGAAGGTATTCAAAGTATAGTTGAAGGCCCCGTTGAGCGGGCGGGGCGCCCGTGTGGATGGTAACAGCTCAAAAATAAATAAATAAATAATTAGATAAATAAAGCCTTCAAGTGCGAGCGTTTATAATAAAGGTCTTTTCTAGAACTTAAAACCCAAAAGTAATCAAACTTGCAGTATGCAAGTTCAAGTCTAAAGGGCCACGTTCGTATAAGTAACAAGTGACAGAATTGTTAATTGTGAGAGCTGTTCTTTGGATGCACCACTGCGCGGACGGTGCGCCGAGCCGACAATGATCTCTATTGCTAAAAAGTGGTCGCCGGAAACGATTTAAGTGGTAATAAAGTCGATTAAAGATGTTGTGGTGGAATGGAATGCATATGAAGTAATGGTGTTGAGAGCGGCTGGACCTAATTTTTTTTTCCCCAGATGTGGGCACTGTTAGGGTTTACAGTGTAGGCCTCCTACCTTCCTGAAAAAGGTGGTCCATGCACTCATGCCAAGAAAGTTGATATAAGGGCGAAGATGAACTTATAGTTAATATTAACTATCTTAACAGGTTTTAGAGAAAAATCGCGATAGTTGTTCTAATCTTAATTAATATTTCCAGGCGATTTAAACCTTAAATCCTCCAAATTACAGTATTAAGGGTAATTACTAGTCGCTTAGCCCGAAGGGTAAAGTTCTATAGTGAAACTTATAATGGGCTTAGGTATATAGGTATACCTGCCGTAAAAAAGTTCTTAAGGAGTTTGGCAATTTAGGTAAAAAATTTAAGGGGTAATCGAAGCTTAAATTTTTTAAGGGATTTGACGATTTTGTCTAATCAACTGATGAAAGTTACCGACCTTAATACCTCTCGCCGCGTTAGTAACTGCTAATTTATACGCTTTACTACTGCTAAGTATGTACTCTACGCTATTACATAAATGTATTAGGCGTCCGAACAAATCAATAAGTTCTTTATAGTTAACGTATAAAAAGATTTCACTTAGCTAAAAATAAAAGAAATGTGCCCTAAAACGTGTATAAGGGCGTTAAAGGTCTTCAATACCCTTGTTTTTCCCTCGACACTCTGAAGGATTAGGATTTTAAGAGGTGTTTTCTCTTTAGACTAGTTTAAAAAATGTTAAGGCTAATTATATAACGGTTTTCTCTAAAATATAAAGGTTACAGCGGATGACCTTATTGTTTAACTTAGCTTTAACTATATTTTAGATTATCGCTTATATGTTAAGAATTCAATAGTTAAAAAACTTATGGAAACTTTAAAAGGCGCAGGCGTTACGGCTGTAATCGTTACTGAAGTCCGCGTTGAAGATCTACTAACAAACTTAATTAGTCAGATAAACCTTAATCGAAGTTTCATCAATATCTGGAATCCAAAATTATTTGTTGTAATAATTAGTAAAGACAGTTTTGAAGGCTTTAACTACCTCTATGTATTCTTAACTCGATAACATTTTAAAGTTTTGGTTTATATAGGACTTGATAGGCGAGGGCTTCAAAGATCTGTGGCGTAAAGACTTTTTGTCGTTAGGTCACGCGGCATGGATTATTTGGAGAGACTTAGCGATTCTTTATATTTTCGGTTATACTAGTGATCTTAACGATTGAATCAATATAGGGGGAAAAAAGATTAAAGTAGGGGTCAATGTTTGTGTAAAAGGTAAAGTCGAAAGTCTTCTATTGTTATAGGTAAAGGTTGAAAGTTATCCATTATAATTATTTAGCTGTGAAAATTAGTCGTTTTTCTACATTAGTAACACTAATAGTTGTATTAACTTAGCCGTTTTTCAACTTATCGAACTTTAAGACCTCTAACAGTCAATTTCAACATCTTCAAAAAAGATCTTTAGTAAAGATTTCTTAGTATTTTCGATAATGATACCGTCGTTACCTCTAAACTACCTTGAAAACCAACGTAGCCTCAAAATGTTTTCTACTTACTACCGTAAAAAAAACGATGCAACAGTAAAAGCCCTTCGTCAAAATCTTTCCTCTACCTTTGTCTTTTACAAAGGGTAACTGGAAAGTAGCTTTTTCTTTTACTTGGCTTATTTGTGCTTAACTTAATAAAAACTAATCAGTATTGATAAGGCTTTAAACGCTGCAATTTTATCGATTCAATTGGTCGAAGTAACAGTAGTATTATATGGTCAAGTGGTAGATGTATTGTTTTAGGTTTAGCAGACCGCTAGCCGGTTTGCGCAGTAATTTGTATGACCAACTGCTTGGCCCGTGCCCCAGTGTAAAGTGGGCGCATACTGTACTTGAATTGCAGCTAATATAGTAGGCACACATAACAATACATTCAATTTGCAGTCAGTATAGTCAACTTTACTGTAAGTAAAGTTAACCTACTGCATTGTAATAACTACTATTCCAATAGTATTTAGTAATAGATCGTCCGGTATTTATAGCGAACCTGGTAATAAAAACGTTTATAATTTTTGGGAGACCTCGAAAGTAAATTTTGCGACGATCGTAGGAAATGAGCTTAAAATTCCACAATCTACCGCCAAACTTTATAAAAAGATCAAGAATATTTCCAGTTACCAATTTTTAACATCAGGATCAAGGTTCGTAAAAGAATTGAGCCTTCACCAAAAGCTTCAAACATCGGTAAATACAACGTCATTGCCTACCATAACCATACCTAAATCGGCGGAGTCAAGGAATTGAAGGATAAAAATTCCCACTTTTTTTGTTTTAAACGACGAGTTCCTATAGAATATTGAGAAATAGGCTGGGAAGGTTTTCGGGTAATGAGGGGGTAATAAGGGAGTAGTTTCGTCTATCTCATTGAGCTTACCGGTTATACTCGCGAGTAATTCGATTTGCGTTGCGAGTTCGTTAATCGTTTTGAAAAGTATAGCGAGGATTACTTTTGTTGCGAAGGCTATGGGGCGATTTTTGTCGACGAGGAAGATAGCTCAATTCTTTTCAATAAGGACGATAAGGAGATTTTTGCTAACGAAGACTGTTATTTTCACGGTGGAGAGGAAGTTGAATGTAATTAGCGAGGCTTTTCATAATATTTTGGAGACTGTTAAAGCGTTATCCATTTCTTCACAAAATCGTTTCAATTCGTTGATTTTAGCTGAAGCATGCGCACTTCAAGAAATGGCAACGGGGCGTTCAATGGCGTTTCTAGCGGAAGTTTCGAAATCAGTTGACGATATTGTTTGACGCGGTATACAAAAGGGGGTATGAGAATGAATTTAATCTAGTAAAAGCGATGGAAAAGAAATTTATCATAGTTTATTAATAGGCGAAGTAGTAGTAGAAGGAGTTGAAATGATAGGGAACGATGAAGAATGAAGAGTAGAAGTTTATTGACGCCTCGTTTTACGTAGTGGAGTAGTGGGTAACAATTAATCGGTACATAAAGCTTACAATTACCTATTAGTCATAAAAAATAATAGAGAATCAAGTTATTAACAGGTAAAAGAGTAGAAAATTAAGAATTGGTAATACTTATTGTTAAAAAGAAGAGCTGGAGAAAAAAAGTTGGGATGTTTGTTGTAATACAACCCTTTGCACTTAGTAATAATATTGGAAATAATAAAATCTGGTAAATGTTTAAAAACACGTTTGGTGATAAATTGATTGGTACTTTACAATTACTATTTTTTACAATAGAGTGGTAGTGATAGTATTTTTCAGTGTATTGAAATATGAAGAAAGAAGAAACTAAGTCTAGTACTGCAGAGTTTGTAGTAAGGTATGTATATACAGCAATAAGGTAAGAAGTCAGATAAAGGTAGGATCACCACCCTACCTTGGTACAACATCTTTAAATCAATAGTCGGCGTCATAATTAAAATCGAAAAAAAAAATTGAAGTATCATCATCTGGTAACTTAATGTGACTCCTGGAGCAAAGTGGTACGAAAGTTCTATTGATGTTTTTCGTGAGAACGGTAACCTGCATGGGTTATAAATAAACGGCTCTCTTTTGGGCAAAATATTGCTCTGATAACGTAAATGTACCGGTAACGACTTCGGATTGCCGAATTATATGTATAAACATGATTAACATGTTAACGTTTCACTATTTAATACGTAAAATATACTCTCGAACGACGTCATTCTGTTTAATAAGCTCTTTTTATAAGGTTTAGATTCATTGTTTTTATTTAGCTGTTAATTCGTTATATTACATGATCAGGGTCTCTTAAAGCTAGTCCCCGTTTTTCGCTAGTGGTTCCGAACTTTAAGAGGTATTTAAACAGGATTTTCGAATCGATATAGATTACTACATGGATAGAAGGAATTTTTAACTACTTGGTGACGACTTGAAGTGTTTCCTATAGTGTTATGCCTATTTAAAAGCCGGCTATTATGCAGTAGATCTTCAAAGTTAACACGCTTCGTGTGATTTTTTTGTATTTTACAGAGGTTTAATGGATCAGGTTTTCGATAAAGCTAAACTTATCCTTTTGTTCATTCTTATTAACGAGGGCTATTCGAAAGACAATTCATAACAACAAATCTGTGTTATTTGCAAGACATCTATTTATAAAAATCATCGACTTCGCTTTCAATAAGTTAATCGGAACCTTTTTAATTACTTGGTTTAGATTTCGAATCTGTTACGCCAACCTTTTATTTAACCAGTTACAGGTTTAGTTCGTTAGATTTTTATTTATTCATGTCGTAATCGATAGGTTGTAAAATGCTTTTGATTGTAATTAGACGTCGATATGACTACCACGAATACGTTATTTTAAGTACCGTTTAGCATAAGCTTAATTGATCTTATTAATTATAGCCAAGTTAGTACCCTAACTTTCTAGAAAAAAGTAAAGTAAATATTAATATTAAATATACGAAATAACGATTCATTAAAATTAAATTAAGTACTATGTGCCATAATCGCAACCGGCTTGTGATTCTAAAACTTTAAATATTTGATCATTTATTATTCCGATATCATGAAACCATTAGTTGTAACGAAAAAGGTATCGTTAATTTATATACCTACTAAGCCGAAGTTATTGTTTAACATTATCAGTAAATATAGGTTGTAGATTGAAAAATTTATATATAGCTTTTACTTGAAATATGATTAATAGGTAAGAGAGTAATAGGTTTCTAATTGAACGAGTTGGCATAGTAACTGAACATATTATATTACCGTTTCCGGAGGGTTCTTGACACGTAATTTCTGTAGTGACGTCAGCAAATAATCCGCTGTAAATCTGTTTCTCATTACATATAAGCTTACTTTTTATCGAAACCATTAAGGGTGAATTTCTCTTTCATTCTCAATAGCAAATTTGCTATTAAAATGATTACTAAACGCTGGCTTATTCTTTAAATTGTTGGCACTTACATAGGGATTTAATATTTACTTTTATTATTGTATATTTTAACGATTAGATGTTACTTTTTGTACTGCCACCTTGTAGTCCTACCCTTAACCTTGTATATAATCTTCGATTTAAAGATCGTGATATTCGGGTCGTAAAAGTGAAAGTAAAGTTTGGACATGAATTGTATAACTTCTCGAGTTAGGATTCCGTTAATCTCGACCCTATCAAGTTTTTGAAAAGTTTTACCGAAGGTTTTTATAATACCTTATACCTGGAATTTCATAGCCAAATTTTAATTGTTTTTTTCTTTTTTACTTACCTAAGTATTATAGTAAATACATCCCAGTGTGTATTCCTTGTTTTTAACGTTTCTCTTCTTTGGTAGTCGTCCGTATCCACAACATTTTATAAGTTTATCGATAATAGGAGAAGGATAATTTTATTATCTTATTCGCTTAATTTAAAGGGGTTTCTCTATTTTTTCAATCGCCTTGATATAGGCCTTAATATGGGTTATTTGGAACGTGAAGGGGTTGTTAACCGTTTTAATAACTATTTTTTAGGTTATCAATACTAAAAAAAATTGTATAGAATATCCTATCTACCTGGCTTCCGCTACACGAAAACTTTACTCCATAACGGAAAAGAAAGTATATCGATCTTTGTAGGAAGTTTCTGGCATTGTGAGAATTATTAACTTAGCGCCGTGCCGATTCCTTCCGTAGTTTCTTTAATCCCTTATCGTAAGTCACAGCTCTGTTTTAGGTATTTAATAATGACGAGGATTTACTCTTTATATATAGATACGTTTTAAATACCAATAGTGTTGGTAAGAGGCTGTTAGGGCCTACAATATAATTCAAGCCCTTTACTATGATCTAAAGACGTGTCTTTTAATTTTTAAACCTTTTAATCTTCAGCGTAAGGATATCATACGCTTAGCGGAGTAGTACGTGTACCCTTTCAACCTTCACAATACTCGAGTAGGCCTTAATAGAAACCTGTTTATATTTAATTCCAATTATCATTAGGATTTTCTTGAAACTCCGCCACCGCAAAATTGATACCAATATCGTATCTAACAACGTTATATGAATCCAAATACCTATCAATTTACAACATTTTTAACGTTTATAATGTGTTCTTTGACAACATAAAATTTAGAAACTGAAATTTGTAGGAAAAGGTTGCGGAGTTAATAAAGTAAAGAATAAGCTTTTTATTCAAGTATAATACATTAATAAGAATTGTGTAAATTAAAGTTCTTATCGTCTTTTGGTGTAAATTTAAATCTTCGGGGGGCTTGGGCATACTTTTGGCAATAATAGCAGAGCTTTTCAATAAACTTCAAAGCAAAGTATTCCACTTTTTCGTACCCTGCGAATTTAAGGACTTTGTACAGTCTGTCGATGAATGGGTAATTGAAATATCGGTGTAGTTAACATATTTCTAATTTTATGAGGTTTAATACTGTTATCTTTATGTTTTAAAAATAAAACCACAAATGCCCATAATTAAAAGCGAAAAGAAACCTTTGAACATTTTGAACTAGCTAATGAACCTTAACGTCTACGTTAACGCTGGGGTTTTTAATGTTTTTGAAAGGAAGAAGAAAAGAGGTACGGGACTTAAAAATAGAGAATATGATTAACCCAACAATAATTCTAATAATCGTTATCCCTCTTAAAAATGATTATTCGCTTGGTCCTAAACTAACTTGCCTTTGTCAACCTCTTAACGATGAATTTCCGTAGTCGTCATATTTTTCCTCTATAATGCTACGTATTTTGAATAACCTCCTATCAAATATCTTATTGCCTTTATATCTAATATAATACCTTTAATCGTGTGGTTTATATAACGATTACGAGAGTTAAATTTATGTAATTTGTTAGAGGTTTGTTTAAGGTAAAGGTCAGAGTTCTCTTCACTTAAACGGTATAGGAAGACATAATCGAATAATTACTGAACCGCGTTATAAGTAACTTTTGTATACCATGTAATTTACCCAGGAGTATTGTTACCGTTAATGATTTCTTTATCATTCAAATCTAATATATAGTTCAAGTGATTTAGTTTAAAAGTTGTTGGGTATCAAATGTTGTATATTATCTATTTATTATTACGCTTGATCGAAGGATATCGAGTCAACTAATAATTGAACTTACTATAAATCCAACATTTTTACCACTATTACAACGATATTTTTCAAGGTTAGCAGTTTCTTTTAAGTTTTACCCTCTTCATTAGCGGCAACGTGGTTGTAACTTCTAATTCTAAGGAATTATACCAGATTTTAAACATTGGAGCCGCCTATATTTACAATCAAAATAGTATATAAGTACGCGATCTTTTTTATTTTTATCGCCAAAGTTATCAGCTTAAGGGTATATACCAAACGAGTTTAGTGTCTATGCTATCACAGTCATAATAGAGGACCGTAATTAGCTAAAAAAAAAGACTTACAATTGATATCTGGGCGTTTTAAGGCGTATTTAAACTCGTTTACGTTCGTAATTGCTGCTTGTACTTATTCCCGGAGAATGACCTCGCTAGCATATAAATTTCCTACTATTTATTAGTATAAGGTTAACTCATTCAATGTTTAGTTAAGGATATCTATTGGTATTTCCTCCTACTTTTTCTTAGCTATTATCGTTATTTACCTCGTTGTAACCTAATTTGTATAATATTACGTAAAGTTAACGTTTTATTAGAAATAGCTTTTTATACCATCGTAAATTTTACGAAAGGTTTTTGTTTGTATTATAAAGGTTAAGTAATAATCTTTAGCGTAACTCGTATAGATGTTAGGAAATAGTAACTAAAAACCTGAAAGGATAATCTCTATTCACTTCAAAATATTCAAAAAGTGTTATCTTCGTATCGAAGAGATTATAGAACTTTCTGTTATACTTTTCTACATTATTCCCGATTTTCGCGAAATTTGTAAAGAATTCATAATCTATGTTAACTATTTTTCCAGGTTTTGAGAGAAGATTGCGATAATCTTTCCAATTGTGAGTAATATTTCTTGTTAATTTAAAATGTAAAGTCTTCAAATCTCAATATTAAGGGTAATCAATAATAGCCTAGCTCGGGAGGTAATATCCTATTGTAAAACCTATAGTGGGATTACGCGTGTAGGCATACCTGTCGTAAGAAGTTTCGCCTTGGAGGACTTGATGGTTTTACGGGATTTGGCGATTCTGGGGAAATAATAGAGAAACTTGACCATAGTAAAGATTTTAGGGGGGTTAACAATATTATTTAATTGAACGGTGGATAGCGTTACCGTTAATTCCTTTTATCGCGTTGATGGCTAAATCAAAAGGAGGTTTTGATAATTTGATAAAGTTCTAGTTTTTTTTTGGTATGTATACCCTTTATCGTTCAAACTCAACTTTGAACTTGGTCTTAACACCCTTTCAAATCCTCATCTATATATTAATAATCCAGTCGGTAAAAAACTTACAATATCTACGAAAGGTGCGGTCGCCGCGATCAAGATTTTCACTGTTGTTTCACTCGATAATATAATGATCGACAAAGTTAACTAAATGCTTTTCGGTTAAGTTTTCGTTAACATCTTCCCCTTCAAAGTCGGCAATGTAATTATTGACAAATAGGTATCCGAGAGCTTTAATTACCTCTTATTTGGCAGGGTCGGCGATATCTTTAAACCAAACACTTTCAGTAGCTATCTTGTTGTTTTAGCTGGCGTGGGACGTGAAACTTGGTGAATTGAGAACGTGGGAACTTGGTGTTTTTGGCATAAAGTTGCGTTGAAACTTGGCATTAAGTCGCGCAACGTAGAGTTCTTAGCGCAACTTGGTAATTCCGCTCGCTGTAACTATTTTGATGATTAAAGTAATGCAGAGGAAGGGAAAAGAGTAAAGTAGAGGAGGGGGGAGGGATCTTGATGTTTAGGCCAAAAGTTTGGTATAGTGTAAAAGGTAAGGTCAGAAGTCATTTATTAGTAGAGGTCGAAGGCTGCAAGTTGTAGATCGTAAAACTTAGTTGTTTTTACATTTATACTACCCGAAGTAGTACTGACTTAGCTGTTTAACAACTTGACAAACTTTGAGACTTTTAATGGTTAATTCTAATGTTTTTGTTTAAAAAGAATCTAATGAAGATTTTTCAGTATTTTCAATAGCGATACCGTCGTTACCTCCAGTCTACCGTAGAAACTAACACAGCTTAAAGTTCTTTTTTTACTTACTACCGCGAAGATCGACACTGTAGTAAAGATCTTTCGTAAGAATCTTTCCTCTACACTGACGTTAATATAGAGCGTAACCGGAAAGTAACTTCTTTTTCTACTTTACTTATTTGTGTTAACCTAATAAACAATAATCAGTGTTGGTAGGAATTCATTGTTGCAACGTAGTCGATTCTAAATTGGTCGAAGTAACTGGTGCTGCATTGAAAGTAATTGTATGTTTCATTCTAGGTTTGGTAGACCGCTAGCCAGTCTGCACAGTAATTTGTATGGGCAATTGCTTGGCACATGCTCTAGTCTAAAGTGGGCGCATACTGTACTTAACTCGTAATCAATACAGGAGACCCACAAAACAATACACTCAACTTGCAGTCAATATAACCAACTTTACTATAGGTAAAGTTGGCTTACTGCACTGCAATTACTACTATTCTAACAAACGTGATAATTTTGAAAAAATAATAATAAACAAAACCCGTGAAATCGATGAATTGCAGTAGAGGAACGGTAAAAATAACCCTGTAAACTCCATAACTAAGGCCACGCCTAATAACATCTTAGAAAGGTTTATAAAAATTAGTACGTTAACCGTACTTATCGAGGGCTGCGTAAACCACCCGACACGTGATGTGAAGAAATGAAAATACCTTACCAAATTAGCGTGCAAACCGGCTAGTGGTCTGCCAAACTTAGAAGTAACACATGACCACTTTCAATGCAGTACCAGTTACTTAACCAGAGATTTGAATCGACTACGTTGCAACGATAAAAGCCTACCAACAATTTTGGATTACATATGTCGTGGAATTATTCGCAGGATAAAGTTTAGGAATATTAATGTATTTTATTACAAATAGAAATTGATGGACATAGGTTTTTTAAATTTTGTTTTGCTCAAGTTATGGGTTTTAATCGGATAAACCGATTTTTTTGCTTCTCTTTTTTCTTCCTATACCATGTTCTTTCTTTTTTGTGGATTTTTCGTTAGGCCCCTTTAATAATATTTTCGTAGGTGTATGTTTAAACTTATAGATATATCTACGTTTTTCATGTATAGGAATATTAGTAATATATTTATGCGCGATTTGATTGATTTTAATTTACTATTTAATTGATTATTACAGCATAAAAATAGCCATTCTTCATCCGTCATTCTACTGATTAGCAAGTTAATTCTGATCGACGATCTATATTTATTACTATGATTTAACTCAAAGGTCTGATCCTACGAGCTCGAGGCTTGTTCGTCTATTAAATACTCGAATATTTGAAATCTATACCTTTCAAGAATACTTTCTACATTTACCTCTGCCTCATTCTGTTCTTGTACGACAACGTACATTTCAAATCTAGATAATAAATATCCATTTAACCGATTTACTTATTCCTATTTTATAACCTTATTTTTGTTACGATTCTCTATCTCTTGTCCGTAAGACTGTAACTAGTGTGGTTCGGAACGTTTCAAGACCAGCTGTCAGACTGAATTGCCCAGAAGGCGACTAATTACCAAAGATAATTGGAGCGCCTGTACTTATAGCAATGCTCGAAAGGCATAGCAGCTGCAGGTGGGTCAGTTCCATCACCTTCTCGCCCAACATACGTAGTACACCGGATCTAGGATTGTCAGATTTTAACCGCCATCCGAATATTGGTTTGGCCCCTTCGACTCGAAGGCTTCGAGATGCCAGTCAATATGACTGGACTGAGAAGGAGCATTATATATATTCATTGTAACTAATGTTCACGAGAGAGAAGTTTTCCATAAACTCGTCACTCGCTTCGGATCCTTCGTTGCCACTCGAGCATTATTCCTGATGCCGTATATTCCAATACGTACCGGTACTAGCTGGATTACATCCCTCTACGCAGCTATCTCAAACAAGACACCCCGCAGCACGGCACATCTATCCCCACAGCCCAGCCACGACACAGAACGAAGATGTCGTCCACCAAAGGAGCCAAGTCCTCAACTAAAGAAGGCAAGAGTGGTTCGGAGAAACCATCCAAGGAGAGCAACTCGAGACCCAGCGGCAAGGCAAAAAACAGAAATCTAGCCAGGAGTCGCAGCGCCTCAGCGTCATCGTCTTCCACGGCGAGCCTCTTGACGCTGCCCAGTATCGGCACACGGGACTGTTTCTCGAGCACCTAGGCCAGGATGGCACACAGACGCGGCATAACTACATGCATGTGACAGGTTTCGCAGGTTATTTCAGACGTGAAGAAAGGACCGACCGCGACCCTACAGGAAGCCACTTGTTCGCAGGCAGCGTGCATGTTGCTACCATCCCGGCCTTCGGCTCGTCCGACAGACGCTTGCGAAACGCCATCTGGTCCACGGCGGTGAATAACGACGAGTACGGGTGGAACTGCCAGAACTGGGTCGGGGACGCGTTGAATTCTTGCTTCAGTGCCGGATTAATTTCGTTCGAGGAGACCGATAGAGCGATCGACCGTATGACGGACCTGATCCTACAGGCGACGGATGTGATCGAGTAGTTATGCGAAGGAGTGGCTGATGAAGGCTGAAAGAAAAGATACAAAGTGATCTTTATTTTCATTTTTCTAGCATGTTTGATCATGCCTGCTGTGCTCGGTGCACTCTTGCTGGTGATGGAAAAAATGTGGCCAACACACTCATGGGCCCTGGATCCCGGTATACCTGTCAATTTGCTCCTGGCCCGCTGGATGCAGCCATACGACAAGTGATAGAGGACGTACAGGAACATTCGCTTGTTGTAAATCGACTACTTGCTTGGCTAGCGACTTGAGATGCGACTGACGAACTGATCAGCTAAATACTCGGCATCATACCGGCGAGGAAAGATTTCGAGTAGGGCACTATAGTAGCCAACCCGCCAGTCGGGGCCGCGAAGCGGCTTCAACAGCTCAATGTACTCGGGGTAGAAGCCGGAATACTCCCAATCAAGGAGCGCGACAACACGGCCGTCGCGAACGAGTACGTTCATAGCAACGAGGTCGCCGTGGGTGAACACGATGTCATGGTCGGTCCGCAGCTGACTGTAGACCATGCTGCGGACCGCTGCTGGGCATCCTGGCAGCAGATCTGCGAGCAGGAAGTCGTTCCACTCAGCCTCGCTGGCGAACGGCCCGCCCTCGAAAGAGAAGTGGCGCGAGTCGACGGCCGGGCCGCCACCGAAACCGCCGATATAGGAGCCCTTGATTGCTCGTAGCTGGTTAAAGTAGTCGCGCAGCTGGGCACTGATGGCGGCGCGCTCCGTGTCGGATAGGCCGTTCCATGCCTCCTGCAAGGTGATGCCTTCAACGAAGTCCATGGTGATGGATGTGTGCGTGGTGGCGTGCACACATGGCACAGGAATTGTCGTGCGCTCACGCACAAAGCGCATTACCTCCGCCTCAGACGGCTTGATGCCCTTCGCATTGATCTTGGTAACCTTGTCGCCATGCCGGATTACCTTGCGCTGGAATAGCTCGTAAATCACAGTCCCTTTCAGATGCCAGATGGTCAGACTTGAGGCACTACCTTGCTACTGCTAAGGAAAGGGCATGGCACAAACCTGTAGGCTCGTAAGCTGGTATGCTTACTGAGCCATCGATATCGCTGGATGGTGTAGAGCAATCAACCAACACAGCTTCATTTTCCTTGGTCTCTCGCTCAAGCTCATTCTCGCACGAGCTTGGGCTTGGTTGGTTGCTCCTCATGGAATTAGAGCATTCCATCCCAATGAGAATATGAGATCCGATCGGAATGCTAAGTAGAATGCAGCAAGAAGCCCTGCTTCTGGACGAAGCATGGGAAGCTTCAAAAGTGGAGGTCTCTGGGTTGAGAATGAAGAGAAAGAGGGATGCCAGGTCCGCTAGTCTACACGGCGGCGACCTTGCTGACAAAACCGGCCAAACCTTTCAGTGAAGGCATGCCGGTATGTGGGTCTGTGACGGTTCCTAGCTCAAGGTCCGAATCACTGGTACTGCAGTAATAGATCTTTAAGTTGATGGAACGTTGTCGTATATTTAAAAAAAATCATAAAAATATTTTAAAAACCTAACAAGCTAAATCTGGGGTTTTACTGGTTACTTGTATAAGGATCGCAGCTGTGTTTAATGCTGAAGCTGACTTCAGTATATCCTAGGTCACTTCGGCACATCCTAGATTTCCTAATCAGAAGTTAGTTTGGATGTATAACCACCCTCCTTTTTTCAACAGTAAGGCGGCAACTTCAAAATGATATTTTTTGTAATATTTTCGCTAAATGCAGTTGTTAAATTAGTAATTTTAAAAAAATCGAAACAAATACCTCTTAGTTCGATATAAATGGTTATTTTCAATATTATAAAAAACAAAAACCATTTCGATAATTGTTTCTTGAGTAGTAAATAAAGTGTATCAAACGTTTTAATTATACACATTCTGTAATCACTTTTAACAATAAATTATTTACGTCGTCTTAAATTGATTTATTCATATTAATAGAAATATTCCGAGTTTATTTGGTTTCAAATGATGTTTCAAATCCTATTATATTAAAGTATTAGCTTACTATTATGTTTCAAACTTCATATAAGGTATTTATTGTATGTATAAGCTAAAAAAAGAAGCTTTTCCATTATATATTAAAAGTAATATCGATTTTTTGAATGTATAGTTAATTACCTGAAAATCGATTACATATAACAATTTTCTATAAACTATTTTAACGAGAAAAAGAATATTAATTGAATCCGGTCAAGATTTCAATACAAAACTTTTTTTCGTATGAAAATTATTTGAAATTATTCGTAATTTCAATAGATTCCTACAGTATACATTGATGATTGTTTTTGGATTTACATTAGAAGTAAAGTTAGTTTATTTTAATTTTAATTGCCATATTTCTATCAAGTGCAAGCTTTCCCATTGGAATATAAAAAAATATTAATTAAAGTTAACGTTGTAAATTTTTGGTAAATGAAGTGTAATTGATATAATTGTGCAATATATTCATTATAGTTGATTTTATTATCAACTATATTGGCCAATTTTATACCCACTATCATAACTTGTATCAAGTTACAATGAGAGTGTTCATTTATTATCGTTAAAGTCTAATAACTTTTTAAGTTAACGTAAAATATAGTAGAAGAGTAATCGTAAGATTGATAGTATTGATGATAAATAGTTAGATGGGAGAAGTGGTATTCAGAGAGTTTACGCCTCAAGTAAGAACTTATAAGCTTTTACTTAGAGTGTGGCACTTTACCATACACTCTATCAAAGTCCCTTCTAGAGTGTAGCACGCTATTGTAAACTTTTCAAAAGTGTATTTTACAGCGTGAAACGTTATCATATACTTTACAAAAGTATATCCTATAACATAATACGCTGTCATATATTTTACAAAGTGGTTCCTACATATATTAACTATAATGATATATTATAATATCTATATAGATATTTTCCTTTTTTTTAAGTCTCGTATCCATATTTTAGTAGTAATACTACAATTTTTTTTTGAACCTCTAATCAGCCGTTTAGTAATGATAGTAGTGATGGTATAGTTTATACAAGTTCTCAATTAGTTATTTTAGTCGTAATGGTAATATATTGATATCTCTTTAGGCAGAAAAAATCGGAAAGTCAAAAGAGATATCGTTTATCGGAATTAATTTGTATAACCTTCCTAATCATATCAACGAATAAAATAGTGGTAAAAACAAATAGTTTCAATACGCGTTTGAGGGCGGTTTCATTTGATATAAGTGTTTTTGATACGTTCTTTAAAGCGCTTTATATGGATCATACTTCGAATATACCATATATAGTATCTTACTTTGGTTTTAATCCTTTAAAGGCTTATATTCGGAGTTTATCTTCATTAACTATAAACTTGAAAACTTTGTTTCTAGCGTTTTACCTTATTAAAAACGGCTTGAATAATCGATTTGAAGCGTTTCAATTTAGTAAGTGCGTACTTAAAACGCCTTTTTACAGCGCCTCATTTTGGCAGGAATGTTCCTAATAATCTAATTGAAATACCCTTCTTTAGCCTTCTATTTATAGAGTTTTTATGTAGCTTTTATTGTTTTAATATTTCTTCTAAAAGCTTTATCTATTCCTTTTAAAACGCTTCTATCGTAATTTGAAAAGCTGGTTATCATGTATCTATTAGAAACGTTATCCTTTTTTTCTAAGGCGTTCTTATCCCGATTGAAAAGTTTATTTTCCTTAGTTGGGGGATAAACGCTACTATAGCTGCTTTATAACCCTTTTCCTTTTTAAACTTAAGTACTGAATAGCATTTTTTTACTTTTCTTTTTCTAAAGCTGGGTGTTGGATATCTTTTTCGGTTTTTTTTCTCAAAGTTCAAAGCTAAATTATTTATGTAGAGTTTTTTTTTAAAAAAAAAAAACCCAAGAGTTAAATAACCTTTTTAATACTTTTCGTTTTTTGAACTCTAGTGTTAGATAACACTTACGGCCTTTTTATTTCTTTAAATCGAATGTCGGATAACTTTTACGGCACTTTCTTTTATACAATCCAAATGGGGTGTGGGTTTTGAATTCGAAAAGATTATGCCCTTTATTTCTTTATAATAAATGCAACATAGAAAATTTGCAAAAGCTATGAAAATGAAATAATTGAAATTTAATTGTTGGATAATGTATTCGACTTTTCCTTTTTTTTCAAGGTGAATAGCGAACAGTTAATACGACACTTTTTTTGGAAAAAAATCCAAACTATGGATGTTACTTTCGGCCTTTTATTTCTTCAAACCTAAGTGTTAGATAACCATTACGGCTCTTACCTATTTTACAGTCGAGTACCGGGTTATTTTTTCAATATTTTTCCTTTGAAACTCGAATACTAGAAAACTTTTTCGGCTCTTCCTCTGTTTAAACTCGAGTAAATATTATTTATTTCTCATCCTTTTAAACCTACATAAACCCTTCAATTTGCGCAGGAAAGTTATTTTTCAATATTTTCTTAACAGGTTGTTCTTTATATATAACCTTTTAATTTCCTTGAATAAAGTTTATTTTGAATATTTTATAATTGATTAAATTTGATATTTGATTAAGATAGGCTGTTACAAATAACGATTTTACGAATCGAACGTTCGTACAATCGGGCATATTAATTCCTTTTTTTGCAGTTTTATACGTAGAACTTTCGAGATAGAATGGTTTACTACACGCCTTATTATTAATGTTGGATTTGAAAACTTATCACAAAAACCCTTGAATATACAAATTTTCAAATATTTCTATTAAAATAAAAAATGAAAGGTTATAGTATACGTATTTATAATTTTTGGGTCCAGGTCTTCTACAAAGCCTATAACATCTTAAAATTTTCAATTAATGAATTTTAAACCGTTTCTCAGAAGCTTTATATATAGAAAAAAAAGGTTTTATATATTTATTAGCTTTATTCAAGCTAATTATAGTTAGGGCTATAAAAATGACAAATATATTGAAGCGTTTTAGACGCTGGTTTACATATTCGGAGTATTTATATAAATGTTTCAGAAACCGTTTTGATCGCATTTTAATTTTGTTGTAGCGTTACAAAAATTATTGTAGCATAGTGGTTGTAAATAGAATACGATTAGAATAACGTAAATAATGGAATTTCGAAATAAAAAGACCGGAATTGGGACGATTCGAATTACTATAGTTGAAGTAACTGGTGTTCCATTGAAATTGGTTGATTTTACGTGGTAAGTTCTAAGATTGGCAGAACGCTAGCCGGTCTACACGCTAATTTTTATGGCCAAATACTTTGGCCTGTACCTCAATTTGTACACCTACTGCATTGCACTTGTAGTACAGTCCCAGAAACTGTAGCCAATTTGCAGTCAGTATAATCATCTAAACTGGAAGTTTAGTTAACTTGACTTTATTGCACTTGACTTTTATTCCAAAACTAGCGGCTTTTCATTTTATGCCTACACGATAGCATAGCCTGAAATAAGTTGGTGGTAAGTTTTAAAATTTCTCCTTAATCTAAAAGCCAACAACAAGCTAGACCTCTATCAATTCCGTTTAATTTGTACTGAAATTGACAATAATTACGGCCCTTTGTAGCCTTTTTATTCCACCCCTCCGAGACCTCTGGTTTTTAATTCCCGTATATAGGTCTTTTGCTATAAACCTGTACATATTACGTATTTTACCATTTGCGTACCTTTCACTAATAGTTTAACCTACTGGCTATGATACCGCTACTTTTTCCATTGATATTAGTACCTTAGCAGTCTTTCAATTTTCCAGGGTAATCCGGTTGCTCCACGTTACGTGCCAGATAGTCCATGTAGCTCTCGATTCGTATAGTAATCATATTGCTATCCATAAATATTTTTAAGGCGTCATTGGAAGAAACCTTATTTATAACGTTAACTAAGTTATTTTTAACGTTAATCGACTGGAACTCATCGAATTCTCGAGCTTCGTATGCCCATTTTAAATTTATCACGTCTATTATTAAATGTTTTTCATTGGTTATACCTAACTTCAATAAACGTTCGTAAAGGCTCCAGGAGTTATTATATACTACCATAGGTATCGAAGGTAAATTTGGTTATTTGAAAATGATCCTTAACGTACTATTGATTATTATACCGTTTTTAAAACTCGTTACTATTCCGTAAACTTTGAAAGCCAACACGTTTCGTATTATATGTTTGTAAATGACATACATCCAGTATATAAGATTTCTGGAAATTATGAAGTACTCCTTGAACTTTGGCTCATTCACAAAAATTATTAAAAAATATATTAGTGATTTAAAGTCAGTATTATTAGTAAATAACCCGTTCATAAAAATTATGATGTTTTTTTATATTATATTTACCGAAATTATGTTAATCCTTCGTTTCGAATAGTTCAATTACTCCTCCATCCTTTCATTTAGCCTATTCAAGTCTTCTTTTTGTAAATCTTATACTTATACCATGATAAATAGGTTGTACGTTACTTTGTATTGGTATAATATAATAATATAAGACGTACAAGCCATTCATTTCGGGTATTTTTGTAATTTTACTTTATTGGATTTATTGATAATAGTTAGGCTCGAAGCATACCCCTTTGAATTAAAACCAATATAAGTACCACTTTCAACCTTAACACTAAAAATATGGATTAACAATCTATTGAAGTAAAGTTATATACCTTTAGCTAACATTTCGATTAGTTTATGTTTTTAAAAGCCTAAGTTTTATATAACACCCTATTTTGCCGCTATAAACCCAGTATTTCAAAGAAAAGAGTATATTTAATTTATATACTTATGATATTGAAATCTTTACCTTCGCAATTAACTAGTACAGGTTAAACGTTGAAGTTTTTATACCCAGTCTGTTTTTAAAATACGCTTGGAATGTTAAAAACCAATAAACGCCTATTTCGGACAATCCGTTTAAAAGTTTAAAATAACGTATTACTATGTTAGACGGAAAAATATTACTTAGTTTCACGGCAATTTCAAATATACAATCTTCTAGACATTGATAGCCAATTATGTATGCGCTTACGTTATATATCGGCTATTATATATAAAATAACATTTCATGCTACTAGTTAAACTAATAGCTATAACAACGATTAAAAGTTGGCTATTTTTCCAAATTGTGGGAGATTAAGTAAAGATTTAATCCTTACCTTCATTACCATGTCCTTAAACAATTAACCGTAATTTTTCGTATATTCGGTCCGTAGTTTTACCCCTAACCTCATAAACTCTCCTTAACTTAATAATGAAAACGTCTTAGCTTTTAAATTACATTAACGTTACAAATTATATAACCCTTTGTAAAAGAAATCTGTTGATCTCCATTTGGTCGCTTTTTTCAAATAACTTATCTAGTATATTAATAATGCCTTCGACACGTAGTCTAAAGGCAAGTTATCTGTTAGACTTTTCCCTTTAAGATATATACACTGTTATATATACTCTGTTAGGTTTGAAGTCCTTATCACCGTCCTCTTCTTAGTATATATCCTCCCCTTGGGTAGTTTTTCACGTTGTTAACGTTATATTAGCTTGGTAATGATCGGCTCAAAAGGGTTATACTAGTTAATCTATTCTGATTGGAGGTTATCGACGTTAGGATCTTTATCGGATTCTAGGCTTTTTTTATATAGCGTAACTTATGCAACTTAGAAAGTAATCATCCTATTATTAATTTTAACTACTATATTTAGGTAAGTAATATTTTAGATCTTATATAGCTGATTCTATTTGCCTGACTTTCACGAAGTAAAAACTGTAATTTAAATGGGAAGAGATAACACGTTTGTTATTAACGGTATGTTTTTGTTATTTAAGGTATCGTTAATCTGACGACATATAAATTTTTTCTTCAATTCCTTTAGGGATTCACTATATATCGTCACGCGTTTTTGGATGTTTAGAGAAGGTAACGATTTAGTAGTTATACGTAGGTAAGTCTTCAATACCAATACAGTTGTTATAATGCCATTGGTGCCAATAATATCGTTAAAAACTTTTACCGTTATTTAAAGTTATGTTTTTTAGCTTGTAAAGATATCTCTTTCCAGTAAAAAGCCATCGTAAACCTTTTGCAAAAGGGAGTATACCCTTTCGATTTTACTGATACTATAGTTATTTTTAACGGAAACTTGTTTACACTAAATCCCTATCGACTTAATATTAACTTAGAACTTTATCGTTACAAAATTAGTACTGGTATTATAAACTAATACTTTGAGTACACCAAATTACAGGTTAATCCATAAATTAATTAATTATTTTTACGTTTCCTTCGCTATAACAATCTTAAGAAATTCATTGTCGTAAAAAATCATAGGCGAGTTTTTAACGTAAATTATTAGCTTACCTTCCAGGTAAAATACGTTTACGAAGACCTCAGAATAAAAATCTTAATTTTTCTTAAACGCAAATTTAAACCTCAGGAGGATTTAGAAGTATTTTCAGCAGTGGTTGAAAAGCCGTTTAATTACCTTTAGTACCGGAAAGTCCATATATTCGTAATTAGTCGCCTTTAAAACCTTGTAAAGCCTATTAATTGCCGGGTAGTTAAACCTATGGTATAGTTAACGAAAGTTTGCCTCCATTACGTTTAATATAATTACCTTTGACCTTGAAAAGTGAAACCAGAAATACTGCTATTGAAAGCTAAGTGGGAACTTTTTACTATTCTAAACCAGTTTATAAGTTGAAATATTAACGTTTATATCGATATTTTTTATTTTTTAAGGTAAATAAATAAGGGGGTAAGGGATTTTTCAATGTGGAAAACAATAGGGTTAATAATCGTTTTAACCTTTGTCGATCCTAGTAAAGATAACTCTTTTACAGCGCTAAATCAAACCTTGGTTTTACCAATATCCGCGTAGTTAAGTTTTATGGTAATATTAGTATTCTTTCGTAACATAAAGTATTACGAATAGCCTTTTATTAAGCACCGTGTTGCCTTAGTATCCGGTATAATACCTTAAAAAACCTGTTCCGAATATCGATCTTAAATGTTAAAGGGGTTTATAAGGCTAGAGTCTTTATATTTATGTTGGCGATAAGGATTTTTATCCATCATGCAGTATGAAATGGCGTCATTGACGAGTTATTACGTTGTTATGGAGCCGATGTGTAATGATCACACTAAATACCCATGAGTAAATAGAAGATGTTAGGGGGTTTATGTTAACAGTAAGGTAGCAGAGATAACAAAGGTGCAATATCAGAAGATGTTTTTTCGTGCTGTAGAATTATCATTAGCCGTTGGGCTATTCAGGTGTGTAGACTGAATACTTAGATTGAGAACTGAAGAGCTATGAAGGAAATACTATCTATGTGGTGCTGACCGTATCCTTATATCCTATGGCCTTCATACCATCTTCAATACTGAGGCTCACCGGTACTCACTGAGGCTCACCGGTGCTCACTGAGGCTCACTGGTGCTCACTGAGGCTCACCGAGAGATGTTCCCCACCTGATGTGTTGGACTTCAGGCTCTCGGTAGCTCAGCTGCATGCTGGCCTGTTTCCTAACCCACCAACGTGCTTGGGTCATAACACGATGCCAGTATTTTCGTGTCAACCGATAGCCTTAGGTTTATTTTCCTCCTATTTGAAGTTTTTTCCTGTAAAACTTATTACTTATTTAATGTAATTGAAATGAAAAGTGAAGGAAAATTATATAGACTATATTACCTACTTTAAATCGGGTTTAGTAATAATATATCGTATTAACCAACAGCTTTATTTGCCGCAAATTTAACATCTCTTAAAGTTAAAATTTAAATTGAACTTATTTAGCTAACATAAAAACCCTAAGGAAAATGAATACCCTTTTCCGTAGGTGGCTTAGTTACGTCTTTAGGTCCGGGCTTTTTGTTAACCATATTGGCCGAGCCTTTTGTCTTTACAGTCGATATAATATGTGTGGAGGGGGTATTTTTCGTCGTCGCTTAATTCCGGAGCTTAAAGGTATATACCAGTCGAACCGGAGACTCAAGCTATTATAGTTGCCATCAAGGAACGCAATTGGCCAAGAAACCCTTCGCAGGTGGCATCAGGGCACTAGAAGTCGTATTTGAACTTTTTGTGTCCCGTAACGTTTTGCCAAACCTGCTAACATAATGTGCCTTCACCAGCTCCTACGTTTCCAATTACTTGTTGGCAAATAATTAGCCTGTCAAGTATCTAGTTGAGGAGGTCCATCTTGCTCTCCGTCTCTTTCTTGTAATCCAGCATGTAAGACCACTTGATGATGTTCCAGTCGTTATACTTCTCCTTTCCTCCACAGATTTTAACAAACGTGGTGATTTCTACGCAATCCGTATCCACTATGGGGACTTGTCGAGGGGAAAGAGTGATTTACTGGTTGTAGGAGCCCTTTGAATCCCTCGACTAGTGTTTAGAAAGTTAGTATTGGTGTGCAAAGTAATTACCACTAGCTAAATTTAGAGGGAAAAAGCTAGTGGTTGTATCTATAGTAGACTCGCGCGTAACGCCAGTCCTTCCTTGATTTATCTATTGAAACTGGACGTGTTAAGGATTTTCGGGGAAAGGAACTTGGGAGTTTTCACTATGTGGGATTTTTTAATAGTTTTCTTAATATTAAAGGGTACGTCGAGGTTCCTATTCGATTGACTGGTATATTTGAGGACTTAAAGCGCGTGTGTCAATTGTTTTCAAGGCTAGTAATACTGGTGCGTTGGGAACCTCGTGCGATAGAATCTAAAGAACTTATTTGGGTTTAGGCACTTCCTTATGAACGTGTGTAAGAGCGTTAAAGGATATTATCGCCAATAATCTCTTTTCTTTTTCCTGTGATTTTATAAATCCATTTGAGGGTCTTTTTCTATAGCGTATTCGTAAAGGAAGTTTACTAGAGTACCTTTTTTCCCTTTTTTCATAGGGAATTTAACGCTTCCATTATCTAGTTTAATCTTTATCCTCGTCTTAAATTACTTGTTCGTTTGTTTTCACATATCCAAAGTCCTATTCCTAAACCATTGTTAAAAGTTATTAAATTACGTAAGTCTTTTATTCAATTCTTCGGTGTTGAAGTTGAGGATAAAGCGGCCAATATCGTTGTTAAAATACTTTGGGGTTAGGTTTTTGGTGCTATCGATAAACTAAAGGGTTTCGTCATAGTACTTTGCGAAGCTAATACCGAAAGCCCTAATTTCCAGCCACTTTTTAGGATCGGTAATGGTATTAATTCAAATACGATTTGAAGCTATCGTAATTAAAATTAAAATGTATAAAAGGGGGAAAAAGTGGTATAAAGTGTGTTAGATAGTATATTTTCTATTAAAGTTGATATTTAAAGTTAAATATTGTAGGGCTTCTTCGTTTTTAAGATTTTTAGTAGTAGTACATATATCAGTTTCTGTAATAGTATTAACTTAACCGTTTATCAAATTGTTAACTTTTTGATTTTTAAGACTTTTATTCGGTTAATTTTAACGTTTTTAAGACGTATTAATGAAGATTTCTTTTTGTTTTTAATATTAGCGATACTTTCATTTACTTATAAATTGTTGGAAACAATTTCATAACCCATAAGGTTTCTCTACTTGTTTCCACGAACAACTAAACAGCGTATAACGGCCCTTTGCAAAACCTTTTTCTTTATTCTAACCACTTTTTAACGAAGATTGTAACCGTAAAGCGGCTTCTTCTTTTACCTAGATTATCTGTGATTAACCTAATAAACACTAATCCGTATTAGTGGGAAATTATCGTTACTATGTAGTTGATTATAATCACTATGGCTAAAGTAACTGGTGCTGCATTGAAATTGGTTGATTGTACGTGATAAGTTCTAAGTTTGGCAGACCACTAGCCGTTCTTCATGCTAATTTGTATGGCCAAATGCTTTGGACTGTACCTCACTTCGAAGTCGGCACCTATTGTATTTAATTTTCGGTACAGTCCTATAAACTGCAACTTATTTGCAGTTAGTAAAATCAACTAAAATGAAGGTTTAGTTGACTTGACTTTACTGTATTTGACTAACATTCCAACATTTAGAATATATGAATGAAGATAAAAAATATAATAAAACTTAATAAATAAGTATTTCAACATTTACTCATACAAATAAAATACAAATACAGTATATTAATAAATTAGTCAGACGATCTAAACTAGTGGTTCAATGTATATGAACGTTACATTAATCAAGTAATTAATAAATTTTAATGTTTAAAAAACAATTTTCATAAACAATATAATACAAGGAGAATGAAGGAAAAATTGAATATTCGGAATAGAGATCTAATATATAAGGGTTGAAATAATGTGTAAAGGTAAGTTAAAATGTTATTTTAAACGCTTCGAATGTCATTATTAGTATTCGCTAAATATGGCTAAATATTTCAATTTTTTTTTCCTTTTTTTAAAAACTTAGTATATTCCAATGTAGGCGTTTCGGATATCATTTTTGAGGCTTGGTGTGATTGTACAATCGTTTTCGAGGTTGGTTTAAAAGATTTCAAAATTTGTTCAAACGGTATAAAGATTGGTTTTAACAGTTTTCGAGGTATATTTAAACGATTCAGATATTATGTTTTATTCGAATAAGTTTTCACGAAAGGCTTCCAAACATAATTGTTTACATGATGAATACTTCACAAAGCGCTTTCCAAAAAGTACCTGGGTACGTTCAAAAGGCAAACCGAATTAAAGGATAATGTAATGGAGCTTTAAATAGATAAGACATTAACCGAATTAATAACATCATACTAAATTTATTCTTTTTAAAGTTACTTCGGGTTTTAAAACTCTTCCTTGTATTTTTACATTTCCATATATTTAATATAAACTGTAATATTAAAATATCAAATAATCATTACCGTTATAACATCTTATTGTAGGTATTTAACTACGTTTTTTTTATTGGCTATTTGTAACCAAAAGAATCAGTTAATAAAGGAGTCATTATAAAATTAGTGATATTGATGATAAATAATGAAATAAGAAAAGAGGAATCCAAAGAGTACACGCCTTAGATAAAAGCTTATAATCTTTCAACTAGAGCGTGCCACTCTACCATATACTCTGCCAACGTCCCTTCTGGGGTGTGGAACGCTGTTATGCACTTTTCAAGAGTTCATCTTGCAGCGTGACAAGTAATTATATACTCTGTAAGAGTGCACCCTACAGTATGATACACTGCCATGTGATTTGCAAGGTGGTCCCTACGTTTCCTAACTATAGTGATATATGATAATATCGATATTCATATAACATATGCAAACTATCACTATCATATAAATAAATAGGAGAGAATTAACTAGTAGTTTTCATAACTGAAAACTCATAATCTACGCTTCTTATTTAACATTATAATTCGTTGCTTCAATATTAAATTCGAATCAATATTGTATTCATAACTAAATACCTACCAATTGCAATGATTAGTTTACTAAGTAATCGGGTTAATCGTAAGTAATTAAGATAAAAGAGAAAGTAATGGTTTTTTCATTAATTAGTCATTATAAAAAAGGTTTTCTTTATTAATTTAAACTTTGAGATAATGCTATTTCGAATTAATCCGAAAATCGTTATCAACGTTCGACAAATGATAAAACTTTATGGCATTTTTTTAAAAACAGCCAATAATAGTTGAACCTCAGCTTCCAAGTTTTTAAATACGTCAAATTTCATGGACAACGTACAAGCTTGACTATAGCACTTTCAAAGGGCAAAGAAAAAAAATTCAAACGTTACCATATAAGTTTTTCAAATATACAAAAACCACCAATGAAAACTCGAAAAACTTAAGATTTACCGATATAATCTATACAAAAGAATAAAACCCATCCAAAAACTCACGTATATAAACAAAGTTCACCAATACAACAACACAAACACATCGAAATATCAAACTATAATCATAATTACAACAATAAAACCGCGTATCTAAATATCTTACAGAAACTCTAACAACTTTTGTTTAAAAATTGCTTAAAGAACTTATATACACAATCTGTTACTAAACAAATTACAAGAGCGCAATTAATTCATTACATTTCTTAATTTCTTATTGAAATGAACATTGAATGGAGTATAAAAAAGGCTTTCATGATCTGTTGAAACGACTTTAAAGATTGGAAAGAAAACAATAGAGAAGAAACTCCAAGTAACTCCAAATCAAAACTAATTATTATAATCTGAAATAGGGAATCGTGTATCGAATAAATAGGTATCAATACAATATAAATGATTTTCAACTAAAAAACTAAAATAAATACTAAAATAACTCTGATGGAAGGAACCATTTTAATATAAATAAACCTAAAAACATGGTCTACATGAATGAAAATTGAATAGTTAAAAATGGTGAAATTGTCGAATATATATAAGCTATAATGCTTTATATTATAAAAAAACATACAGTATTCATAAGTAGTGAATGTATTCCAAAAACCGAAGCACGACAAGCTATGAAAAAAGTATCCGGAAATGTCATAATCCATTCATATGTAGAATGAACGACTTAAAACACTATCAAAGAAAATCGAAGGTATAATAGGATAACAAAGACCATTAATTTAGCTATAAAATCCACAATCATCTACTAAAACAGCTTTACATACATACATAAACCAACTATAAAGTCCACTATAAAACTATATCTTTCTGACGAAATTATAACTATATATCTTAAACGTTTGAACTTTTTAAACCCCTGAACAATTAACAACCAATACGATAATTACCATCAAGTCAATAGGTCTATATAAGTTGCAACGTTTATTGATTCGAATTGCAATCAAAGTAACAAGTATTATTGCAAAAGTCAGGTAGTGAAATATTGTTTCTTCTAGGTGTAGCATATCTCTAATCGATCTATACACTATATTGTATAGGTAATTGTTTAGCCCGTACCCTAAATTAAACTAGGTATTTTATGTCAACTGCCTTGCAACTAATATAGTTAACTTTGATTACACTGCACTTAAACGCTATTCCAACACTAACGATTTTGTTTGGTGTCAGTACATTTCATAAAATAATCATTTGGTAACGTTAGTGCTTTCCTATACCTTACCCACTGCTATTTATATAGTAAGTGCACTTTTTACCATATACAGTACCAATAATAAGTATTTTATTACTTTCCTGATTCCATCCCTAAATATACACACAATTTAACCGTATTGGTTAATCAAGTATACTGTTGGTGTGCCTTTATAGTTGCAACATAATAGATTTTAATCGTGGTCTAAGTAACCAGTATTGCATTAAAAGTGTTGATGTGTTACTTCTAAGTTCGGCAGACTATTAGCTGGTCTATAAACAAATTTTTGTAACTAATTTCTTCAGAGCGTATCCTAATCTCAATTAGATACTCCCTATATTAAAGTTTTGATTAATACAGTTAACTTGCAAATGATTTACTCAATTTTCATTGAGTATAATCAATTTAAATTAATTATAGTTTAATTAACTGTATTATAATTAACTGTTATTTTAAAACTGTCGACTTTTTGTTTTTGTACATACGCGTTTACTTGTCTCATCACCAATTTTTGGTTATCGAAGAAGTCCCTCCCAACTCTATCAGCAAGACCTCTATTAGTTTCAGCCTATTTCACATACAGATTGACTTTAATTCTAGTCTTTCACCCAGTATTTCAAGGTATTTACTTTTGTAATTACCGAGTATAAGTTTTTATCATAAACCTAAACGTTACTCATTGCGTATATTCTTCCAATATATATAGGTGCATTTTTCTGTATATAATTACCTTCATATTGCTTTCATTTTCGAGGATATCTCCATTTTTCCACATCGCATGCCAGCTGACTTATGTATCCCTTCATCTGTACGGTTAGTTTATTGTTTTGTTTTGTAATATACTATCACCGGGCAGTAATCACCATATTACTTGTATAGTGCGACTTTTGCTGTTGCGAAGTGAGTGCAAACTCGGGTAGAAACGCTCACAACTTGAATGTTTTTACCTTATATCATTGAAACCCTGATTTAAAATTATCTACTTATGAGTTATACCCTTCAAACTGTTAAATAAAACACACGATCTATTGGTAGGCCTTTATAATTACAATATAGTCGATTTGAATATCTGTAGTCGAAGTAACTGGTGCTGCATTGAACGTGATAATGTGTTACTTCTAAGTTTGGCAGACCGCTAGCCGGCCTGTACGTTAATTTGTATAGTCAATTGCTTTGACCCGTGCCTCACATTAAAGTGGGCACCTATTATGCTTAACTTAAATTTAATTCACTCAAATACCACAAACTACAATCAATTTGCAATCAGTATAATCAACTAATTGTAAGTATATTTGACTTGAATATACTGTAATTGACTGCTATTCCAACACTAACGGATTTTGGTTTTGTATGCGCACGTCAATATGGCCAATCACTTTTTTGCAGTGCGCTCCAAATTCCCTCCTTAATCCACATGCCAAACCCCTATTAATTACAGTCAATTAGCACTGAAATCGACACTAATTATAGCTTTTTATTATATATCTCTAAATCCTCCGTTCTTTAACTTCCGTACACAAATATTTCATCATAAACTTTCGCGCATTACGAATTCTACTAATTACACACCTTTTACCAATAGCTTTAAGCCTGCCTTTATTACATGCTACTACTACTACCGCTATTACTGCTACCACTATCACTACCCTAATAGTTTTCCAATTTGCCAAGGCACTCTTATTCCTCCACATCACGTGTCGAGCGGTCCACGTAGACCTCGATTCGTACAATCAGCGTATTAATGTCTACAAATCTTTTCAATGTGCTATTAGGCGTAACCTTGATCATAACATCAGTGGGGTTATCTTTGCCATTGATCTACCAGAACTTATCGATTTTCTGAGCTTCGTATGCCTTTCTCAAAGCTATCACATCTATCATTAAATATTTTTCATTAAGCGTACCCAACTTTAACATGCAGTCGTAAAAGCTTCGAGAATTTGTATATATAATTATAAGTATTAGAGGCAGTCACAGCTATTTAGTAATGATCTTTAACGTACCTTTAGTTACTATATCGATGTTTAAACCTATTATTATATTATAAACCTTTAGAGTTAATACGTTTCGCGCTATACTTTTACACTTGATAGATAACTAGTATAAGAGGTTATTAGTAATCGTATATTTCTTATCGGACCCTTATTAGTTAATGATGACTATAAAGAATTCTATGTACGATATAAGGTTGATATTATTTATAGAGAAGTCGTTCGCAAAGATTATCAATTTCATCGTTGTTAAGTCTATCAAAACTATGCTAATGCCTTTTTCCTAGTTGTTTATTTACTATAAAATGTTTTTGTTTCACCTGTTAATGTCCTCGTTTAATAGGTTTTAAATTTTTGTCTTGAATGATAGATTATATATTGCTTTCTATTGATACAACGTGACGATGTAAGCTGTATAGGCCCTTTACTTTGGGTATCATCATAATATCAACTCTTCAAACTGGTTCATTATTAGCAGGATTATGATTTGCTTTATTTTGGAATACTCCAATGTACGTGTCACAAATATCGTCACTATTCTTAATATTATAGATATGGATTAAAGATTTATTAAAGTTAAATTGTATGCCTTTCGTTCACTTCTTAATCGGCTTACACTTCCCGAGGCCCAATATTTCGATAACACGTTATTTCGCCGTTATTAACGTAGAATTTCTGAGAAAAGAAGTATCGTTCATTTGTATATTAACGATGCCAATATGGCTTTCCTACATAATCGATAAATATGGGTCTAGCGTTCAAGTTTTTATATTCAGCTAATGTTGAAAATGTATTAGTTACGTTAAAAACCAATAGATATCTGCTTCAACTATTCCATACAATTCTTTAATATAAATCACTACCATGCCAGTCAGAAACTTCTTTTTTAAACATTTTTCGGAAATTTTAGTAATATAATTTGTTAAATATTTGTGGCGGATTACGTGTATATTTACTTTCAGTTAGAGTTATTGAAAGTTAATTCATCGTTTGCGTTAGCAGTTATATTGGTAGTAATAGAAACCATTAAATTTTGGCTGATCTGTTAGATTATAAACTATTTAGTAAAGACCCAGGTTTTACCTTTATTACCGTCTCCTTGAGCGATGAATCGTGACTTTTCGTACGGGAAGCTCGTGTTTTTTCTTTTCATTTCATGTATTATACTCGATTTTAAAATTGTAAATTCGTGTGTTTTTCATTGCATTAAAGATATAAGTTCAATAACTTCTTTTATACGAAGGCTATCGATCTCTATCTGTTCGTTTTTTTTAAAAAAGGGTTGCTTGGTGTATTATCAATGTTTCTAGCATATAACGCAAAGATAAGTTTTCTGTTGAACTGTTTATTTCTAAGACACGTACGCCGTTATATATGCCTTTTCAAGCTTTTAGTTTTTGTAGTTATTCTCCTCTTTGATATACATCCTCACTTTTAGTTAATTTCTATGCCGTCAACGTTTTATCAGATTGTTAACGATTGAATCGAAAATATTATGCCGGTTAATTTATTTTACTTGAGGTTATTCGACTTAGAGTAGTTGATTACACTTGGGAGGTTTTTGTACAATTTAACTCTTGTAATACGAAATTTCATAGGGAAGTTAGCGGATAAAACTATTAAGTTTGAGGTAATGATATTTAATATATTGTAAGGTTTTTCTCATCTTCCTTACTCCCTATACATAAAGAATTCACTTTGAAAAGGTAAAGATAGTACATTTATTGTCGATAGTTTATTTTTGGTATTAATGGTATTATTGATGTCGTAGCATATCCATCCCTTTTTCAATTTCTTTAGGTATTTTTAAATTTATAACTCGTTTTTGGGAATTTTATCAGAGTAGCGATTCCGTCGTCATATGTAGATAAGTTTTCAGTACTAGTAAAGTTGTCATAAAATCGTAAGGGCTAATATTATTGTTGAGACCTTTTACCACTCTTTAAAGCCGTGATTTTTATTTTGTAAATCCTCTAACCTCCAAAGTAAAGATATTCTAGGCCTTTCGTGAGAATGTGTAAGCGTTTTCAACTTAATTTATAATCTAGTAGGCTTTAACATGGACTTTTTTAAGCTAAATTCCTATTGACTTGGCATTAGTTTAAAACTTTATTGTAACAAAATTGATATCTATATCATGGATTAATACGTTTGAGGGTCATAGGTATATATGAATCCATAATGTTTATAATGTTTACAATGTGTTTTTTGCCGTAATACTTTTAAAAGACTTCATATAATGTAACTTTATGGCGAAATTAATAATATGAATTACTATATTATTATTGAACTGAAATATTGTAGCGAAAACTTCAAAGTTAAAGTTTTAATTTTTTTTAACGTAAACTTGAACTTGATGGGTGGTTAAGAGTTTGTTTGGTAGTGATAGCTGAGCTGTTTAATTTCCTTTAGCGATGGTAAGTCTACATCCTAGTAATCAGTTGATTTAATCACTTTATATAACTTATTAGTCGTTGGATAGTTGAACCTACAATGTAGTTAACGAATTTATGGCTTTGTTAGGTTTAATACCATTGCATTTGACCTTTAAAGATGGAATTAGAAATGCTTTTATTTCAAACTAAATGGAAAACTTTGGCCTCCCTCAAATTTAATTCATTTATTAATTTGAATTTTAACGTTACGTCAAGGACTCTATACTTTTCAAGCAAAAGAAGAAGGGGTTAGGGGATTTCAAAATGTAAAATACAATAAGTTTAACGACTATAGTAACAGTTGTAGATCCTAGTGAAGAGAGGTTTTTTTAAGATTAATGCAAACTTCAGCCCTACTAACAGCCATATAGTCAAGTTCTATAGCAATATTAATATTCTTTCGTAATATTAGGTATGTATAATAGCCTTTTATTAAGTACTGACCTACCTTATAATCTAGTATAATATCTTGAAAGACTCGTTCCGTACAACGATCGCGAATAATAAACAAGTATATAGAGCTGGAATCTTCATAGTTATAACGATGATGGGTTTTCACTTATCAGATGGTATAAAAAGGCGTGGTCGGCTAGTTATTACATTACTTTCGGACTAGTGTTAATATTTTTATACCAATCGATAGTTATATGCCTTTTTTTCTTTATATTGAACATCATTATATTTAAAATTCGTAATATATTTAATATATTTCCAATTAACTGTAGAAGTAAATCATATTCAATATATCACCTACTTCGATTTTTGTTTGGTAATAATTTGAAATATTAATCAAAAGCCTTTTTCACCGTATATGCAACATCTCATTACGTTTAAAAGGATTTTTCGGATATGATTTAAGAACTTTAGTAATGAATAATATCGTTTTTCTTATGCAACTCAATAATTATACTTTCAGTTAATCTTTTATTAAACTTATTACCTATGCCAGCTGTTGGTAGGCCTTCATCGTTGCAACGTAGTCGATTCGAATCACAGTGGTCGAAGTAACTAGTGCTGCATTAATGTTAGTTGATTGTATATATGTACGTTCTTAGTTTGGCAGACCGCTAGCCGGTCTGCACACTGATTTGTATGGTCAAACGCTTTAGTCTGTGCCCCACTTAGAATTAGGCTCCTACTATACTGCACTTGAAGTGCAGTGTATTCAAATCCTACAAGCTATAATCAATTTGCAATACGTACAATCAATATTACTGTAAGTAAAGTTGACTTGACTGTACTGCATTTGACTGCTATTCCAACACCGGCCGTATTTACGGTCGATGTAGTACGCGCATAGGGGTTTTTATCATCGTTGTTAAATTTGGGACTGAGGATTTATATAGCTGTCGAGTTCGACACCTGTGCTTTCACAGTAATAAACAAGAATCGTAACTGGTTAAAAAAACTTTAATAGGTCATGTTACGAAATTGTAGGGCGTATTAAAACCTTTTGTAACTCGTAACAGTTTGGTAGATTTCTTAGTATAATATGACTTAACTTCTATGTTTGCTATTGTTTATTTAAAAAGTATTATCCTAATGAGTATTTGATTAAAAAGTTGTATCCTCCTTTCCGACTTTTTTTTATGATTCAATATATAAGATTATTCAATGATATTTTAGTTTATGTAGTATTAGGCGAGGTCAATGTTGTATTCGAAGTGACCTTTATAATCGTCGTAAACTTTTGGAAACAACAAACAATTTCTTAAATACTAGAGTTAATAATCTTCGGCTTAGCCGATCATAATACTGGGAAACGACTAGTAAAAGTCTAAGCAAATGTTAAAGAATAGACGTAACTTTATGTCGAGAAAGTTATACAACTTACCATTATATTTCTTTTTTTCTTTCCAAATATTGACGAAAATAGTAATTACCGTATAATCCGTATTTATTATAGGGACATTTATAGGGGGCAGAGTGATTTACTGACTGTGGAAACCTTTTGAATCCCTCAACCAGTGTTAGCAATGGTGATGTTGGTGGGTATGATAGTTGATTTTGGTAGAGTGTGGAGGGAAAAAGTCAGTGGTAGTGCTTATAGTAAGCTCGCGAGTAAAGTTATTCCTTCTTTAATTAACTTGTGAAAATAAGTCGGATTGAAGCGCTTAGTGGAAGTTAAAGATTTTTGCGGGGAACTTAGTAATAATTATTTTGGTGTTGAGAAGCTTGCTGAAGTTCCCACTTAATTAATTAGTGAGCTAAAGGACCTACCCTGTACGAGTTAATTGATTCCTTATAGCTAGCAACGTTTTGTAGTTGAGGATTTAGGCAATAGGGTTTGGAGAATATATCTGGGTTTGGGTAGAACTTTGCGAACGCGTGTAAGAGCGTTAAGGAACATTGTGGTTCGTGATATCTTTGCTATTTTGCCGAATTTATTGAGGGTTTTTATCTGTTGAGTATTCGTATAATATATTGGTTAGATTGCTATCTTTTCCTTTTCTCTTGGAGAGCTCGATTTCTCGGCTGAATAGTTTAGTCTTTAGCTTGGTTTTGACTTGTTTTCCCCTCGTGTTTCACATATTCAAAATACATATTACTAGGCCTTCATCGTTGCAAAGTAGTCGATTCGAATCACTGTGGTTGAAGTAACTGGTGCTACATTGAAATTGGTTAATGAGTTGTAAGTTCTAAGTTTGGTAGACCAATATCCGGTCTACATACTTATTTGCATGGTCAAATGCTTTGGCTAATGTCCTAACCTAAAGTGAGCACTTACTTTACTTGACTTACAGTCAATACAGTTAATACAGTCATTACTACAACCAATATAGTTAACTTATAGTTAGTATAGTGGACTTGATTGTACTGTAATTGACTTATTAAAAATATTAGCTAATATCGTTCTAACACTGGCGACTGTTTATTTTATGTCTGCGTATGCTAGTGTAGCTCACCATTTAGTTACAGTAAGCCTTGAATTCCCTTCTTTATATACCTGTCAGACTCTTATCAATTCTAGTTAATTTTCATTGAAACTGACATTAATTCCGGTTTTTTGCCCAATATTTACGAGTCCTGCGTTTTTCAACTCCCATTCACAAGTTTTTCGCTACAAACTTACGCGTATTATATACGTTACCAATTACGTACCTTTTGTCAGTAGTTCCAAGAATATTTTCCATATACGTTACTATTTCCACCGTTACCCTAGTAGTTTTTTAGCTTGACAGGGTATCCATATTACTCTACATCACGTGCTGGGCTTTTGTTAAGTGACCTTATTAGGTAGCCTTACCAGGTGGTTTTGCTAGGTAGCCTTTCAATTATCCGACGTTTTCGGAGTGTTTATTCCGACCTTGACAGATTTTCTGGGATTGCCGGGTTTTTCGGGCTTGACGAACTTACTGGGCTTGTTGGGCTTGCCGAGATTAATGGGTCTGCTTAGCGTATTGGGCTCACTAAGCTTAACGGACTTTTCGAGCTTACTGGGCCTGTTGTGCCTATCAC
Organism: Anisogramma anomala; assembly: GCA_038502455.1. Classification (NCBI taxonomy): domain Eukaryota; kingdom Fungi; phylum Ascomycota; class Sordariomycetes; order Diaporthales; family Gnomoniaceae; genus Anisogramma; species Anisogramma anomala. The sequence goes on along the minus strand of JASMMZ010000002.1, from coordinate 15,770,563 downwards.
GCTTATACCTGAACCTCTTGTTTAGTTACTTGCTCAGCCTTTTATAAATCTTTGGGGGGTAGGTTTAGAGTATTTTAAAGGTCTTTGACTTTCTTTCGAAGGGGTTCTTTGTCTTGAGGATTGGAAGGGTTCTTGTCTCAAAGAACTTGAAGGTTTTCGTCTTAAAGGGGGTTTTTACTTTGAGGAGGGTTTTCGCTTGTAACGTATTTGTAAAGTACGTTAGCTAGATTGTTTTCCTTTCTCAATCTTAGTGGTAGTGAAATTCTTCGTTTGCGTAGTTCACTCTTTAACTTAAACTTCACTGGTTTTTTTGTCCTTTTCTACATATACAGGCTCCAGTGACTGAAATACTCGATGTAATCCTCTAAAGCCTCCATACGACCTGGTCATTATAGTCAACTTCTAGGAGAAAATACCCAACGTAATTAGTCAAGTACTCGGGGGTAAAGTCTTAATCGGTGTCCGTAAACCAGAAATCATTGTCAAAGTACTTAACAAACGTGGGCTCAAGACTTTCAATCATTTTCTGCCTAACAAACTCTTGAACGATATCAATTTTCGCGTTTTCGGTAGCCATATTAACGATTAAAGGAAAATTGTAATATAAGAGCCAAGGTTCGATGTAAAAAGGTAGTTCGGGGGTTATTTACCATCAAAGTTAGTATTTATTATTAAAGGTTGTGGAAATTAGTTGTTTTTATTACTTGAAATTTGCAATAGTCGTGCCTGCAATAGTAAAAGCCATAGTTAACTTCACCGTTTACTGTTATAGACTCAGGCTATTGATCATTGATGTTATAGGTTACGTGTGACTTTGCACGTTATGAGATATGCAGTACCCGATCCGGGCGCAGTCCAGGCGCGGTCTGCGGGCCTCATGCAAGGGCACATAACGAACCATACACAAACCGTACACGAACCGTATACAGAAATCCTGCACAAAACCCCTCTATAAACTCGTTAAGTTCTCCTCAGTTCTTTAATTATTAACACTATTTAACACATATTTAACATACCTTCAAAAGTCGGATAATGATAAATAATTAAGGTTTCCTTTTTTCGAAAAAAAAGGATATTCCTTATAATATACGAATTGTTGGCAGATATTCATAATTTTGCGTTATACTTCAATTTAATTCGAGAAAATACGCCGTCGGCGAATTAGTAATCCTATACCTTTGTTAATAAACCTCTAGTTCTTCTGGGGTAGACTTAAGTTAATATATTTCATCCATAAAACGCTGTAAGCTATATGAAGTTTATATTAAAGTAGATGCAATATCCCGTTTAATTAACTTTTGTACTCGACTTGATTGTTATGTATTATTCTATGTCTCATTTCTCCTGGGTTGTTATTGAGATTTATTAATTTAAAGCCGACTTAACAACTATTTAAGCTGGATTTTCAACTCTTAAGAGTGGCCAGAAACGCACTACTAACTATAATTCGAGAGATTTGCTTTTACTAGAGTAGTGACGCGTTAAACTATCGAATTTATACTAAATACGAATAAAATGTAAATTGGAGAGGACCGGTACGTATTTCTTTACATATAAGATTATTACACACCAGTTAATTAAGTAAGTTGTTGCGAAATATTACGAGGCTAGGGGGTACGACGAAAATTACGATGTAAGTAAATTATTTGATTATATTAAGGCTGTTTTTGACGACTTTCATCGTAAAGATAAATCTTTATTCGAAATGAAAGGATTTTTTATAAACAATTAAAACTTATAAACATCATTTATTATTGAATTTGAAACGTGATTAACCTTAGTAAGCGGTTTGAACTTGTTGTTAGCTTTGAGGTATAATTACTTTCGCTTTCATATTTCTGCGTATTTCCGAGATAAATTTATTATAGTAAGCGTTAATCGTATTAATTATATTATTATTTTCATAAAATACTACAGGTTTATCAACGAGTTAAAGTTTTTATATTTAAAACGACTTTTTAGTCGATAATTATTGGTCGCCATATAAGTATTGTGCCCGAATAAAAATATAGTTATAATAAAAGTTTATTACGTTTCAATATCCATATCAAAAAGCCGCAGTAATTGCGGTAGAATACCATAATAAGCCTATTTAATATAAGCTTAATATTAAAGACACTGGTTTACAAGGTTAACGACGGAGGAGTATTAGGTTAGATAAGTAATGAAGTGTTGTTTACGTTATAACTTTTCGAATTATGTCAACGGAGTAACGGATTTTACCCAGATTTTTCTTTAATATAAGTATATACGATTGAAATTAAGAATATTAAAAAAGTTTTTTATTGTCGGCGACAGGAAAAGGTTGACTTCTAAACGTAATTTCATTTGGAAATTATTTAAATTTACCGGTGTAATTATGAGATTAAGTAAAAAGGAATTTGGTTCAATCAAAATACATATGAACAAGAATTTTTTTTTCATCGTTGTATCTTTTGATAATTATCATTTCTTAAATATCCAAGTCGATTTTGGTTGTTATTTTCATTCTATTATAAAGAAAGCTTTAATATCACGGTTAATAATAGAGTAACTTCGCTAATTACATCCTCAAAATTGAGGTATATTATTAGAATTGTAATGAAACATACATATTCCCTGTATTGAGACGCTTTGTATGAGTATGAATAAATACTCGAACCATATGTTTATGTATATAATTTCCTGAATATCGCGTAACATGATTTTCAATATATTATAGATACAATAATGATAAATGACTTTAAATATTTCCGGAAATCGCTTAGTGGTTAATAGCCAATGGAGGTTAGTACTCGATACGATAATATTATGTTTTAGGTTAAGGGATATGCGGGGTATTATCAAGGTTATTTTTATCAGAATAGTGAACTAGTTTTAACGGGAATATAGAGTATGGAGAATTAACCTCAATTAACTTTTGTTACAAGTTTGTACGAGTTAATGCAGATTTTGTGATCGACGACGTTAATGGTTGTGAAAAAGGAGAAGAATTTGTTCCGTTTCCTGCCCAAGTTGGAGGAATTTGTAACATCTTTCGGATTGACGGGAGCGTTAATAACGTTTCAATTTTATATTAATTATATAATAGGGAATGTTTCGGAAAATTTTCCTACGTTTTTTTGAAACGATCTTTCGGTTAGTTGTGTATTTAATATGATTATATAACGAGGTTTCGCGTGGTTTTGGAACGTTTTTGAAACATCTAGCTTAACTTGAACATGGAAAAAAAGTGATTTCGTGGTAAAGAAAACAAAATACCTTGGTTTTATTATAACGGCTGGCGTGTTTATTCGGGTTGACTTCGAAAAAATCTGGGCTATTCGAGAATAAGAATTTTCCCGTATTATTTGAAAGGTTAGGAGTTTTTTGGAGTTTTCAAACATTAATTAAAACTTCATAAAAATATTTCTAAATTGACTAATTATTTTATTCGATTTATAAAATAGTGAATCTGGTAAGCTTGAACGGATCCCAAAAAAATTCTTTTGAAACTTTAAAATAGGTATTCGCTACGGCTCTGATTTTGGCATATTATAATGATAACCAGCTAAAAGTAGTAAAAACTGATTTTTGGGGGAATAATTTTAAAAGGGTTTCGTTCGTTAGAGGATAAAAAAGTGTCTTTTAACCGATTACATATTATTTAATATAGTCATAGGATTTAAAAAGTAATTACATTATTTACAATTAAAAGATCTTCGCGGTAATATTTTATTCAAAAACCTGGTTATCGGAATTTCTTGATATTTATACCCTGTTTACTATTTTGACGGATTATAAGGGATTGAAGTATTTTTTTTACACTGGTTCATCTCGGAGCTTGAAGATTATTAAGCCGAAATTCTTTTTCTTTTCTTACATTACTTACGTTATCAGCCAGTAACTTAAAACGTTTGTCCGAACATATGAACCTATAGGTTATAGGATAAACCCGAGGTTAAAAAGCTCCGTATGTGGGTTTTTCAACATATTTTTATGGTTATATTAAATAAAATAACGATAGATTCGTATATCGTGGAAACGTATATTACAGTAAAGTATACGGATAAATTCGTGAAGGCTGAAGTTTGGTTATTAGATCGCGATAATGTAGGTTTGAAAGGTAAGTTGGAGGATAAACATGCGTCGAAAGTTATGGTATTTCTTCGGATTCGGCCTGCGTTAATACCGCCGACTTTGATAATTCTGGGCGGTTACCTTATTTTCAGACTAGGTAACTTAACAGAGTTATAAAAGCAAAGTATATCGAATAATCCATTATATGCGGTTTAACTATTAACGATTACCAAAAGAGTTAAATGTTTCATGGTTAATCCAGATATTCGATACGAATTGCAGATTATAAAATGGACCCAAAAGGGTACATTATGTTACAAAAGTCGTTTATGATTATTTAATTGAGAACTTTTAACGACAAAGATTTTTCGATAAACTTACGATTTACTTATTATATGATATTCGGGTAAAAACGTATTGTTTCGGTTTTTTTAATGGGATTATCATCAAAAAGAGATAATGATGAATTTTAGATATTTATATATAATATATACGTAGTTTAACGGTACGAAACCTTATTGTATCTTTATAACAAATCCTTTTTAACCCCTTTCCATTTTCAATCGTTATTGGTTTTATATTTCAGTCGATTAAATAAAAGATCTACCGGTTACTGATAACGACTTACGGGACTTATTAGTTTTTACTAACCGACTTGTTAAATTCGTTTGATGAGAGATAATATAATCTATAATTATCGAGGTATATATAAGATATTTTTAGAATATATAGTAACAATTTTATATATTTCACGTATTTATTGTTAATAATTACAATTTAGATTCAGTCAGCGCCATTCAAACGACTTTGTATTTTAAATGAGAGTAAGATACCCTTTATCGATGATATACAATTTGAAAATAGATAAATATACTAAACGGGTATATTGAAAAGCTTAAAAGTACTTGCGGATTATGATATTTTTTTGGTAATGAAATTGGGGGTTATATTTTGTAACTCAATAATTTATATCCAATAATAGAAAGTCTACGGCTACCGGATTCAATACTATTTCATTAGTAAAAAATAAGAAATATTTCTTATTTTTAAAGTAGATGGGAATGCGAAATCGATGATTAATTCAGCGGGACGTGATTTTACGTTTTTAATTTATCTTTATTATAATACATGATTAACCTAAACGGCTATAATATATGTTTAATTTTCAATAGAGAAAGTTGTAACATATCGGCGATATCTAGGTAAATGATATAAGGTAAATAATTGGGTTTGATTTAATTGACGTAATATTAAAACCAAACAACTAAGTAAAACGCTTAACTTGTTCTAGAATTAATACCATGTAATAAAATTTTCGAATTTATTGAGTATTATTTTTCATATTAATGGTAAATACCCTATATTTTACATGCATTTGATCAAGCGTCCGACTACAGACCCCTTTCCCTCGTTAATATTATTTAACAACCTTCCGGGCCCGGTTTTTGTCACGGACTATACAAAGAATAGTATATACAAGGAATTTGAAGTATTGAATGTTTAAATTAAGAAAACGGAAAAGGGTTATATTTATTACATATTAATGAAATAGAGAGAATAAATTGAATTTATGTAAAGGTTATTGGAAAATTGTAAGTATATAATAATTTTTAATAAATTTGAATCGATATATAGGGATATACGGTTTTATAACCACCCAATATTTCAATATTAGCGTCGGGTATCTTTTACGAAACTGAAATCAAGTAATTTTTTTCTATTTTAAAAGTAGTATATAAATAATAATAATAATAATAAAGGGATGAAATGTATTATTATTGTATTTTGATACGATATATAAGGCCTGGTATTTATTATCCGACTTTTTCGAATATTTATCTAGCCGCGAAACGACTCCTATTAAAAACCTATTCAACTTTACCTAGAAGATAACATTATCTTCCTCCTGATTTTCAGAGAAGGAACTCCAGTAAATTAAAGCCTCTATTATAATTAGCCCTGGGTAGTAAGAAACCGCCGGTGGGGGTGGACGGCGTATGGTAGGGCAGATTATCAAAAACATTAAAGAGGGCGAAAAATGTAAATTAAGGCGGGTATTAAGCGACGCCGATAAGAGCAGATAATGCGAGGTGGGGCGGGTGTTGGAAAACGCTAAAAAGGACGGATAATACGGGGCAAGGCGGGGAAATCGGTCCTTTAAACAGGATAGAAAGGATTATAACACATCTATTAATACCTAAACCATGTATTCTACGTAAACGCAATTATTGACCTATTTATATATAAAATGAATGAATGAAACGCGGGCGAAAAAAAAGTTTTTATGGTTAAATTTTCAATATAATTTATGATATTTCATAAAACTTGACTAATATTAATTAAAAATATAACTTGGGTAATAATATTATTTCAGCCGCTTTGAATAAAATTATCAAAAGATCTGCAACAGGTATTAACGGAAACCGGGGCAAAGATATTATGAGTTAGGGTATAGTTAACGAACTGCATATAGTTACAAAAAACAGAAAACGGAAATAGAGGGGTTTTAGGTAATATCGGGGCGGGAAGGAAATCTGAGCGGGGACGTATAGCCCAAAGCTTCGTAACTTGTACAACTAGAATGATCGGAACGCCTTACATATAAACAATATCGCGAGAAAAAGGTAAATTGATGAAACGATTCGGGGAAAAAAAGCGAAAACGTGCTTATAACCCGGGAAGTTACCTGAATATTTTTAAGTAGATAATAGAATATAAAAGCTATGTTGAGAAACTACAATAAGCTACCGGAGTAAACCTCATAGTCTAGAGAAAGCAATCAATATATACGTATTTTCAATGTACTACAAAGGGGGGTAATGCATATTCTTGTTGGAATAGTAGTATTTATCCTGTAGTAGGTCAACTTTACTTATAGTAAGGTTGACTATACTAACTGAAAATTGAGTGTATTGTTTTGTGTAGGCTTATTGTACTGGTTGTAAGTCTAGAACAGTACGCTCCACTTCACACAATAGCATGGGCTAAGCAATTTACCATACAAATTAATGTGAAGACCGGCTAGCGGTCTGTCAAAACTAGAACAATACATCCACCATCTGACTACACGCAATACTACTGTTACTTCGACCAATCGAATCGACAACATTGTAACGTCTAAAGGCCTATTGATAGGCAAAGCCTACTAACAATTCGAGTCTTTTATAAAATGACATTTTAGGTCTACTTTATTATATATCTTACGATAAACGCGGTATCCTTAAGCGTAGTAGATGTAAACGTAGAATAGAATCGTTTCCAAATTGAATAAGCGATTAATATAACATATATAGGTATTTTTTACTTATAAGGAGTGAAATTCAACCATATTTTCGTTATTACAAAGTATAAAAAGGTCTTTTATAACTTGGGGGGATTATGCAATATAATTAGCAGTATGTGCGTTAAGGTATAAATAAATAATATACACTATAAAAAAGCTCATTGTTGACATTACAAGCGTCAGTGATTACATAAATTATACCAAATTTATTAAAAACGTCCGCTATATTAAAAAAAGGATTTTTCGTAAGAAACCGGCCGCAAAAAAAAATTATAACGAAAATTGAAAGATAAGACTATAATTTGGGCTAATATAAAATGATACAACGAAAATAATTGGAAAAGGGCGAATAAACGAAGGAAAAAGAGAAAGAAGGGAAGGGTTACAAATTACGGTAGCGTCTGTTTTTATAACAATAAATAACTGATAATCAGAAAAATTGATATATTATTTGATGCGTTATAAAACGCGTTATACAACGTAAGCGACTTATAATTGGTAAAATTTATACGTTATATAGTGCGTCATACAACGCGTTATACGGCGTAATTATAGCTTCACTATAATGTTATATGGCCTGCACCCGACTCGCGCCTGATCTGCGCCCTATATGGATACGAATTGTAGTTATTTTTTAACTAGTAGGATACCATGGTTTTGGTGTTTTTTCAATAAAGGGGGGGGGGGGTATATTATGAATTTGTGCTATTGGTTATCGAGTTTATAGGTCATGTAACTATATACGTAATGGAATATGTAGTACCCGGCCCGAATGCGATCCGTACACGGTCTGCGAGCGTCACGTGTAAGGGCACGTGGCGGACCGTACACGAACCGTGCACATAAGTCCTACACGAAGGACCTCTGTAAACTTCTCTAGTCTTCCTTAGTACCTCGATTGTTAACACCACTTGGCACCTACTTGGCATATTTGTAGGTCGGACCATAACATTTGCCAACATTATGACTTGGTAGTCTTTAAGATTTTTAGGCGGTCAATCTCAACACTTTTCTTCAAAACTGTTCCACTAAGAATTTCTAAGTATTTTCGGTATTAGCGATACCATCGCTGCTTTTCAAGTACCTATAAACAGCAGATACACTCAGAAAGTCTTCCTCTTTAGTACCTGTGAACAGCAAACGCAACAAAAAGAAGCCCTGTTCAAAAATATTCCTCCTATCTTACAATTACACAAAGCGTAACCGGAAAGTAGCTTCTTCTTTTACCTAGATTATCTGTGCTTTACCTAATAAGTACTGATCAGTATTGGTAGGCCTTTATTATTGTATTGTAGTCGATTCGAATCACTGTGGTTGAAGTAACTGGTGTTGCATTAAAATTAGTTGATGAGTTTCAAGTTCTAAGTTTGGCAGATCGCTAGCCGGTCTGCACACTAATTTGTATAGCCAAATGCTTTGGCCTATACCCCACCTTGGAGTGGGCACCTACTGCACTGCATTTGCAGTTAGTATAGTTAAATCCCACAAACTACAGTTAATTTTCAGTACATATAATCAACTTTACTCCAAGTAAAGTTGACTTGGCTATACTGCATTTGACTGCTATTATAACAAGGAGACTATTGATTGGGAGGGAAGATGATATGATTAAAATTAACGCTGGCACCTTCCACTATATACTAAAGCGCTCTACGGTAAAAGGATATCTTTTATATTATATTACGAAATTTTACGCCGTTTGTAAAGAGGTGACCCGCTGTTATAAAACAGTTCGACATATTTCGATACTTTTACAGTGTAATAAGATATTTTGCAGCTGATGGAAACCTTTTATAACTTATTACAAAAATATCGACGGTAGGCTGAAAATAATGTTACAAACGGGTACCTAGGCTAATAGTCGTTAGGAATTCAATCCTAGCGATTACCATATTTTTAAGTCGCTCCGAAGCTATTCCTAAACATGCACACACCACGTAATGAATCACGTAACCAATTTATTCCTGATCACTAACTCCATAATAGCTCCTGAATAGAGGCCTCTATTTATTCTTCTTCATCTAGGATTATAGACGGTATACGACAACCTTAAGTAATATCTCTAGCCTGGTTTATTTACAAATTATATTGATTTTCTAGTTAAATTATTCGTATCCCACTTTTATTTTTTTGTTTGATCGTTTGTAGTTCTTATTAGCTGTGTTTTGATCTTGTATCGTAACTGGTAGGTTGTATAATACATTAAGTTAGTACAGGATTTCGATATAATTACTATGGGCGTATTATTTCGGGTAATTATGAGCCTATACAATGCTAATATTGATTATTTTGAATAAACCAGTACCTTTACCCATCCAATAGAAATTTAATTATTATATATTATCATAGTTAAAATTATATATGCGAAGTAACGATCTATTCCAGATTCAATATATATATTTAGTTCAAGTTGCGATCGATTCGTAATTTTAAACGTTTTGGTTTCTATTTAAATATTTCTTTACTATTACGAAGTTTATATTTTTGACGAAAAGTATACTGTCAGTTTACATACCTATAATACTGATTTTTCTTTATCTATTTATATAATTAAAAAATATTGGTTCATAACCAAAGATTTTATATCAATTTCTGATGTTATATGTGATGAATATATCAAAAACAAATCAATACCTGTTTTGGCTAGTAGATATAGTGATTTGATATGTCGCCTAATTGTTTTCAATATTTACTTGTTACGGAGCTCTTAAGGTAACTCTGGTAAAAAAAATCCTTTATAGATTATTCGTTAATTACGAGTATATTTAATTTATGTTAACAATATTAATAGTTAACTTTCTATTTCAATTATCATAAAACATCTATCAATTCGATTACTATATGTTAATGAATCTTTAAAATCGTTAACGATTATGTAAGAATCCGATCTTTACTTCTATTACTGTATCTTAAATCGATCAAACATAACTGTTTGTATAGCTTATGCGTTGTCTCGTTCTTGACCTCGTAATTAATTTTCGACTGAAAATAGTAATATTAAAGTTATTGAGGTTCAAGTTGCATTTATGTACAAATTTTATAACTTTTTGTATTAGAAATCAATTAATTTAGACTTTATTGCTTTCTTTACAAAGTTTTCCCAGGTTTTTAAAAACTCCTTTCTTGGTAAGCTAAAATGCTAAGTTTTAGTCATATTTATATTTCTTATTAATTCGCATAGTTGTATAGATACATCCTAATATGTATTCTATCCTAGTTATTGGTATTCCTCGTTTTTAACAGTCGATTACATCGCTATCACTTTATCAACTTATTAATCACAGGAAAGGGAAGGTTATGTTACCTTATTTTCTTGTGTGAAGGATTTCAATCAACATTCACCCTAATACAAGGTTCAACATTTGTTATAAGAAATATCACAAAACCATTAACAATTTTAACAAATACTTTGAGGTCAACAATACTTAATATATTACATGAATCATACCATTTAACTGGTTTTCGCTTTACGAATCCTTCGTTTCATTATAACCAAATCAACAGATTAATCGTCGAAGAGTCGTTTTTAATATTTTAGGCATTATTAACCTGGTGCATAGAATATTTCCACTGTAATTTATTAAGACTTCGCCATACATTTCAACCCTCTTTCAATATTTCCTCCTGAATAAAATTTACTTGTTAAATTATAATATACTTTAAATATTAGTTATGTTGGTATCAGATCATTAGGGATTGTAAAGGTTTTCTTTAGGTTTTTTTACCATTATTTAAATATTTTTACTATAGTTCTCAAAGTTTTCAATTTGTAATATAAGAATATCATCAGTTTTTTTAAATAGCGTATATAACCTTTTAATTTTTCCAGTACATCAATGAGCTTTGACATGTATCTATTTATATTGAATCCCTATTATTTTAGTATAAACTTAAAATTCTGTTGTCCTAAAGTTAGTACCGGCGTTATGGACGATGACGTTTAGTGGTTTTAGGTACGTATTAATTTACAACATCCTTAACACCTCTTTAATATCCTTCACCGATAGAAATTAAAATAACTTAACGACGTGAAAATAGATTTCTAAGTTTAAAACATGAAAAATAAATTTTAAAATTTTATCCAAAATCTTTCAAGGTTTAGGTGTGGTTCAAATTATGATATGAAAGCTTTTGAATAATCTTCAACATAACGTATTTCACAATTTCACGTTTTGTAAACTGAAAGACTTTGTATAGTTTGTCGACTTCCGGATGATTAAAACGCCGTTATAATTAACGTATTCCGATTCCGTTGAATTTATAACTATTACCTTTCACCCTCAAAAGTAAAACTACAAGTATCTCTATACAATGGTAAAACGGAATCTTCGGTCTCTCTTAACTATCTTATTAACATTGATATTAACGTTAACACCAAGGATCTTTTGTTTTTTGAGTAAAAAAGGAATAAGATAAGGTGTTAGAATAGTAGTAATTGCAATGTAGTAAGTTAATTTTACTTAAAGTGTAGTTGTTTATACTGACTGCAAAGTTGAGTATATGGTTTTGTGGGTCTACTGTATTGACTGCAAGTCAAGTAAAGTATGTGCGAACTTTACACTAGGGTACAGGCTAAGAAATTTGCCATACAAATTACTATATAGACCAACTATTGGTTTGCCAAACCTAGGATAATCATCCACCACTTGATCACGTAATACTATTGTTACTTCGATTTATCCGAATCGATAACGTTGCAAAGTCTAAAGCCTTACCTATATAAGAGGTTTGAATATATGGAAAGCAGTCGATTCAATGATTGTTTGTATATTTATTTAACAAATTTTACTATAGGGCTTTAATCCTCGTATTTAGGCGATTAGTAATTACCCCCATTATCTCTTCTTTTAAAGTTTAGACCCTTAATTAATAAGAAATATTATCAATAATTAGGACGATTGTGGTGATTTTTCCCTTACATTTATTTAGATAGTTGATATTAATTGCAAATATTTTACGGATTTTGCGAAGATTTGAAACGATATAGACAAGTATGACGGGAAGCTTTATAATCTTTTTGAGATAAAAATGATGGTTTTTTTAATATTTGTAAGTAGATAGAGGTTCCTTCTTCAGGTTCTCACTTATTGTTTCCCGGAATCCTTATAGGTTACATTAGGAACTATTATTTGACCTTTTCAACGAGAGCAAAAACATTTCGAAGGATTTACGATAGTATAAATAGTTATTTAGAATACAATATTTACCTTGTATAATACTATACAAATTAGGTTTCGACGAGGTGAATAAGGTAATAGTTAAAAAGAAAGAGGATGAAATTCCGATAAATTTCCTAAATTAGATGCTAGATAAGTTGATATTATACTAATAGGTAATTAACAGTGCTTATTTTGGTAAATATATATTACGCGAGTAAGTATGAGTAGCAGTTACAGGTTTTATAGAGTTTAAATACGTGATTTTTTATACTATTACCGGGTAGTGCCCTGTTATGACCCAAGAACATCGGAGGATCAGAACACAGGCTAGTATAGGGCTAAGCCACTAAGAACCTGATGTCCAATACATCAGGTAGGGATATCTCTTATGTCAGCAACCTTAGGGTTAGGGTTACGCACTAAGGATCATTGGGATCATGTTTCGATCCAACATATCCAGGATTATTAAGATCATGTTTCGATCCAACATGATCCAGCACTGAAGGCGTATGAAGGATTAAAGATATAAGGACACGGTCAGCACCACATAGATAGTATTTCCTTCATAGCTCTTCAGTTGTCAATCTAAGTATTCAGTCTCAGTATATTCTGAATAGCCTCACGGCTTTTGATCATTACTTGCACGGTTGCGATATTGTTTACTCAGCACCTCTGCTACCTTCTTGATAACATAAACCCTCTGACACCTTCTATATACTCATGGGTATTTAGTGTGATCATTACATGCCCCTTGCAAAGGCGCGCTAGCTGCCACGAAATATTCCTGTAGATACCGGTAGGGTAGATTATAACGTAAGCTTTTTATAAGCCCGTATATGCTAATAAGACCTTAAGCTATCCACCCAATTAAGACCTTAGGGTACCCCGCATTTTAGAGACACGTAGGCGTGTAAACTATAACTCTGGTTTGGCACCATAATAGTGCCGGCTTAGTTCCCGCTCCGCTTTTAATTACGTTAAGGATATAACTATATAGGCTTTCGAAGGAACCCCGTAAAGTTTATAATAGTAAAAAGAAAATCCCGTGTAATAAGGCGTTAATAAAGTTGAAACGTACGAGAGCGCGTTAGGGCCCGTACATAGATACGGATGCGTGTATATATATAAGAGTAATAACTCATTATTGTAGAGATACGTAACTGAAGGATCCCTATACGTGTAATGGTTCGATTGTTAAGTTCTAATATAAAAAGGTGTCTCTTTTTTCATCTATCTTTAACTTTAAACCTTCCTATTAATAACAAATCGCGTATATACTAGTAAATATCTGAATCCATTACCTTTTATATTATTAATATTTTAAAATCCAGCGTTATACTTTATTGCGACTTCGAGGTTTATATCAACGTAATCAGTAGCTTTTTCGCGTAAAAACCGGTTGGTATATACGGCCCATCGCTTTGCCCATTCATCCGCCCCTCCGCGTTACTTTATTACCTCTTTACGGATTATGCGCGCCCGTTTTTATACTTTATTTCCCCTATTTTTTCCTTTTTTTCCTTACTCCTGCACCACCCTAACCCGCCCCTCATAGCTATGCGAAGTATAGCCTTATATAGGTTATATATAGTAATTTTTAATTAAGGCTTCCGACGGTGTATACGTTAAGGGGTAGGGGGGTTAGGTGTTTATTACGCTCATTACATTTATAAAAGATCAAGGTGTCGTATAAAAGGCGTATTTAAAGGCTAAATGTTAATTAGTATGTATTAGTAGTCATGAAGCATAAAGGCGAATATGTTTCTGTTGACGTTAATAACGCGGGGCTATTAGCCGCCTACTGCGCCACCGTCGCCGTAAAAGCGCCTTTTAAGTGTTTTACCACCCTATGGAAGCCGTTTCGCACCGCCGTAAAAACGGCCGAAAGCGGCGCTACGAAATCAGCGGCCGCGGCATTAATAGGTCATCGGGCCCCTATTACCACCTAAGAAAAGGTTAATAACAAGGACGAGAACGATAGCCCTAATAACGTCGATACTGGATTTATTGTTAACGAATCCGTCTTTGTTGTCCCCGTTCCCTCGCCCCCTTTTTCCTTTACTGTCGAGCTTATTTTCGCCTCTGGTCTATTCCAGAACCCTGTCTCTTTCTACGGATAGAGTCGTGGCCATAGGGTCGCAGCCTCAAAGGCCTTGATATCGGCGGTAGTAAAGCTATTAAAGAAATATGTTAATAGTGAATTGTTATATATAAAATTAAGCTAGCGGGTTCAGAATGTAGCTATGACCGGCGGACGAAAAACCGTACACATTGTTGGCGGCCGTTAAACGTGGACTATGTAAGCTATAATTATTGAATTTCCCTTTACTTTCCAAGAAAATATATTGTAATACATACGAATATCCAGAAATTAGAAAGGTCCACAAAAACCCTATATATAAAGATTTAAGTAATTATTTATTTGGAGGTTTTCTAGGCAATCGTAACTATAATTTCCAAACGTTAACAGAGGCCTAATAATATATTAAATAAAGGACGTTCCGTTTTCCATTATATTAAGGGTAACATTCGTAGGTATCCTATAGTCGAAATCGTTGGTAATAAGACGCGAAGTCTATGTACTCATGTTTTATAGTTAGAACGCGGTATAGAAAAGGTGGGAAGAGCTGTAACGTAGGTAGGTTGGGGTTAATTTACTTCAACTTTCTGTACTTTAAGCCGGGCCTAATCGAATACATAGGACCCAATTTTTTTATACTATAAAAATAAATTCTCTTCTTATTATATGTATTACTTCAACGTTTCTTCCTTTAAAAATACCCTTAGGTAGGAATTTAATTCGTTTACAAAAAGTTTATTATCTTTGTTTTAAAATTAGGAAAACTTAGTATCAATACTTATTAACTTATTCGCAATTTCGTTTTTGTTAATATCTATATACCCTAGATACTATCGTATTATAACCCTATTTATATTAAATTAAACTATGGTATAGAATTCCTTAAATGCCTATTATAATGAAATAACCGGGTTTTCCTTTAGGTCTTATATTACAAAGGTATTATTAACGTATATTGTGATTTATTTTTCGTAATGCGAACGGCTTCATTTAAGTCCCGAAAAGCGCCTACGGCCTTTACGTTGAAGGCTTATATAGTATGGTAAAATCCCTCGAATCCTTTCGTAATCGTACGGACGTTTCGAAAAACTTCCAACCCGTACCCAATATAACTTTATTCGTTTAGTATTTACTCCAAACCATTTATGAATATATTGATATAATCGTTACATAAGTCAAAATACCACGTCCTAAACGTTATAATAACGTTTTCCTTCGTAAACCCATTCTTAAAAGACTCGAGGGATCCGGTTATATACCGGGAGTCTAATAGTATAGGTCGTGGAAAACTAGGGAATTCCTCGTTAAACTCGAATAGCTTACAATAAATCTTACTCATCGAGCGTCCTCGGTTAATACAGGGGTTAAATTTTAAGCCGCCAGGGGCATCTTAATCCCCTTATATTGCTTGTAATCTAACGAAACACTATAGACCTTTATTAATAGAAAGGGCGTCCTAAACATTACCTAAAGAGCCGATTAATGAATGCGCTGGGCCTAAAAATCGAATATTATTACCTTCCTTTGTAATTCGTAAGTTGAAAGAATACTAAACGTTAAAGGTATTTAAAAGATACGTAAAACGAAGGCGCTATTTTTCTAAAGTGACCTTACTAGAGGTTATTCCAGAATTCCCAAGGGTGTTAACTTTAGGTGTGATTATATATAACAGGGCGACCGCCCATACTACGACAATTAATATCATCGTAATTTAGTCTTCAAAATCCTATTTCCTAAGCTATTTATACCAGCTTTTAACGTAATAAGTGAATATAAATACGATTGTAACGGTAGTAGTGATCCGTAACAAATTTAATAAAGGCTCATATTTTGTTTGCGATAATCTCTTATAGTACCCAGTAATCTTTAAAACCTTTATTATGCATTCCTCTACTTAAGTCTTTCCTAATAAGGCTTTGTCGAATCAAAACCCTAGTATAGCATGCCTAAATACCTGGTATTTGAAAAAAGGTAAATAACTAGGTAAACCAGTTTTGACTCTGTATATATATATAGGTTTCCCTATTTTATAAGGTCCGAAGGATTCTAACGTCCGGTAATATATTATAATTCGGAATTTTCCGATACGAAAACGAATCGATTATTCGTCGCCTACAAGTTCATTCCGTTGTGATTAGTTTTGAGGCCGTTTACGTTTCGTTTGGGCAAATTAAATATCCTTACGAAAAACACGTCATTAACATATATGAAGATACACCCCAAGTATAACCTAATTAGATCCGCTATATAAATTATATAAAGGACTGGGAAAGAGGAAAATCATATAAGGTTTTGCAATTAAGATTTAACAATCCCTATAATCGTTATTCAATATCGAATTCGTATTACTCTATTATTAAAAAAGCTTTAACAAAAGTAAACAAACTCCGGTAAAACTCTAAACTTTTAATTTTTTAAATTAGGCAATTATAAAATAAGATATGAAAAACCCTTCGTACATCCCTTAATAAAATCGTTGCGACCTTTCTTTTAATAAAAGAAAATTCGATATCGTATATAAAGGACGTAATCAGGTTGGATGCAAACTGCTTTAGTATCCCCCCCCTGTATTAGGGGCTAATAAAGCCTAATGTAATAAGTGGTTATAATATCCTCCAGACTACGATACGTTTAAGCCCTTTAAAGTGGACCGGTATTAATACGATAAGCCTTGACGACCGTAGGTTAAATAAGTCGCAATTTCCAAACTTTGGTATTATAAATGCCTTCAATTACCGTTACGTTTATAGGAGAACGCCTAGGTACAAATACTTATTATAAAAAGTTTAGAAGTGCCTAACGATTACATTTTAATACTTTTCAAATAAACAGATTATAATATCGTTCGGCTTTATAAAAGTATTACTAATATCTATAATATTACAAAGAACTTATTCCTTCAAAATATTAAACCCCCAAAAGATAATATATTCGTTTTTTATTTAATTATTGAAAAAATTTGTTCAAAATATCATCGTCTGGGGAAAATCTGTTAAGGATTTCGTTTTGTAATACCCGATTTTATCAGGGGGAAACGAAAATAAGGCGACCTTTAAATTTAAAGGATGAATCTCGAAATAACGAGGGGAACTTATACTAATTAATAATACTATAAACCTTTGTTAGATCCGCGACATAATCGAGTTTAGTTTTTTAGAAGCTGGATTTAACACTTTATACCTTTACAAAGAAATTCCGGCGTTCGATAAACCTCATACCACGCAGCCGTATCGCGTTTACTCGCCTTATAGAAATGCAAAACCGATTTGGTTTAAGTATTTACTATTTTGTAACATTAATGTATATTGTAGCGAATTTACCGACGACGTTTAAAACATCGTTAAATAACCGAATAAGTATCTTCACCTATTTGTATATAAACATAATGTTTTCGATATCTTCGGCGAGAGGTAAAGATGTAATACCGATAACGATTAAATCCCTAAACCTAAAGAGGCTAATTTCCAAAACCTTAAAACGTGGGAAGTTAGGGGTATAAAATCCCCATATTAAAAAAGTTGTAAGTAATACTTTGTAATCTAATCCGCTATCTAAGCAAATTCGTACAACTGTCGCAGCCCTAAAAATATTAGTAAAGGTAAGGTTAAAAACGTAACTTAACCGTTGGATAGGGACTTTTACCTTTCTATTAAAATATATGCTTATCGTAAAGGTCTTACTGTTTCAAATGCGCCTCTTTCAGATGTTCCTTAAGGTAAGTTTTACCCGAATATATATAAGGCTAAAATCCTAATCAATGATACTTTAGATTCCGATTAACTTAATATTTTTTTAATATTTAGTTAAAAAAATAGTTCTGATATATATTAATTGTATCGTATCCCGTAATCCGTAGTTATAAGGAGTTTTTCCCAGGGTTTAAGCGCGTTTAAGTAACAGTAATGATCGCCCTTCGTCTAACGTAAGAAAAGACCCGAAGCTGCGTTACTAAAAATAACTTGCGCCGGTTTTCCTAGGTAAGGACGTTTTTAACCCAATTACGTATTAGTAAAAAAAGTTCGTACGCTAAATAACGTTATATAAAACCCTACCCGTTATCTATTTCTTCGTAATATGGTTTCTACACATTAATAATATCCATGTCTTCATCCGCATAATCTATAAGTAAAGCCTGATATACGGTCACTTATTTTATTATATTTATCTACATAATTGTAAATTCCGTATTTAATTTCGGCGTTCGATAACGCCTAATAGCCTTAAGTATAATCGCCTTAGGTATACTTGGTATTTTGTAACGTTAACTTTAATTTAGCCCGAAAAACAATAGGTTCCTTATTTATTTTGTTAATTACACTCAAGAGAATATTGGTCATAGCTTGTTAATTAAGATTAATGTTAAGAAGGGGGGTGGAATTGGCCTTCGCTATAAAGATGGCTTAATCCAACGTTGGAGGGCTACCTCCATACGCGGTCCCATCCCCGTTTATCGGGTTAGCTCTTATCTTTATTATTAATGGCTTTAACGCCCTGATACTATCATTAAGAACCCTAAAAGTCTTTGGACACGGTATACTAAATTCAGCTCTTATAGCTAGTAAGTTTATGCGCTCGTTAAGGACTATACCGCATATAAGTAATATGGGGTAGGCTGAGTTCTTTTTAGCGAAGTACTGCTGTATACTAATATGAAAGGGTTTTGTCTTCCAGCCCTTCTTGGCTGGGCGAAAATTCATTTCACTAAGCTCAAAGATAGTTACCTCTTTAACGAGTACTTCGTAAACTATTTTGGTATTATACCGGATCTGTCTCAGGAGTTTAATTTTTTTTAACCGGTACTTCAAAACGCGTATGAATTTCTAGCCTCCTACTTTAAAGCCGCCGAATTACCCTTATAAGTAAAAAAAATAAAATCTGTAACAATTATAATGCTAAAATATAGCTATATAAAACCTAGGGGCGTAAATTTCAACCGGCACTAGGTAATTAAGACAATTTATTAGGCGAATATAACGTATATTAATATACTATTATAAGTAACTTTTTCTGTAAAATTATAAATAATAACGTTTATCGATTCCTTTTGACTGTTCGCTAATACCGAAGAGTCAAAAAAACCGAACAAAAGGTAGAAAATATACAATTTAAGTGGTAAAACTGGTTTCAACGTCTCATCCGTATATTGACGGATAAACATCGATTGGCGCGGTCACGGTTTAAAGTAGGATTTCGTCCTTTTTTACTTCCAGAACCTCTATCCGAGTTTTTCAAAATGGAAAGTAAATAACCCCAAAGACTCTTTTTACTACATACGTGTACCAATTCTGGTAAAGCATAAAGGAGGTCCCGCTGAATACATAAAGTAAAGCCGGTAAGATATCTTCTAAAAGGAGTTTACTCCTAATACCTATATCGGTGTAGCAGATCACATACCCCTTAAGGGTCTTATTTAATGATTTTATAAAAACCAGATTAAATTTTTTTTTTTTTTTAACAAATATGTATTGAAGGAATAACCGTTTTATGTTACGCTTCAAACTTCAAAATCCCTAACAAAAACCCGTAAGTCCTCCTTTTTTACATTTCTTTATAATGTGGTATATTACCTATAGTAATATTTTAAAATGTTATAATAAGGGCTTACTAGCCCCTAATATATATCGAAGTCTTTTGTAACGTAAGAAATACCGGCGTCATATTGTGTCTCAATACCGTAACCTATATTAATAGCGCGAAAAGCTATATCTCCACTTTCTTCAAACTCGTCAAAAATATTGGAATAGTTGTATACGCGCTGGGTGAGGGTTAAAGAAAGTAGAGAGCCTTTCAAAGGAATTCTTATACTTATTTTTCCTAGATAATATAAGGCGTAAGCTTGGTCTCTATCTCCAGCTCACCATTTTATATCGTTTGATACCCGTTTATAAGGTGGTTAATAACGTGCGCCGCTATACGTAATGATAATACGCTGTACTCCATAAATTCGGGTTCATCTAAACATATAACGAAGGCGTTAATAGTCCATTCGTAAACCTTATACACGGCTTTACGGATCTCGAAATCATTCTTTTGTACGTCGAAAACCTTATATAAAAATTTAACATTAAAGCTCTGGGTACGGTATGTAGCTATGTCTTTCTTCATCAGTGGTAGACCAGTTACCTAACGCTTTTACTTAGGCCCTTAAATACTTTGCAAAGGTCGGACAGCCTTTGCTAGCGTGCTAATGGCGCGCGTACTCGGTCGGACTCCTTTGGCGTTGGCTATAAAGGGGGTCATTGTGTAAATTTTCGGTGCTATGTTAATAAATTGTTTATATATCTGGTGGCAGCACTAACAAAAGTGGGGGCTGCCCATAAATGTGTTGGGAAGGATTTGAATACGTGTTATAGCGTTCATATGTTATTTTTCAAGGTTTTTTTTCACCAGTTACGGTTTTGGTTCGGGATTATGATAGCCCGAGCGTTGAATTCGTTTAGTATATACCCCTAAATTGATGATTTCCGCGATTGGGATGGAGAAGAATACATGAAGTTATATTATATTAATCTTAGGTACTGATGGCTTTAATACTTAAAATTTGGTATAAGATCTTCAGATTGGTGGCCATGGTTATATTGGAGTAAACGAGGGTAATATTAAAGTGAACCCCTCAATCGTAAAATTTATCGGCGTAAAAGTGGTAAGAAATGTTGGATTTGTAAATCTGTTTATTAGTCGACTCGTTACCTTTCCACTAAATGTAATAAATACCAGTTAATACACCACGCTGGATACCACATGGCTTTAAGCTAAGATTACATAAACTGTATCGTAGATTTCGAGGAGGAAAAGGTTATTATCCATAGTAAAGATATGTCGAAAAAGATTACGTGATATGAAGATATCATTTCTGGCGCAGATTAGTAATTAGTCGATTATATCTTTTGTATAATTGAAGTGATAAAAACCTTTAATTTTACTTTAATAAAGCTTTTAACCTTTTATATACCTTTAATCTTTTCGATAGTTATGTAAACCACACGTTTTAAAATACTATGTCAGATAAAGAAGTATTAAGGTATTTAATAGGAGCCTATTTGCAGTACATGCTATTGCGAAAAACGAGTAATATTGTTACGAAAATTATTGTCAAAATGTTGGTAAGATTAAAATTGTTTTCTGTTCTGACGAATAATGATTATTATTGGGGACAAAGATTATTTCAATTATTTTGAATCTAATCACATTTAAAATCCTTAAGTCCCCTACTCTTTTCCTTTTTTGCTTGAAAATATAAAGATTATTAGCGATAACGTCGATTTTAACGTTAACGAACTAGTTAAAAACGGCCAAAGGTTTCCTTTCACCTCCAAGTAGAGGTATCTCTAGTTTAATCTCTAAAACCAAGAGGTAACGGTATTGAACTCGATAAAATTAGAACTGAGTTATTTAAACCAACGTTTTAATTACCTAGCTGTTTATGAGTTATGTTAAATCCTGAAATCTGTGGAATATGAAGATGTAAGATATTTTACTTTAAATATTATAACGTGAAATCGCTATTATTGCCAAACTTATATCCAAGTCTCCCAAATATTAAAGTTTATATTAAAAAATGACGAAGATTTTTATTACGAGATTTTAGTCAATGTATTTTACTTGGATAATAAGCCTTATTTTCACGTTATTAACGCTGTGACCTCTTTTTACAGTACTAATTCTTTACGTCTCTATCGATGAAGGATACGTAAAAACGTTAAGGATATTATGGATTAATATGTCCTTGAGATTACCAGATGTCATCATTTACTATACCTATATCAATTTTGCGGCGGCGAAGTTTTAGGTGGATGTTAAAATGATAGGGATTTCACGTTGACAGGTGTCTGTCAAGGTGTACCAAAGTATTGGAAAGGTCGAAATGGTATATTCATTACTCTGCAAAGCGTACGATATCCTTATATGAAATATTGATAGCTTTACGAATAAGGACGAACGTCTTTAGATAGCGGTAAAGGGTGTAAATGATATTATGGGATTTAATAACTTAACACTAAATTTACTGGTTATTAAAGTATATCCTCATTTGACAAGTAAATCTCCACTATTAGTTATTATCCAGAACAGGATATAATGTACAGTAAGGCTTTGAAGGAATCGCAGAATAAATTAGTACAGTGTTAAGGTAATGATGCCTTTAATACCAAAAAAGTCTCCATCACAACCTACGTATTTACTTTACTATTATAAAGTAAAGTTTTTGTATAGAGAAAGCTAGGAAAATAGGATGGTGCATTTAAGATCTTAGGTATCGCTAAACCAAAAGTAGTCGTTAAAACTGTTAACGGTTCTACAACATTCCGCATAACTCAGGTTGAATTCTATGTTAGAGACATGAACAAAGAGAATAGCAATCAAAAAAAATAGTTAAATGAATTAGTAAATATTAGCCCTACTCCCACATAGTCAAAAAACCGATGGAATGCTGACGACGTGTTAGACTCCTAAAGAGAAGAAACGTTAAAGATAAAGAATATATACAAGAACGAATTGACAATACTGTTTGAGTTAGTAGGAAAGAGAAAGATAATTAAGATTTAGCTGTTAAGCTCCCAGTACAAAGCGTTATTAAAAATTCCAACGAACCTTTTTTTTTTAAAAAAAAAAAAGCGATAAAGCCGAGATTAATAAACTTCTTACACGAAAAGTTGTATCATTTGTACCTAAACGCAACTTCAACTCTTAAGATACAGATTTCACGTTTCTTAAGTCGAGGATTATCCACGAGGTCAAAGGTAAAACTATACGGTGACTGTACGAAAAATCCCGTTCAATAGCTCAAACATACGGTAATAAAAAACAAAATTAAATTTTGACACAATTGATAACGATTTAGAAAATTATCAAGTATTTCACGTTTATTTAGGCAACGAAGTTTCTAGTAAAAACTGGTAGAAAGTTTACCTGTAATAGCTATAATATAACGTAAACGTATACGTAATTAGCAACCGATTTATAACAGATCGTCTTATTGTAATTTACGTAAAAACTCCGTAACAAATACTCATTAGGGAAGGTCATATGATATATCAAGTCACTTTATGGACTGGTAGAATTAGGCTCTTATTAGTTCCTTATCTACCAGTTGTACTTGAGGTTAAGACTGGGCATAAAATCTTCAACTCATGACCCGTACTTACTAGTCACGCAAAATAAAGATTTTGGCTTCATAAGTATACAAAATAACGATAGCTTTTTCGTTGAACCGCTGGCTTTATAGTATCTGAATAACAAGCGATTAAAACTTAAAGTTCTGAAACTACAAACGTGTCCCATCTCTAGTAAAAGGCAATTATTTTGAGTTCAATAAATCATTCATCCGTGTATATATTATAAATGATATATATCTCAGTTCTTCTCAAAAGAACAAGGAATTTGATTTTATTATAATAAAGAAAATTAACGCAAATAAGGCTTCAATATATCTAGAGTACCGTGTTCATAACAGTTACATCAATACTTTATACTAACTGAGGACTTTTTACGATTTATCGATTATGGTATAAACAAAATACCTAATGGATGAAGGCTTTAACTGATTGAACAGAATTCTGGAGTGGAAAATAAATCATCTGGATCGGAGGATTAATATAATTTTGATTAAGTGGTCGAAGATTAAGTTAATAATTTTCACAGAGAACTTCTTTACGAATAATAGAAAACTTTTGTCACAAATCGGATTGTTTATAAATAATGTTACTAAATATACGTAAAATAACAAGTTTATCATTACGAATAACTTAATTTATTGCATTTTTTTCAAGTATAAAAAGATTATACAAGGCGTGTTGCCTTTAAAGGTTTATGGTATAATATTCGGCCTCAATGTAGGTATAATGATGTGAGAAACCCTAAATATCGTCACTGGGAAATTTAAGATTCCTCCTATCTCGGTAGTAATTTGTACCGACTCAAAGAGATTGTTCGAATACCTTTTGAAACTCGGGATTAATACAAAAAAACGTCTAATTGATGTAATGATACTTTGTAAAACCTATAAAGACATGAATATTAAAGAGATTTGATGAATTAATGGTAAAGATAATCCTACCGATGCCATAACAAAGTCGTTACTAAACAAGGCCTTTAAAGGGTTTTTGGATAGAAATGTGCTGGTTATACGTATTAAGGCTACATTGTTAGGCTACTTAGTAAGGTTAGGTTACGTACCGGGTTTAGTAAACTGGAAAACAGTTAGGAAAGTAAGGCTGGCGACTTGTTTGATTGGCACGGCTAAGCTGGAGACTTGCATTAGTTTGTGGTGAAGGAATTATTTGTGGGAATTGGTGAAGTTGGAAGTCGTAACTGCGAAGAAATTGGGTTTAATTTGACTGTGGACTTGATAGGGGTGTAGTTGGTTGATAAAAAGATAATTTAGTAGTAACCGGAAATTGTTGGTCAACTTTATTGGCGTGCGCGCACAAAATAAAAAGCCGCTAGTGTTGGAATAGTAGTAATTGCAGTGCAGTAAATCAACTTTACTTACAGTAAAGTTGACTGTATTGATTGCAAGTTGAGTGTATTGTTTTATGGGTCTACTGTAAAGTCAAGTATAGTATGCGCCCACTTTATACTAGGGAACAGATTAAGCAATTGGCCAGATAAATTAGTGTGCAGACTGGCTAGCGTTCTTCCAAACCTAGAAAAATACATTCTCCACTTGACCACGCAATACTACTGTGATTTCAACCAATAGAATCGACAACGTTGCAACGTCTAAAGTCCTTCCAACACCTTCTATTTATAACTTTTAACAATAGGGTAACGACTTAACTAATGACCGGATCTAATACAAATCTAATGCTCTTTATTACAGTTACGACGATAGTGCTTACGGTTATAATATCCGTTTCATCCTTAGCTAAGTTACTATCGTTATTGGAAATTCGAATCCAACTACTTTGGACTAGATTTTAAGTATATAAACCTGTCGTATTCGAAATTAATACAATATACAATTAAAAGGTTTTCATTGTTCTAATTACGTAAACTATTAGTTTCATGGAATATATTAATTAAGTTTGACATATGTATCCTTATAATTGTAAATAAGGATCGTTATTAACCAAAAAAAGCTTTTCTAGATTATATTTGAACTTTATAGGTGATATTTAATTTTTAAATATTGGTAATAAACGCCTTAGTCCGTTTCCAAACTGCGGGTTTACCAACGTATGTTTTCCATATTACCTGCTAATATAACATCAACATATTCAATATTTAATTAAATATATTTATATGTATTTTCTTCTCTTTTTTCTTTGTTATCATCATCATTCAACGTGTTGTAGCCTAATTCGTATAATATTTCATAAGGTGGATATTATATACCAAGTACCTTTTTATTTAGTCATAAGTTATAGGAAAGATATATGTTTTAGTTTCAAAGATAAGGTAATAATCCCTAGTGTAACCCGTGAGGATTTTCAGAAATAACAACTGAAAACCTCGAAGTTAAACATTTATTCATTTGTAAATGTTGAGAAATAGTTATATTTTTGTGGTGAATAAGGTATAGCATTTTTCGTTATACTTTTCTTCATTCTTTCAAATTACAGTGAAATCCATAAAATGTTTGTTGTTAATGTGGACCATTTTAACCGGCTTGAAACGTAAGTCATAATAGTTTTTTTAATCGTCGATTATATTTCTTATAATGAATTTACATTTTAGTTCTTAAGAATTATGGTAATAAAGGTAATTGTTTGTCATTTGGCTCGAAAGTTAAATTTTTGTTGTAGAACTTGTAGTGGGTTCCCGTGTATCAATGTAATCTTTTAGGTTTTATGTAGTCTCATTACACGAAGCTTTACTTTAAGGAATACTCTAATAGTTTTGACGATTTTCCTTGATTGAATGTTCAATAACGTTAACATCAATTGTTCGTGTTATGTTGTCAACCGTTTCTTTACGTATTTTACTTCCACAAAATGTGTATTTTTCGTTGTTATGCGCGGGGTTGGAATCGTTTAATAAATAAATGGGTTTTTATTTTCGGGATGTAAAGGGTTATTATCAGGACGGTCAAAGGTGTTATTTGATTGGTGATTAAGGAGTCGTTCCTTCAAACTTATATAAGGGAATTAATAGTCATTATTAACGTTTTTTTTCTTTTCTCTTATAGGTTTTTTAAGGATTTTAAAGGTAATACTTCAGTTGTATTAGTTTGAAAAGGATTTTTGCTAGTTTATTTGTAAGTTTTTGGGGATAAAAATTCATATTTTAGACATTTGTTTTTAATTAAGTTGTAACCCGTTGTTCAATTATTTTTCATATGTTAATTATCGAGTCACTAAAAAATTTATTGACATTTTGAAAGACCTGAGTGCCACAGCTCAAATTTTGCCCGCGTTCGAGTTAAGTATATACTCGCTAATATAATTCATTACGTGTTGTTTAGTAAGAGTTTAATTAATATTTCAACATTAATGGTTTTCATTGTAATACTTAACGAAAATGGGTTAGAGAGCTTTGATTTGCCTTATTTTTTTTATCCGTTTACTATTATGCCTTTTTGGCTAGCAAGTTAGCATTAATATAGGTAAAGAAATATTTACCGATTTTAGAGGCATTGTAATATAATTGTTTAGCGGGGTAAAGATTTGGTGATTTGGGTTTATAATCGCGTAACGTAGTTATTTGTCGTGACTTGTTGATTTTTAGTGTTTTTTACTTAGTATAACGACTTTAATTTGGCTTTTGATGTGTTTAATTTTTTTTTGTAATTTAAGAGAAGAAAGATTAGTATAGGAAATCAGGTTTAAAGTTATTTGCTATTATAATTGTTGTTTATTATAAGGTTTTGGATTTATCCGTTTCCGATTTACGATTTGTAGTTGTTATGGACTCAGGCTACTGACCATTGAGTCTATAGGTTACGTGACTGTGCACATAACAGAATATGCAATACCCAGCCTGGTCGCGGCCCGCACGCGGTCCACAAGCATCACGTGCGAGGGCATGTGACAGGCTATGCACGGACTATGCCCATAAGTTCTGCACTAACGACCACTGTAGCCTCTTCTACTTTCTCGCTTATACCTCAATAGTAAACTCCACTTGGCACCTACTTGGTTTACCATCGTAGGTCGGACCATAACAGTAGTAATTGTGGTAACTACTTAGCCGTTTTCTAATTATAGGGTGTTGTACACTTACATAGAGGGATACATACATGGAAAGGAAGGGAGGAAGGAAAGTGTGAAGGCATGTGCTCGTGCCTGTGCATCTTACTACATGCTCAGCTTCGCTAGGCTTCGCTTCTAATTCTAGTTTCTTCTTCTTCTATCTTCAGAATACTATACTGTTTCAACATTACGTTGCCACCCTACATGCGTACCAACATAGGGGTTTTGGCAATTTGGTGGTCGCTTCTTGACGATTTGAGTCTTTTGATAGTTAATCTTAACATTTTCTTTTAAAAAGAATTCAATGGAGATTTCTTGGTGTTTTATTCATAGTGATACCGTTGTCACATCTAGATTGTCGTAAAAAACCGACGTAATCTAAAAGTCTTTTTTATTCATTGCCGTGAAAAAACAACGTAGTTAGTAGGGGCTTTTCATAAAAATCTATTCTTTACCTTAGTATTGCATAAAGCGTAACTGAAAAGTTTTGTTTTTTACACCTAGCTTATCTGTGCTTAACCTAATAAGCACGTATTAGTGTTGATAGGCCTTGATACGTTGCAACGTTGTCGATTCGAAGTGTAGTTGAAGTAACAGTAGTATTAGAAAGGTTAGGTGATGGATTGGTTGTTACTTCTAAGTTTGGCAGACCGCTAGCCGGTCTGCACATTACTTTGTATGGGCAATTGCTTGGCCCGTGCCCCACATTGAATTGGGCACTCTACTGCAATTGACTTGCAGCAGTGCAGTCAACTTTGACTGCACTGCACTTGAACGCTATTCCAACATTAACTATACTAATTGTAAGTTAACTATATTGACTGAAAGTTAACTGTATTAATTGTAAGTCAATTGCAAGGAGTGCCCAATTCAAATTAGGGTACGGGTCAAGCAGTAACCCATACAAATTAGTGTGCAAACCGGCTAATGGTCTGTCAAACTTAGAAGAAAACACATTACCACTTTCAATGCAATACACTAGTTACTTCGACTACGATTCGAATCGACTACGTTGCAACGATACAGACCTACCAACGGTTACTCCAATATGCTTGCGTTTTTAACTTGTACGACTATGGAGGGTTATTACGTTTTTATAGTTGAGTAGTATGTTACGTTAGACTTTATATTATTTGTGAATCGTGTTCTTGTTAACTTGTATAGAAAGAATTTGGGTATTACTATTTTGAATTTTGAGTTGTTTATTTTAGGTGTTTGTTACGGTAAAACTTCCGTATAATTTGTCGTAGATAACTATGACGAAAACAAGGTCACCGGACCTGAGAAAGTGAATTGGTTCATTGGAGTTGTATTGTTTAGGTTTGGTGAGCACACTTCTTTGCACCTGGAGGCTACCATATATCTGGGACTGAATCCGGTTCCTGGCCCACGACACTATACATAGCAGTTCCAAGGAATTACCCAAGGCACACCCTGAAGTCCCCGACGCACAGCTGGCGAAGCAACCTTTTAAATCCGATTATCCGAATGTCCATCTACCATCACCGTGTCGAGACATTTGTGACATCATGACGAGTTAGGGGCACCAGAATCGTAGTTCCAGTCCGCCTATTGGCTAGAGGTCAACGACTCGAACGACTTGTTGACTATTATACACTGAGACAGTCCGGACCCCGCCAGCTCCATCGACCAGTGCCAGCTTGCCCTACCCGAAAATAGTCAAGTGACGGTTGCAGATGGCTGAAACAACAGCTGGCTTTGTTTCTCAGCGAGATGGCTTCAGAGGGACTTTGGGGCCTCCAAGCGGTCTACGTAAGGGGCATATATTAAGCTCACAGTGCCAGACTGCACCTGTAGCAGATGTCCCAGAGGAGCTCTCCCAGCTTGACTGATCACACAAGAAGAGAACCAAAGACAGCAGCAAACGGACGAAAAGTGCGTGCAATAGCCGGACAGCAGAGCGTGTACCCTTACGCTAACGACCACCATGGGGAAGCTCCATTATCTCACCACACTGCCTCTCATCGCGGCCGCGGCTTCACTGCCGGCCTCGAGTGACGCACTTGGCACACACAACATCTTGCTGAGCCGCCACTCCACCGGATGCAGCCACTCGGCCAACTGGCAGAACGGCGAGGAGAGCAGCACCAACCGGGTCTGCAACAACAGCTCCAGTCTCTCTGTGGTGAGCAAGGACCCGGCCATCAACAAGACAGACTGCCAGGCACTTGTCCAGCAGATCAGCGGCAAGGCTGGGACGGGCCACTGGGACATCCAGTGGAACTGTGATGGCACTGGCCCCAATGTGCTAGGGACGTCAGGGGGCTGCGGCTTCGCTATTGACCAGGTGACGGAGAGCAATGAGAACACGTACGTGGCCCTGGTTCTTTGTCATGTGGCTTCTCATCGCCACAGCCGACAAAAATTTGGAGAGGCGAGATAGCTGTAGTCACTGACAGGGAGCTCTAGGATCACCCCGCAGGATGTCATTGGGTTCATCAAGCAGGTGATGGATATGTTCCCCAACGATGATACCATGGGCACCATGACGGGGAACACGACCTGCAACAGCATTCATGGCCAGACGATCGCATGGAGGGTAGGTCCGAACATCGCTGCTACAAGTGCAGGTGTGCTTCGACCGAGCTGGAGCTGGTTGTGTCTGGTAGGAACTGTGGCAGCCGGGCTTTCCCTTCCGCACACTCTCTGAAGACTCAAGAGTTCCTCGTCGCGGATGAAGAACGCGGTTTAACTTGGGTTTCCTTTCCGGTGGAGTTCTGTTGTGGGGCATGCCTTCCTTGTTCTTGCAGGCTGCGCCAGTCTTTCAAGATCTCCATCCTCACGGCGTTGGAGCATGGTTCAGTGACGTTTGGGGGGATACTGGGACCGCTGGGGGATACAATACCGGGTGAATGGTCGCATAACCACCAAGTTTTCCTTTTCTCTTCAGCAATACAAGTGTTCCGGGTCCAATTAGGGACGACGTCCCATCCTGTCCAGTGCTGCCCACGGTTGCATGTCGAAAGGTCTGGAGAGTTCACACACAATCCATGACTTGCAGTCAAAGTAGGGCAGGGCGGGGGTGTTTCTATTTTTTTTTTTTTTTTTTTTTGTCTTGTGGTTAAAATAAGGGCTTTTATTAGTTTTAGTAGTATTGTACTAGTTATTGAAACGTGGCAACCTGTGCTCCGCCCCCCCCTTGACTCTGTATGTGTTTATGTTCCCCCCTCGCAGCCCTGTCGCTGACATATTTGCTGACAAAGCCGATTACTCAGCAAGGTCGCTGTATACTTACTATACGAGGTGGGATGAAGCCCCCCTGCCATAATTGGGAAGGGCGCTCCCTGTGCTTCCCGTCGCACCTTCCACGCATGCTACTGCTACGTGGTACTACGTACGACCGCAACGGCAAGCGTGGAAAAACGGCTGGCCCTGTGGCCAATCGCTCCTTTCTCCTACATCCCCGCATCAAGCCGTGATGCCTTCTTGACCTTTTCTCCTTCTCTCCGTGCGCCGTCAGCCTTTTTCCCTTAAAAGCATTTCGCCAGGTTGAGTCGACTCCTTCATTCATCCACCCTGCTGCACAGCAACTAATTGCATTTCCTTGTTTCAGCATTTCGCCTTGGCCACCTTGAACGTCACGTCACGTCATCTGTTGTCTCGTCCTTCCACACCAAGCGAGACTGCCCCCTGGATGATGGAACCGAGCACAACCTGAAGGTTTCAACACCTGCTTGTCCATTGTTGTTTGTCTCGCCAGTCTCACTTGGGATCCCGTCGCTTGCCGGGGGGTCATTTTGAGGGACTCGGCTGCTGTGTCTGGTCGGCGTCGACCATTGTTGTTCGAGATCGCGTGAGCCTGACGGGCAAGCCTCATTCACCACCATGTGGTTCATGCGAATCTTGTCGAGGCTCGCCTTGCTTGGCGCAGCAGCTGGCAGTTTCCACACCAACCCTCCCTCGAATGAGCCCCCCTTGGAACCGCATCGTGATGAGTGTCCAGCTCGCCTCGCGCGATCCTTCAACGCGCTTCTGGATGTCTTTGAAACGATGCAAGAAGAGTACTTTGCGCCCTGGCTCGGAACGTGGGAGACGGCAATCGACTGGACGGCCGCCGTCATGGAGACTCATGCCTCCGGTGCCCTCAGCACCATCTCGCGCGCTCTTGACTTCCTCCCTACGACCTGCCGATGGGCCCATAGGAGCAAGGAGAATACCGTCACCCTTTACTTCTCCGAGATCCTCAGCTTCTACTTCAGCCAGGACCACTTCGCCATCCGTAACGAGGCCTACGATGACATCTTGTGGGTAGTTTTGGGCTGGCTTGAGACCATCCAGTTCATCGAGCTCCATACCACCGGCACCTCCATGGAAGTCTTTGACTCTATGAGAAGGTACACGGTATCGCACGGGCGTGAGAGCTGGCACGGTAAGATATGGATTCCGGCCTTTGCCCATCGCGCTCGCATCTTTTGGAACTTGGGCAGGCAGGGATGGGATCGGGATCTCTGCGGAGGAGGTATGGTCTGGAACCCGAGACTCGAGCCCTACAAAAACGCCATCACCAACCAGCTGTTCATCTCGGCCTCGTCGGCAATGTACCTGCACTTTCCGGGCGACTGGAACCACTCGCCGTTCTTCAGTGGCGCAAATATCTCCAACTCGCAACACTTCTCACGGCCAACAGCAAACGATGTCTTCAATCCTAGTGATCCTACATTCCGGAATTTCGCCTTGGACGGCTACAGGTGGCTGGAAGAGTCAGGCATGATCAACGGCCAAGGTCTCTACATTGACGGCTTCCACATATCCGGCTGGCAGAACCCAAGTAGCTCTAATAAGAAGTGTGACGTCCGCAATGAGCAGGTGTACACGTACAACCAGGGAGTCATCCTGACGGGCCAGCTCAATCTCTGGAGGATCACAGGCAATCACTCATACATGGAGGATGGGCACGCCCTGATCCGGTCCGTCATCGCCGCAACAGGCTGGGTCCTCGATCGGCAAAAGCCTTTCGAAAAGGCCATTCCTGCTTGGAAGGATATATGGGACGGCTGGCGCTGGTCCAAAGAGAAGCTCCCTCGCTGGCACGGCCTCGGCCGCGCCGGCGTGCTCGAAGAAGCCTGTGATAGCCAAGGCACCTGCTCGCAAGACTCCCAGACTTTCAAAGGCATCTTCTTCCACCACCTCGCGACCTTCTGCGGCGCACGGCCCTCGTCGCTGCGCGACTTCCTTGAAACCACCAACGACACAACCATGCACATTGCCCAGCATAGCGAGCGATGCGCGCTCTACACGCCCTGGCTATGGCACAACACGCTCGCGATGCTGCGCACCCGCAACCACGGCGGCAAGATCGGCACCTGGTGGACCGCGGGGCTGCTGGGGCTGGATACGATCCCCGCCGGCGAGGACTTTGCAGACATGGACGCGCCCGGGGCGGTGGATTATAGGAATGAAGGTGTACCGGACGAGCCCTTGTGGAGGCGCACCCCGACGGGCATTACGCCGCCGCTCCTGCCACTCTCGTGGCCTGAAGCAAAAGCGGAAACTGAGCAGGCACAGAAGCTCGCCGGGGAGGTGCTGATTCCGCAGCTGCAGCCTCGGACTGCCGAGACGACGGAGCTGCCTACCAAGAAGGACCTCAACGACCGTGGCCGTGGACGGACAGTCGAGACGCAGGGTGGCGGCCTGGCGTTGTTGAGGGCGTATTGGGAAATGGACGATGGCCCTGGAGGAGCGAAAGCCAGGGAGCAGAGGGCGCGCGAATATCAAACGAAGCAAGCTGAGGCCGAGCCTGAGGAGCTGTGATACGATCGATCGATCGATCGTCCGATATGATACTTAAAATCTTGCTTGGGCTTTTCCGCACCAGCGAGCGATCCTAGAGGCGCGAATCGACCTATTGGGCCACCCTACATAGATAATAAAAACGGCAACGTGTAGCTTTAGTGCAGCAATTCAACCATGTATCATGTCCCACCTTGTTTTGTATAGGGAAGACTTCAGGGCAACACTATGTGGTCAATTCAAATTTTCAAAACAGAGTCCAAAACCGTATGTAACGCCAAGATCATGTCACGGCTCTCATGCAACTCCCCACCCAGTCTCTACCCTGGCTCAATGCCAAATGCATTCCTTCTGAACAGAGACGCCTACCTGGTCTACCTGCCAACGCATGATAGAAAGCATGTCTCCCACATGGCCTGATTCAGCGGCCAAGGTCAGCCAGCCAGCCAGCCTCACGGGCGGCCCGCTTGCCGCGGATACGAAGCCTGTTGGCGCGGCGCTCAAATGTCGATGAAAGAAAATGGCTGCGTGGAGATGTCCTATTCTCTCCACTCAGCGCCACCTCTCACGTCGCTCGGCACCGCAGAGCCGCTCGCACTGCCGCCGCCAGCCGCCCCGGCGTCGTGGTCGTTGTCCTCGTCGTCCTCGTCGAGCGCCCTGGCCAGTTCGTCGGGGTCCTTCATCTTGGCATCGGGGGCATCGAGGTCCATGACGCCGTGGTCCTCGTTGTCGTCGTCGTCGTCGTCGTTGTCGTCCTCTTCGCTGAACGGCCGGCCCTCGCCCGCCAGCGTGCCGTCGTCCGCAGACACCGAGATGCCGCGCTTGCCCCACGCCGAGCGTCGGGGCGCGCGGCCGCCTCCGCCGCCGCCGAGTCGCCCGCCCAGGGCGCCACCCAGGGCGGGCGCGCTCTCCTCGTCGTCGGCCGCCGCCGCCGCCGCCGCCACGTCGCGGTCGACGTGCTTGCCGAAGAGGCGGCGCAGCAGCCAGCTCTGGCGCATGTCGTCGGCGTCGACGAGGCCGCCGGAGCGCAGCTTGACGCGCTGGCGCGTGTAGTAGACCCAGGCGAAGTCGACGTAGAGGGCGGTCTGCAGCAGGCCGAAGATGACCTGCACGGGCTTGGGCTTGGCGTCGAGCGCGTCGAGCTCGCGGTCGACCCAGTTGAGCACGTAGAGCCCGCGGTAGAGGCCGAGCGCGAGCAGGTAGTACGAGTCGATCACGGTCGGCACGGTCGTCTGGCGCAGCAGCAGGAGCTGCGGCAGGACGCAGACGGACTCGAGGATGTAGGACAGGTTCCACAGCCACTGCGGGGTTTGGGGCGCGGTTAGCCTTGGTGCAGGCTGACGTGTAGGTCAAGCGAGCGGGGATGGGATTGGTGGGGCGTTGGGGCGGGACGGGCTTACGTAGAAGAAGCTCCATTCACCACCGGATTGGAAGATCAGCATGGTGAATGGCGATATGAGCAGCGAGCCGAAGAAGCAGGCGGCGCCCAGCTTCCAAGCCAGCTCCCGCTCTCTAGTCCGTGGGAACGTCCATTGCATAATACCGATAATGTAGAATGACGAGAGGATGTAGACGATCTTGAAGATGCGGTTGTAGAGGACTTGACGTGCGCCGAAGACATCGGTGTAGCGGGAGAGGAAAACCAGGCAGTAGAGGATCTGTGTGATGAAGGAGACGCCTGGACGACGATACACTATTGTCAGCAGCTGGTCCACACACTGGAGCCCGTAATCTGGGCTGAGGGGCAGATGCCTACCTTCGGCGCTGCGGTTGCGGTGTATGGAAAGGAGGAGGATGATCTTGGAGCCGAGGTGGCAGAAGTCACCGGCCAGGCGGAACAGCTGTCCAAAGTCAGCCTGGGCATAGTCGCAAGCCTCTGGCGACACTTACATTCCACGCTCCCATTGTTTGCTGTTCTTTGGGGGCCTGGAAGGGCCAAATCAAGTCGGTAGGCAAAGTAAAGCGGGGGGAGGAGGTCGGGGATCTTGTTGTGGCGACCTGTGCGTGCGCAACGTGGCCGTGTGTTGCCTAGGCCAGGCAATGGACGCCCCAATTTCGGGTCGTCCTCGGATGTTTTTATTTTTTTTATTTTTTTGTTTTTTTTTAGAAATGTTTGTCAGAGTCAGGGGAAGCGGATGGTCCAAGCCTTGAAGCCTCGCTAGGCTGCAAAGATTGTGTGGGTTGTTGGTAGCGAGGGATGCACGGAGCGCCGTGGATCCTCATGTGCTGTTTGGTATGTACTA
The DNA here is from genome assembly GCA_038502455.1 of Anisogramma anomala. NCBI lineage: Eukaryota > Fungi > Ascomycota > Sordariomycetes > Diaporthales > Gnomoniaceae > Anisogramma > Anisogramma anomala. Next base: position 15,734,879 of record JASMMZ010000002.1, on the reverse strand, counting down.
TGTAAGTACAGAGTATACCAGCGGACGTCATGCATCACAGGGGTACCAACAGGAGGTATTTATAACATCCATCCACGCTATCACCGTTCTGGATAGAGTGAAGCTGTACTTGTACCATTCACCACCGTCACTTTACTCTTTCCCACTTCACTTCCACGTCATTCCTACCTTGAACTTCACTTCACTTGTAGAAATATCTTGTTTTTATTCTGGCTCCAACACGTGCGTTCCAACACGACTATCACTCACCATTGTCCTCGATCATGTTTTCGAAACGCTGATAGTATGATACAGATAACGCATGGCCAATTGCTTCCAGAACGCCAAATAAGTTTCCACGTCGAACAGGTATCATTTCGTGGAGACGCCGCTCGTTATTATTTTATCCTTGCCAAGTATTCCAGATGCCCCTATTACCTGTAAGTCTTCCGGTATGTCTTTACTAGTATGTCCATAGCATCGGGCCACGCGATCCACATGACTTTGCAAGGCTGCCCCCAACATCATCCGAGGCGCCAGGATGAAGGGGCACGTCAAGATTGGAGTTGGACAGGCTGATCGAGTGGCATGGACGCACGCCGGTGTGTTTTGGCAGCGACACCGTGTCCCCATTCGCACACGACAGGTTGGTGTGTTGGTATGGGTGCTGTCCCTCTCACCGAAGTTCCGAATTGGCATTGCCGCCGTCGGCAGACCGAGGAGTCCACTGCATCGTATCATCGTTGAAGACATGGCTATACGGAGTCAGCATCGGTCCGAGTGGGAACAGATACGAACACTCACTTGTGGTATAGTTTGTTGTTCAGTGCCTGGACACCATACTCGCCTTCGAGCATGTCCTTGTATTTGTAAGGGATCTTCACAGGAGCACCTTCGAAGGTAGTGCTTTGCAGTGGATACAGGTATGTGTCCTGCAGTCTTGTCAGTCCAAGTTCACGCAGCAAGGTAGACAGCGGTGCCTCGTCGTACCCTGAACTCATGCCCGTCCTTGCAGGACAACACGCCCTCCCCAGCCGGGTGCGTCAGGTTGTACCGGACGGTGGTGATGTCTATGAACATGCCGCTGTCCATGTCAATCCACCTCGCATCGATCACGTTCAGCATGTCCGTCTGTTCACGGTTGACGTAGTGCGGGTTGACCTCCAGCAGGTACTTTCGCCCCTCCGGCGCCGAAGCCGTCTTGTAGAAGAAGGTGGACATGTTGTAGTATGCCGCCAGGTAGTGCATGCTTGCTTCGGACACTTGCCTGTACGGACACATGAAGCGTCAGCAAGGGACAACATGCCCCAGCGGCTGGGCAGAGGGAAGAGACCTACACGTCGATATCAGTGTCCCAGGGGAGGATCTTCTGGCCCCACCACCAGCCCAGCAGAGAGCCATGCATGATCCATGTCTCGATTCCAAGATCTGAAAATGTGGCCAGGTATGTCTGGACGAGGTTCTTCAAAGTGCGATGCTGTTGTGCGTAGGGCAGTGCCTTCTCGGCGAACCTGAGGCCATGTCAACCGTAGTGACCAGCAGTCTCGGGGACTCCGCCTTGACTCACCTGCCATCGTAGTGAGGATGGAAACTTCAGTCGCCCAAAGTCAGTCAGCACAGGAACGCACAGGCGTGAAGTCATTTGCCAAGGAAGCTGAAGCTTACGTAGATTCGTCTGTACTTTTGGTCAGTCCAGATCGTCCAAACCAGGTCATAAGGCTACTCACGAAAATACTTCTCCGGTGCATCTCTTTTTCGGTTGCTGTGGTCTTTGGCAATCCTCCTCCTCACCTGCGCAAACTCTGCATCTGCTGTCGTTGTGTGAAACCAGGCAGCGCCCAAAACAAGTGTGGAGAGAAGCCTGGTGAGCTGCATGGCGAACGATACTTAGGCCACTCGAGGTCGAGGGGTTGGTTGTGGGTGTAGCGTGTAAGCAGAAGCAGCAGGGAACTCCAGTGGGTGGCTATCAGAAAGTACTTGTGGTGGAGGAAGCGTCTCGTTGTGTTCGATGTCACACAGCTGATGCCCGTGGAAGGCCGATGGGAAGTAGCGTGCAGTTGCACCTGGTGTCACAGTAATCAGGAGCTGATTTGGTCGGAGCAGCGGGAAGGAAGCGGACATTGCTCTCGCAAGGTCACAAGCGGAGATATGAGGTATTGTGGGTCGTGAAAGGAGTCGTTAAGGAGCAGGAGCGGAGCGGGTCCAAGATAGTCCACTTGTCCCCAGATCGACGTGACAGCCAACTCAAGATCGTCCTACGCAGAAGGAGAACGACTGGCAATAAGCACGACGAACGATTCCGCTCGACCCGGAACCAGCAGCAAGCCTCAACACACACCGGGCGATGCCAAGATACAAGATAGACCGGCCGCCGCCCGGACCTTGGCTCGGCTCGCTCCTCAGTTGGGCGTCGATTGCGGTCTTGGCACGTTGCAACCGCGTGATTGTTGGGTTCCCATGCCGTGTACCGCATTCCTCTGTAAATAATAACTACGTGTGGAACAGCGGACTACCCGATAAATTCATATCGTTTTTACTTGTGTTGTTTGTATGATTCATTACAGTGGAGTAACAAAAATGATAAGAAATATATTTTACACCAAAATTCACACATATTCCCACCTTTATACAAATGCCTATAGTTTTAACTATAAAGGTTTTAGAAACTTAACTATTATATTGAATTATATATAATAACGGAAGTCGGCACTAGTAAAAATATAATTTGGTGTCAATGAATGGAGATTTATATTCATAGGTAGAAATTGGTATTAATATATAAAAGTAAATACTGAAAGGTTTTTAATAGAATAGGATAATAGGGTTTAATAAAGTCTAATAGATCTCTTGTAAAGTTACTAGTATTGAAATATCAAACTTTTCATAATATGGATTAATAAACTTTTTATTCATATTCAATATGACTTAAGTAAGTTTATTTTATCTATAATATTTTTTTGGTTTAATATCATTTTAATTTTTGAAAAAAAAAATTGTATTTCTTTCTTATATATATTCACTATATGTTGCCGACTAATATTTTTTTTTCTTGAATTAAACCACTTTTTTAAACTTATGTTTTGCTAATTTACTGTTTATTTTAATTCATTCAACATGTTAAATTCATGTTTTCTTAACTTTTTAACGTTAAATAAGGCGGTTATACATTAAGAACTTCTAAAGATACTATGTTAACTTTATAAAGAGCTAGAAATGGATATTTTTATCGATAAGCCATTATTTTTATTTTTATTGATTATCTTTTTAATTTAACTTTGAACTCTTTTATTGTTCATTCTAATGAATTTAATAGATTGAACTCTTTGTTCCTAAACTTTTTCTAACGAAAAAAACCGCATTAATCCCGGTATAAGAAGGTAAAATATATTGTGATAACTATGCACAAAAAGGCAATACCTAATACATTCACTCAATGATTATTCATTTAATCTAACACGTTGAATTTCGTTTTTAGTATTGTGCAATTTTTCTATTCGTAAAACGCGTGGTTTTTTCCTTTAAAGTAGGTTATATATAGATAATATCATAGATAGTATAGAGCATAAAAATCCGGCATAAGATATTATGTCGGTTGATTCAAAGGGTATGAACGTTCATAATCAAATGTATTATAGTAAAGAAGTCTAAAGAGAAGAAAAGAATGAATACCCAATAGTTAGCCGTATACAGCTAGTGATATAGACCTTCTAAAGCATAACTAAGCATGCTGTAGAGCCCCAAAAAACTGATACCAAATAAGCCTAAAAGATTGTAATGGTCTTGATAAACTATATATTTTCACTAGCACTTGCCATATATTGAATGAAAAGTATAATAATCACACTAAATACCCGTAAATATATAGAAGTTATCAGAGGGTTTATGTTATTAAGAAGGTAGCAGAGGTGCTGAGTGAACAATATCGCAACCGTGCAAGTAATAATTAAAAGCCGTGAGGCTATTCAGATGTGTAGACTGAATACTTAGATTGACAACTGAAGAACTATAAAGGAAATACTATCTGTGTGGTGATGACCGTATCCTTATATATCCGTACCTTTATACCATCTTTAGTACTGGATAGGTTAGATAGCAAGATATCCAACATATCCTATGCGTCCGTGCGTTAACCCTAACCCTGGGTTGCTGACATAAGAGATGTTCCCCGTCTAATATGTTGGACGTCAAGCTTCTAATGGTGCAGCTGGCCGCTGGCCTGTTCCATAACCTGTAGTTGGTTCTTGGGTTATAACATCCGGTTGTTACGCTTTATGTTATCGCTAGAGTAAAGGAAATATTCTTGCAAAAGGAATTTATTAGTACTACACCAGTCCGCAAAGGCAGGAAAATAGAAAAGGCTTTTAGGTTACATTAGTCCATAACGGCAATCTGGGAGTAGGCAACGGTATCGCTATTAAAAACACCGAAAACTCTTTATTAATATTTTTTAAAGACGTTGAAATTAACTGTTAAAAGTCTTAAAATTTGGCAAGTTGGCAAACGGCTAAGTTAATACTATTACAGGTGCTATTATTACAAAACATCGACTAAGTTCCTATGTCAAATAACAATAAGAAATAATCTTCGCCTTTTACTACTAATAAAAACCTTCGACCTTGCCCTCTATACCAAACCTTTGCCCCTACTTTACTCTCTTCACTTCCCTTACACCAATTTAATCGTCAAGTTCTCTGCTTTAAGTGAAAACACCAAAAATCGTCAAGTTGCGCTGAAAAGGCTACGTCGCGCAACTTTACACGAAGTTAACAAGTTCCTATGCGACTTTACACCAAAAAACCAAGCACCTACGCCTATAATCACAAAATCCCTTACCCTACACGCCCTACACGTCCTACACAAGCCAAAACGTTGAAATGGCTACCATAAGTCTTTACTTTTAGGCTATTACCAACTCCGTTTAGAAAAAAGCAATTAAAAACCTCGGAACAGCTTTCACCAAGCATTATAACTGCAACCTTTAGGGAAACGAAGTCGATTTAACCTTAACCAAAAAAAATTAACCAACTTCGTTGGCTATTTTATTTTAAAATACGATAGCAGTAAAGATCCTAACGATGCATTTAACAAGTTCCATAAATTCCTCGACGACTAGACAATAATATATAAAAAACAACCCCCAAAAAGTTAAGTTCAAACTAAAGGCTAAATTTAAACGCCGAGGCATGTACTTACCAAAAGAAAATGTTACTAGTCTAGTAGAAATACACTTCAAGTTAGCTTAACTTAAAGAATGTCTTTAAGACTTATAGCCTAAATTCAAAGGTATTGAAAAACCTTAATACTCCTATACGTGGTTTAAATGGTCTTCCCTTTACTTTTAGTTAAGTTAAGCCTTTTTACGCGTTAGTGATAAGGAACATATTAACTTGCTCGGCAATTCAATACCTTTACATAATAACGTGGAATATGTATTTAATAGAGGTAAAACACGTAAAGTAGACGTTGTTATCGTGGCCAAAGGTATTAACGTTGGCGCTTCATACCAGTAAATTAAATAAGATCTTAAAGTATCTTAAAGTCGTTAAATACCATTTTACCTTAAGTACTTTACTTGAAATCGTTAATCCCTTCAAAATTCTTCCCCCTTTAGATTTACTTACATACGAAAGCCCACTATAGGCACTACTATAAGACTGTACCCCTCGGGCCAAGCGACTAGAAATTACCCTTAACACCGTGTATCGAAAGCCTTAAGGCTTAAATAGTCAGGAAATATCATTTAAGACTGTGATAATTATCGTAAACTTCCCCTAAAGCCTGTTAAAATGGTTAATATTAATTACAAACTGCTTACTGACTTCGCTAAGATTTGGAATGATGTAGAAAAGTCTAACGAAAAGCCCTACAACCTTTTTGGCACCAAAATAATACCCTTTTTCAACATTTTCAAATAAATAAAGGTTTCTCTTTTAGGTTTTTACTTATTATTCACCGGAATCCTTATAGGGCACGCTAAGAACTATTACCTAACCTTCCTTACTAGAGCTACCAAGTTTCGCGAGATTTATGATAACATAAAGGGCTATTTCGAATATGACATCTACCTTACTTAATACTGTATAAACTGAGCCACTAAGCGGTAAATTATAATAATGGCGAAGAAAAAAAGGAAATACTGATATATGTTTTTAACTAGATGCTCAACGAGTTAATTATATCCAAAAAAAAAAAAAAAAAAAAAAAAAAAAAAATAGGGAAAGCTCACTCTGGCGAGGCTACACTTCGTAAGCAGGTACGGATAATGGTCACAGGCGTTAACAAGTTCTAATACGACTTACAACACCCAAATACCACCTATAAAGACTTTTTTAACCAGTTATATTCCTCGATTACTACTGTAATAGTGTGAACACAAAAATCGCTTAATATATACTCCTAAGCCGGCAACTTCCCTAACGTGAATAAAAAAAATCTTACGGTAATTAATTACGTTAACCACAAATATAGCTACAAGCGTCCACAAGGCCTAAGGTCTAGTCTGCCGGCCATAAACTGGAAATAACAGCTATGATAACGTTAATAAGACTAAGATTTAGGTGGACCTATTAACCGCAAATACTATTATCGTAATAATGGTAAAAGATATTAGATTTATGGTAAGTCTAGCTATTGGTTAACTTGGCACCCCCTCTCTAAGCGTAATAACAAAAAGGCAGTATATTACACCTAATACCCTATTGCTTTTAAATAAGATTAATTAGACCAAATCGTAAACTTCGAGGGTAACGACATAATTAACGGCTTTCATACCCTTAAATAAATTAAGTAATACGAAGATACTGCTTCTGGTACAGCCTAGTAACTAGACGACTATATCTTTCTATATCGTTTTCATGATGAAGACTCTTACCTTTACCCTCACCGAGTCCTCAACCACTTATATACCTTTAATTTTTGCGATTGTTATACAGACTACATGTTTTGAAGTATTATTCTAGACATAAGGGCAAGAAAGTACTTAATAAGGGGCTATTCTCAATATGTGGCATTGCGGAGGGAAAGCATTACAACTACTAAAGTCAATCATTACAATGTTAATAAAGCGAAAGTTGGTTTTAAACTAAACAAATAACTATATTTACTATAGATAGCAGTAATTTAAATTGTTGTAAAATCAATTACGTTTTATATTCTCAAATATTTTACCCCTTTTTTACTTTATGTAAAGGATATAAAAATTCTCAGCGTTAACGTCGATATTAACGCAAACAAGCTGGTTGAGAGCAGTCAAAGGTTTCTATTCTCCCTTAAGTAGAGGAACATATGGTTTCAATTTTAAGGCCCAAAAGTTTTGGTATTCAGCCTAATAGAGTCGAAGATACGTTAAATATACTAGAGTCTCAACCATTCAATTATTAATACGCTATATAAAGCCCTAAAGTCCGTAAGGTATAACGATACAGAATATACTACCCTAAAAGCTATTAAAAGACTTTACCACTACTACCAAACATATTTCTAACCGCCCTGGAAATTTAAAATTACACCAAAAACGATAAGGATTTTAATTACGAGATTTTCATCGATGAATTTTACTTAAATAATAAACTTATCTTTTACATCATTGATTTCACAACCTTTTTTTACGGGGTTAATTTTCTAAAGTTCTTTTCGGCAAAAGATACGTAGGAAACGCTAAGGATACTATGAATTAACACGTATTTGGACTTACTTAACGTCGTTGTTTACGATACTGGTATCAACTTTACATCGGTAAAGTTTTAAAAATATGTTGAAATAATAAATATCTAATATAAATAAATACCTGTAAGAGCCTATTAAAGAATTAAAAAGATTAAAAAGGCGTACTCCCTACTTCACCGAACGTATAATATCTTTATGTTAGAAATTGGAAGCTTTACAGATCTGGAGGCACGTTTACAAATGGTAGTAAAACGTCTAAACTATATTATAGTCTCTAACAGTTTAGTTCCAACGCTTTTTGTCTTTGGAGAATACCTACGCCTAACAAGTGAATCTCCACCCTTGGTAAGTACTTAAAAATGTGTTGCGGCTTATGGAAAAGCTTTGAGGGAGTTACGAAGAGAATCAGTATGCCGCCAAATTAATAAGGTCATTAATACTAAAAACGGTATTATAATAATTGATGTACTTGTTTTACCATTATAAAGTAAAGTTCTTATGTAGCAGGAACAGGGCAAATTATAAGGCTTGTATAAGATATTAAGTATTACAAATTCTGAAGTAGTTCTTAAAATTACTAACAGTCCTATATCTTTTCAAACCATTTAGGTTAAACCTTACATTAGGGCTACTGACGATGAAAACCTTTAAGCCAAACTACTGAGATAATACAAACCACCTCCACCCGTTATCAATAAACCGATAAAACATCGCCGGTACGAATGGCCCTTAAACAGAGGAATTTTCAAGAAAAGGAATACATATCAGGCCGCATTGATAATACTGCTTAGGTATATAGGAAAGAAAAGGATAACAAAGACTTAATATTAAAGTTCCGATCGTAAGTAATTATCAAGACCTTCGAAAAACCTTCTAAGGAAAGTAATAACGTCTAAATTAATAGCATACTAATTCGAAAAGTTATACAATTTATACCGAAAACTGATTTTAATCTTTAAAACTCAAACGTTACGATTTTAAGTCGAGGATTATCTACGAGGTTAAGGTCAAAACTACGGGGCAGCTGTATGAAAAGTAACATCTAATTGTTTAAAAATACGGTAATAAAGATAAAAACTGGATCCGTACGTAGTTACTAATAATTTCGAAAATCAACTAACAATTATTAGTCGCTTGAACTGTAAGTTTATTAGCTAAGACTAAAGGTAAGTTTACGCTTAATAGCCGTAATATAACCTAAGCTTATACGTAATTAGCAATAAATTTATAACGGATCGTACTATTAAAATTATTGTAGGAACTCCATATTATTTATCCTTTAGGTACGGTAATACAATGTATTTAACTATTATACAGATAAGCTAAAGTAAACTTCTATTGGTTTTTGACTTACGAGTCGCACTTTAAATTACTGCTAGCGATAAAGTTTTTAACGTACAACCTGTACTTACTGTTGACGTAAGAGAGGGACTTCGGTGTAGTAGATATGTAAATTAACTATACTTTTTTCGTCGGAATAGCTAGCTTTGTAGCATTAGAATAGCAGGCAATTAAAGACTTTAAGTTTTGAAATTTCAAACCGGTAACGAAGTTAACAAAGAGTAGTTAACTTAATTTTAATGGATTGTTAATTCGCATGCTTAGCATTAATGTCAGCTTTAGCTTTCACCAAAATAGTCAGAGCGTTTTTTAGATATAATTAATGAAACTATATAGCTAGAGCCTAACGGTATTTAAAACAACGTGCTCGAGATAACTATATTGCTACCTTATACCAACCGGAAGCCTTTTACGACTTATCTATTGCGGCGTAAGTATAAGAGCTAACGGATAAGGACTTTGACCAGTTAAATGAAAGGTTCGAGTAACAAATGTGAAACTTAAACTATGGGATTAATATAGTTTTAATCGACTTGTCGAGAATGAAGTTGATAATATTTACGGACGAGTTCTTTATAAACAACACTGACCTGTTTTTACAAATCGGTTTCTTGATAACTTTAATTAATAAATCAGGTGGTAAAACCAGTTTAGTATTATTGGTAGCCTAATTTATTCAACCTCCATTAATTACAAGAGGATTATATGAAGCCTATTTGCTTTGGAGGTCTACAACATAATAACTGGCTTTAACGTAGGCAGAACATTATGGAAAATTCTTAACATTATTATTAGGCAGTTGAAAATTCCACTTATCCTAGTAATAATTTATACCGACTTAAAAAGCCTTTTCGAATGCCTTTTAAAGCTCGGAACCACTAGCGAAAAACGCCTAATAATCGATGTAATAGCACTCCGTAAGACCAATGAAAAGGGAAAGATTAAGGAGTTCAGATGGATCAATGGAAAAAACAACCCTATTAACGTCATGAAAAAGGCATCGCCAAACAAAGCCCTGAAAAAGTTTGTAAAAAACAACAGACCAACTATACGTATCGAGTGCTACGTTAATAAACTACCCGTCAATCCCAAATTACGTAACTACGGACAAAGATCTGCCGGCAAACTAGAAGATTACCAGAGAAGTGGAAGAATTAATAATATCGATCTATTTAATTGGCACAGCTCAAGTAAACTCCTGTAAAGATCTATAATAGAAGAACTTTTTATGGAAGTTAATAAACTTAGATCTTGAGGTAACGGAGCAATTGAGGTTAAATAGGGTAAATTTGCATGCAATTAGGTGAAATTCAATGTAAAAGTCAACTGGAATTAACAGAGGTTTGGCTAGTTAACGAGAAGGCAATTTAGTGGTAACCAAAAAAAATTAGTTAGCTATATTAGCGTATACGTATAAACTAAAAAACCACTAGTGTTGAAATAGTATTACATGCAATATAGTAGGTTAACTTTACTTATAGTAAATTTAACCGTACTACAAGTGTATTGCTTTATACAGATTTACTGAATTGGGTATAAGTCGAGTGCAGTACACTAAACTTTACTCCAGGGCACCGGCAAAGCAGTTAGCTATACAAATTACAGTGTAAACCGGCTAGCGGTCTGCCAAACCTAAAACAATACATTAACCACTCGATCAATGGAATACTACTATTACTTTGACCAATAGAATCGACAACGTTGCAACGATCTAAAGATCTGCGAACAGTATATAGATTTGTTTTTATGTGTATAGATTTATTTTTTGTTATCCATAGACAACTAAGGCTAGAAAAAGCATATAATCATTTCACACCAATTGCGAAAAAAAAATTCTAACATAACAATTCATTCTATACTTCAAAATTACGAAATCATCAGAAATAAATTCATAATTTCCCTGATATCAATAGTGAAAAACTAATGGTTTTGTAAAATACTTTGGATTGATTTAAGGTTTTTTTTACGAAAATTTTTAAAAAGTCAAATCATATATGAGTTTTACTTATCCTGCGTTTTTTTTTTTTTCCTAGATATTATTGTTGAACACGTTCATAAAATTTCAATTGTATACCAAACCTATTGACCTAAGATAGAACTACATATCAATTTTATAATTGACCACTTTATTTGAACCACTCCATAAAACATATATAGTGGAAATGCTTTTAATATAAACCAATACATATCGACTATTCAAAAACTACACTCACTGAAACCAGTATACATCGATTATATGGGAAACATTATTACTTAACACAAAATAGATATTAACTATATAACAAACCTGTCCAATTAAACTAGTCTATATATCGATGATATGATGTATCTATTCACTTGAACCAGTCGTAAAATTATATAAAACAGTAAACCTCTTCAGTTGAACTAATTCGAAATACAATTTTTCTTTAATTTTTCAAATAATGTTCCGAATTACTCTGTTTTATTAACGTATATATGATTTATTTGACTCCTTTAATTCTGAATATTTCACATATTTCACTGAAGTTCATGATTTCCTAACATATTTTACGCTTTATATTCATATTCTAATCGAATATTTTCTTGTTAAGCTCGTGATATCAACGTTATGGATGAAAAAGCCTTTAATATTAACATTAAAATTGTTTCAATAATATGAGGTAACGAGAATGAAATATTTAAGTAGAATAGTTTGTGTATGTAAAAAAAAAATTATATGAGTGAATTTTAAGTATTTTGCAATATTAATTAAAAAGATTTTGTGGTGCAGTATTCAATTATAGTATGAAGAGTAAGGAAAAGGTCTATTTTTGGCTCTGTAAGGCCAAATAAACAAGAAAAACTAATTATATACAGTATATATAGATAGCCTGTAATACTTATAGGGATTCTTACTATCATTCAGTTGTACTGACCCCCCAACCAGTATAAAAAATGCCGGCTCAACAAAATAAAATATCAATGTCTTCATTATACTCATAAGTAACTCGTCTTATTAGAACAAATCTTGTAAGAACCATGTTTCAATCCTTCCCCATATTCATTAATAGGTTCTATGAAATGTTTTAGATGTTTTAGATGCTTCCACTCATCATTTTTACTTCTAAACCCTTTTTATTTGACCAAATATGGAATTCAATAGCAAATGCAACGCCTGAAATCCAAGCGTTTGTTGATGATAAGTTCTGCTTTCTAGTTTTTAATATTTCGTTTATTATGATCGTATGGTTATGATCGTATTAAACTAGTTTAAATGTTAAAGCTGAACGATAAAATCAATCTTTATTTTTGTTGTGATTATATAACAAATATTGAATACTTATAGTCAAAGAAACCCATAAGTTTTTGAAAAAATCTAATATATAAGTTAGGTTTCTAACAACAATAACAATTACATAAATTCCCAATTTTAGTAACGATAATTTGCCTTAACTATATAGTAACGAATAGAATTTTACAGTTCTTAACCAAATATTATAAAAAGTTTAAATTTATACCAAAAATAATTCCTACCATATCGCTTTTTACTTTCATTATAATAATATCTATATTAAAGTATACATTTCAGCGCAGGAGTTACTTCGTCAATTTGATATCATCTTATTACCTAGTGAAATCTAGTATAAAGCAACCAATAAGGGTTTATAATTTGACACGAAAATGAAAACTTATAAGTAATAACATTAATAATCATAGAATGAACATTATTGAAATTACATTGTAAAACTAGTATAAATCAATATAGTGTAACTGAAAATGTTCAACAACATAATACATTATCTCTAATTCGAAAAACTCATTTTTCTATTCAACTTTACGGTTCACCTCAAAATAATATTCGGTAATTATTGGTAGGACTTTAGACATTGCAACATTGTCGATTCGAATCGGTTAAATTGACAGTAGTATTGCATAATCAGGTGGTGGATATATTGTTATAGGCTTAACAAACCACTAATCGGTTTTGACACTAATTTCTAATGCTAATTCCTTGACTTGTTTTCTAATATCAAGAGGGCGCATAATATATTCAACCTACAACTAATTAAGAAAACCCACAAAACAATACACTCAACTTGTAATCAGTATAGTCAATTTTATTTTAAGTAAAGTTAACTTATTACACTGCAATTACTACTATTCCAATACTAGCGGCTTTTTGTTTTGTGCGTATACGCCAGTATTTTCAACCAATTGTTTCAAATTACCGCTGAATTACCTACTAGTCAATTGACGAGACCTTTATCAATTTCACAGCCGAATTCACTCCAATCACCTCTATTTGCTCAAAGATTTCGAATTCTAACTTTATGAATTTCCACAAACAAGTCTTTCGTCATAAACCGATATAAACCTCCAACACAATCTTGCTAATCAACTGTATTGATTAATTAAATCGCTGGCTTCATTCTTCTAGCAGTCTTTCAATTTACCGATGTACCCCTATTTTCCAGCACGTAACTTAACCTTGTTAGATGGCCTATTAATATAGCCCTCAATACTTATAATCAGCCTGTTACTATTCATAAACTTCTTAAAGGCCTAATTTCGTTACGATTTAGTTATAACGTCGATAGTATTACCTTTACTATCAATCCACCGGGATTTTTTAATTTCTCTCCCCTCGTAACCTTTACAAAGTACCATTATATTAATTATAAGGCATATTTTATCAATAATTACGAGTTTCGAAAGGTATTTGAATAGGCTTCTCGAGTTGGTACAAATTATTACTAGGATAAAAGGAATCTTTAATTATCTGATAACGATATTAAGGGTTTACCATATTGTTTTACCTATATAGAAGCCAGTCATTGCACTCTAAACATTGAAAACTAATATGCTTCGAGTAATTCCCTTACACCAAATGGATATTTGATAAATTAAGTTTTCTATAATACTAACCTAGCTTTCATATAACCTATCTTCATTAATGATAACCATAAAAATCTGATTTATAACGATAAATTCGTATTATTCGCGAAAAGTCTATCCGCAAAAATTGTTAGTTTAGCCTTCAACAGATAATTTGGAGTTATATTATTCCCTCGGTACAAATTTCTAATCTATTTAACTAGCCTTTTATTTCATTGGTTATAATATTTATTTGTTAAATTTTGTACCCATACTATAATCGATAGGTCGTAAATTTTTTTCGTTTAGCATAAGGTAACGATGTAACTGCTACGAGCATATTATTCCTAATACCTTTAAACTTTGACCACGTTAATCTTGTCAATTGTGGCCAAATTAGCGTATAAGCTCTTTTAACGGAAACTAAAGTAGGTATTAATATCGTTAAGACCATATTTAAAAATTAACGATCCGTTAAAGTTAAATATTTGCCTTTCGCCAAAGTTACGACCAGCTTACAGTTTCAGAACTTTAAATCCTTAATCACCTGTTATTCGAATGATATAAAGACTGTTGGTAAGCTTTTTTTGTTGCAATATAGTCGATTCTAATTATTATAGTCGAAGTAATTGGTGGTGCATTAATGTTGGTTGATTGTATAGTGTGTGTTTTAAGTTTGGCAGACCACTAGCCGGTGTGAACACTAATTTGTATGGCCAAACGCTTTGGCCTTGATGTTATGACCCAAGCACGTTGGTGGGTCAGGAAACAGGCCAGCATGCAGCTGAGCTACCGAGAGCCTGAAGTCCAACACATCAGGCGGGGAACATCTCTTTGTCAGCACCAGACTAGGCAATCCTCCAGGGTTAGGGTTATCTAGATCACAAGTGCTCACTGAGCCTCAGTGAGCACCAGTGAGCCTCAGTACTGAAGATGGTATGAAGGCCATAGAATATAAAGACACGGTCAGCACCACATGGATAGTATTTCCTTCATAGCTCTTCAGTTGTCAATCTAAGTATTCAGTCTACATATCTGAATAGCCTAACGGCTAATGATAATCCTACGGCACGAACACACATCTTCTTGATATTGCACCTTTGTTACCTCTGCTACCTTACTCCTAACACAAACCCTCTAACACCTTCTATTTACTCACAGGTATTTAGTGTGATCATTATACTTGACCCTAATTTGAAGGGGGAGCCTACTGCACTACATTTGCAGTGCCGTGTATTCAAATTTCACAAACTACAGTGATTTTCAGTACGTACAATTAACTTTACTATAAGTTAAGTTGACTTAACTGGACTGTATTTTACTTCTATTCCAACACTGTCGGCTTTTTGTTTTGTGTTTACACGCCAGCGTGGTAATCTATCAATTGGTGGCAACCTCTGAAATCCCTCCTTAATTCAAAAGCCAACAATAAGCTAGACCCCTGTTAACTCCGATTAATATGTACTAAAATTGATACTATTTAAGGCCATTTGTAACCTTTTTACTCCACTCCTCCAAGGCCTCCGTTCATTAATTCCCGTGCACAGGTCTTTCTCCACAAATTTATGCGTATTACGTATTCCATCACTTACGTACCTTTTACTAGTAGTTTAATCTGTTGGCATTATCATTACCATCTTTGCTACCATTGCCATTAAAATTATTACCCTGATAGTTTCTAAGTTTGTTAATACAACCCTATTCCTTTATGTTACGTGTCTAGCGGTTTACGTAACCCTCGATTCGTATGGTTAGCGTATTATTGTTTACAAACATTTTCAGGGAGTTATTGAGCATAGCTTTGATTATAAAGTAGGGGGGGTTATCTTTGCTATTGATTTACCGGAACTTAATAATCTTCTACGCCTCGTATACGTCCCTTAAATATATTATGTCTATTATTGATCGTTGTTTATTAGTTGTACCCATCTTCAATAGAAGTTTTTAAAGGCTCGAAGAGTTAATACATACTATTATAGGTATCGAAAGTAGCTCCAACTACTCGGTAATAATCCTTAATATATCGTTAGTTACCATGCCAATATTAAATCCCGTTATTATGCTGTAAACTTTTAAGGTCAGTACGCTTTGTATTTTAAGCTTATATTTGATAGATTGCTAGTATATAAGATTTTCGATAATCGTAAATTACCCCTTTAGCATTTTTTTGTTAACGAGTATTATTAAAAATCATATTTACTATATAAGGTTAATATTATTAATGAATAACTCGTCCGTAAAGATTATTAACTTCGCTTTCGTTAGATATACAGAAACAATATTAATTTCTTATTCCAAATTACCTAACTACTATTAAATAATTTTATTTTACTTGTGAAAGTCTTCAACTTATAAATTTTGTATTTATACCGTAATAAAAAAGTTGTACGATACTTTCTGTTTGTATAACGTAGCGATGTAGGCCTCAGATCCCTTTAATTTAGGTATCTTTGAAATCTTATCTCGTCGTCCTTGTTTATAACCGTTAGGTTTGTAGCTTACTCTTTTTGATAAAGACTAATATAAGTGCATTTTTCATCCTTAATACTATAAATACAGATTAAAGATTTATTAAAGTTGAGGTATATATTGTTAATCGATGTTTTAAATACTATACACTTCGAGAGACCTAACTTTTTAATTATACGATATTCCACTATTTTAAATTAAGCATTTTCAAGGAAAATGGTATTATGAATTTATATACCTACGATACTAAAGTCTTTACCTTTTATAATTAATAAAAACGGGTTGATTATTTAAGTTTTTATACCTAGCTTGATTTCAAAATACGCCTGATACGTTAAAAACCAATTAACGTCTATTTCAACCAACTTATATCAAGGCTTAATATAATATATTACCATATCGGCCGGAAACTTATCCCTTCTGTTTTTCCTTAGTTTTAACAGTACAATCCGTTGAAAATTGGCACTAAATTACGTATACGTTCACGTAATATTCCGCCTCTTAAATATAAATGAACTTTGTTAACCAATAGTCAAACTAACAGTAATAACGACTACTAAGTATTTAATACTATTTTAAATTATAAGTAATGAAGTAAAGATCCAATCTTTACCTTTATAACCGTATTCTTAAGTGATAAGTTGTGATTTTTCGTATAGTCCCATCGTGATTTTACCTTTAACTTTATAAACTATTCTCAACTTAAAAATACTAATATCTTAACCTTTAAATTACATGAACGATACAAATCATATAACCCTTTGTAAAATAAAGCCGTTAATCTCTATTTGGTTACTTTCATTAAAGGGATTACCCGATATATTGATAATATCTTTGAAATGTAGCTTAAGGGTAAGTTCTTTATTAAACTTCTCCTTTTAAAACATCTACACCGTTATATATACCCTATTAAGCATGTTATACCGGTTACCATCCTCCTCTTTAGTATGTATCCTCTTTTGAGGTAGTCTTCTACACCGTTGACATTCTATTAACTTGTTAACAATTGGTACGAAAGGGTAAAATTAGCTAATTTGTTCGATTCAGACGTTATTAGTATTAAAATCTTCATTGAAGTTAAGGATTTTTTTATATATTTTAATCTATGTAATTTGGAAAGTAATAAAGCCGTTAATAGTTTCAACTACTATATTTAGATTTGTAATATTTAAGCTTTTATAAGGTTTATCGTATTTATCTAGCTTTCTCTACATGAGGACTTTACTTTAAAAGGGAAGGATAACTATAGATATTACTATATACCCTCATAGATAGTATACATAAGCTAAGTGGCAGTGCACTGTATTGTAGGGTACACTCCTGCAGAGTGCATGGTAACATATTACGCTGCAGGCTCTACTCTTGCAAGACGCAAAGTGAATCATGCATGGAGCGGTCTGGAATGGTTATTCCAGACCGACGGCAATGCGTGGAGCGGTCTAGAAGAGTTATTCCAGAGTGGTACGCTCTGAGTGAAGGGCTTATTAGCCCTCACTTATAGCGTGCACCTCTGGATGCTTCTTCTATGAACTTTATCTTACTTTTATACTACAACGATACCAATCTAAATATTACTCTTCTACTTACCTTTTCACGTGAATAAGTATCTAGACCCTACTAACAACAACACATCTATTATTAATAGTCCGTTTTCAGTATTAGGGGCTTCGTTAAGCTAACAACGTACCGATTCCTTTTTTAGTTTCTTTAGAGCTTTATTATTTATTATAATAAGCTTTTGGATATTTTTAGATAGTGGTGACTTAATCGTTGTACGGAAATGAGCCCTAAATACTAGTAAAGTTGATATAAGTTCGTCAGGGATAATTATGTTGTTAAAACCCTTTACCGCTATTTAAAGTCGTATTTTTTATCTTATAAATCTTTCCATTTCCAGTATTGGGATATGATAAGCTTATCGTAAAAGGGAGTAAGATTTTTGAACCTTATTCATACCTTAATAAGCTTTAATAGAAAGCTATTTATATTAAATCCATATTAAAGGAATATTAATTTAAATCTTGATCGTAATAAAGTTAGTATCGATATCGTAAATTAGTATATTTTGTGGTTCAAAGTACGTATTAATTTATAAAATGCGTAACGTATTCTACATTTCTTTCGCTATAATTGTTTTAAGGAACCTAACACCATAAAACGTCATAGAAGAATTAATAGCATAAAGTATTAGCTTACCATCTGAGCAAAATACGTTTCGAAAATCTTAAAGCAAAGTGTTTATTTTCTTTTCAAGTAAATCTAAATCTTAAAAAAGGGTTGGGAATATATTTAGCAATGGTGGTAAAGACATTTAATTACCTTTAGTGCCTCAAAATCCATATTCTTATAAATCATCGTCTTTAAAACCTTATGAAACCTATTAGTTACCAGGTGATTAAATCTACAGTATAGTTAGCGAAGTTCCGCTTCCGTTAAATTTAATATGACTACCTTTAACCTTTAAAAATCAAACTAAAGGTAGCCCTATGAAAAATAGGTGGAAACCTTTTACCGCCCTTTACCTAAACTAGTTTATTAGTTAAGACGTCAATATTACGGCCCAGGTTCTTTTTATCTTTGTAACAAAAAAGGAAAGTGGTATGTGATTCCAATATATGGAAATAGTTAATAACAGTTTTAATCAGCTTGTTTCCTAGTAAATATAGCTTTTGTTAAAAAAAAGATTAAAGTTAACCTTAGCTTTATTAGTATCCGTGTGGTTAAGTTTCGTTGCAGTATTAATATCCTTTTATAATACGATGTATTACGAATCACCTTCTATTAGGTACCGTATTATTTTCATATCCAATATAATACATTAAAAAACCTGCTCGGAATAGTGATTTGAAGTAGTAATAAGGTATATAAGGCTAAAATCTTTATCGTTATATCGGCGGTAAGAGTTTTTATCTGCTAGGAGGTATAGGAAGGCATAGTTGACAAGTTAGTACATTATTTTTAGGGTAGTATTAGTATTTTTATACCAGCCGATAACTTTAGGATTTTCCCCCTACTTTTTAGCCTTAATTCCTTTGAACTTTGTAACACGTAATATATAATCTTAGTTGAATGTAAATAGGCAGTAAATATTATATATGGCTTTTTTGGATTTGCGTTTACTAATAATATAAAATATCGACTAATAACCTTGTTTACTGCAAATTGAATATCATTCAGTATTTAAAGTTAATTTATTTAGCTCAATTGAATATTTTAAGGAAGAGGAATAAATTTTTACGTGGATGGCTTGGTAAAGTTCCCTGGTCCGGGCCTTTCACTAGATGTATTAGCCGGACTTTTCGTATTTACGGTCGATATAATACGTATGGAAGGGGTTTTTTTCATCGTTATTAAATTTTAATGGTTTAAAGGTATATATTAGTCTATCCAAAGACTAGAGTTATTGTAGTCACTAACGAGAAACTCCATTGGTTAAAAAATCCTTCGCAGGTGGCGTTGAAGTACTAAAGGGCGTATTCAAACTCTTTATAACCCGTAACAACTTTCCGAAGCTATTGAAGTAAGGTAATTTAGCTAAATTTTACGTTCCATACTACTTATTAGCAAATCATTAGCGTATGAAGCATATATTTAAGGAGATCAATTTTACTTTCCGACTTTTTTGGAATTTAATATATAGGACTATTTAACAATATTTCAATCGATATAGTATTAGGTAAAATTGATATCGTATTCGAAGTAATCGTTTGAAATAAAGTAAATTTCTCGAAAGGATAAATAATTCGTTAGGTACCATAGGTAATAGTTTTTGGCTTAGATGGTAAGAATATTGGGAAATAACGAGTAAAAGCCTGATAGTTAAACTTTCATTTAACGGCAAATATTGAAAAACGGGCGTAAATGAATGTTAAAGAGCTTATACGGCTTATCGTTATACTTCTTCTTTCCTTTCCAAATCTTAACTAACGTGGTAATTACCACGTAATCTGTATTTATTATAGGGACATATCGAGGGCGGAAGGTAATATACTAGTCGTAAGAACCCTATAAATCTCTCGACTGGTATCAGTGTTAATATTAGTAGGTAGGATAGTTATCTTTGGCTGAGTTTAAAGGGAAAAGGCTAATCTTGGTACCTATAATAAGCTTACGTGTAAAGCTAATCCGTTCTTAATTTGATTTCTAAAACTGGACATAATGATGAGCTTAAAGGAAAGAAACTTGAAGGTTTCCACTATGAGGGGCTTAATACTGGTTTTCTTGATATCAAGGGGTACATTGAGTTTTATATTTACTTAACTTGTAGACTTAAGGGTTTATAGCTCGTAGGTTAATTAATTCCTTACTACTAGTGGTATTGGCCCGTTAATTTTATGTAGAAGGGGTTAAAGAACTTATTTAGGTTTGAATAGGTCGTTAAAAATTCGTATAAAGTGTTATGACCTAAGCATGATGGCGGGTCAGAAAGCAAGCCAGCATGCAGCTGAGCCACTTAGAGCCTAAAGTCCAACACATCAGGCGGGGAACACCTCTCCTTTGTTAGCAGGTAAATGACTAAGCCAATCACGTGATTAGGATCAGTGGGATCAGTACTGATACAAGTGATTCAGAATCAGCGAGCTTAGCACTGATCCAAAGGATCCAGTACTGAAGATGGTATGAAGGCACGGATATATAAGGACACTGTCCTTACCACATAGATAGTATTTCCTTCATAGCTCTTCAGTTGTCAATCTAAGTATTCAGTCTCAGTACATTCTGAATAGCCTCACGGTTTTTGATCATTACTTGCACGGTTGTGATATTATTCACTCAGTACCTCTACTACCTTCTTAATAACATAAACCCTCTGATACCTTCTATATACTCACGGGTATTTAGTGTGATCATTACATAAGGGCGTTAAGGGATATTATTATTAGCAATATCTTTGTCTTTAGTTTTAAATATCCATTAAGCGTTTTTATTGGTAGCGTATTCATAAAGTACATTAGCTAAGTTGTTGTTTTTCCCTTTCCTAATAGAAAGGTTGAGGCCTAGGTTAACAAGTTTAGTTATTAGCCTGACCTTAACATACATGTTTATCATCTTCAATATATCTAGGTTTTATTTTCCAAAGTATTTTTAAAAGTCGTTATATACCTATAGGCGTTGAATAATTTCAGTACGGTTTGAATCGAAAATTTAAAAGCTGATTGAGTTAATAAGGTACTCGATCAAGAAGTTTTCTTTTAGTTTAATAAACCAAAAGATTTTATCGTAATGCTTTTGGAAGGTGACACCGAGGACGATAATCGTTTTTTCCTAACTAGATTGTTAACGGCATCAATTCCAACGCGTTTGCATGCCATCGCGACGAATATTGAAAGTTATAAGGGGGGAAAGAGTGGTGTAAAGTGGTAGGTAGTAGGTTTTATATTAAAATTAGTATAATTAAATGTTTTATGACTTGATCGTTTTTGTGATTTGAAATTTGTAGTAGTAGTACCTGCAGTAGTAATAGCCGAAAAAGTACTGACTTATCTGTTTTCTATTTTGCTAGCTTAGTGATATTTAAGAGTTTTAGGTGATTGATTTTGAAGCTTTTCTTTGAAAAAAATTAGTGAAGATTTCTTGGTGTTTTTAGTATCGATACAGTCGCTTACTTATAGACTGCTGTGAACAACTTACATAGACTATAAAACGTTCCTATTTGCTGCCGCGAACAACGAACACAGCTTATAGGAGCCTTTCGCAAAAATCTTTCCACTAAACTTAGCCCACGTTTAACGTAGAAAGTAACCAGAAAGCAATTTCTTCTTCTACTTAACTAATTTATGCTTAACCTAATAAGTACTAATCAGTGTTGATAGGCCTTTATCGTTGCAATGTAGTCGATTCGAATCACTGTAGTTGAAGTAACTAGTGCTGCATTAATATTAGTTCATTGTATAGTGTAAGTTTTATATTTAGTAGACCGCTAGCCGGTCTACACACTAATTTGTATGGCCAAACGCTTTGGATTTTTCCTCACTTTGAAGTAGACACCTACTACACTATACTTACAGTGAAGTATATTCAAGTCTCATGAACTACAGTCATTTGAAAATACGTACAATCAACTTTACTGTAAGTAAAGTTGACTTGACTGTACTGCATTTGACTTCTTTTCCAACAAAAAAAGCAATTATAACGAAAAGAGTATCGATAATTTATATACTCACTAAGCAGAATTCTTCATTTTACGTAACCAACAAACCCAGGTAATATGTTAAAGATTTTATGTATAAACTCGACTTAAAGTGCAACTGATAGGTCAGGAATTAATAAACACCCGTTTCGGCCAATTCTTATAATGGTTTATTACATCGTATAACCATCCTTGAAGGGTATTTGTCACGGATTTTTTACGGTAATTCTAGTAAAACGATCATTTGTAAATTAGTTTCTAATTACGCGTATGTTTAAGTTATATTACAGCAATGAAAGGCAAACTTTTCATTAATCTAAATTAATAAACTTGTTTCTAAAACGAGTAAACGTTGATTGACTTTCTATATCATTCGCGATTATACAAGGATTCCATTTTTGTTTTCATCACCGGATTCCTTAAATATTCAACTTTATTTTTTTAACGGTCGCCCCATAATCTTATATTCAACCTCGTGAATAATTCTTGACTTCAATGTTATAATATTTAGGTTTTGAAGGTCAAAGTCACGTTTGGATACAAGTTATATAACTCCTTAAGTAAGGAATCTACTAATTTCGACCTTATCACTTTCCAAAAAAGGTTCGCCGGAGGTTTTGATAACGCTTTATGCCTGAAACTTAATAGCTAAATCTTAATCGTTTTTTTTTCTGTCAATTTAAGTAGTATTGTAAATCTGACCCGATATGTATTCCTTATCTTTAATGTTCCTCCTCTTTCATATTTGATCACATTGTCAACGTTTCATCGACTTGTTGATTACAGTTGGTGAGGGGTTATATAATCTGATTCGTTTAGATTAACGATTTTTATTTCTATCTTTGTTTTTAGTCGCCTTAATTTCAGGTTTAACTTAAGTTATACGGAACTTTGTAGGACTGTTAGCAGTTTTAGTAACTATTCTAGCATTGATGATACTTCAGATTTTAAATAATTAATTTCATTTACCTACCTATAGAAATATCAGAATTTTACTCTGTAACGGTAAAAAAAAATATCGATTATCGTAAATCATTTTTAAGATTAAGGGAATTATTAATTTGATGTTGTGCCCATTTTTTCCGAAATTTCTTTAGAGCCTTACTGTACGCTATAACCCTTTTCTAAGTATTTGGTAATGGTAGAGATTCACTCGTCAAACGAGGATATCCTCCAAAAACCAGTAACGTTGGCTTTAGATTGTTAGGGCCTACAATATCATTTAAACCGTTTATTTCTATTTAAAGACGTCTCTTAATACATGAAGTTTCTAATCTCCAAGGTATCGATATTGTAAGATTTAGTAAATAATACGTATGCCTGCTCAACCTTTCCAATACTTTAGTGGGCCTCAAAAAATACCTGTTTATATTAAATCCCTATTATTTTAACCTACGCCTAAAACTCTATCACCGTAAAGTTAATACAGGAATTGTAGACAACGACATCAGGTAGGCCCAAATACGTTCTAATTCATAACATCCTTGATGTTTTCCACGTGTTTTTCTCTGATAAAGATTTAGAAACTTTGCTTCACTGAAAGAGATTGCGAAGTTGATAATAAAAAATAAAAGCTTATTGTCCAAATAAAATATGTTTTTAAAAATCTCATAGTTCAAATATTTATCGGTTTTTAATATAAATTTGAGTCTTGAAGATACTTGGGTATATGTTTGGCAATAGTAATAAAGCTTTTCAATAATTTCCACAGAAAAACATTTCATATCTTTATCTATTACAGATTGAAGGATTTTGTATAGCTTGTCAAAGTCTGTGTAATGAAAAATCTGGTGTAATTAACGAATCTATTACTCGGTTAGATTCAACACCGTTGCCTATAAGCCTTAAAGATAAAACCAAATTAGTTTAGGGTACTCGTTCGGCTAGGGCGTCAACAATATATTGGGTTATCTGAAAGATATATAAGTGTTAACTAAAGAGTGTTAATATTATCGTAAAAATAGGGTAGTTGTCGCTACTCGACAGGTAATGTTTTATAAGCTTTTTAATTCACCTTTTCCTTTTTGTACTCCTATACCTTTTTTAAGTACAGGAATTCGTATCGTTCGGTAAATCCATAAAAACATGGTGTTCTTTGATACCGCTAATCTTCCAGGTGCCAATCCATTTTTATTTCATTTTGCAAACTAGGACCTCAAATTGTAATAACACCTCCAAAAACCCCTGTTATTCATAAATCTTTTCTTGTCGATCAAGCCTTTGAAACATGTTTTTTTGCCTTTAAAACGCAAATTTATTGTAAGCTTCACTATAACGTTCTCTCTTTTAATCTTAGTTTATAATGGTACCGAGTCCATATAATTCTTCCAGTAAATGTCAAATACAAGGGGTGTAAGCATAAATCTATTCAGAATAAATGTAATGTTTACAACGTTTACAGCTATATAAAAAAATGGATTTCAGAGAATTCGTTCCCTTCCACTCATCGAAAAATACCGTATATGTTTTTTAAAAAAAAATCTATGGTACTGCTTATATTTACCGAAGCTCTTAAATGCCTGCACTGGTATTTACTTATACTCGTTACCGGTTATCTATACCTTAATCCGCTATTTATTCGAATAGAAAATCATTCCTATATCGTATGTAATCTAATCCGGAGGCCTAAAATAAATATTTATTTAATAGTTTACCAAGGTATCCCAACAATTCGTTATTCAAAAGTTTAACGTAAATTTAAGTTTTTATAAATACATCGTCATGTAGATTATATAAAGAACTGGTTATCAGTTAAGATATATAATATCGACATTAATCTTCTAATTAAAATTAATATTGTTTTATAAGTATGATTTAAATTGTCGAGAAGTTTATAAATACAGTTGGTATTTATAACAAGACTTATTTATAACTTCTGTTACAAGATAGTATCTGGGATAGTGGTTACCAAGGATCTAAGCCTGGTGGTTGCCATGCTCCTACAATACTCCTGAGCTGCTTAGAAGCATGCTTTCACCTGTTACGTAACCGGGCCACCCCCTTTTCTGTAGCTCCATAGCTACTCCTTAACAAGGATATCTCCTTCTTTATTTATCGAGGATTGAAAATAGTATCCGACCGCCTTAAACGATAAATTTAGCTTAATCCCTTTATATATAGCCCTCGATCCTTCTTTCTAATAGTATATTAACTATTTACAAATAGTTATAACCTATGACTATATTTTCCGATCTTTTCAATCTGAACACCTACTTTTCAAAGCAATTAGTCAACATATGTGTAAGGTAACAGTTCTAAAATATCCAAATAACGTAATACGATTATTTAAATACCTAATTCAAATACATTACCGAATCTTTACATACGAAGTTTATTAAACGGAACTCAGCCGTTCGCAAATAGGTTTTACATTTGAAATAGCGTAATATTGACATACCAATTACATTAATAGTTGAAATCTAATATTTTAAAACCGCCGACATATTCAAGTCTTTACAAGAACATCCCCCCCCGCCTAAAAAGGTCCCATTTTTACGTTATATATAAACAACGTATTTACCATGTTACTCTATACCAGAAACCATGCTAACTTACCTGATAACAAAGACGATGTGTGTTCTTCCGACTTGAACTACAATATCGACGCCGTACCCAATACCGTTGAATATTAACAACCTAAACGTAAACTCTTCAAGTAACCGGTTAAAATTTTCGACGTTAAGTTACGCCTTCTGGTATATAAATATATAATATTATATAAATTATATAAAAACCAGAAGTTTATTGGTATAGGAAAGGAATATTTTTATATTATTTTCTACAATTAAAAGAACCTTCGAAAACCGCTATATAAAGTTATTACGTTGAAAGTGGCGACGGCAGTAAGAAAGACTTTTATATCTTTATAATACTATTTTGCGCGTACTACTACGATCCAAACACAACGAAAACCGTTATCATTTGGGTTACGAACCTTAAATAAGGAGCCCGTAAACAGTTTTACGTTTTTTTAACATTTGGAAAGTATTACTCACGAAAGTTCATAGTATGGTCTGAAAATACGCTGTTAAACTCATTATCTCAAAAGGGGTAATTAATAATACATTAGCTAATACGTTATTCTTTTTCGATATACCCGTAAGTTAAAACTAATGGGTCGCCAGCGTCCAGATTATTAATATGAGATTTGATAACAGTCGTATTCGATACGATAGTATTAACCATATTAATATTGCTAATATTAGGTATGTTACTTTTAACGCAAATGGTAATGGTAATGCGCCCGTTTTCAATAGCTGAAGAGATGTTATTATAACTGGGGTAAAAGCTTTCCGAGCCGTTTCAAAACGACGCGTTACCTAGGTTAACCACTCGAAACTATCTTGTCGTAATGAATTTGGCTTATATTTAAAATACGGTGCGAATCCTTATTGTATACGTACCTACTCTTTAGATTCAGTGTAACGCTCGAACGGCTCCGGTACCAAGGCAAACGTAGGTATTTACCCTACTTTTACTGACGATTTTATTAACCATTAAAAGGGAAAAACGTAACTCTAATATATGATGGAGTATGAAAGTTTAAAGGGCTTTATTTAGATCTGGTAGCTAACCTCTTCTGTTTCAACAGTTTCCGTTTTATGGTAAATTTACTCTATAATTCTGTTGAATTTATTAACTCTGTAAAATATAGGGATTTTAAATTTTATAAAGTTGCAAACAAGTAAATTAGAAGCCGATTAAAGTTGATACTTACTTCTATTCCATCTCTACGACTTGATAAAGCTATCTATTACGTACCTAAAACCAGTTTACATCTTATTGATTTTATAACTTATTTAGATGTTAACCTCAATATATACCGGTATTGGATTTGGTTTTAAGTTATTCCTTATTTGTAGGACTATAATATTTTAGTTGAACATTAAATGCAACATACGTAGATGATATACGTTGTTCCGAAGTATTTATTACGCTCAAGACAATAGGATAATTACCATGTATACAAACAGTGTTTCGCGCCAGCATAAAAGAAACTTAAAGGGGTTGGTGCTGCTACTTTCCATATTATATTCCGAAAAACTCCAAGAGACTTAACCGTTATTACGTGGCTTGTTTCCGTTTTTTAAAAAATATTATTAAAAGGTTAACCACAAAGCTGCTAGTTTTCGTTAATAATAAACTATACAATATCTTAAAAGAGTTTACACATTGATTAGATGAAGCTTTGTAGGATTAACTGCCCTATTGCCACTTCGAACCCAATTATAAAATCATCCTTGAAAACGAGAATTAAAGGTAGTTTTTGAAAGTCACGTGGGACCCATTGTATGGTATATCACGAGAGGAACTTTTGGTGTTACAGAAAACTTTAATCGAGTTGTTAGGTTAAGGTTATATTTGTACGAATAGCTTTCTAACGGGTGCCCCCGTAATTTTTATTAAAAAATCTAGAGGAGTCCTTCACTTCTATATCGATTACCCTAAACTTAAGTTTATTACGAAGACAAACCGATACCCTTTCCCTCTATTAAAGAAAATCATAACGAATATTTTAGAAATCAAATAGTTTAGCAAGTTAAATATTCAAACCGTTTTTTACAAATTTTGCATTAGGGAGTGTGTTATGGTTCGACCTACGATGGTAAGCCAAGTAGGTGCCAACTGGGATTTACTATTGAGGTGCGGAGGAAGACTAGAAGAGACTACCATAGCTCAACGTACAGAACCCTTGGTCAGGACCAGTGCCTAGCCCATCGCGTGCCCTTACACGTACCGTATACAGACCGTACCTAGCCTGTACCCGAACCGCGCCCGGACCATACCTAAGCCGAGCCTAAGCCAGGTACTACCCATTCCGTTATATATATAATCACATAACATATAGGCTTAATAGCCAACGGCTTCAGTTTATAATATACCCTCTTTTCCCCGAATGTTTCAAGGGTTACGACGCCCTTTTAAAGAAACACTAGACGCGAGATGTACTAACCTAATACGCGAGTTAATCGTAAATCGATAATATTATGTTTAATATATTGTATAACGTTTCGGCCAGCCTAACCCCAAGTATCCGGCGCCGTATAGCGCGTCCCTTATCCTTGCCGCCGGTACCCTATAATACGCCCATAGGTTGAGCATATAATATATTTTTTTGCCGTTGGCACCATATAACGTACCTATTGACGCGCCGTATAATATATCTTTTTTGCCGCCGACATTGTATAACATACCTTTTAACGCGACGTATAATATACCCTTTTCACTGCCAATATCGTATAACGCGCCGTGTAAATTCGCGTTTTTACATTTAATACTGTATAAAGCGTGTTGAATCCGGTCGCTAATTCTTATAAATATGGATGCCCCTCATAATTTTTAAAATTTCCTCCTTTTCCCTTTTATACCACTACCCTTTTTTGTCCACCACACTTTTTATAACTGTTTTACCTCCCTTTTATATATTTTAAGTAATTATTTTTGTTAATATATGTTTACCCTTTTTTTTTTTAGCTTATTACTATAACCGATATATATAACGGGCTTAACTTAGATTACGTTACCGCCGGCGCCTTTAAAGGGAATAATAAGCCTTCTTATAAGGTATATTATCCTATTACGTATTAATAACTTGCTGTTCACTACTTATTATAGCCCACTTACGTTATGGGAGATTTCCTCATCCTTAAAGATAACGAAGACAAAAATAAACTTTTTTCGTTATAAGCTAAGGACGTCTATATATTATATATTAATCGTTTTTTTAACTTTAGTGGGTTTTTTTTTACGTTTGAACTTGTGGGGTATAAGGGTGTCGTATTTACCGAAATTTTTATAGTAAGGTAAGGTTATAAGTAAACCTTGTAAAAAACTTAGTGGTAAATTAAAAAAAAATTCGTAATATGTTTAAAAAATAAATTTACTTACAACTTTATCCGGTTTATGTACCTTTTTACGCCAGTTAATTATTATGGCCAAAGATAAAAGTTATATCCTATTTCTTACACATAAACTTTAGGTAGATTAGAGGTTATCGATTCGTTTTTACTTTCGCCTTTTTTAAGTTGGTTAATTAGTTTATCCGGTCTCGTAATGTTGTTTGGATGTAAAAAGTTCCTATTATACCGGTTCTATAAGCTGTTACCCCTTTGGCTATATACCTACGCCACTTTTTTTTTCCTGAGTCCGTTCTTATCCATAATTCCCTCGTTACCTTTTATTATATCGCCTATTTATAAAGATAAGACGCCTTTAGCCAACCGAGTTTTAACGCGTAACGTTTTTACCCCGGCTCCCTTTCGTTACCGCTGTATACCTTTTCATAGTTTTAGCTTAAAGGGCTAAAATAATGCAGCTACCTAGGTTATATATTTTATAGCTAATATAAGTTACGGCTTATTAAATGTTGCGAATGACGTTTAAGGTTTAATTATATGATTTCCGATTTTACCCGTATTCTATTTGCTAACTTTAAATAAAAGCGAATTAATCGGTACACCTATAAACACAGGATCACGTATCATGCTACAGGCTGTACTCTTGTAGAGTATATGATAATGTGATACGCTGTAGATTACACTCTCATGTATGGAGCGGTCTAGAAGTAGGTATTCTAGAGTAGTACGCTCTAGGTGAGGGCTTATAAGCCATTACCTGTAGCGTATACCTCTAGATGCTTCTTTTTAATCTTTATCTTGACTTAATTTACTACAATACCAGTTATATTTTAATTACTCTTCAAAGACCTTATGTTCACGTGAATATTATCGGCTTAAAACCTTACCGACACTGATCAGTAGCCGACTCGATCAACTACAAATAGCCTAGGAAGAAAAGATAGACATACGTTTAATACCTATAGCAAGATGCTGTAGCGATATTAACTGCCTATGCTTTAACACTATAACTTATAAAAACCAAACGGGATTGTGGAATTACGCGGGAGTGCTGAGAAACCTGAAGCGTTATAAGACTATAAGATCCGGAGTGGCTTTAAGAAGATCAGCCCCGTTCTGTCAATCGCCAACTTGTATTGGCGCTTTAAACAATCAACCTAGGTTCTTTTTTAAAGGGCGTCCTATCACGCATCAGGTTACGTAAGCTAAAACACCAAGATTCGGAATCCTTTACTGGGATTTACCGGATATCAGGCCACGTAAGCTAAGAACATCAAGTTTCGGAACCCTTCGCTAGAACCCACCCGATTTTCACCAAAGCCAACATCTGTTATACACAAAAAAAAACCCTATCGCCTTAACAATATCGGTTATACACCAAACAACCAACCGATCCCTCTATCAATTTCTGCTACGGCACGCAAATAAGAACCGATCAATAAATACCGGATTATACAACTACATTCCCTTTATCTTGCCCACTTTCCCACGTTTACCCTATGCATTCTAAGTTTAGTACTTGCAACTTTTTCAGTTTTACTAGCTGTTTAGCTAGTATGGCGTTACTACATACTAACAAAACCTTTTTACGTTCGCTTTATTTATTTTTTTATTTTCGTTTGCCCTACTTATTCTAAGTTTATTTGAGTTTTCTTAGCCGCTTAGCTAGTGTGAATCAGAAAGCGTTAAATACATAATAGATTCACCGGTGACGGACCTGGAAAAAGCCAACGAATGTATAGAGTACCTTTTTACACATACGTCGTTTCGAAGCAGTATCTTTAAACATTTGGACCCTAACCTTTGGAATAACAAAATCGAGGCTCCAGTGGAGAATTTGAATCCTTATACGTCAAATACGTACGTTACAAAATTATTTTTGATTATTACAGTTGCGAAATTAAAGGACACGAATTATTCGACGATTTCGGAGAAAACTTTGTGTACTGGACGTTAGATATATGGTAAATAGTGGATAGAACAATTGCAAGGATCCTGCGGAAACAATCACGAAGCAGAGGTATTAATACACCCGGTGGAAGCAACAGCTGTATCGCAAAAACACTGTCTTCAACGGTCTAGCTTATATATATGCCGAAATGAACGGACGAAGAAATCATAAAAAGAGAATTTGTAAAAGGATACTACTTGTAGAAGCGTAAGGAATACCTAATTAAGGTTGCAAACCAGGTTTATAAAAAGCCACAGCCGCAAGAAAAAAGGAGGGATACAAGAGAAGGAAGGCCTGGATATACAGTCTGGGCTGCAGCCTCAAGGAGGAAAAGGGCTGCAGGAAAAGGAAGACCTATGTGTACAAACCAAAACACACCCTCAAGAAAAGGAAGAGTCAAATACGTATTCCTGGCTACAACCTCAAGAAAAAGAGGGGGCAGGTACGCAATCTGAGCCGCAGAAAAAGGAAGGAGGTGTTATGACCCAACATCTGCAGGGCGCACCAGCGGCGGCCCCGCAGCAGATAACAAAGGAAATCGGTTGGACACAGCCTCTCGGCAGGCACCAGGGATCCACAACAGACACACCGTACACAAGGGTTAGGGTCAGCATGGTGTGAGACTCGATGGACTCGGTATCGAGCCAGTCGAGCCTACACTGAAGACGTATGAAGGCGCGGATATATAAGGACACTTTCATTACCAAGATAGATAGTATTTCCTTCATAGCTCTTCAGTTGTCAATCTAAGTATTCAGTCTACCCTGAATAGCCTCACGGCTTCTGATCATCACTCGCACGAACACAGTCTTGATATTGCACCTTTTGTTACCTCTGCTACCTTACTGTTAACATAAACCCTCTGACACCTTCTATATACTCACGGGTATTTAGTGTGATCATTACAGGAGGGCTGGAAAAGAAGGAGGCGAAGGAAGGCCTGGATATCATACGCTTTTAAGAGGAAAAAGGGCTGGATACGCAGCTTTCAACCGACCACAAATCACAAGATCTGCTACAAATACAACAAACGCACCGCTCGCTTATTTCAAGATCGGCTACAATTACAACACTTACACCGATCGCTTTAGCGAAATCTGCTACACCACACCAATTTAAGCCGATACTTCAGGAGGAGGAATGGCCAGATGCTTTATACGTACCTAAGCCCCCACAAGAAAATGAAAGCGCTCCTGTCACCATGGAAACAAGCTACCTACCCACGAACTCAAGCTACCTACATCAGGATTTTACCGCTTTCACCTACGTACAACGCTCTGAAATACGTATTCAAAATATATACGTTACGTTTGACACTTGTTACGACCATCGACGTTGCGAGGAAGGTCATGTAACCTAATTCGTAAGATATCATTGCCTTACTATAAGCGAGGGAAAAAAAAGTTTTGCCTGAATCGATAGCATATACCACTATTACTACCAACTAAGGAATATCGCTAATATACAACTAATACGGACCGCACTACAACAATACTGTTATTACTGAATTATGGATACAAACCAAAGTTATACTATCACTACTGGATTACGAATACGAACTAAAGCTATACTGTCATTACTGGATACAGAACGTATAAAGAAAGAAGAAAAGATTTCTTGTGTGGATATTATTATATACCTTCATAGATAGTATATTTAGGTGGCAGTACATTACGTTGTAAGGCACACTCCTGTAGCATGATACGATTACGTGTCATGCTACAGGCTGTACTCTTGCAGAGTATATGATAACGTAACACGCTGCAAATTATACTCTCATACGTAAAGCGGTCTAGAAGAAAGTATTCCAGAGTGTTACGCTCTGGGCGAGGGCTTATAAGCCCTCATTTGTAGCGTACACCTTTGGATGCTTCTTCATAATTTTTATCTTGACTTACTTTACTACAATACCAATCATCTTTTAATTACTCTTCAAAGACCTTATGTTCACATAAATATTCTAGGTTTAAGACCTTACCGATAGTGACCCTATTTGTATACAAGGTTATAGACCGTTCACTATCGCATTAATTTGAATTATATACTATTTACGTTTCATTCGTTATCCGAGCCATAACACCACTATTTTTTTTTTCTAAGAATATATATTTAGCCCGGATTATACCGTTCGGTCCGGAGATTTTTCCGAAATTGTAATATTTGTACGCGTTTTACCTATTGACTATATTATCAGAAAGGATTTTTAAAGTTTTAACCAGTTTCTGAATGGTTTTAAAGCGAGCTTTTTATCGATTTTATAGTAGATTTCCCCTAAGAGCAAGCTGGTAACCCACGTTAACTTATAGCTATTATAGACCGTTTAAGTAAAGTTTTTACTTTAAAGGAAATAAACACTATAAACATCGAAGTTTATGTAAATCGGTTTTTGAGTTGTTATTAGCGGTTTTACGGTTTTTTTATGCTATTATTAATAATCAAGGCTATTGGTAGAGCTTTAGACATTGCAGCGTTGTCGATTTAAGACTCTGGTCGAAGTAACAGTAGTATTGTAATGGTCAAGTGTGGGATGTATTATTATAAGTTTGTGAGATCGCTAGCCGGTCAGCATAGTAATTTTTATAGTCAATTGCTTGTCTCATGTACTGGTGTAAAGTGGGCGTATACTATACTTGACTTGCAGCCAATATATTGTTATGGTCCGACCTACAAAGGTATGCTAAGTAGATGCTAAATCGAGTTAACAATTGAGATACAGCGGAAGACTAGAAGAAGCTACAGAGATCCTTTATGCAGGACTTATATGCATGATCCGTGCATGGCCTATCACGTGCCTTTATATGTGATACCTGCAGATAGCGCCCAGACGGCACCCGAGCCGGGTACTACACATCCCGTTACATGCACCGTTACGTAACCTATAGACTCAATAGCTAATAGCCTAAGTCTATAACATATAGTACGCCTACAAAACAATGCACTCAACTTATTTTTCGTATAATCAACTTTACTTGTAAGTAAAATTAGCCTATTAAACTGCAATTACTACTATTTCAATACTAGCAGCTTTTTATTTTGTATACACACGCTAGTGTAGTCCACCAAACGTTTTCGGTTACTACCGAAATACGTCCTTGTCAACTAGCCGAACCCCTGTCAGTTTTAGTTGACTTTCGCATCTAAATTAGCTCTAATTACCATCCTTTTCCCCATGGCTCTAAGCCTCAACTTTACCAACTCCTGTGTTTAAGTCTTTCGCTACAAACTTATGCATATTGGCTTATTACCGCTATTAGCTATCTTAACCCACAAGGGTTAAGCTTCATGTTATTTCAATTAATACAAGTAGGTTAACTAGCTCATGACTTCTCCTATTAGAATTAATTATTTTAATCAGTGTGTGTTAAACCACCTAATAACCTTACTTAACCTACGTAAGTAAACTAATATATTACTACCCCCAATTTAGTCTTACTGTTTGAAAAAGTTGCTATTGCTGGTTTCATTCCCTTGGCAGTCTTTTAGTTTGCCAGTATATTTTTGTTTGTCAATATGTAATTTGGCCTCAGCCGATGGCCTATCAACGTTGCCATTAATACGTATCATTAGCTTATTGTTGTTTACAAACCTTTTGAAGGCCTTATTCGGCAACTTTTTCGTTATAATATGAATATGATCATTATTTTTATTAATTTATCGGATCCTTTTAATTGCTTCATTTTCCTTAGGTTTATAAAGTGTTATTATATTGATTATTCGATGTTTTTCTCTGGTGGTTCGGGATTTGAAAGGGTAATTGAATAGGTGTTTCGAATCGGTATAAATTAACACCAAAATAAAGGGAATTTTTAGATACCTGGTAAAGACGTTAAAAATCTTCTATAATGTTATAACTACATTGAAACCATCTATTATACTATAAAATGTAAAGTTAACATGTTACGTAAAATTATTTCATATTCAACAAGAATCTAATGGATCAGGTTTTTTGGTAACGTTAAATTGGTATTTCTACCTAATTTTATAAACGAGAGTTATTAGGAAGCCAATTTGTAACATAAAATCTATATTATTTACAAAGGTGTCGTCCGTAAAAATCATTAAGTTGGCCCTCGATAAGTTAATTGGGCCTTTATTCATTCCTCGGATTAAGTTTCATATCTGCTATTCTAGCTTCTTATTTAATCCATCAAAATCTTTATCCATTAGGTTCTATACTAATACCATAATCGATAAGTTGTAGGAGGCCTCTAGTTAATATAAGTTGGCGATATAGCTTCCACGAACGCGTTATTTCAAGTATTATTAAGCCTTAATTACATTAATCTTGTTAATTATAGCTAAGTTAACACTTTGTCCCTTTTAGCGAAAATTAAGTCTAGCATTAATAATGAACATACGAATCAATAATACGTTAAAATCAAATTAATAACCCTTTATAAGAGTCGAGATTAGCTTATTATTCCATAACTTTAAATCTTTAATCGTTTGATATTATGATACTATAAAACCAGCTATTGTAGCAAAGAAGATATCATTAATTTATATATCTGCTAAACAAAAATCATTTTCTTACGTTACTAATAAATGCGGGTTGTATATTGAAAACTTTATACTTGACCATAATTTAAAATACAACTTATAAATCAAAAACTAAAAACCTTTTGCCTTACTCATACGTATAGTCGTTTAATATGTTGTAGTACCGTTATCAAAAGATACGTAACATGTAATTCCTATAATATTTCAAATAATACGATCCGCTATACATCGGTCGCTTACTAAATATTCATTTGCGATATTTCGTAGCTATTAAAGATAAACTTTCTTTTGATATTGGCTAACAAACTTACTTCTAAAGCAAATACTAAGCGGTAGCTGATTTTCTAAATTGTTAACAATTACTTAAAGATCAATGTAATGATTACACTAAATACTAGTAAGTATATAAAAGGTGTTAGAGGGTTTATGTTATCAAGAAGGTAACAGAAGTGCTGAGTAAACAATATCGCAACCGTGCAAGTAATGATAAAAAGCCGTGAGACTATTCAGAATATACTGAGACTGAATACTTAGATTGACAACTGAAGAGCTATGAAGGAAATACTATCTATGTGGTGATGACTGTGTCCTTATATATCCGTGCCTTCATACCGTCTTCAGTACTGGATCCCTTGGATCAGTGGTGAGTCCGCTGATCCTGAATCACTTGGATTAGTACTGATTCTACTGATCCTAATCATGTGATTGGCTTAGTCATTTCCCTGCTGACAGGACAGGTGTTCCCCGCCTGATGTGTTGGACTTTAGGCTCTAAGTGGCTTAGCTGCATGCTGGCTTACTTCTTAACCCGCTATCATACTCGGGTCGTAACAATCTAGTCCTTACCTTAATTACCGTATCTTTAAATTATTGAGAGTAACTTTTTGTATGG
Source organism: Anisogramma anomala (assembly GCA_038502455.1). Lineage (NCBI taxonomy): Eukaryota > Fungi > Ascomycota > Sordariomycetes > Diaporthales > Gnomoniaceae > Anisogramma > Anisogramma anomala. Next base: position 15,698,260 of record JASMMZ010000002.1, on the reverse strand, counting down.
CCATCTTATAATCCTACTTTTAACTATATATATAAACCTTAAATTCAAAATCATAATATTTGAGTTATAAAAGTTAAATTCAATTATAAGTTCGAATTATATAATTCCTTAAATCATGAATCCATTAATTTAGACATTGTTACTTTCCCCCCAAGTTTTACCAAAATTTTAATAATAAATTATACACGAAGCTGTACAACCAATGTTTAATTATTCTTTTCTTTTCTGTTTATTTAAACAATATTATAGATATGGCTTAGTGTATATTCTTCGTCTTTAATTTTCGTTGTTTTTAATAGTTGTTTACGTCAACGGAATTATGTTAAATTGTTGATAATATGTAACAAGCGATCGTATGAACGTCTTTGATCAATTTAAATATTTTCATCGTTATCGTTCATCGTCTTAATATAGGGTTGAACTTGGATAATACTAAACGTCTCGAAGCCGATAACAATTTTTATAATTACTTTACGGTTAACAATACTAAAAAAATGATATAATATATCTTATTGAACTAACTCCCGCAACAAAAGATTTAATTTTACAACGGTAAAATAAATATATCGATCGTCGTAACACCGTTTTTAATATTAAAAGCATTATTGATTTAACGTCGTATCGTTTTCTTTCGCAGTTTCTTTAATGCTTTACCGTAAATCGAGACTCTCTTTTAAGTACTTACTAATAACGGAGATTCAATCGTTAAACCTGGGTATTCTTTAAATACTAATATCATTGGTACTGGGCCGTAAAGTCCTATAATATTATTCAAGCCCTTCACCGCTATTTAAAAACGTGTCTCCTAATCTGTAAAACTTCTAATATCCAACGTAAAAATATCATACGATTTACAAAATAGCGTATATACCCTTTTGACCTTCCTAATATAATAATGAGACTTAAGAAGCATTTATTTATACTAGATTACTATTATCTTAGCGTAGGTCTAAAACTTCACTGTCGTAAAATTGGTACTAGTATCGTAAATGAAAACATTAAATTCATTTAAATACGTATTAATTTATAATATTTTTATCGTTTCATGTGTATCCTTCGCCGATAGGGGCTTTAGAAACTTGGTTCCATGGAAAAAGGTTACGAAGTTAATAATATCAAGAATAGATTTATTTTTTAAGTAAAACACATTAATAAAGACTTCTCAGTTCAAGTCCTTATTTCCTTTTAACGTGAACTTGAATCTTAAAGGGGCTTAGACAAAAGTTCGGCAATAGTAATGAAGTTTTTGAATAATATTTGAGGTAAATTATTCCATGTTTTCGTACCCTACAGACTTAAGGACCTTGTATAGCTTATGAATAATTAGGTAATTCAAACTCCGGTATAATTAAAGTATTTCAAATCCCGTTAAATTTAAATAAAGTTCATTTTGAGTCTTAAAAGTAAAACTATAAATTCCTCTGCTTAAATACGATGGGAAACCCTTGGCTGTTTTCGACTAGATTATTAGCGTTAACGTCGAAGTTGACGCTGAGGGTTTTTATATCTTCTGATTGAAGAAGTAAAGGGGTAGGTAACTTAAGAATATAGAACTTAATCGGTTTCATCACAGTTTAAATATCAGTTGTTTCTTATAATAAAAGTTGTTCGCTTAGGCTAAGATTAATTTTAGTTTTACTAATATTTTAACAATTGATTTCCATAAATATAGTGTTTCCCCTTCGAAATACCACGTATTATAAAAGGCCTCACTTTAAGTACTCCACTGCCGTTGTGTTTGGCATAATATTTTGAAACGTGTGGTTCACGTAACAATCGCAGAAGTTCAGGGTATATAAGGGTTTAAGGATTTGATTGGGGTAAAAGTAAGGGGTTTATCCACTTAAACTGTATAGGAAGCCGTGGTCGAATGAATATTAAGCTTCTTTGGAAGCAATATCTTCATGTTATTTAATTTAGGTGGAAATATCGTCGTTGTTAATAGTTTCAATACCCTAGAAATTTATGATATATTTTAAGAAAAGTTACCCGAAAATAATCAGGTATTAAATGTAGTATATTACCTATTTATTAATGTGCTTATCCAGGGGTAATAAGTTGAATAATAACTAGATTCGTCATAAATCCAATACTTTTTACTATTAATATAACTATATTTTTTACGGTTATCAAATACGTCTAAGTTTCACTTTCGTTTGCATTAATATAGATATCGCTTTTGATCTGAAAGCGATAAATTAGGTTTTTAATATTAAAGCCGCCCGCATTTACGATTCACGTATACTATTATGTGCTTTTCTTTATTTACATCATGGAATTTATAAGATTAGGATTATATATCAAACGAATTTGGTATACATGTTATCAAGATCCCAAAAGAGCATTTTAATTAATTAAAAAAGCTTTTAAAGTTAGAATCTGAATATTGTAAGTTATATTTTCACTCGTTAACGCCCATAAAATCTATCCGTATCTGTTCTGGAATCGTAGTTTCAATATAGTAGGCCTTTCATATGGCTTGTTAACATAATATTAGCTTATCAAACATTTAATTAAATACGTCCATCGGTGTTTTTTTCTCCTTTTTCTTTATTATTATCTTCGTTCACCTCGTAATGGCCCACTATATATAATATTGCGCGAGGTGAACATCTTATTCGAAATAGCTCTTTATACCATCGTAAATTTTTCGAAAGATTTTTACTCGCGTCAAAAAGGTTAGTTAGTAATCTCTAACGTAACTTGTAAGAATTTCTGGAAATAATAGGTGGAAACTAGATAAAGAAATATATATTTAATTACAAATATTGATGAAAGTTATTCATTTTATGTTCAAAAAGTTGTAAATCTTTTTGTTATACTTTTCTTTATTGTTATAAATTTTGGCAAAGTCCGTAATAAGTTTGTAATTGATATGAACCATTTTGACAGATTGTGGAGAAAAGTTGAGATAGTCGATACAATCTTCGTTAGTATTTCCCATCAATTTAAACTTGAAAACTTCTAAGTCGTGATATTAAAAGAAACTACTAATAGCCTGGCCCAAGGGATAAAGTCCTGTAATATGACCTGCAGTAGGCTTGTGTATATAGGCGTACCTGCCGTGAGATTTTTTTTTTTGAAGGATTTGGCGATTTTAAAGGACGGGCTAAGGGTTAAGAGGAAATTGGCCGTAGGAAGGGTTTTAAAGGACTTGACGATTTTATTCAATTAACCGAATAAATTTAACGTTAATTTTTTTTCGCGTTGGCTGTCGTTTTTTTACGTGTTCTGCTGCCTACCGATACGTACTCCGCTTTGTTACGTAAAGTTGTCAAGCTACCGAGTAAATTATTCGGTTTTTTATTATTAGTGTACAAAGAGATTTAATTGAATTGGGTATTAAGGGGAGGAATTTTAGAATGTATATATGGGAGTTAAGGGTCCTTAACGCTTTTTCCTTTAGGGTGTGAGTTTTAAGGGCATTTCTTAAGTTGAGACAATTAGAAAAGAGTTTCTACCAATTTGGTAAAGTTTAGGTTTTTTCTATCATATATACTCCTAGTCGTTAAAACTCCCCCTTTAACTTAAACTTAACTCCTTTTTAAATCCTCTTTCACATATCAATAGTTAAATGATAAAAAACACACGATATTTCTGAAATACGCAATCACTGTAATCAAAGTTTTCTCTGCAATCTAAATTAAGTATATAATAGCCAGCAAAGTTAACCAGGTGCCTTTCCGTTAAATCTTTATCGACATCCGGCCCCTAAAGGTTGTTATCGTATTAATTAGAAAAAAGAGTTCCAAAAACTTTAATCACCTTCTTTTTAAAAGGGTTCGATATTGCTTTAAAGTGAGCGTTTATGGTAACTGTCTTGATGTTCTAGCTGGTATGGAACGTAGAATTTAGTGATTCAATATAAGGTAACGTAATGTGGCCTTTGAAGTGCGATTCGGAGGTTTTTGGTTTTTTTTTGCTTGAAGTAACGATCTTAACGATGAAATTGACAGAAAGAAGCGAAAAATAGTAGTTTATAGGGGAAAAATTGGTATTTAGGGTAAAGGTATAGCGTAAAATATAAAGTCGAAAGTCCTTTAATATTATTGGAGGTTAAAGGTTAAAAGTTACAAGCTGTGAGATTTGGTTGTTTTTGTAATAGTAATACCATAAGTAGTATTAAGCTAGCTGTTTTCTAACTTGTTGGTTTGTGACTTTGAGCTATTAATCTAAATATTTTTTTAAATAGAATCTGATAAAAATTTCTTAGTGTTTTCAAAAAAGATACTGTTGCTACCTTCGATTTTCCGGGAAAATTAATACAGCCTAAATATCATTTTTACTTACTGTTATTGAAATTAATTCAGTAATAAACTCTCTTTACAAGAATATTTCCTCCATTCTAACCGCCGTTTGACGTAAAGCGTAACCGGAAAATAACTTTTTCTTCTACCTAGCTTATTTATACTTAACCTAATAAGTAATGATTAGTTTAGGTAGGGTTTTTGATGTTGTAACATTGTAGATTCGAGGCTTTAGTCGAAATAATAGTAGTATTGCAATGTTTCAATGGTGGATGTATTGTTTTAGGTTTGTCAAACCGCTATCCAGTTTGCATATTAATTTTTATGGCCAATTGCGTGGCGCATGACTTATTGTGAAGTAGGAGAATATTGTACTTGATTATTGGCTAATACAGTACGCCTAAAAAACAATATAATTAACTTCCAGTTATTACAATCAACTTTACTTGTAAGTAAAGTTAACTTACTTTACTGTAATTACTAATTTTCCGACAAAGGCTCGAATTAAACCGGTAGGTTTCAACAATACTTTTACGACGTAATAAGAGTGTAGAAATTCCTGAATATAGTATTTTACTTCGAAATAAAGGATGTAACCGAATATACTAATTAAAATGTTTTTACTTACCTACGTTTTTATTATTATTTATACTTAATTCAACTAAATTTATTTCTTACCTGATCACTAATCAGTGTCAAATAATCAAAATATTACTATTATTAGTATTAACACTTTTTTATAATGTATAGCTTTTATATGAACTTTATAAAACTTATTTAACGTTTATTTATTTTGGCTACAAATCTATATATAAAGGCTAAAGATCTCGTTTAAATTCTTAATGATATTACGTAGTTTTTTTAAGTCGCAGTAACAGTTACGTAATAGCATTGAGAGGAAGTCATTGATAAGTAATGATCTACCTTGAAACGGTTTCGGGTCGGTAATAACGTTTAGTTTTTTTTAAAAAAAATTATAAGTCTCTGGAATTTTCGAAGAGGTTAAGTTGGCTTTATAATAAATACCTTATTATATATGTTATCGATTTAACGTTATCTAACTCGATGTTACGGAAAAGAAATACCTACGATTTTACGTTAATTAGTTTATTCGAATCGTTTCGAACCCGCTTCCAAACTAAAAGTCTATAATTATTGATTACTTGCTATCGACGTTATTGGTAATAAAAGCGAAGACGTACTTGAACATTACGTTGAAATTGTTTTACAAGCTCGAAATGAACTTTAAAAAAGTCTTTATTCTATTGGAAACTTTATGAAACGCTAAGTTTTGGTTAAATTTATAAGTTATATATACCTGACTTAAAAGCTATTTTTAATCTTTTGATATATTACGGCTCTCGACGTTTTCAAATCCCGTTATTTTTCGGTTGAAAATAATAACGGGCCTTTCCACTCAACCTATCAGCGGGATGAATTCTATTTTATTTTATATTACCAAGCAGTTTAAAAACCGTAACTTTATTGTTACCAAAGACATAATAAATTTATATCATTATTATTACCACGATTCCAAATACTTATCCATACTATTATACTCGCTATCATTAAAGTTACCCTTTGAATAGTTAACAATTAACAATTCTTTACTTATATTAACCAACTTTCCCACCTTATTATTAATACGCTCGACGAATTTTATCAACTTTTTCATCGCTTATAACTAAGACCCTTACCAGCTAATTGAGTGCAATGCTAACATCTATTACTAAAATGTATCATTTACTTAAAATCTACGCTTTTAGTTCAAAAGCTATACGATATCATGGCCGCGAAAATGAATGTAATTGAAAGGTATCGAACCGATACCACTATATGTATCTACCTTACGATAAATATCTTGACGTATAAATATTACCTTGTTCACCGCAATTCCCTAAATTTATACGATATTTAACCATTTTTAATACTCAGAAAGCGACTCGTAAATGGGTAACTTCTGATCTTAAACGTCGAACTCCTTGCAAGCTTTTAAAAGCTTCTCAACAGCCTCTTTTATGTTAGAATTCTATTTTAAAGTAAAACAGGTTTGGCCGAAGTTTCAGCTAGTAATGCTAAGAATTCACAAACGAAATCTAACATTAGTATTTAACCGCTCATTAATAACTTCTCAACCGCTACCCTGCCTTATACTTACCCTCCGTCTCCTAACAAAACTTACCTGGATAATATGAAATCTTATACACGTATTTAAAGTATATTTACTTCCTGATTCTGTCTGAGTGTATCGTAATAAGGTGTAGTATCTGAGCCTAAATATTTATTAGGTATAACGAAATAACTTTGAAAACAAAAACTTACGTCTCTCATAACCTTATCGATTTTGGCAAACAAACTCTGGTTTATCATAGCAACTGGATCGGTTATAATAAAACAAAACTTCGACTAGCAGCTTTTTGAATGTTGTTATATGGTAGGCCAAACATACACTATGGTTGCGAGGGAGATAAATATCAATATATAGAAGAAAAAAATTAGAAAGGGGCCTACGGGAATTATTTATAAGGGGGGGCGGTAAAGGGGTCAGTACTAAGGCTTTCCATACCATGCCAGAACATTCGATGTCTGGAATTTTGCAAAACATTCTTTAACGTTTGAAACTACTATGCAGCGGTTATTACATACCTTCTACGATATTCTATAATATATGAACACCTTCCAATACACTTTATGGTCCGCCAACACCTTTTACAATATTTTATAAGACTTTAGGGTAAATCGTGGGGTAATATTATAGGCTAGTGCTTAATCTAATGGTTATTAAGGATTTCGCCCTAGTGGTTGCTATACTTTTACGTTGCTTCCGAACCGTTTGGAAGTAAGCCATTACTTGTCACGTGATCAGGCCACCCCCTTTTTCGTAGCTTCGTAACTACTCCTTAATAGGTGTTTCTCCCTTCTTCTTCATCGAGTATAATCGATAGTATTCGACCGCCTTAAGCGATAGCTCTGGCCCAGTTCCTTAGCAACTTCTAAAGCTTCGCTTTCCACGTTAATATAACTTGCCGCACAGAAAATCCGTAAAAGACGTTTTGTAACTGGATAAACGAATGGTCTATATAATATACGTAATTCTAGTTGTATTAAGTAAACGATTTTGTAAAAGAGTTCATTTATCATATTCTTTACTTCAATATCAAACGTATCTATATTAGTTAATAAAAGCAGAAATAGTCTTTTCACATATGTTATATAAAGTTCAATCTGCCCGAATTGTATATTCACCATTATTTTACGAAGTAAAGATGTTTTACCATCATCGAAAAAAAAAATTGTAATATTACCTTATCCAATTGAATTGAAATTTGGGAAAGTTTATCGTGAAAACGTCGAATTGTTGTTTTCTAACGATTGAAATTTCTGTTACGCCAGTATCTTATATAAGAACCTGAAATCGGCAATTATACCTATTATATAATGCGAATTACGACGCTATATAAATATTAAATACGCCTTTATCACCATTTAAACCAGATTTATATATAAATAAAAGGTTTTATAATCCTATAAATACTCATTTATTCGCTTCTTCATTCCCTGCCATCACATAAATTTCGTCTTTCCTAGAGTCATCTTCCCTGAAGATATATTCGTAAAAGTAAACCTCGAATTCCTCTTGAATACCGTCTTAATCAATTTTAAATTGCAAAGTTACCTTCTATCTAGTATTCAAACAGATAATTAACTTAAAATTATCGTTTAACACGAATTAACTCTTATACCGATTAGTGTATCGACTAATATCCAATTAATTACAAATAAGTCACCGTTATTATTTATTTATAGTATTTCGTATGTTTTTATGAAAAACCAGTAAACCTAATTTACATAAGAAGTTTCGTCCTTAATTATAGGAGCTTTCGCATTAGTTTTCACCCTATCTATAGTTTTCGAAATTCTCTCTTTAAAATCTGTCACTCCTATATCCATATCTAATACTAAGTTTAAAATTCCTATTTTTCGAATACACCTTCAATGATTTCTTTAAAATATAGTAAATGGTCGTAATAATATCCATTCTTATAATGAACAGTCCTTTCTCATTAACCTTTCTAGTGACCAATATATATCTGAAACTTGTATATACACGTATTAAGGTCTTAAATAATATTTTAAAACTTGTGTAAAAAAATTCCCAATCATTTTCAAATTTGAACAACGTACAATAAAAGTTCGGATTTCTATAGAAAATATTCACAACTACTTAAATAAACAGTTTATCGTTTTTATAATCTAATATAAAAGTTACCTAACACTTTCTAAACTTGATGTTGAGATACATTAGTTATGGTCACTTAGAATACTTAATAATAAGGACAGTAAGTACTTGGTATAACTCCACGTACTGTACTTCTTAACACCAAGGATAAGGAATTTACTGGAGATGTGGATATCTCCAAAGGGCGCTAGTATTTACTAGTACGGAGGATCATCAAAGAGATGCTATCTGAGCTAATACTTACTGGCACAGAGGAACTAGTATTAACCAGTATAGAGTTTCGACCTTCGATCGAAATCTCTATAAGGATACACTTAATCATATATCAAGTCCTCTATATAGATTCTAGAATACTTGAATCTATAAGCCTGCATAATATCCTCTTGTGTAGTACTTTTAACACTTTACCAATGAAATAGTGAATATAACTTATAGCGATTAATCCACATTATTGCGATAACTTTTAATGGAACCTATATGGTTTTCATTTCATCTTTAGCATATAACTCGTACTTAATTCACGTATCAAAATACTTTTTTAAACGGCTATAACACTTCATAAATATATCTTCATGTATCAAGTGATATATATATCACTCCTAAATATGCCAAATCAAAATACTGGGTAAAATAATATAAAACTTTCAGGTTTCAAAATCTAGTCTTTTACAGGTATTAAAAATCACACGAATCTTATTATTAAACGCATGGTATGGTTCTACATTAAAAATTTTTCTTATTGACTATAATTTAACAAAGATCATTAACTTTGTAATGTTATTTCTATTGGGGGGAATCAATAAGGCAAAAAGTTGTAGTATTAGTTATTATTAGTGGATATTAATTCGTAAGGTTCGTATTACTTATTTTATTTTATGTTTCTCATAAAAACGCCGTTATAATTGTTGGAAGCGCTTTGAATGTAACTGAGACACCTGTTTATTCTGTTTAAGGAATAGCCTTTCATATTTTTTTTTTTCTAAGATGTTTATTAAAGCAGGTAAATTTCGAATTTGAATAAATTATGGCTTCTTCCTCTTTTCCGTAAATTTATGAAACTTTATCAACCCTTTGTGGGGTACGGAAAGTCTCGCCAAACGTTTTATTCTTAATGTAGGTAGAGACTCCTACCTAATAGTTTATTCCGCATATCTTCAATAAGCTCTTTCTTACGCATCGCTAACCAATATTCCTTTATAAAATCAACTTTCAATACATTTTAATTATCACAACTTGATATCTTATAAGATTAGGCTGTAGTGTCTGACGTTTCTATTATACTACCATTCTTACCTCCAGAAGTATTAATTCCTCTACTTCGTATTGATATCTGTAGAACTTTAGAGATTGATTTATATAATTTAGGCCACATTTCCAACATTTAATCCGAAAGTTCTTCAAAGAAATCATCGAACATATTGAACCATTAACATTTTTCCTCCCAATACCGAAAGTAAGTTGATAATATACGTATTTACCTACTCAAAATCCAAATTATTTACCGACGTTACAATTATATTAACTTATAAATTCAAATGAACATAGTTTAAAACGATTTTTCGAAGCGTTATATACTCGAATTGAACTTTCATATACTTAGAAACTTTAACTTGACTCGTAGTTAATAATACTATAAAAGTCAAGTCGTTACATATAACGTATTATTTCGAATGTAATATTGAAATAAAGGTATAAAGAAGTATGAAATAATTTCATTCAAGGGTTTTGGAATAAAATGACAAAGATACAAACGGGTAATATACTAATAAAATACCAAGAAAAGATCGTAAAACGTTTCAAATTAGGCGTTTAACGGTTATCAGTACAAATGAAATATAAATAAAATGTTATCAAATGTTCCAAACTAGTCGTTTATCTTTTGAAAGTATAACACTAGTTAAAAAACTAGTAAATTCAAACGTCTCAAGTAACATTTTGAATAAGTGGAATGCAGCCAGGCTAACGAAGGTAAAACAAATAAGTTGGTTGTTAGATATTGAAGTCGGGAGTTGTTTAAGTTTTTATATGAAAGCGTTTTATGTTGCTTTAAAAGCTTCCAATTTTATTAAATGTACGTTGGATAGTATTTTAGACGCTTCGAATATTGTTGTGAATGCAAGAAAAGCTGTTTTAATCATTCACGAAATATACGTAAGCGTTTTTAATATTTGTGTAATGTAATGATTTATTTCGATCGGTTTTAGCGAGATGATCGGAAACTTAAGAATCTACGTGGTCGATACATAATACGACGCTTTTCAAAAAGTGCCTAGATACGTCTAAAGTTCTAATTGAGTTAATAGTGGCGTAATGGGGTATTTAATGGTCAAAGAGTACCAACTGAATTAATAATATCGTACCCAGTATTTCTTTTTCAAAACAACTCCGAGTTTTGCAATCTTTACAAGCTTTCGCGCGGTTTTTATAAATCGTAGTATTAGAATAAAAATAGTTGAAACCTCTATAATATCCCGTTATATGTATTTAACTAAGATTCTTCTTTTCTTTCATAAGATGTCTGGAATCGATAGAATCCATCACTACTCAATATTGGTTAGGTTTTTACGTCAACGTATAAAAAGACAATATAGTATTTAAGTATGGTAGTAAAAAAAAAGATGATACAAGAGGATAAACAAATACCTAGAGAGTGCACGATTCATACGAGAGCTTATAAGCTCTCAACTGGGGCGTGACACTCTACCATACACTCCAATAACATGCTCTTTAGGGCGTGATACTCTACCATATACTCGGCTAGCGTGCTCGCCCATGCTTGCTAACTATGGATATATCTTGTAATATTCATAACTTGGCCATACTAGCGAACAGGAAGGAAATAAAAGGCCATCAATATTAAAATAGCAGTCAATTATAGTACAATCATGTCAACTATACTGTCAGTAAGTTAATTATACTAAATATAAATTGACTGTATTGTTTTTGGGTTAACTGTAAGTCGAGTGCAGGATGTTACCAATTCAAACTAGGGCACATGCCAAGCAATTGGCCATACAAGTTAGTGGGTGGGCCGGCTACCAATCAGCTAAACTAAGGAGTAACACATCACCACTTTTAATGCAATACACCACTTACTTCGACCAGAGATTCTAATCAACTACTTTGCAACAATAAAGACCTATAATCATTCATAGTATTAATAACCATCGTAAGATATACTTAAATTTACGTCGAAAACAGATACAAGCCACTAATTTGGTAAGGATTGATTAGCTAAGTAACGCAAAATAGTAACGTTACTTTAAGTAAATGACTTAAACGGCTTACATTGTAAACATTATTTTAAGTAAAAACATTCAATAATTTATCTATCATGGTAAATATTTTAAACCTACAAACCAAAAACATTCCTAAGTGAAATAATTGCATATTATGAGAAATAGAAAATTCTAATAAAATTGTTAATTTGATTCCGATGGACTTAATGACGGTAAAGTTGAAAATCCTTACAGATGATTCATTTCAAAATAACGCCGACCTGTCCTCTTGAATCAGACTTTTTATAATACTTGATGACGAAAGAAGTTTGAGAAGCACTTTACAATTACCAATATTCTCGTATACTAAATATCCGTCAAGTGTAAACGTATAGTACGAAACGCATTGACATTGAAGGTTTATAATATAATCATAGGTTTTTATATTGTTATAGTAACTGATAGTGCATTAATAATTATTATCAAATGGATAAAATTACCTTTAACATCTGAAATTCTTTATATTAATTTCCGAAACTTTCGCGAATACATGTTTGAACTTAAATTGACCTATCAAACACTTTTGAAAAAAATGCACTAATATTGAGTAAGATATTGAAAGTTCGAAAAATGAAAGAGTGTAAGGAAAATGATAGCAAATATAACCCCATTAACGCAATGAAAAAATCATGCCTAAGGGTATTCTAAAAAGGTTTGTAAATAGTAATAAGCTAATTATTCCAATCAAGGAATACATGAACCAGCTAGTACGTAATGTAAAAGGATAGAGACTCTCGGGAAAACGAAAATAATACTAGGGTAATACAATCCAAAAGCTTGCCAAAAACTATTGTCAAAAAGTATAGGACTAATAACATATAAGTTTGTACTGAAGTATTTTCGTACGAGAATGATGAAAGTTAATGTTTCGCAAGATATGATGGAAGTCTACAATTATAGTATGAGTTTTGCATAAAGCTAATAGTGATTAATAAAGTAATACTGATAAGAATACAAAGTAATTCTAATTTTACCATCGATTCGTAACCGATTATACTAGCACGAATGTATTTAATAAAGATTCTCCAGTGTCAGAATAATAGTTAAGTGAATTATAGTTGATTTCATTGTTTCAACTATGAGTTAGGTGTATTTACTGTAAGTTAACTGAATTAACTATAGATTCACTATTTTAACTATAAGTTAATTATACCAACTGTAAGTTAACTTTACTAAATGTGAGTAAACTATATTAACTATAAGTTAACTATATGATTTTTTAAATTGACTTTACTAACTGCAAAGCAATTGTAGTGTAGCTCCTCATTTAATATAGGGTTTGGGCCAAGTAGTTTCCCATTGAACTAGTGTATAGGCTGGCTAGCTATTAACCAAATATAAGAACATAACATCACTACTTTCACTGTATTACACCATTTACTTCGATCAGAGATTCAAATCGATGACTTTCCAACAATAAAGGCCTACCAATACCATATTAAAATTACTAACACTTTTGGCCTTGATTAATTGTTTCTTTAATATACTAACAACAACTGTATTATCATTATCAAATAAACTAGCTTCAAACCCATTAAAAATGGAAATCACTGTAAAAAGACTGGGCTAGAGCTGTCTCTCAAGGCGGTTGAATAAAGTTTATGATCCTCAATAAATAAAAGAAGGAAATACCCCTGCTAAGAAGATACTATATATTTAGTGAAAAGGAGTAACTCTTTTATATAGTTAATTACGTGATGTAGGCATGCTCAGGAACAGCTCGGGAGAATCTTAAAAGTATAGTAATCACTAAGGCTAAATCCCTAGCGACTACCATCTCAAGTACTAGCTTATAATATTACCCTTATCTTATGGGGGATGGGAGAGAGTATTTGCAATTATAAAAGGTATTTACGGGCCTTAAAACATCTCAACACTTTATAAAAAGTATTAAAATGCGCTGATATAATAATAGCTACGAACTACCTATTTACGAACAGCGTAAAACACTTTAACAATATATAACAGATGTCTTTTGATTGTAGATTATTTTGACGTACCGTAAAATATGCTAACGCTAGCTCCGCACCCATTCATTAATAATACTTTTCGTAATACTTAAAATAGAAAACCTTAGTTTTCATTACAATTTCCTTCACTTTTAAGAACATATTATATTTTGACTCCATATAATATAATACTTTATCATGACCTTATTCATTGACTCAATTATCTTCATCCTACGAATCATTTTTCTTCTATTTGTAAAAATAAATTCTAACCTGGTCGTAACTGTTCACGAAGCTATCAGAAATGGAAATTTCGTTGTTCCGAAATTACGTATACCATGTTAACGAACTAGTAATCCATTTTTAAGAAGACAATGAATACGTACACTTATAAAACGCGTAAATAAATATCATTAAAATATATCTATAGTATAACATATTATCTTAAAAAGTTTTATTACAAAATGAAAGGTGAATATAAGATTGAAAACAAAAATCAGTAACCCGTTAATAAATAGTTAAACACCGGCATACTATATTGGTTTTATACTGTAAATACGATGGGTAGTAATTCTGTCTATACATATACTTTGTTAAACCTGCATCAAAACATAGATAAAGCGGTAGAGGACTTCACAAAGGCTTACCTCGTATTCAATGCCCAGTACTAAAATAAGTAACACAGAATTCAAATTATTCTGTTATGATTAACAAACGGATAAATAGTATACAAACCCCAATAATCGCTATAAAAAGTCTATAAAAACTCGACGCATTACACAATGTAAAGTTAACATATTTAATGGCGGCGGATTCATACTGTTTACGCATATTGATTTAGGTGGTTTTCGTATCTTACAGCGTTTTATCATGAAACATAAAACCCAAGTAGATAAGACACTTCAATATCGAACGTAGATATTACAATGGAATATTAGGTGAAAAGTCCAATTAAATACGACAAAAGAATTTGTTGAATTTGTTAAAATATCGACAACAATATAGGCAAGCTAGTAAATAAAGAAAAAGTCACTAACTGAAACAAAACCTAGATTAAAACTCAAATAACTTCATGAATAAATACTAAGACATAGTAAAATAGCTTCAGTTCTAATAAAAACATAAGTTTATACGTTATATTTAATATTCATGAAATTACAGTTTCAAAACGACTTAAATACTAGTAACAAATCGAATTAAACCCACCTATGAACTTGGCGAGATAATTTATCATTATCATTTACCGAGCCATAATGGGATTCGAAAATATGTAAAACCGCAATATCCGAGAAATTTATGACTGACTTCCAAATTAAATAAATATAACCTATCTACTCAACCAAATCTTATTACTTTAAACAAAATTTGATATGGGGATGACTCATTTAAGGTTTCATTCGGGATTATGTAATACTTTTAACGTGATATTCGAACTCAATCTCGCTATTATCATTCAAAATGTCGACGGCGGGTAACTAATAATTACGGACATATTAACTTGGAAGCTGTAAAGGGACTAAGACCAGAGCTGTCGCCCAAGGTGGTCAGATTCTATCTATAAACCTCGATAAAAAAAAAGAAGAAACCCCTATTAGGGAGCCGCTACTAAGCTATAAAAAAGGGTGCGACCTAGTTACGTTATGTGTGAAGGCATGTTCCCATATAGCTTCTAAGCATACCCAAAGTGTTGTAAAAGTATAACAACTACTAGAGCTGGATCCCTAGCAACCATTAGTTAGGCACTAGCTTGTAACATTACCCCTCGGCGTACTCAACCCCCCCCCCCCACTTCCCTTCCTCCCTCCCCATGTGAAAAGTAATAAAGAGTATTCGGGAGCTAAGGAGGTGGTAGGTACAAAATAACCGCTTCGGAGCGGCTTAAAATGTCGTAGTATCAAGTAAAGAGTTTTAAGCTATCGTAAGATTTGGCAACACATAAAAGGCGTTACAGTGGCCTTTCCCCTATAAATAATTTTATAAACCCCTCTGTTTAAAAATTTAAACCTTTTATAACAATCTATTATTAGTGTAATAGCACCCAACCTTACAATATATAAAACTAAATACCCTGTTAAAAAGTAAATTTCCTCTATTCATTTTTTTATTAATATCGTTTACTATATTTTTAGAAGAAACACTTATTGAACTGAAATCGTAGACGAGTTTGTTAAAAAAGTAAATATACCTGTTAAGAATTTATACCGTTTTAATCAAAGAAAGTGTAATTCTTTTCCTTGCTGGTTATAAATATATATCCCAACGAAATACGCGAATAAACGTGTTTAAATACTTATAACGCATAACATATAATTCGCGAAAGTTCCATTAAAAAGTTTAAGGTAAGTTAAATTCGTATAACTGCAAGGAAGTTACTAATAAGCTGTTTAATACCGGTATCCAATATCGTGTTTACTTTATCGATATTATAAGTCGTGATTTTGGTTGTTCATATACTCTTGTTAACCTAATTCCTAATATAAATAAAGTTATTTAGAAGTTGTCCAAAGTTTACTTAACGTTCAATGTTTATGACCGAAGTAAATTGTTTATTTGTAAATCGTTTTTAGGCGTTAACGAGCGGCTAAAAAGCATATAGGTGTAGGTTATCGTTATAAACAGAGCTATAAGGGTTTGGCGTACCACATAGAGGAAAATAGATATTCGCGGTAGGGTGGTTTCGATACCCGCTACTTCTCTTCGTTTCGGCGGCCTACGAGCCGTGTAATTATTGAATAAAAATCGTTGTTTTTAAGTAAATTAACGTGTTGATGAAAAGCGTGGACATAGCAGTTAATAAGCGAATAAAGAACGTATTTTATGGTGATTAAGTTATTTATTAAAGTATTTGAACGTATCGATAAAATGTTGTACCTTATTGATGTAAAACTAGGTAAGCTAGTAAAAATAGGCAACGGGTATTTAGGCGTAGAATAGGATAGTGATTTGAAAGATATATTTAAGAAATTTGATATAACTTTCATTGTTGATTAATGTAAGTCTCGTTACGATTATACTCCGTATCCGTAAATTAACGGTTTTTATGCTATTTCATAATGTAAAATAAAAGAATTTATGTCTTTATTCGAAATATGCGTAAAGGTAAATCTTTGTTTTTAGCCGAACTATAAATTAATTCAAAAATTTAAGAGCTGCGGTATTGGAAAAGTTTGAAAGCAGCTTTTAAATAAGGTTTATGTAATTTATTTACTTAATCGTAACTTATTATTTTAGTGAGTCGTTATGCTTGGAGTAGTCGAATCTGAGTTTATTTTAAATTTGTATAATACCTTTAACGCGGTATCTCGGCTTAGTTTCGCAGTTATCTTTTATAATATCGATAACCTATAGTTAAAAGTCGCGGGATCGTTAGTTTGAAAGCGGATTCAAATCGGCTTAAATAAGTTGGTTTACGTAAAACCGGTTGTATTTACTTTTCAGAACGTAGAATTCAATAACATGGAAATTAACAATACGTATTATGTGGGACTTATCGTAAATTTAGTTTAACGATTTTGAAAATTTATTCAGTTTATTGTTTTTATAGAAGAGCTAAACGTTGTTACTGATTCGAAAAAGTTTTAAAAAATAACGTTACTTATTAACGGTTTTTTTAGATGTTATTACGCAATTATTATAATAGTTTATATAAACTTTGTAATATTTTGGATACATTAAAATATTTTTTTTGCCTTTATATGTAACTTCATAATAAGGATAAGTCAACGTTAAACCGGTTATATAAGGTCAAAGTAATAGCTGTGGGTTATAAAAATCACGGGTTAATACCAATAGTAATTATATATTTATCATTTACCGTTAATTAATAACCGGGTAAAAAATGGTTTTATGTAAGTTAAGTATAAAGAATAAAAGAACGTAGAAGCGTTAAGAATTTTTGATTCACACGTTCGATTTCGCCATTAGTTTGGGGATAAAAGGTGGTATTTAAATGTTATTTTACCCCCGTGAAATCTTAAATTGTTTTCAAAACCTATTGGTTTCATATAACCCCCAATAATCAATAATCGTACGAGGGAACCCGTAAAATCGCTAATTATAGCTTAGAAACCGCCCCGCATCAATTTCAGTAATTATAATAATTATAACCTTGAAATTAATAGCTTTATTTAAACTTTTTATAATAATTATTAAATAAAGTAGGTCGTTAGTATTTTTTTGAGGTAGATAAACTATGAAGTCGACAAAAATCGCGTTTTAAAGTCGTTTGCAAACCAGAAAAGGTTTGAAATTTTTTTGTCAATAGTGCTTTTAATAGGTTATAAGTTTTCAATCATCGTAATCTCTGCAAAAGCGCCGGATCGCACGGTCTAAACCGGGTTAAAAGTACGTTTTAGAAATAACGATGGTAACTTTGCAGTTCGAGTGGTTAATAAGGAGTAAATAATAAGTCTCTAATATTGATGCTATAATAAGCGGCCCATAAACGGGTACCTTAATACGGTTTCAAAACTTTCAAATCCTATAGTTATGTATTGAGTATTTCGAAATGAAAACCTCATGTGTATGGTCGTTATTGATATAAATATTAATATGAAAACTCCGTTCGCCTATATATATTACGCGAATTAGTTGGAGATAAATAGTATTGCGGGTAATAAAGATGTGTTGATTATTTTCAAGATCGATATTGGTGAAAAACTCGCGATATTTTAAAATGAATTCGATAAAAACTGTAAAACGGAAGAAATACATGTATAAAGGCTGTTTGAAGACGGCTTACTGAGTGCGTAAAAGTTGAAATTTCCAGCTTAAATGACGTGGATCAGAAAAAACTTTTGAAATATCTTAATTTCTCCACGATAACGGATCGGATCGTATATAATTGACTCCTTTATTACAAATTAATTCAAAAGGAAATGAATAAAACACCGCTCGAATAAATAAACCTGTCGTTCGAAAAGTTTTCGTGTAATTATAAAGTATTTCAAGTTTTTATAATTCGTAAAAATATAAAACGGGCGTATCGTGTCCCGGAATTCCACGTTTTATACTTTTGAATAACTTGAAATCCAGAACAATTTCTCGTCGTATATTTCATAATTATATTCAGTAAACGATAAACGATAAAATCAATATGCTATCGAATGTAAGTTGCCGTAATTATCGCGTTAAAGCGGATGACTATCTAAAGCCTAACGAAAGCAATCGGTTTTCAATAAAGTGTTGTGGTTTAGATCCCATTAGCTAAAAATAAGCACGTGAAAAAGTTAAGTTTAAACGGTTTAAAATCGGCTTCCTTTATAGGCCCTTAACGGAAATAGGAATCTTTTCGGGTTAGCCGAATGAAAGGTTCAATAATCGTAAAATAGCGTCGAATAAAATATCGGTAAAAGTTAACAACCTCGAGAAAATCCTTTACTCTTAAAATAAATATAACAGCCGTTTTTTCCCGGATAATGAGTAGTTTTCCGAATTCATATAGACGTCGATGCCAGCATTAATAACGAAACTTGAGAATTTTATTTTTTAAACGTCGAATTTATACTTCAATATATTTAACTTAAAGCCTACAATATTTAAATCGTTGAGTACCTGTTTAATTCTAACGTTAGAATCGTTAAAGGTATTATTTCTATATACTGGAATATGGTCAAAGTAAATTGAATCAAAAATATTAAAATAGAAACGCAACGATTTATTAATATATCTGTTCGAATAGTACTACATACATTGCAATAGGTCAACTTTACTGACAGTAAAGTTGACTGTTCTGCAAGTTTAGTGTATTTCTTTATGTAGACTTACCGCATTGGGTGTAAGTCGAGTAAATTACGCTGCACTTCACTCTCGAGCATGAGCTAAGAAATTGGGTATAAAAATTACAGTGCAGACCAGCTAGCAGTCTACCAAACCTAGAACAATATATATACCATCTGACCACACATTACTACTATTACTTCTACTAATGAAATCGACAACTTTGCAATGTCTAAAGCCCTACCAATACTAATTAGTACTTATTGGTTTAAGTACAGATTAGTTAAGTAGAAGTAGAAGCTATTTTCCGGTTGTTACGTTTTATATTATCGCTAAAGTAGAGGAAAGATTCTTACGAAAAGCCTCTATTAATACTACGTAAATCTACAACGGCAGGAAAATAAAAAATATTTTTATATTACATCAGTTCATAAAGCCAATATAGAAGTAGGCAACGGTATCTCTATTGAAAAAAACTAAGAAATCTTTATTAACATTTCTTAAAAACGTTAAGATTAACTGTTAAAAGTCTTAAATTTCGGCAAGTTAGCACACGGCTAAGTTAGTAATATTACGGGTGCTACTATTACAAGAAAAATGACAAAGTCCCTACATCAAACAACCCATAAAAATAAACGATCTCCGACTTTACCCTTTATACTAAACCTTGACCTTACTTTACGCTTAATTACTCCTTACGCTACTCTAATCGTCAAGTTCGCTACTTTAAGCGAAAACATTAAAAATCGCCAAGTCGTTAAGTCGCCAAGTTCCTACGCGACTTTACGCTGAAAACACCAAGTCTCTACACCGAAGATTACTAAATCCCTTACTCTAATCGTCTGATAAGCCCTATATAGGCCCAAACTTCAAAATGTCTATTGCTAGCATTTATTTCGAAGTTATTACCAATTCCGCCAGGAAAACAAAAAATTGGAATACTCAAAACTACTTCTACTAAGTTTTCAACAAAGATCTTTAGGCGAAAAATATCGATGAAAAATTAACGGAAAAACAATTTACCAACTTTACCAGCTACTACATCGTTAAACACTGTAATGTTAACGATTCCGATAACGTCTTTATTAATTTCCGCGACTTCTTGAATAACTGAACTATAGCCATATGAACCTCAGTTTAAAAGGGGGTAAAAATAAAGATAAAGGTCGAACTTAAGCGGTAAGGGGTTTATTTCCCAGCCCAGTCTAATAAAAAACTAGCATAAAAACTCTTCAATCTAGCCTAACTTACCGAAGACCTTTAAGATCCACAACCTAAAGGAAAGGGCGTTAAAAAACTCCAACGCCTTTACACGCGATCCAGGGGACCTGCCCTTCACCTTTAGCTAAGTTAAGTCTTTTTACGCGCGAGCGATAAACATATTAACCTTCTCGGTAATCCATCACCACCACGTAACAGCGTATAGTACGTCCTCAACGGTGGTAAAACGTGTAAAGCAAAGGCCGTCAATGCGGCTAAAGGTATTAACTTTAGCACTTTATACCAGTTAATTAAACAAGATCATCAAGCTCTCCAAAACCTTTAAATACCTATCTCCCCTTAGTAATTCAGTCGAAAAGCCCTTTAAAACCCTTCCCCATTTACGTTCACCTATACATGAAAGCTTACCACAGGTCTTACCATAGGACTTTATCCCTCAGGTCAAGCAACTAACAATTAACTTTAACACCGTACCTTGAAAGCCTTAAAGTATTAACTATTATGAAATACAATTTTAACTAGACTAACTATAGTGACTTTTTTAAAAATCTGTTAAAATAATTAATATTAATTACAAACTCTTTACGGAATTCGCTAAGATTTGGGACAAGATAAAAAAGTATAATAAAAAGCCTTACAACTCCCTCGACACTAAAATAATGCCCTTCTTAAACATCTATAAATGGATAAATGTTTTACCTTTTGGTTTTCACTTACTATTTTCTGGAATCTTTATAAGACACGCTAAAACCCACTACCTAACCTTCCTAACACAAATAATTATGTTTCGCGAAATCTATATTAACATAAAGAGTTCCTTCGAATACAACGTCCTCATTACGTAATACCATAAAAATTAGACCATTACGAGGTGGGAAACGATAATAACTAAGAAAAAAGAGAAGGAAATACCGATGGATATGCTTAACCAGATGATGAACAAGTTAATATTATACTAAAAAGTAATAGGGAAAGCTTACACTAGTGAATCCATACTTTGTAAGCAGATACAAGTAATAGTTACAGATGTTAACAAGTTTAAATATACCTTACAATGCCCAGATACTCCCTACGAAGGCTTTTTAAGCCAATTACGTTCCTTATTTGCCACTGTAATAACGCATATACTAAACTCAATTAGAATATACTTCTAAGCTAACAACTTCCTTAAAGTAAAAAAAAACATTACTATAGTTAATTACGTCGACCGTAAGTACGGGCTTCCACAACACCTAAAGTCTAGCCTATCGACCTCGGCCCTAAACTAAAAGTAGCAACCACGTTAGCGTTAATAAGGCTAAGCTTTATGTGAACCTGTTAACTGCTAACACTATCGTTATAATTGTGGCAAAGGATATTAAATCTATGGCAGGTTTAGCTATTGGTTAACTCGTTCCCTCCCCTGTCGAGCGTAACAATAATAAATTAGTATACGACGCTTAATACCCTACTACCTTTAAATAAAACTACCTAAATTAAGTTACAAACTTCAAAGACAACGAGCCAATTAAGGACACTAACGCCCCTAAGCAGATTAAGTGGTACGAAGATTCTGCTTCTGGCGCAGCCTAATAACTAGCTGAACATGCTTTCCAATATCGTTTAGATGATTAAAACCCTTACCTTTACTCTAACCAAGCCCTAAACTCCTTATACACCTTTAACCTTCGCGATCGTTACCCGGACTACATGTTTTAAGGTATTATGC
The DNA here is from genome assembly GCA_038502455.1 of Anisogramma anomala. Lineage (NCBI taxonomy): Eukaryota > Fungi > Ascomycota > Sordariomycetes > Diaporthales > Gnomoniaceae > Anisogramma > Anisogramma anomala. The sequence goes on along the minus strand of JASMMZ010000002.1, from coordinate 15,675,899 downwards.
CAGATGTAGGGGTAGTAAGGTTTTTAATAAGAAGCTATTTGTAATACGTAACACTACGAAGAGAAAGAACTACAGCCACTAAGATTAATCTTCACGATGCTAGTAAGGCCAAAGTTGGCGTTGGTCTAAGCGAACAACTATCGTTACTAGAAACAACGGTAGTTGAAACTATTATAAAAGTAATTACATTCAATATCCTTAAGTCATCTACGCCTTTTTTACTTTACTTAAAAATATAAAAACCCTTGGCGTTAACGTTGACGTTAACATAAACGACCTGGTAAAAAATGGCCAGAGGTTTTCACTTACCCTTAAGTAGGAGTACTAATAGTTTTATTTTCAAAGCCCGAAAACAGTAGTATTAAACCTGACAGAGCCGGAGATAAGTCAACTATACCGGCGTTTTGACTATTTAGCCGTAAATACGATATAGAATATTTTACCCCAAAAGCTATTGAAAGACTTTTCCACTTCTGCCAAACATATGTCTAAGCCCCCTGGAGATTAAAATTTACTTTAAAATACTATAAGTATTTTAATTACGAAATCTTCATCGATATATTCTACTTAAACACTAATCCTGTCTTTTATATCGTTAATCCTGTAACCTTTTTTTTACAGAGTTAAGTTTTTAAAGTCCATTTCGGCAAAGAATACATGAAAAACGTTAATAATGCTATAGATCAACACGTATCTATGCCTACCTAATGTCGTTGTTTACGATACCGGTATAAACTTTGCCGCGGTCAAGTTCTTAGAAAATGCTAAAACAATAGGTATTTAGTGTAAATAGGTATTTTTAAAAACTTACTAAAGTATCGGAAAAGTTAAAAAGGCACACTCCCTACTTCGTCGAACGTACAATATCCTTACGTTAGAAATTAAAAGCTTTACGGATCCGAAAGTATGCCTATAAAAAGTAGTAGAAGGCTTTAACGACACTATTGACCTTAACGGATTAGTGTTAATGCTCCTAGTCTTTGGAGTATACCCATGCTTAACGAGTAAATATCCGCTTTTGGCAAGTACTTATAAACATATTGCGGCCTAAAGTAAAGCTTTAAAGTAATTACGAAAAGAATTAATACGCCGTCAGATTAATAACGCCCTTAATACCAGGAACAGACCTTTAATAATCTACGTACTTACTTTGCTGTAACAAAGTAAAATCCTCGTATAACGGGAGCCGGATAAATGGAAAGGCCCATTCAAGATATTTAGTATCGCGAATTCCAAAGTAGTTATTAAAACTGCTAACAGTCCTATATCCGTTCGAACTACCTAGATCAAGCTTTATATTAGGGTTATCAACGATAAAAACCCTTAAGCCAAGTGACTGAGCCAATACAACTCTTTTCCATATGTTATCAATAAGTTGATAAAACACTGCTAGTGTGGACAACCCCCAAAGAAAAAGAAAAACTTTAAAAAGAAGAAATATACACCGAGCCGTATTTACAATACTGTTTAGGTTAATAGGAAAGAAAAGGATAACGAAGACTTGATACTAAAGCTCTAAGTACAAGGGATTATCAAAACCTCCAGCAGATTATTTAAGGAAAGCGATAAGGTTGAAATTAACGGCTTGCTAACTCGAAGGATTATACAATTCGTACCGAAAACCGATTTGAATCTCCAAGACCTAAAAGTTACGATTTTTAAGTCAAGAATTATTTATGGGGTGAAAAGTAAGATTATGGGATGGCAATACGAAAAATTAGGTTTAATTGTTAAAAGATACGATAATAAAAGCAAGGACTAAATACTTGGGTAATTACTAATGATTTAGAATGTTAGCTAATGTTTAGTGATTATTTTGGTAGTAAGCTTATTAGCTGAGATTAAAGTAAAATTTACGCTTAATAGTTGTAATATAATATAAGCCTACACGTAATTAGCAACGGATATATAGAGGATAGTATTGTTAAATCTGCTATAGGAACTCCGTGTTATATTCCCTTTAGACACGGTAATAGGATGTATTAAGCTATCATACAGATTAGCTAAAGTATATGTCCATTGTTTCCTAACCTATTAATCGCACTTGAAATCTCGGCTAGCAATAAATTCTTTAATATACGACCCGTATTTACCGTTAACGTAAGAAAAGGACTTTGGCATAATAGGTATGTAAATTAACAATACCATTTTCGTCGGAATGTCTATCTTTCCAACACTAAAATATAAAGCGATTGAAGACTTTAAGTTCTGGAATTACACGCCAGTAACAAAACTAATGAAGGACAACCAACTTAACTATAATAAATTGTTAATCCGTAAATGTTGTGTTAATACTGGCAAAAGCTTTTGTTAAAATGGTTAGGGTGCTATTTTGGCTATAATTGACAAAACCAACGAGGCTAGAGCTCAACGATACTTGGAACAACGTGCTCGAGACATCTATATTACTACCTTATATTTACCGGAAGCCTCTTACGACCTATTCATCGCCGTATAAGTATAAAAACTAACGGATAAGGACTTTAACCTACTAAAAAAGGCTCAAATAACAGATACGAAACTTTTACCGCAGGATTAATATAGTTCCAATAAACCTATTAAAGGCTAAATTAATAATCATTACGAATGTGACCTTTACAAATAACACCGACTTATCTCTATATATCGGCTTCCTAATGACCCTCATCAACAAAAACAGACAGGAAAACTAGTTTAGTATTATTAGCAGCCTAATCTAATAGACCTACGTGAAATATAAAAGGATTATATGAAACGTGTTGACATTGGAGGTCTACAGTATAATAACAGTCTTTAATATAGGAATAACACTATAGGAAACCATTAACATTATCATTCAGTAGCTAAGGATTCCTCCTATCTCAGTGGTAATCTGTACCGACTCGAAAAGCCTTTTTGAATACCTTTCGAAGCTCGAAACCACCAGTAAAAAACGCCTAATAATTAATGTGATGGTATTCCATAAAGCCTACGAAGGGAGAGAGATTGAGTAATTCCAATGGATTAATAGCAAAGACAATTCCGTAGTTGTTATAACGAAGGTAATACCAAATAAGGCCCTAAAAAGATTTATAAACAATAACAGACTAACCATACGTATCGAGGAATACGTTAATAGGCCGCCCAAAAAGCACAAATAACGTGACGGCGGATAGGGATATAATAGCAGACCAGAAGACTATTAGGAGATTGATAATGGTGATTTATTCATGTGGTAGGTTGAAGTGGAGGATTATAGAGGCTTGTAGTAGACCAACTTTTTATAGAAGTTAATAAACTTGGACCCTAGGATAACGGAACAATTAAGGTCAAATAGGGTTAATTTAGATATAATTGGGTACATTTTAGTATAAAACTTGATTGGAATTGACAGGAGGCATTATGTCACTATTCAGCGCTAACCGGAACGAATTGGTTAACCATATTAGTGGGCACGCACAAATTAAAAAGCAGTCAATGTTAGAATAATACTATATGTAGTGTTGTAGGTTAACTTTACTAATAGTAAAGTTAACTGTACTGCAAGTTTAGTGTATTGCTTTTTGGAGACTTGCCGTATTGAGTGTAAGTCGAATTCAGTATTCTGCACTTCACTCTAGAGTACGAGCTAAGAAATTAGCTATACAAATTACAGTGCAGACCAGCTAGTGGTTTCCCGAACCTAGAATAATACATCCACTATCTGACAATGTAATACTACTGTTATTTCGACCAATAGAATCGACAACGTTGCAACATCTAAAGCTCTACCAACAATATCTTTATAAGTTAGCTGATATATTAAAGAGGTTAAATGGGGTGACGAAATATTCGAAAAATTCAAAACGTATTCGAAACATAGTTTCGTATTCGTTTCCTTTTTTAATATGAAATTTGTAAAAAACGGAATTAATATTTAATTTAGTAAACCATTTCGTTTAAAATATATTCGTAAATATCTTCTGAATAAATGAGAATAGGTAACAATTTATCCTCGAAATAACGTTTAGTCGACAGTAATCGTTATAAAAACGTATATTACCTTCGAATTTTCAAGCGAAAATCTTGGAGATATTCATTAAAGGGTTATTCGTTCGAATATAACCCTAGTTTAATATTTTAATGAACGTCTTCCATAAATTAAGGGACTCATTTTACGATATACCGTATAACTGGCCCTATAATATCTTGAAATATCAACCCTAACTATCGTTTTGAAAAACGATTTTGTAATTGCTTTCGAAGCGGTAAAGGAGTAATTTATCTTGAAATACTTAATTAAATAAAAGGCCGAAATTTTTGAAGGTGTTAGAAAGTTTGTTGTTAATGGAGGCAAGTGGTTTCGGAGTGAGTATTTTATTGATATTTTCGACGAAATCGTTAACGAACCGCCTAATAGCCGTTTAGTCTTTACAGTCTTTTCGTAAGATAATGTAAAATGTGACGAAGCCGAGTCTTTTAGGTTCTTTTTATATCGGTGCAAACTTTCGGTTCCCAAACAAGATAGTTACCTATTTATCCCGAACATAATACATACTTTAAAACAGGGTGGATAACCTATTAGTATTTAATTAAATATTCTCTTAAAATAATATTAAATTATAAGTAAGGTATAGCATAAGTTTATATCTGGTATTAGTATCGATAAAAGTTTATATTTGAAGATATTATAAAAATAAGCCGTAAAGCAGAACAAAGTTCTGAATACATAACTTCACCGAGTCGCTGGGGTAAAATAAGTATAGGCGGTAACTTCAAATGGGTGATAACCTATTTACTCGCGACGTTATAATATTTATAATATATATTTACTTAAACGTAAAAATATTAAATAAAATTACAAAGTAAATTTATCATAGATAGGGATCTATTTAAAAGTTATAAAAGAGTTACTAGTTCCAATTAAGCTCCAACAACTCCTGTATACGACTATATGCAATAGTTATATTTTTTCCCCTTGAAGATTAATAAAATCTTTGGCCGTCATAAGTTAAATTCCTATAATAGCGTTAACGTTAAAGCCGTTCGAACTTTACTTTAGGTTTAACTAATAGGTATAAATAAGATGGTTATCTGCGTCGTATCGTAAATATAGCTTAAGGTCCTTACAATAAAAACGTTTCGAGTAGTGAACTTAGGTAACGCGTCATTTAAAAACCGCTCGAAAGTTGTTTATACCGGTTATAATAACGTCTTTCTGGCTATTACAAACAGGCACATCGCCGTTACTTTTCCAGTTACGTAAGAAATTTCCAGTAATACCGCTGTTATAATTAACGTTATTATACCGAATATGAAGATTATGAAGTCGCCTATCAATAAACTAGGTGCGAGTAATCAATTTATTTTAATTCTTAAACATCTCGAGAGAAAATAACGTATTGGTTAACATATCATTAATAATTTCTGTTAAAATGATAAGCTTAGCAACGGAATACTAAGCTATACCACTATCTTTCGCAAGTAAAACTTCTTAAACGTCAAAAAACGTAAAACCGCTTATGAACTTTTTACTTTATATTTATAAACCGAGCGATAACGGTTTTGATTGCATTGAAGTCGTATTGATAGGCGCGAAATATAATCATAAAGGTATTAGGATCGGTACTACTACCTTTATCGCCAAGAGCATAATAACTTTTTATAACGGTTTTCGTTAGACCCTTCAATTATTAAATAATAGCGTAAGGGTTATTTTTAATACTAATAAATTTCTTATTTTTACGTTACTTACGTAATATAGAGGCTTTTAATATCAAAATGATAATTAAACTTTAAAAAACTTAAGTAATTGGTTAAAAGGCTTGCGTTTAGACTATTAATATCCGTTGAATATAGCGTCAGTATTATAATCGAAATCGAAAAAAATCGAGTCGTCGTCGTTGGAAAAGCTAACTCAATCTTCGGTAGGAAACTACGTATTAATTATGTTCTTCGTAGATAACGTAGCAAAAAAACCCTAATGGAAATATCGTTTCGAAAATAAGCGTACCGGTAACTTCGGATTACCGGATGATACTCATTAACGTGTTTAATACGATAGTATTTCGTTTTTTTAAATAAAAAGCTTACTCTCTAATAATTTAGTCCCGTTCAACGAATTTTATATATAAAGCGTTGATAAAATATTCGTATTAAACTGTAAAATAATATTACTAAGCTATTAAAATTCTTTGAAGCCATTTCCTGACACGTACATTGAGGAACTATTTTAAGGCTTAAGTGTCCAAATTCAAAAAATCAGAAAAGAGTAATATAGCGTTAGGATATAGCCGCTAACAAGTAACGAAAATAAAGTTGAATAGGAAATCGAAATTTATATATAAAAGGACTAAAACCGGAGCTATTGCCTAAAGCAGTCGGATTTTATCTATAAATATCGATAAAAAAGAAAAGAGAAACCCCTGTTAGGGAGCCGCTACAGAGTTGAAAAAAAAAGGTGCAACCTGATCACGTGATGTATAAGGGCGTATTCCCGTAAAGCTTCTGAGCGACTCCATAGTGCTTTATGATCATGACAACTACCAGGGCTAGATCTCTAGTAACCACTAGCCAGGCACTACCATGTGACAGAATCAAATCGATAACAATTTAAACAAGATAATCAACATATAAACGGGAGTATTTTCTACTCAGAACGTCAAAATTAACAACTTAAAAATCGAAAACCCGTATAATACGATACTTATCGTAAAACCAAATGAATCTTTGGTAAAATTAGTTTAACTTATAATTTTTTTTTTAAAAAAAAAACCTAACATTATCTCCAACACGAAATCGTTCTGAGGAAAGAAACTACTTATTCACGACTTCTTCCATACGCTATTGCATAACCTCCATTACAACTTATATGAATTTCATAACGTTGCAAAAAAGTTAAAATAAATCCTTAACATTTATATAAAACTTTAAAACCAGAATTATTAAACATTTAATGAGTTAAATTAAATTGAAGTAACAACGGTTTATTATAAAACATGTACTAATGCCGATAATAATAATATTTTCAATATTGAAAGCTAATTGAAATCTATTTAACAAGTGGTTTTAATCAAAATGTGTATAAACTACAAGAAAACGTGAATACGTTAAACCTTCCCAATTGGAACATTTAGTAACGCCGTGAATCTCGAAATAGAATACAATGTTCCAATACTATTACACATCCATCAAGTTGCAAAACCATTTCCAAAACACACCCGTCCAATCTCAACCCCAATTGCTTACAATAACACGAAAAAAAACTCGTAAAATCTTAAATAACTACTCAAAATACACTTTATGCAAACTTTGATATCTATGATTTCTATTAATTCCAAATTAATTGCTTTACTTGAACGATACGTACAAACTATAAATTAATGTAAATCGACAACACGCTCTCAAAAGAAATCAACTAAAAATTCGATTAATAACTCGTTTGACAACTACTCAGAAACCAATAAAACTGTGAAAAATCTTTCCATCAATGTTGCAAATTAATCATCCGCCTATAAATATTACTATGACAGAATAAATATCGAACCTCACAATGAAAACTAAGCTATAAATACGACATGAATGATATAACAATAAAAATGTTACGACTCAAGTATCTAGTCAAAATCTAATCGTATATAACTTGAATAAATGCGATAATGAACGACTCGTAAATTGTGACTCAAATACAGTTACAAGATTGTAAAACATTACTATCGTCTTCCGAATATTGAGAAATAAAAACTTGAAATATCTGATCTTTTTTAACGAAAATATTAACGGTAAACCTACGGTTATCTATACGGACTACTCGAATTAAACGGTGGTAAATAATATCCTAGGTTAGAACGATGTCTCAATTATTTCAAAAGTCGGCTTTACTAAAAGATTTTGAACCTTTTAAAATGAACTTGCTAATAGTAATCAACGAAAGACGCGCGCCTTCGGAAACGGCGTAAAACTACCTGTTTATGGCAAGAAAACCGTAATTATTGACTGAAAAACAATAGTTGAAAAAGCACTTGAAAATATGTTAATCCTGTTGTAACAATACATCGGGGGTCATAAAATCCGCTCCATTATTATGATCAAATTGAAACCGAAATTAGAAACATTGTTTTAACCAAAACAAAATTAATAATTCAGAACGTCATCGAATAGTTATAAATTATTCTAGGTTTTTATAATCCGTAAAAGAAGACGGACAAACCGTACTCTGAATCTCTATATTCTATACTTCTTAATAACCTTTAATTTTTACAAGTTACTTATCATAAATTTCTTCATTAAACCTGATGAATAATAAAAGAATAAAGTAGTACATAGTTGTGAAAAAGGTACCACGATTATTACTTTAAAGTAAACGACTCCCTAAAATCTATCCGAAATAGTGGAATTTCAAAAATATTTTTTTTTTCATTTGGGATTCCACTAAGCAAAAACTTGTTTAAAAGAAACAAAATCTTAAACCGCTCAAACGCAAGTTTTTCCTTGGAACCCAAACAAAAATAATTCCATTTCTAGTTGAACAAATTAAAATGCCTCTTATGACGAAGTAATCTCAAATAAATTGAAAATAAAAGTTTACAACCCCAAAGAAGCCCTTTACCCTTAATACAAACATAAAAGTCGCTGACTCCCGCATAAAGCATAACTTCTCTTGTTCTATACGTACTACAAACTTTACCTCAATAATCAACCCCGAATACTTAGGTTTTCGAAATTCCAGACTCGTATTTTCATATATCGAAGTTCAATTTAACAACGATTGAAACATGTAGTACCGACTTAATTTGAATATCATAATTATCAAAAGTGCTATTTCAATATACCAAAAAATCTTCGACGTAAACGAAATGGAAACCATCGGAAAATTAACATAAAAAGTTGTGAATATATAGCTTAAACGTAACTAATTCTCCTAAAAGGCAGAAAAAATTAATAAACTATTCGAAAAGTTCGAAACGAATGAGTAATACAATTTTCTACTCGTTTTATTTTTTTAATACGAAACTTATAAAAACGCCTTAAATTTCTAGTATCATAAACTATATCATTTTTAATATATAAGTAAATGTTTTTATAATAAAGAGGAAAATGTATTCGTTGGCTTTAGTACTAATATTGAGTTTCTCGTAATCGACATAAAGATGAAGGCCACCTCTGGGTTTCTTAACGAAAAACACTGAGGTACCTGATAAAACACTATTCGTGCGAATAAAACCTTAATCCAAAAACTTAATTTGTATTTTGCGTAATATCAAGAGTTTTTTCTGTAACATATCATATAACAAACCTTAAAAGTCTTTTAAAATTAGCTTAAAATATCGTTTTATGGAATAATTTTATAATTGGATCTGAAAGGATTAAGAGTCAACTTATCCCTAATAGTTTTATATAATAAAGAAATAACTTCTTCAAAAACTCCTGAAACTCTATCGACAAGAACAACGAGTTATTTAGAGGCTTACACCTTATTAATATCTTTCAAAAAGCTCAACACAAATCTCGTAATAGCAGTTTCATTTTCACGAATCCGACTGAGTATAAAGTAGAAATTAATGGTATTAATACCTTTAAGTAGTTTTAATATCGGTAAAAGTCTCCATTTCAATACGAAAATTACCCGTTAGTTTTGAAAATAATATATATTTAGGAGCAATGTAAATTCCATATTTGTATTTAATTTCAATTTCACCTAAAATAACATTATATCATATATTGAAAATGATATAAGCCTAGTTATGATATTTAAAACTATGTAGTTAAACGTTTCAATAAGTTATGAAAATATAATTCGTAAGTTAATATTGATGGTATACCGAAGGGTTTTGTTAAGTTGTTAGAGTTAAATGGAAATGTACTATAATTATAATCAACGGGTAAAATACTTATTAACAACTCTATAAAACTTATAATATTGATGAGCCTATCGATTATAGGCTTTTAGATATCGTAATAATGTCGATTCAAGATGTGGTCGAAGTAATAATAGTATTATAGGGTCAAGTAGTGAATGTATTGTTCTAGGTTTGGTAGATCGCTAGCCGGTGTGTTAACTGATTTTTATAGCCAATTTCTTCTCCTTTGCCTTAGTATAAGGTGGGTATATACTGTAATTGGCTTTATAGGAAAACCACAAAATAATACACTAAACTTATAGTCAATATAGTCAATTTACTTATAAAAATTTAACTAGCTGCACTTCAATTACTACTGTTTCAATATTAGTGGCTTTTTGGTTTTTGCACATACGTTAGTGTTGTCAACTAATTTATTCCAATTCCTTGGGAATTGATTTTTTATTAAATACTCAGATACCTGCCAATTCCATATCCAAATTGATCTCAATTGCCCCACAATTCTGAGTTCCGACTTTATTAACTACTACAAACAAGGTTTTCTCTAAAGAATTATACAGACACTCAATTTAATTATGCCTTAACCACACTAGTTAATTAAGTTGCCGACTTAAATTCCCTTGCAGTTTCCAATTAACCAGGGTATCTTTATTTCATTTATTTCTTTCCAGAATGTAATTTCTTTTCAAGAGACCTTTTAATATTGCCCTAGATATGTATGGTTAGCTGATTGTTATATACAAACTTTTTAAAGGCTTTTGTGATATCTATTTATTCATGGAATAAACCCGATTATTTTGCCATTAATTAATGTAATTATTCAATCTACTTTCCTTTGTAAGCTTTACAAAGTTCTATTGCATCGATTATCAAGTATTTTTCGCTCGTAGTTCCGAGTTTCGAGTGATATTAGAATCGGTTCCTTGAGTTGATACAAATTACTCTCGAGATGAGTGGAATCTTAAATTGTTTGGTGACGATTTTAAGGGTTTCATATATTGTTATTCTTACATTTAAGCCGCCTATTATGACGTAGACTTCTAAAGCCAGAATTTTTCGAATAATCTGTTTGTACCTGGTAAAAGTCTAATAAATTAGGTTTCAAATGATTTGAAATTTGCTTTTTTGTAATTTGACCCTATTTATAATGATTATAATAAATTTAATCTGTAACGAGAAAAAGGAGTCATTTACAAAAACGCTGGTTATTCAAATTATTGACTTTGATCTCGATAATTTAATTGGAATTATATCAATCCCCTCATCTCAATTTATTATGTATCAATTCAACTTTTTATTCAAACGGTTAAAGTTTTTAACTGTTGGGTTTTTCGTTTGTACCTCAATCGAAAAACTGCAGGAAAATTTATGTTAGTATAAAGTAATAATGTAATTACCTAAAACTTGTTACTTCAAATAATTTGAAATTTTCGTTACATTAGTTTTATCAATTATAGCCAATTTAATACCTTAATCTGTTTGATGTAAATTAAAGTAAATATTAGTATATTGAATGCCGAATATACGGATTGTTAATTTGTTCAAGTTTAGATATTTATCTTTTGTCAAAGTCGTAATTGATTTGTAATTCTAGAATTTTAAATTTTTCATCCCTTATTGTTCCGATATCATAAAATCATCAATTACGACTAGAAGGGTATTGTTAGTTTGTATAATTATTTAACCGAAATCTTCATCTTACTTAATTGTTAAGTACGGGTTATAAGTTAAAGATTTTATACCTAATTTCGATTTAAAATGAGATTTATATGTTAGTAAATAATAGAAGTTTGGTTTAGCTTATCCATATAATAGTTTTAAACATATTATTACCGTTCTTGAAAGGCATATATCACATAATTTTTAAATGAGTTTTAACAAGACGATCGTTTATATATTGATTATTCATGACCTATATATTTAGGTAATATTATGGCTATTGAAGGTAAATTTACTAGTAGTTTTTGTTACTCAACTTTAGTGGTTTTTTAAATAGGTGGAAATTACGTAAGGATTTAGGTTTTGTTCTATTACCGTATTCTTATACGATTTAATATAACGTTTCATATAGTCGCTCCATGGTTTTATCTTTGACCTTGTATATAATTCCCGACTTAAAAATTATGATTTTAGGTTTGAAATATTGAAGTCCCGTTTAGGTATAAACTGTACGACTATTCAAATAAGGAGGTCAGTAATATTAATCCTATCGTTTTCTTTGAAAGGCCTGCTGAAGGTTTTAAGAATATTTTCGTCTGGAGCTTGATATTTAAGTTTTCATTATCTTTTTCTTTCCTATTAATCTAAATAGTATTGTAAATACAACATGATACGTATTTCTCATCCTTAACGTTCCTCCTTTTTAGTGGTTAACCACATCGTCGACTCTCTATCGGCTTATCGATTACGGGAGCGGGAGGATTTTATTAACTAAATTTTTTAGCTTAAAAACATTTATCATTATCGTTATAGTTAACGTTAATCATCTTATTATAGGGTTTAACGTAATTTGTGACAAACGTTGTACGACTATTAATAGTTTTAATAATTACTCTAAGGTTAGTAATACATATAATGTTCAACTAGATATTGTATTTTCCTGACTATTTTCAAGCTAGAACTTGACTTTATAACGGAAAATAAAAATACGTCGATCATTGTATGACCGTTTTTAGTATTAAGAGCATTATTAACTTAATGTCGTGCCGATTCTTTCTGTGATTATTTTAATGATTTGCTGTATGCCACAACTTTTTTGGGTTACTTACTAATATATGAGGTTTACTTGTTAAACGAGGATATTTTCAAAGACCAGTTTTATCAGCATCAAGCTGTCAGGGTATATAGTCCTATTCAAGAATTTCACCACTATTTGAAATCGTGCCTTTTATTTTGTAGAATATCCAATGTTTTAATTGAGGATATTATACACTTTGTGAAATTACACTTATATCCATTCGAATTTTTCAATTTTCCAATAGGCCTTAACATGTACTTATTTACATTAGATCCTAATTTTTTTAGCATCTGATTAAAACTTCGCCTCCATAAATTTGATACCAGTATTAAGAAAAAGGACGTTTGGTGGATCCAATACATATTAATTTATAATATTCTTTACGTTTTCCAAGTATCTTTCATTAATAAGAGCTTAAGGAATTCAATTCCATGAAAAAGTTTAAAAATTTAATGATGTCAAAAATAGGTTTGTTATTCAAATAAAATGCAGTAACAAAATGTCGCAATCAAAACCCTTATCGTTTTTCATTTCAATTTGAAGTTTCGGGGGGGTGAGGTATACGTCTGATAATAATAGCAAAGCTTTACAATAACTGGGAAAACTAGATATTACATATTTTCATATATAACTGACTAAAAAAAAAATATAACTTATCGATAGTTAGGTAAGTGAAACTCTCATATAATTTATGTATTTTCAACTTCATTAGCTTTAATAACGTTACCTCAAAGCCTTGAATAAAAAAAAACCAAAGGAGTTTTTATTTGGAGGAGAAAAGAAACATAAAGCCGTTTTTAACGAATTTATCAACGTTAACATCGACGTCGACATCAAATATTTTTAAGTTTTCCAACTAAAGGAGGAATGTTGTATGATACTTGAAGATATAAAATGTTATCAGTCTAATATCAATTTAAATAACTGTTGTTTCTACTGAGAATGATTATTTGTTAAGCCCAAAGTTAACTTTGACTTTACCAATATTTTAAATATTAATCTACATGAAAATAATTATTTCCCTTTATAATGCCAGGCATTAAGAATAGTCTTCTATTAGGTAATTTACTGCCCCTATATCTGAAATGATATTTTAAAACGTGTTATCTGCGTAACGATCGCAAAGATGAAAAATGTTTAAGTGTTTAAGTACTTGATTTTAAGGGTAAATATAGGGATTTTAGCGACTTAAGTGGTACAGAAAGGCGAATTTGGCTAATTATCAAGCCGCGCCAAAAAAAAAAACTTCATATGACGGAAGCTAATTGGGAATATCGTTGCTAATGAAAGGTTTTTTACACTTATAATTTACTATATAGTTTCGATAATTTTACCCGATAGTAATAGGGTATTAAATATGGTATGTTACCTGCTATATCTAATATGAAGGCGAAATATATTAACGTAGTTGAAAATCAGTTTTATTATAAATCTAACATCTATTATTACTATTTCGAAAATATGTTCCATAGTTAATAAATCATTTTCAATCTTCTTATCATTCATTATCCCAATGTAGTTATATCTCTTAATACTAAAGCCTTAAAACATATTTTAAACGTTAGGGTTGCCCGTATATAAGATTCATATAATGTGTTATTACGTGGTCTTTTTTATCTTAATCGTGAAAGTTATTGAATTAGGGATATATATCGACCGAATTTAGCGTACGGATTATTATAATCGTAAACAAAAATGGTAATGAGCTAAAAAAAATCCTTTATATGTTGTATTTAGGTGTTATAAAGCGTTTTCATACTCGTTTACACTCGTAACTATTATTTGTCTATATTTTCGAAGTGTAGTTTAGTTAATGTAAACTTTCTACATTTCTTATTTACATAACATTAGCTTATTAAACAATTTTAAGGATATTTATCGGATTTTCTTCCTTTTTCCTTGTAGTTATTATCGTTTTCTACCTCATTGTAGCTCAATTCATATAGTATTATGTAAAGTGAATAATGTATTCGAAATAACTTTTTATGCTATTATGAATCTCCCGTAAAATTTTTGGTTTCGTTAAAAAGTTTAAGTAGTAATTTCTAGCATGCCTTATAAGGATTTCAGGAAAAAATTAGTGAAAACTAAGAAAAACCTCCATTCATTGGCAAATGTTTTCAAAGGGTATTATTTTCGCATTAAATAGGTTGTAAAACTTTCTGTTATCTTTCTTTGTATCATTTTAAATTTTCTCAAAATCTGTCAAAAACTTATAATTCATATTAACTTTTTTGACAGGTCTGAGAAATAGGTTACGGCAATAATTACAGTCTCTGATGGTGTTTCTTGCCGTTAAATTAAGTCTTAAAGCTTCCGAGTCGCAATTGTGGGTGTAATTGATAATCGCCTAGCCCGATGGGTAAATTCGTATGGTAGAATTTGTAATGGGTTTGCGCGTGTAGGCGTACCTGCCAAAAAAGACTTCAACTTAAGGAATTTGACGATTTGCGGAAATTTTCGACGGCTTAAAGGGAAAATTTAAAGGGTAAGGAGAACCTATCGATCGTAATAAAGGTTTTTATAGAAATTTATGATCTTATTCATTATCAATTAAAGATTCTAGGTTGCCCAGAAAATTAATAAATTTCTTATTGCTAGCGTGTGAAGAATTGGTATTAATGGAGAGGTTAAAGATTCGATTTAATTGGAAACCATGAAGTAGTCCCTTAAAACTTCTATAAGGGCGTTAAAAGTTTTTAAAGTCCTTTTATTTTCATCGTAGTTTTGAAACATGAGGGTTTGAAGGAGGGTTTTTACATTAAGAAAGTTCGAAAAAAGTCTTTGTTAAACCCAATAAGATCTTTTTGGAACGTAAATTCCATGTTGAATAACATTGTTTTTCAACTTGATTGTAATCATACGTTGAATCATCTTTTACATATTGATTATCTCATAGTTAAAAAACTTACGAAAATATTGAGAAACGCGTATGTTACGGATAAATTTATCGCCGAGGTTTGTATTGAGAAAGTATTACCTAACGTAATTGGTCAGGTATTTTTCAGTTAAGAACTCGTTAACATCTTGAATTCATAATTCTTTACTATAATAGTTAATAACAATAGTTCTGAAAACTTCAATTACTTTTATATATTTTAACTATGTATTATTTCAATATTTTTCACTCAATCGAGGTAACCTAGTTTGAGTATATAGGAATTTGGTGATTTGAAAGCGTAAAGACTTTGCGATTTAATGTAAATTCACGTGACATTGCTGTTTTTTAACGTGATTTGGCGATTCTTGATGTTTTCGCTTGGAGGAGCGATTTTGACGATTGATGATTTTTCGATATAGGGGGAAATAGGAAAAGACGAGTGGTATAGAGAGAAAGTTTTAGTGTAAAGGGTAAATTTTGCTGTAATAAATAGGTTCGAATGTTGTTTATTGTAGTTAAAAGTTGTTAATTATAAGACTTAGTTGTTTTTATTGTAGTAGCACCCGCTGTAGTACTGACTTAGCCGTTGGCCTACTTGACGATCTTTGAGACTTTTAACGGTTAATCTCAACTTTTGTCTTCAAAAAGAATATGGTAAAACTTTCTTAGTATTTTAAATAGTGATACCGTCGCCACTTCTAAGATTTCTTAAGAACTGATGCAATCTAACAGTCTTCTTTACTTACTACTGTAAAAACCAATGCAGTTTATAAAGGTTTTCGCAATAATCTTTCCTTTGCCTTGATCTTCTACAAATCGTAACCGGAAAATACTTTATTTTTATATCTTTCTAATCTATACTTAACTTAATAAACACTAATGAGTATTGATAGCCTTGCTAATAATAGGTCTTTAAACTTTACAATGTTGTCGATTCGAGACGTAGTCAACTTAATAATGGTATTGTATGGTCGAATAGTAAATGTATTATTTTAGGTTCGACAGAACGCTAGCCTGTCTGCATACTGATTCGTATAGCTAATTTTTTAGCCTGTGATTTAATGTAAAGTGGTTTATATTGTACCTCATTGTACAGTAGACCTATAAAATAATACACTCAACTTGCAGCAGTACAATCAACTCACCTATAGTAAAGTTAACTAATTATACTACAATTAACACTGTTCCAAGATATAACCAATATTTATTAAAATGATACCAAATGAGAAAATCTTATTAAGTAAATTCACTGTAAACAGAAAATTATGTAGAAGTTGCAGATATATTACTGAGTTCAATTGAAGTCTATTCAACTTTTATACGCGATTATATTTAAAAGTTATACTTTTACTTTTGAAGAGTTAAAAAATTTGGTAATAAAAGTTAATAAATGCCTATATTAGTTTTAGTACTAAAGCCATTCAGGCAATAGGCTGGATTCAAGTGGTAAATTCGAATATAATAACTATTTATACCGTATTTGAAGTATAAGCTAGGATTATTACGATACTCAAGTTCGATTTAATTAATTTAGTTAACACATCGTTCAATATAGGTTTTGAAAGCATTTACGTTTGTTATAATAATATCACCCAATTGATCGTGTATAAGTTTATTATTTTTGTTAATCCCGTTTTAAATGACATTGTTGTTACTGGTATTACTAATATAACTAACACTATTATGCTAAATACGAAGGTTATAAAGTTTTTTTTATTTATAAGCTAAACGCGAACAGTTTATATGTTATATATCTTGGGTATATCAAGGGTAAGTAGAGTATTAGTTTAGGTTTCGTCACAAGTGTCTTTAAATATAGTCAATTTAGTGGCAAACTCCCATGATATATCGTTAACCTTAGCTAATAAGGTTTCCTAGGCGTCAAAGAATATATAAAATTACTTATGAGCCTTTTTGTTTCAAGTTTGTAAGCCTAGCAATAATAGTTCTCGCTGCGTTTATATTATGATAGTGTACGAAAAATATTTTTATCAAGGCATTGGAGTTATTCTTATTGCTGTCGCTACTGTAGGTTAAATAATTTTTCATAACGGTTTTTATTGTACCTTTCTACTATTGAAAAATAACATAAATATAGTTTTTTTCTTATACTAATTAACTTTCGATTTTTATGTAATATACATAATATTGTGGCTTTTTATACCGAAAAACGCAATTCGACTTCAGAAAACTTAATTAGTCAATTAGAAAGCTCATCTTTAGTTCGTTGACGATGAATATTAATAGGTTAATCGTTGGTATTTTAATCGAAATTTTCGAAAAACAAGATTCTATTATCTTCGTCAGGTAATTTAACAGAACCTTTGGTGAGGAGTGATGCAAAAGTTACGTTAACATCGTTCGCAAGTAATATAAAAGCGATTTCCATTAAGATAAGAGGTTATTTCGAAAATAAAGGCGTGTTGGCAGTAATTTCAACTTGTTAAATTATGTTTATGAACCTGATCAATATATGAAATTTATAGTTTTCCATATGTCAAAATATTTTTTATTTTTTTCTTTCGTTAAATAAATTTCATTTGTAGGGTTTGAGTAAACCATTTATAATAAATAATTCATTCATTGTATTGTGTTGCTAGGACGCTTTAGAACTAGTTTAATACACGCGTGTTGAGAAATTACTTTAAAGCCTAAAGTTCTTAGTTTAAAAGATCGAATGATATAGCCTTAAGTTATAACCGTTTAAAAGTAGCTATGGTATTGTCGAGAATAAATATGAAAGATTATATAAAGGGATTGGGTTAAAGTTGTTGTTTAAAGTGGTCGGATACTGTTTATAATCCTCGATAAAAAAGAAAAGGAGAGAACCCTGCTAAGGAGCTGTTATGGAGCTAGTGAAAAGGAGTAACTTGGTTACGTGGTTGATTACGTGGCGTAGGCATGTTCAGGAGCGGCTCAGGAGCGTCTTAAGAGTATGGCAACCGCCAGGGCTAGATCCCTGGCGACCACTAGCCCAGGCACCAGCCTGTAACAATCACAACATATATATTACACAAGACTATTCAAAGGTAATGGAGACTGAAAAAAGCCAACCTTGATCAGATTCACACACTAGGCTGAGCTGATTTAGCTTACTAGGTTTACTATCCAAGCTTATGAGGATTGTTTTACCGGGTACACCCGTTTTTGTACGAAATACCACCAAGTAGAAACATTTTCTTCAGGCCTCCGCTGCTATACATTTCCAATTCTCTATAAAAATCGATAAGAAACCCTTTTTTTTTCTTTTGAATTACAAACCTACCGGCTTGTAGTTTCATGTTCGTGGCGAGCGGGTAAGTTGGCTCTGGAGTTGACGCATCCGAGGAGTTCCGAGCAATTAAGCTTAAGGAGGCCGTGTTTAGCTGTTTAGCACAGCCAAAAGCTTAAATAGACTGCCTTCGGATCCGAGAGCCTTCACGCAGTATGTGAGTTTTTCGGAGTCATAGAATTTACGTTCTGCTGGTCTTTTGGGAGTTTAGACTATTGGTATGACGGTGGATAGGGTAGTGGTCGACTGTATCCTGCCCGTGGTGAGTAGCGGACCACGGATTCTTTTGATATAGGTATGGAAGCAACCGCAACTATATTCGAACATTGGTTCTTTCCGTGGGTTGTAACCGTGGCTGATGAGATTGAAATTGCAATCATGGGCGCCGGTGTGTGTGTGTGGTTTGGCTTGGTTGGGTCAGATCAACGACTATACGATACCTATCTCGCGTAGCGGCGCCTAGATATGCCCAGCGACCTGGCCAGGGACAAATCTTCTTACAGCAGTCGGTGTGTGTGCCTTGATTACTCCAATGAAATGGCAATATCTTATGTGGAAGATCGCATTTTCCAATATCGGTGGATGTGGACATAAGGATGGGAACGAAGTCTGCTTGAGAGGTGGATACGGGGGCTACAGCCCTTGACAGTGAAACCGTGGGCATTGGCGAGGTCGCCGTTGATGTGAACCGAGACATTCAAAGTAATAAGACGACTCAGGACGGACAAGTTGCCAGAGAACACGTTCCTCAAACAACAGATCACAACGATGGCACTAGCAGTTGCCATTTGCAAGTAGATACTCCGTACGGAGTACGGACAGACAGTCTCCATCACTGTCACTTTTCCTCATGATTTCGACGAGCCTCAACCTTGCCCAGGTTTTGAACTCGACTGGTGAAGCCACACCTTGTGTGCTGAATTCCCTAACAAGATGGCACGTGGGACATTGAAACCCCCCATGTTGCTTCGCTGGCGTCAACCAGCCCACATGTGTTGAGCAACCGCTGAATCACAATAACGTAAAATGACCCAAATTTACCTATCGATTTATATAGGCCACTAATCACCAAATATACACAATACACAATGTCTATGGCATTGCTTCCATCCTATTTCCATGCGTTGTATCACGAAGGGCCAGTGAGCACTGCATCTAGCCACATAATTTGATGGACTTTGGGACAGGTGGGACCCGGGGGATTACCACTATCTGGAGACCTGGCCGGGTGCTAGGTTGCTGTATCTGCGGCGAGCTATGCACGGCCAAGCTACATAGTACTTATTGTACCAGAAAGTGGAACCCGGGGTATACCCGGGTTAATATTGATTCGCCACACTATTAAGCTAATTCATTTGAGAACTTAGTAATACGAACCTTTACAAACAATTTTAACCCCTATTGGATTATCCTTTTTAATCTTCTATTCTTACAATTAATATACAAATTACTCTATTAACATTCTTAGAAAGATTCGTTTCTTAAATTCCTTAAAGAAACGTCCTTAACATATATTGAAACGAAATCAGTATCCCAATAACACAAATAATAGAATTTCTAACATAATAATAGATACTAACAACTGTATCAAATAAAATTAACTTATATTAAACAGTTCTTCTGTGTATTTACATATATAAATGATCTAATTCTGTTAGTAAAACAATACCTATAAGGTAGGTAAGTCCTCTTATTTTTAGTTACTAGTAGAATGTTATAGTAGAATTAAGTGCAAATCCAAAATGTAAAAGTATTAAAATAGACTAAGTCAGACTACCACTAGTCAGTAGCCTAGATATTTACACTTTTATACACTTATAAAGATTACGTTTTGTATCGAAATAATAAACTTGCTATTGGTAAAAGGTACAAACAGTTCCTTTTTACTTGATCGATTTGTTGAACGACTACTTTAAAGTAGCTAGTTTTGGTTAAATAGTTAGCAATATATTACTTTATAAAGTTGTATTTCATAATGTAAGTGAAATAGTATATAGAAACGAAGAATAAAGAAACTATTAGAGTTTCATATTAAGGGTCTTCGAAAGGCGGGTGTTTTTCTAAAACATACGTTGTACAAACATATAAGAAAAATATTACCAATTAAAGTAATATAACGTTATATTATTTGTATTATACTTACAATATTCGAAACATATAAGTAACAAGTTATTTGAATTGAAACCGTATTAGGTCTCAAATGAAATATATATCAAATATACAACTTAGGGAAATACAAACCTAAAATATGAGAAAACCCCCAACATGTTAAACTATATAAAAGAATCAACATGGAGAACAAAATACAAAAACATTGAACTAAGGGAAATCTATACAGTTAGTAAACTCAATGTAATAAAAAATTAACATCAATCTATTTACCTTACCTTAACTTATACATAAAATATTTATAAAAATTCATCATCTGTAAAAATCAATTATAATAGGCTTGCATCTAATAAAAATAAAACTCTATAAAAGTATTCATTATTGATCTTATAGCTGCTAAATATACCTGATATATCTTATTATTTTATAGAAGGAAGAGGTAAAATCTAAAAGGAACCAAATCATGTACACAATAGTATAAAATTATATGGATTTAAGCATAAAACTAATACAATTATCAGAAAACAAATCAATAGTAAAACTTTGAAAATATGATGAATATAAAAGGAAATGCTTGAAGATGAAATCGCTTTTATTTTTGAAAAGAGAAATAATTGTGAGGCTCTGGCTATTCAATAACCTAAACAAAGCTGTCAACGCCTTTTTAGAACCAGACCTGTGAATAAATTCCATAGTGGAGTTATAATAAATTTTATAAATATCATACCTATTAGATCAATCCGATTATAATAGGTTCCCTTCTACCTATAAGTAACTACCTCTTTTTTAAAAAAGTAACTATTGGTTCTTAAACCTTCAAGAATAGGTTTGGCTTTTATATACAGTGAATTGGTTATGAAAACACTTGTTAATTACTGTCCATTCGACTAGACGTTTCTCTGGTATATAATACTAATCGTTATAAACTTCTCTAATATGATGAATATACTTATATTTTGTAACTTTAACTAATAACTACAAAGAATTAACTGATTTATAACATAATTTCAATAACTTACATGATTCCCAGAAATGTCAGTTTTTTTCAAATGTTTCAAATCTTTTAAGTAAACTTAAATTAAAATAATGAAATTTAAACTCAAGATAAACATGTAGTAATTTTCTTCTTTCGAGATAAAGATGATTATGGGATTCTCAATACTTGATGTTATCGCGTATAATGATTTTTGAATATAGATGTATATATATATATCCCTATTGGAAAAGTACTACATGCAGTACAGTAAGTCAACTTTACTTACTGTAAAGTTGACTGTATTGCAAGTTAAGTATATTGCTTTGTAGAGACTTACCCCATTGGGTATAAGTTTAGTGCAGTATACTGCACTTCACTCTAGGGCATGAGCCAAGCAATTGGCCATACAAATTAGAGTGTAGACTAGCTAGCGGTCTGCCAAACCTAAAACAATACATTCACTAGTTAACTACGCAACACTACTATTACTTCAACCAATCGAATCAACAATATTGCAACGTCTAAAGCCCTACCAACAAAGCGGTAAACAACAACTTAGGTGTTAAGCTTCGTCGAAAAGGTATTATCACCTCACACTTTAAGCAAATATTTGGTTTTTTTTTTCATAAAAAGGATTGTCAATCTCGTCAAAAAGTCATATATTAGCTTTTAGTTAATTAAACTCCTCGGTTTCTACATTAAAAATTTCGGTCTGTTAATAATCAAGAAACATATGTAAAGTTTTCATTAATTATTCTTTTGAAGAACTTAAAGGCTTTAAAAACGTATTTGGGTGTGGCAGGCTTCCTACAACCAATGATTCAATATTTTACTTAATTGTCGAACGTATTGCCAAAACTTAACGTCGACCTACTTTTGTAAGGTCAAAAATAAGGCAAATAAGACACCAAAAACGAAGGAAAACACTAACATTTTATATAAACCACGAAAATCAAGTCTGCCAAACAATAGTCACGTTTATTTAACGAGATTTAAACATGATTATATGAGTGATTATACTTATACTATCCTAATCTAATAAATCCTTTATTTTTATAAATTTATAATAACTTAGAACGTAGTTTTAGACTATTCTTTGATTGAAAAATACTGCGTTTCAACTTTTGAATACCATATTTTAATTTTAATAATTAAACAAATAATATTTCTTAGTTGATACCTTACTAACACAGAACTAAATTACGGATATTTTAAATACGATTTCGGTTATATTATTTAGGCTTATAAACGCTTTTACATTATACTCTTGAGAAATTTACATTCAATTTCTATTTTTACGGATTGAAAATTTACTAAGCGTATAATAAATTAAACTTTACTGAATATTATATTCATGGATCGCGTTTGTAAGAGAGTAATTAATGTATGTATTTATCTGAATATATAAAACTGAAATGTTATTTATATTTTAAACCATTCTAATATCATTTCAAATGTTTTGTTGAAACCTCCTACTTTCAATAATAAAGCAATACAAAAAAAATAAACGATTGATTCTCGATCAAATTTTCGATAATTATCCAACTTTTACGGATAATACGAATATTGTCAAACATATAACAAGAGCCTAAATACTAATTAAAATAAAACTACGCTTATAAGCTGACTACTAAGTAAATGTAACATTGAAATTGATCAAAAACTAGTTTAAAAATAATAAATATAAAGATGTCGTCTTTATTTTAGAAATCGGGTAGGTTTTTTTTTTTTTTTCGTTATCCGTCTTTAGTATAATCAAGACTCATTTAGCCACAAACATTTAATATTACCAAATTCCGTAATATAAAAATTATATATTAACGTTTATGATAAACGTCATCACTTTAACCTCAAATGTATAATAGCTACTTTAAATAAACTTCATGTTTCATTTAAACAAAAATCACTTTAAATATAGTATAAAGATTACCTATAATATAGGTAAATTTAAAATAAGTACCAAAAGCTTATAAAAATGTTATAAATAATAAAATACCGAAGTAACCCATATAAACCATTTTTGCAGATTTTATTGTAGCTTCACTTTTCATTTTGTTTTTTAGGTACATCGTAGTATTTACTGACAAAGAATAAATATAATACTATTATACCGGTAACATACAAAACATTGAAGAAAACGCTTATTTTTCCAAAAACATATAACCTATACAGCTGATAAATAGGCTATTTCATTATTAAGGTACTTTCTATTCTTAAATAAACCTTATTGTAACAAGGTAATTTCGGACCAAATTCATAAGTTTTTATCTGCGTTTCAATAAGGATTGTAAAAAGGTTTCAGAACAAAATTTATAATAATAACAGTTCATTATGCTTAAGATGATAGTGAATTTAAAGAGGAAAATCAATGTGTTAAATTAATATTACTTTATTATATAGCTCAATACCCTAAACAGCTATAGATCAAATATATTCCAACATTATAGTGGAATCTTAATGACGCCTATTTTCGAATCATTAATGTTAATCTTTATGGGTTTCTCTTTAACTTTAGGCTAAGATTACTAATAAATTGTTTTATTCCATTAATTTCTTTCCAATGACTTAACTGTTGGAATAGTATGACATGCAGTGTAGTCGGTCAACTTTACTGTACGTAAAGTTGACTGTATTGCAAGTTGAGTGTACTGCTTTGTGGAGACTTACCGTATTGGGTATAAGTTGAGTGCAGTACGCTGCAATTCATTCTAGGGCACGGGCCAAGCAATTGGCTATACAGATCATAGTGCAAACCAGCTAGTGGTTTGCCAAATATAGAACAATAAATCCACTATCTGACCACGCAATACTACTGTTACTTCGAAGACCAATCGAATCGACAATGTTGCAACGTTTAAGGCCTACCAACACTGATTAGTGCTTATTAGGTTAAGTACAGATTGGCAAAGTAGAAGAAGAGGCTATTTTACGGTTGTTACTCTTTATATTATCACTAGGGTAGAAGAAAGATTCTTATAAAAGATCTATATTAATACTTTGTTTGTCTCATAATGGCAGGAAAACAGAGAAGATTTCTGGGTTATATTTGTCTCATAATAACAATTTAGAAGTTAGCGATGGTATCGCTACTTGAAAATACTAAGAAATCTTTACGGATCCTTTTTAAAGAAAAAAGTTGAGATTGACTGTTAGAAGTCTTAAAGTTCGGCAAGTTGGCAAACGGCTAAGTTAGTATTACTGCGAGTGTTACTACTTCAAAAATGACTACGTCTCACGGCCTATAACAAACAACCTTCGATTTTAATTACTAATAACGACTTCCGACCTTATTCTTACATTGAACCTTTGCCTCAATTTACTCTTTTTATTCCCTATATTATATTAATCGTCAAGTTTGTTACCCTAAGCGAAAATACTAAGTTGTGCCGAAAAATTTACTTGACGCAACCTTACGCCAAATTACTAAGTCGCTAAGTTTTCACGTGATTTCACGCCAAAACAACAAGTCCCTACGTCCTAGATTATCAAGTCCCTTGTCTACCAAGTCCTATATTATCCTAAACCTTAAAATAGCACCTATTTAAGAGATTTGAAAAGGAATTAATGCCTTGAAAACCATTTTTACGAAGTTTTACGACGAAAACCTTTAGAGACGAAATATCAAGAAAGAATCAATAGAAAAATAACTTACCAACTTTATCGGCTACTACATCGTTAAATATAATAATACTAAAGACCTTAACCAAGCCTTTGGTAACTTTTATGACCTTTTTGCTAATTAGACTATTAATATATAGACTTTAGTTTTAAAAAAGATTAAGTTGAGGGTTAATGCAAAACTTGAATGGTAAGAAATTTATGTACCTCCAAATGGTATTACAAAACTGGCGTAAGAACTTATTGACTTGCCCTAGTTTTTGAAACGCCTTTAAAAACCACGCATAAAAATAAGTTTGTTCAGGAATATTACCGCCCTTATACGCGATCTAGGAGACTCCCCCTTAACTCTTTTTAGATAAGTTAAGCCTTTTTATATGTTAGCGATAGGAAACCTGTTAATCTATTTGGCAGTTTAGTACCCTTACGTGATAACAAAAAGTATGCCTTTAGCAGTGGTAGGGCACGTAAAGTAACGGCTGCCAATGCAGCTAAAGGTATTGACGTTAGCTCTTTATACTAGTTAATTAAATAGAATCGTTAAACCTTTAAAACTCTTTAAATACCTATCACCCTTTAGCAATTTAATCGTGAATCCCCTTAAAAATCTTCCCCCTTTAGATTTACTTATATGCGGGAGCCCACTATAGGTCCTACCATAGGATTTTACCCCTTAGGCCAGGCGATTATCAATTAACCCTAATACCGTACCTTAGAAGCTTTAAGACTTCAACCACCAGAAAATACTACCCATAGTTAAGACGATTATCGCGACCTTCCTCCAAAACCTGTCAATATGGTTAATATCAATTACAAACTGCTTACGGACTTCACCAAGATTTGTGATAATATAGAGAAGTATGACGGAAAGCCTTATAAGTTTTTTGATATCAAGATAATTCTCTTTTTAAATATTTGCAAGTAAATGAAAGGTTTTCATTTTGGTTTTTACTTAATGTTTTCCGGAATCCTTATAAGTTACGTTAAGGATTATTACCTAACCTTCCTAACCTAAGCAACTACGTTTCATGAAATTTACGATGGTATAAAAGGCCATTTCGAACACAACATTCACCTTACGCAATACTATACGAACTAAGCCATTATAAGGTAGACTATAATAACGGCAAAGAAGAAAAAGGAGGAAATACAAATGGATATACTTAATTAGATGCTTAATAAGATAATTTTATGCTAGAAAACAATAGGGAAACTCTACGTTGTTGAAGCTACACTTCGCGAACAGGTATATATAGTAGTTGCGGGTGTCAGAGAGTTCGAATACACCCTATAACACCCAAATGCTACTTGCGAAGACTTTTTTAGCTAGTTACGCTCCTCGCTTACCATAGTAATAACGCGTATACCAAATTCGCTTGGTATATACTCCTAAGCTGGTAATTTCATTGACGTGGATAAAGAAGACCTTACGGTGATTAACTACGACGACCGCAAGTACGGATGTCTACAACGCTTAAGGTTTAGCCTATCGACCTTAACCTTAGACTAGAGGCAGCAGTTACGTTAGCGCTAATAAGATTTAGTTGAGCTTGTTAAGCATAAATATTATCGTTGTAATAGTAACAAAAAAGTTGGATTTATAGCAAATTTAACTGTTACTTAATTTGCCCCCCCCCCCCCTCCAGCGAGTGTAATAATACGAAATTAGTATATCACACCTAATACCCTACTATTTTTAAATAAAATTATTTAGATTAAATCGCAGACTTTAAAAGTGATGAGCTAATTAAAGCTATTAACTCTCCTAGGCAGATTAAGTAATACGAGGATACTACTCCCAGTGCAACTTAGTAATTAGCCGACCATGTTTTCCTATACCTTTTAGGTAGTAAAAACCCTTACCTTTACCCTAACCAAGCCTCTGACCCCTTATACACCTTTAAATTCCGCGATCGTTATGTGGACCACACATTTTAGGGTATTATACCAGACATAGTGGTATCAAGATACATGACAGGAGGTTATTTATAGTATATAACATTATGGAGGGAAATTACTATAGCTACTAAAATTAATCATTACAATACTAGCAAAACTAAAATTAATTTCAGCCTAGGCGAATAACTATCGTTATTAGGGATAACGATAGTTTAAACTATTATGGAAGCAATTACGTTCCATATCTTCAAGTCTTTCACCCCTTTCTTTCTTTACTTGCAAGATATAAAGACTTTTGACATTAATATCGACGTTAATATAGATAAATTGGTTAAAAACAACTAGAGGTTTTTACTCACCCTTAAGTGGGGGCACCTATAGTTTTATCTTTAAGGACTGAAATTAATGGTGTTATACCTAATGGAGCTGGAGATGTATTAACTTCACCGGTGTTTTAACTATAAAGCCGTTAACAGGTCATATAAAGTCCTAAAGTTCATAAGGTATAACAATATAAAATACTTTGCCCTGAAAGCTATTTAAAGGTTTTATTGCTACTATTCAATACATAACCAATCCCCTCGTAAATTTAAGCTTATACTAAAAGACAATAAGAATTTCAATTATTAAATCTTTGTTAATGTGTTTTACTTAGATAATAAGCTTGTTTTTTATATCGTTAACTCCGCAGTTTCTTTTTACAGGACTAAGTTTCTAATATCCTTTTCGGTAAAGGATACGTAGGAAACGTTAAAGATTTTATAGATCAATACCTACCTGGGTCCACCTAACGTTGTCGTCCATAATATTGGTATCAACTTTGCTACGGTAGAATTTTAGGAAGATACCAAAATGATAGGTATCCAGTATAAATAGCTACCTGTAAGAGTTCATTAAAGCATTGGAAAGGTTAAAATGGAATATTCCCTACTCCGCCAAGCGTATAATATCCTTACGCGAGAAATTGGAAACTTTACGGGTCCGGAGGTACGCCTATAAATGATAGTAAAAGGCCCTAACAATATTATAGGCCCTGACAGCTTAATGCCAACGCTTTTAGTCTTTGGAGCGTACCCACGCCTAACAAGTAAATCTTAGCTTTCTGCAAGTACATAGAAACATACTATGAGTTATAGAAAAGCTTTGAAGAAACTGCCAAAAAAATCGGTACGCTGCCAGATAAATAACGTCCTTAACACCAAAAATAGCCTTTTAATAATCGACGTGTTTACTTTGCCATTGTAAAGTGAAGTCTTTGAATAGCGGGAGCCGGGTAAATTTGAGAGCTTATATAAGATAATAAGTATTATAAAATCCGAAACAATCGTCAAGACAAATAACGCTCCTATACTATTCTGAACTACTCAGATTAAGCCCTATATCAGGGTTATAAAATAGAAAGACCCTTAAGCCTTTTAAGCTAAGCGGTCTATTCAACACTAACCTCATCTACCTATTATTGATAAACAAATAAAACGTTGCTGACACGAACGACTTCCAAAGAAAAAGAAAAACATGAAAGAGGAAAAATATATATCGGGCATCATCTACAATACCATTTATGTAAGCAAGAAAAAGAAGGATAACGAAGACCTGGCACTAAAGCTCCGAGTATAAGGGATTATTAAGACTTCCGGTAAGCTTTTTAAGGAAAGTGACAGGGTTGAAATTAACGGTTTACTAATTCAAAGAGTTGTATAATTCGTGTCGAAAACTGACTTTAACCTTTAGGATCCAAACTTCACGATTTTTAAGTTAAGGATTATCTACGGAGTCAAAGGTAAAACTACGGGGCGGCTGTATAAAAATTCACGTTTAATTGTTTAAGGATACAGTAATAAAGATAAAGACTAGATTTTTACATAATCGCTAACAATTTAAAAGATTAGCTAACGTTTGGTAGTCGCTTTGGTAACAAGTTTGCTAATTAAAACTAAAGGCAAGTTTACACTTAATAGCCGTAATATAACGTAAGCCTATACATAATTAGCAACGGATTCACAGCGGATCGTATTACTAAAACTGTTACAAGAACTCCGTATTATTTACCTTTTAGGTACGGTAATGCGTTATATCAAACCACTATATGGATCGGCTAAAACAAACGTTTATTGGGTCTTAACTTACTAGTCGCACTTTAAATTACGACTAGCGATAAAATCCTTAACATATGACCCGTACATGCTAATAACGTAAAAGAAGGACTTCGGTATAGCGGGTATATAAACTAACGATACCCTTTTCGTCGGAACGGCTAGCTTTATGACATAGAAATAGCAAGCAATTAAGAACTATAAGTT
The DNA here is from genome assembly GCA_038502455.1 of Anisogramma anomala. Taxonomy (NCBI): domain Eukaryota; kingdom Fungi; phylum Ascomycota; class Sordariomycetes; order Diaporthales; family Gnomoniaceae; genus Anisogramma; species Anisogramma anomala. Next base: position 15,646,311 of record JASMMZ010000002.1, on the reverse strand, counting down.
CTGAAATTGTTAGCCGATGACAACGTTGACGGAAAACACTTAACTAGATTTTAATAAATCGTTAATCCATATAATTAGTGTTAATGCCAGCCTTAGCTTTCACTGAAAGGGCTAGAGCATTGTTCTGTCTATAATTAACAATATTAACGAAGCCAGAGCTTAACGATACCTAAATTAGCGTATTAGAGGTAACTATATTATTACCTTATATTAACTAGAAGCCTTTTACGATTGATCCATTACGGTACAAATAAAAACGCTAATGAATAAGGACTTTGATTAACTTAATAAGAGGCTTAAATAGTAAATGTGAAACTTGGACCGCGAAATTAATATGGTTCTAATCGACCTTTTAAAAGCCAAGTTGATAATTTTTACAAACGGTTCCTTTATTAAAAACACCGACTTTTTTTTACAAATAGGCTTCCTAATAACCCTTATTAATAAAGATAGGTAGGAAACCCAATTTAGGATTATCGGCAACCAGATCCACTAAACCTCTGTTAAGTATAAAAGGATTATACGAAGCGTATTAGCTTTAAAGGTCTACGGTATAATAACGGGTTTTAACGTCGGCATAACATTATAGGAAACTCTTAACATTATTATTAGACAGTGAAAGATTCCTTTTATCCTAGTGATGATCTATACCAACTTAAGGAGCCTTTTTGAATACCTCTCGAAACTCGGGACTATTAGTGAAAAACGCTTGATAATTGACGTAATAATACTCCGCGAAGCCTACGAAAAAAGAAAAATTGAGAAATTCCGATAGATCGATGGCAAAGATAATCTTAGGAATGCTATAACAAATGATACGCCAAACAAAGCCCTGGAAAGGTTTGTGAATAACAACAAGCTGACTATACGAATCTAGAGTTACGTTAATAAGCCTCCTGGAAGGCACGGATGATTGAATGATGGATAAGGGTATACTGATAAATAAATAAAATGTTAAAGAATCAATGAAACTGATTTCTTTGAATAATACGATTGAAGTGTAAGCTTATAAAGGTCTGTAGCAAAGGAACTTATTATGGGAATTAATAAACTCGGACCTCGGGGTAATGGAGCAATCGAGGTTAAATGGGGTTAATTTGTATGTAATTAAGTACAATTTAGTATGGGAGTCAACTGGAATTAATAGGGGTCTATCCAGGTGACGAGGAAGTAATTTAGTGGTAAACGGAAAAGATCGGTCAGCTACACTAGCATACGCATACACAAATTAAAAGACCGTCAGTGTTATAATAGTATTATATGTAATACAATCGGTCAACTTTACTGTAAATAAAGTTAACTATACTATAAGTTAAGTGTATTATTTTGTGGAGACTTACCGCATTAGGTGTAAGTTGAGTGCAATACACTGCATTTCACTTTAAGGAACGAGCCAAACAATTTACCATACAAATTACAGTGCAAACCAGCTAGCGGTTTGCCAAACCTAAAACAATACATATACCATTTGACTACACAATACTACTGTTACTTCGAAGACCAATCTAATCAACAACATTGCAACATCTAAGGCCTACCAACATTAATATAGGTTTCATACGAAAACATTTAAAATAGGATACTTAATGAATAATGGATACTATAGTATTAAAATTTAAAAAAAAACAATACGAAAAAGATTACAAATAGCATAATTTTAAGATTGGTAACCGAATTAAGTTTAAACCTAGTCGAATATACAAGCCTTTTTAACACCAAGCAAAAAAAATATTCTCCTTATTTAGGACTATTTACTATTATGAATAAGTTGGGGAAAATTGCTTTTACTTTGAATTTTCCTTTTAATTTAAGTATTCATTCTACTATCAATATTTTTACCTAATACCCATACGAAATAATAATACTTTTTAACAAGTTGTTCTGCTTTGAATGCTTGTTAAATACGAGGCCGATAAGGATAAATAGAAAGTTAAAAAATACTGGATAAAAGTTTGATCGTTACCATTGAATGGATTAACAAATTTAATACCTCGTACTATAAAAGGTATTTACAGTAAAAGGCGACGAAAAAGTGAATCTCAAAGATTTAGAGCATTGTAAGGAATTGATTAAGGAGTTTGAAAAGAATTTTAGATAATCCTCATAAGTGCTTGTGGATTTCTTGCAAAAACTGCTTATCACAAGTATCCCTTCTCATAAGAAGTTATTCTCATAAGACATAATAGAATTTCCACAACTAGTTATAATAGGGACATCATGCTTTTTTGGTCTCCCAGTATTTGTTGAACCTGGGTGGTGTACCAAACCCCACATGCCTTCTCTTTTGTCTGTTGTTGTTATACATAAATACCTGCTGCAAAGTCTGCAGCTATACCTAAACTTAGCTTCTTCATCTTTCAATACATTGCAAATCACACTACCACCATTAATATCCAACAGATAAACTTCTAGTCTTTACGTAACTTACGTAATATCGTGACTTTTTATACTAAAAATCGTAACTTAATATCGAAAACTTTAACCGGCTATTTGAAGGGTTTAAATTTGAATCGTTAACGTTTATCAATTAGAGCGCCAGTATCGTATTCAAAATTGAAAGAATTCGAGTTATTATTGTAGGTAAAATTAACGCGGTCTTCGGTAACAAAAGGCGTAATAATTACGTTATTTTTAAGTAACGTAATAAAAACACCTTGAAAAGAGTATTGCTTTGAAAACGTAAATAAACCAATAACTTTAAATTGCCGGATTATATTCTTCAACGTAATCAATCTATCAATATTCCGTCATTTCAAGTATAAAGCTTATTTCCAATTAGCTTCATTCTGTTCAATAAGATCTACGGGTAATGTATTGGTAAAACATTCTTATTAAGTTGTAAAATAATCGTATTAAAGCATCAAACCGTTTTAAAGTTATTTCCTTACTTATACGTCGAAAAACTAATTTAAGGCCCAGTGATTGAAATTTGAAACGTCGGAGAAAGATGATAGAACCTCAGGTTATAACCGTTAACAAATAATTAAAATACCGTTAAAAAGGAACTTAAGGTTTAAATGTAAAGGAATAAAATCCAAAATTGTCGTTTAAGGTGATTAGATTCTATTTATAAACCTCGATAAAAAAGAGGTGAGTCCCTTGTTAGAACGCTGTTATGTAGTCATAAATGATAGTATAACTCGGTTATATAAAGTGTAAGAGTATACTTCCGTAAAGCTTCCAAACGACTTTAGAATACTGTAAAGGCATGACAACTAATTGAGCTGGATCCCTAGTAAACACTAGTCATGCACTAGCCTGTAATATAACCCTATCATATACTCTCCTAGTATGGTTCCTGCAGCGTGACATGCTATTATACACCCCGCAAACGTAGTACTCTAGGCTTGCTAACTATAGTAGTATCTAAAAATATACATAATCTTAATATTAAAGGATTTATTTTAGTTTTTTCTTAGTAATACTATGTTTTCTTTGATAGGATTACCAAGGTTTTCATTTTACTGATCAATAAATTTAAGGATTTACAATATATAGATTAATTGTCATTTTTTACCTATGACTAATAGTAGTTAAGTACTATAGTCCATAGAAAGGTGAGTTTAAGGAACTCATCTGAGCCCAATTTCAAATAGTACCTTGTGATCTTGTGTATAGACGTTAATAATTATTATCATTTTCACGAATAATATATTTACCTTTAATTGAGCTTAGAAACTTCAGTATTATCTTTATAGAGAAATAAATGTGAAGTATTTTAGCATATGTATTTTCATCATTAGGAAGAAGAAATACGAAGTTTGTAAAAGTCAATTCTTAACTTTCACCTCTCTGCTTTAGTGACTTTCAACTATATAGCGAGCAATCAATTACCAGAATATTCATGAACGATATAGTAAGTGTTAAGGGTACCGTAACTTAACTTATCAACATTCAACTTAAGGATAACTTATCTCATAAAGTTCGTTAAGTATTCATTTGTTAATTGTTTGATAGAGTCTTCATATTATAGTTCGTCGTTATCGTGTTTGAAGAAGATAAATCCAAGACTTTTCAAGTTTTTATTCGGTATATTAGTCCGTCATTTTGATATTTCAGTTGTTGTTAGTAGGCCTTAGATGTTGCAACGTTATTGATTCGATTGGTTTTTTAAGTAACAGTAGTATTGCAGTAGTCAGATGGTAGATGTATTGTTTTAGGTTTGGCAGACCGTTAGTCGGTCTGCACTGTAATTTGTATGGCCAATTGCTTAGCATGTGCCCAAAATTAAAGTGTAGTATACTGTATTCGACTTACACCCAATGCGGTAAGTCTCCACAAAGCAATACACTTGCAGTACAGTCAACTTTACTGTAAGTTAAGTTAACCTACTACACTGTATGCAATACTATTCCAATACTGGCAGCTTTTTAGTTTGTGTGCGTACGCCAGTGTAGTTAACCAATCTTTTCCGGTTGCCATTGAATTTCCTCCTCGTTAACTGGTCAGACTCCTATCAATTTCAGTTGACTCCCATATTAAATTGCATCTAATTGCATATAAATTGACCTCATTCAACCTCAATTTCTCCGTTATTCCGAGGTCCGAGTTTATCAACTCCCACAAAAAGTTCTTTCGTCATAGCCTTTCGCAACTTCAACTATACCAATTAAACAGATCGTACAGCCTTTCGCAACTTTAACTGTACCACTTAAACAGGTCGCACAGCCTTTCGCAACTTCAACTGTACCACTTAAATAGATCGCCATTATTAATCCCCTAATAGTCCCCCAATTTGCCAGCATATCCCTATCTGCTGTCACATGATCTGGACTTTCTGGACGGTATATCTACGTAACCTTTAATGCGTATGGTTAGCTTGTTACTATTTACAAACCTTTTAAAGGCTTTATTTATCGTAATCTTCGTCATAAAATTTACAGGATTATTTTTACCATCGATTTATTGAAACTCTCTCATCTCACTGCTTTCGTAGGCTTCATAAAGTGCTATTACGTCGATTATCAGGCGTTTTTTACTAGTTGTTCCGAGCTTTGAAAGGCATTCGAAAAGGCTCCTTAAGTCGATACATATTACCACTAGGATAGAAGGAATCCGTAATTACCTGGTAATGTGGTTAAGGGTCTTTTATAGTATTTTACTTACGTTAAAGCCCGTTATTATATTGTAAGCCTCCGAAGTTAATGCGTTTCGTGTAATCCTTTTATACTTAACAAAGGTTTAGTAAATTAGGTTGCCGATAATTCTAAATTAATCTTCCCGTCTATATTCGTTAACAAAGGATATTAAAAAGTCGATTTGTAAAGATAAGTCGGTGTTATTTACAAAGGACCCGTTCGTAAATATTATTAGCTTGGCTTTTAAGAAGTCGATTGGCACTATATTGGTTTCGTGGTCCAGGTCCTGTATTTGCCACTCCAACATTTTATCTAATCGATTAAAGTTTTTATTCGTTAATATTTGTGTTTGTATTGTAATGGATAAATAGTATAAGACTCACGTTCGACATAACGTAATGATATAATTACCCCATATACGTTATTTCAAGTACTATTAAACTCTAACTTTATTAGTCTTGTCGATTATAGTAAAAACAACGCTCTAGCCCTTTTAGCGAAAGCTTAGGCCTATATTGATACCAAATATGCGGGTTAACAATTTATTAAAGTTAAATCAATCATTTTCCATTAACTTCATTACCGGCTTGTAATTTTAAAACTCAAAGTCCTCGATAGGTTATTATTTTAGTATTATAAAGTTAGCCGTTCCGACGAAAAGAGTATTGTTAATTTGTATATCCATTATACCGAAGTCTTTTTTTACGTTACCAATAAATACGAGTCGTATGTTAAAAACTTTATCGTTAACTAGGACTTAAAGTGCAACTAATAGGTTATAAATCAATGGACATTTGTTTTAGCCAATACGTATAGCAGCTTAATATAACGTATTACCATACTTAAGAGGTCTATATTATAGAGTTCTTATAATAACTTGAATAATATAATCCGCTATAAATTCATTACTAACTATATGAAGTCTTACGTAATATTACGGTTAATACATATAAACTTACCTTTAATCCTAGCTAATAAACTTATTGCTAGGGTAATAACCAAACGTTACTTAATCTTTTAAATTGTTAGCGATTATATAAGGATTCAATCCTTGCTTTTATCGCCGTATCCTTAAGCGATTAACCGTGACTTTTTATATGGCCTCCCCGTAGTTTTACCCTTAACCTTGTGGATAATCCTCGATTTTAAGATCGTGATATTCGAGTCTTAAAGGTTCAAATTAACCTTAAATATAAATTATACCACACCTCGAATTAGTAAACCTTCGATCTCGACCTTATCGCTTTCCTTGAAAGGTTTGCCGAAAGTCTTTATCATCTTCTATACCACAAACTTTATTATTAAGTTTTCTTTATCCTTTTTTTTTTATTTACCAAAGTAATATTATAGATGCGGCCCAGTATATATTCTTCTTTAATATTTTCCTTTTTTTTCAGAGGTCGTTCGCGCCGGCGGTGTTTTATTAGTTTATCGATAACAGGTGAAAAAGGTTTATATTAGTTGGGTCGTTTAGCTTAAGGATCTTTATCGTTAGTAGCCCTAATTTAAAGTTTATCCTAAGTAATTTGAAAGGATATAAGACTGTTAGCGGTTTCATAACCATTTTAAAGTTTACGATACTTAATATTTTATACGTCCCCTCCTATTTTCCCAGCTCCCGCCATACAAAGACTTTACTTTATAGTGGTAGAGTAAGTACGTTGATTGTTAAGGGACTGTTTTTAATGTTAAGGGCATTATTGATCTGGCGGTGTACCGATTTCCTTCGTAGTTCCTTTAAAGCTTTGTTATAGGCTGTAACATGTTTTTTATTACTTACCGAAAGCGGAGATTCACTCGTTAGGCATAGGTACGCCCTAAAGATTAGGAACGTTGGTACTAAGCCGTTAATGCCTACGGTGTCATTAAGGCCTTTTACTACTTTTTGTAGGCGTTCCTCTGGATTTGTAAAGCTTTTAATCTTTAACGTAAGGATATTATACGCTCGGTAAAGTAAAGAGTATACCCTTTTAACCTTTCTAATACTTTAGTGGGTTTTTACAGGTACCTATTTACATTGGATACCTATTATGTTAATATCTTCTTAGAACTTCGTCGCCGTAAAGTTGGTATTAGTATCGTGGATGACGATGTTAAGTGGACTCAAGTACGTATCGATTTATAACATCCTTAACGTTTTCCATATATCCTTTGCCGAAGGGGACTTTAGGAACTTAGTTTCGTAAAAAGAGGTTGTGGGGTTAAAAACGTGAAAAATAAGCTTATTATCTAAGTAAAACGCATTAATAAAGATCTTATAATTAAAGTCCTTATTACTTTTTAGTATAAACTTAAATTTCGGGAGGGGTTATGTATACATTTAATAGTAGTGGTAAAGCCTTTTAATTGCTTTTGGGGCCAAGTATTCCACATTATTATGCCTTACGAACTTTAGAACTTTATATATCCTATTAATAACTGAGTAATTGAATTGCTGTTATAATTAACGCATCTCCGGTTCTATTAGGTTTAATATTACTACTTCCGGACTTTAAAGATAAAACCATAAATATTCCCACTTAAAGATAAGTGGAAATCTCTAGTCGTTTTTGACTAGTTTATTTACGTTAATGTCCACATTAATGCTAATGGTTTTTATATCTTTTAAATGAAGTAAAAAAAAGATAGGAGGTTTAAAGATATAAAATGTAATCGTTTTTATAATAATTTAAATTACCGTTTTTCCTATTAACAATAGTTGTTCCCATAGGCTAAACCCAACTTTAGCCTTATTAGTATCGTGAAAATTAATCTTAGTAGCTGTAGTTCTTTTCTTCCGTAATACTACATACTACGAATACCATCCTATTAAGTACCTTACCGCCCCAATGTCTAGCATAATACCTTAAAACATGTAATCCGCATAAAAATCGTGAAGGTTAAAGATATATAAGGGGTTAGGGATATAGTTAGAGTAAAGGTAAGGGTTTTTACCACTTAAATGGTATAAAAAGGTATAATCGGCTAATTACTAGGCTGTTATATTAAAAATAGTATTTTTATATTACTTAATTTGGTTGGGGGAATTAGCGGTATTAGTTAGTTTATCGCCTTTAGTATTTGCAACCTGGTTTAAGTAATCTCATTCCGAAGTAGTAAAGTATTGGACGTGGTACGCTATTTTCCCATTGTTACGTTCAACGAGAGGGTAGCTAGTTGACTAACAGCTGACTTTATTACAAATCCAATATCTTTTGTCACTATTACAACGATAGTTCTTACGGTTAACAGGTCCGCTTAACTCTTATTAGCGTTAACGTAGGTGTTGCCTCCAGTTTTGGGCCGAGGTTAATAGGCCTAACCTTAGGCGTTATAGGCGCCCGTACTTACAGTCGACGTAATTAACCGCCGTAAGGTTTTCCTTATCCACGTTGGAAAAGTTGCCGGATTAGGAATATATACCAAGCGAGTTTAGTAGAAATGTTATTACGATGGAAAACAGGTAACGTAACTAGTTAAAAAAGCTTTTACAAATGGCATTTAGACTTTATAAAGCATATTCGAACTTATTAACGCCCGTAACAACTTCCCGTACCCATTCGCGAAGTGTGGCTTTACTAACGAAAGCTTTTTCTATTGTCTTGTAATACATTATCAACTTGTTAAGCATTTAATTAAAAATATATATTGGTGATTTCTCCTCTTTTTTCTTTGCCATTATTATAGTTTACCACATAGTAGCTTAGTTTATTTGGTATTGTATAAGGTGGATATCGTATTCGAAGTAGCTCTTTATATTATCGTAGATTTCGTGAAACGTGGTAACATTTATTATCAAAGTTAAGTAATAGTTTTTGGCGTAACTTATAAAAATTCCAGAAAATAGTAAGTGAAAATCAGAAGGTAGAACTTCCATTTACTTGCAAATATTTAAAAAAGGTATTATCTTAGTATCGAAAAGGTTATAAGGCTTTTCGTTATAATTTTTTATATTATCCCAAATATTAAGGAAATTCGTTACTAATTTGTAATTAATTTTAACTGTTTTAACAGGTTTTAAATGAAGATCGCGATAATTATCCTATGCTTGGTTGGTATTTTTAGCGATTTAAATCTTAAAGGTTTCGAGGTTCGGTATTAAGGTCAATTGCTAGTCGTTTAACTCGAAGGGTAAGGTTCTATAATAGGACCTGTGGTCGGCTTTCGTGCGTAGGCTAGTTTAAAGGGAAAGAGTTTTTAAGATGCTTAACGATTGTATTTCTAAGGGTCAATAAGATCCTATAAGTTTTAAAAGGTTTGACGATTTTATTTAATCAACTGATGTAAAACACCAACGTTAATACCTCTAGCCGCATTAACAACCTTCGCTTCGAATATTCTTCCGCCGTTAAGGACGTACTTCGCGTTATTACATAAGATTATTAAACCGCTGAACAGGTTAATAAATTCCTTATCGTTAATGCGTAAAGAGGTTAAACTTAGCTAAAGTTAAATAGGAGGTTCTTTAGATCTCGTGTAAGGGCGTTAAGATCCCTTAACATCCTTTCCTTTAAGTTGTAAGTATTAAAGGTATTTTTCTAGTTAGACTTAGTTAAACAGAGTTTTTGTTAGCTTCGTGAAACTTTTTCTTAGTACGTAAATCTCTCAACGTTTAAGTTTTTCCCTTAATTTAGACTTAATGGTTTTTTAAACTTTATTTTATATATATATAGCTTAGTCTTCGAAAAACTTACGATATTTGCGAAATGTACAGTCACTACAGTTTAGTTTTTCGCTGTCGTCTTACTTAATAATGTAACAGCAGACGAATTTGGTAAAGTATTTCTTCGTTAATTCTTTATTAATATCTATTCCCCACAAGTTTTCGTTTAAAACTTGGTAAAAACTAATCCGAAGGCGTTAACTTTCTTTATAAGTACTTAACTTAGAGTCATCTTAACGGTTTGGTTGGTAGGGGTCGTGGTAAGGTGTGTAAGGCGTAACTTGGTAATTTTAAGCGTAAAGAATTTGGTATTAGGCGTAAAGTCGCCTGAGAACTTGACTGGAACTTGGCGATTCGGCGTGGGGTTGCATAACGTGGCTTTCTCGGTGTAACTTGGTGTTTTTGCCAAAATCAGCAAATTTGAAGATTAAAGTAACGTAAACAGTAAAAAAAGAGTAAAATATGGGTAAAATTTTTGTGTAAAGAGTAAGGTCGAAGGTCATTATTAGTATTGAAAGGCAAAGGTTTTTTGTTATTTAGCCGTAAGACTTAGTCGTTTTTTTACGGTAGTAATACCCGTAACAGTACTGACTTAGCCACTTACCAACTTTATCGTACGTCAAGACTTCTGAAAGTTAATCTTAATGTCTTTAAAAAAGATTAATAAATATTTTTTTGGTATTTTTAAAGTAACGATACCGTCGCTACCATTAGTTTACCATAAAAACCGCCGCAGCCTAAAAGTTTTTCCTACTTACTACCGTAAAACCCGATGTAGCAATAGAGGTCTTTTACAAAAATCTTTCCTTTACGCTAACCGCCGTTATTAACGTAGAGCGTAACCTGAAAGTAACTTCTTTTTTTACTTAGATTATTTGTGCTCAATCTAATAGGCAGGCAAGCACTGATTACTATTGGTAGGCTTTAGAAGTTGTAACTTTGTCGATTCGATTGGTCTTCGAAGTAACAGTAGTATTTCAGTGGTCAGATGGTGGATGTATTATTCTAGGTTTGACAGACCGCTAGTCAGTCTGCACTGTAATTTGTATGATCAATTGCTTGGCCTGTGCCCTAGAGTGAATTGCAGCGTACTGCACTCAACTTACACCCAATGCTGTAAGTCTCCACAAAGCAATACACTTGTAGTACAGTCAACTYTCCTGTAAGTAAAGTTGACCTACTGCACTACATGCAATACTATTCCAACAGTTGGGTTAAGGCAAAATATTTGTTGAATGATTTAAGTATAACAACTCAATGTAAAGGGAAAAATTGATATGTAAGGTATAAGTTTGGTTGTTTGGCGTTTTGTTTCCTCATTTGACGATTTCTAACAATAAATTAACTGTTTGTAAAACTTGAATAGTTGCTTCTGAAATTCAAGATCTTTGGATGTTTTTACGGTTAATATCAATAATTAAATTTCGATTGAGGCTTAATAAAAATATTTATATAGTCTGAGAATACTGTTACCACATATGAATACCTATAAAAAGCAGTGTATTAAAAAAACCCTCTCTTTGACTATCTGTTAATAGTAGTATAATCGCTAGTGCACTTGACAAAAATATTTCCTCTTTATCAAAACTTTTGCAAGGTGTAACAACTAGAATATATCACTTTCTTCTACCTAGATTATCTGTATTTACACTAATAAACGTTTATTAGTGTTAGTAGGCCATTATTGTTGTAAGCTAGTTGAATCAAACTATAATCAAAATAACTAGTGTATTATATTGAAAGTGATAATAGGTTATTTTTAGTTTTAGCAAACCGTTAGCCGATTTACACACTAGTTTATATAAACAACTACTTAACTCCTGCCTTTTATTGAACTAAGTCCTCCACTTTACTTAAATTTTAGTCAATACAGTCAACTTCCAATTAGTATAGTTACTTGACTATTTTACCATGTATAACTATCATAATATTTTTAAATGTTTTTAAGGGATATCATGATTTAAATCGATCATATTGACGAGATTTGGTTTCATTTCAAGGTAAATAATAAATGATATCACGATATTTGAATTAAGGCATTATATTTTTTGAATTACTATAAATTTTCAATTTATTTTAATTTGATATTTTCATTCAAATAAACAATAGTTGATATACCATGTAAATCAGACACTATATCAGCGTAAGAAGATAATATCACCAGAAATACTATATTTAACCTAATAAATATGATGTAAATCAAACGAAAAAGAATTATTTATAAAATTTTCCCTAAGGTAAATCTTTCGTAACGGGATATTAAACCTATAAGGTAAATATAATAATTATCAAATCAAATAAATCCTTGTGTAAGGTTATTTTCTTACACTTAATATCGAGAATAAATGAAACATACAGTACGAGAGACTATTATTCTTTTGTGTTTTATGAAACAAAATATAAAAATGTATAATAAAATTAAAAATTATATTTCTTATAATAGAATTTCATTATTTCAAAATTTGATAAATTGAAGGTCGTTTATGGAAGGCGTAAATAGATATTATGAGCTTCAATTATACGCATTTAATGAAGAATTGGTATAATATATAAATATTGATAATCAACATTTCTCAACGTTATTATATTCTAAATTTTTAAAATGTATTTGAGACAACGGTTTTCAAAAATGTTGGGCAGTGTCAAGAAGTTAGGTAAGTTTTAAATAAGTTATAAACAGTGCTATCATTGATAACAAGATAATGTAACATAATATTAATACCAAAAGCAGTTGGATAAACATATGTAAACATAACTAGTAAATATATTAATCTATGAAGCGATGATTTCTTTTATTCAATCTATTAATATCCAAAATAAAATAAGTTTACGTTGATAATTACAGCAAGAATCTCAACTTCATGAGAAAATCAAAGAATAAATGAAAATTGATAAATATAATTTCAATCGGAATGGAATATTTAAATATATGTTTTTAGATTAAAGGTTACACGTTGAACATTGTCCATTTCATTATAAAAAAGAAATCGCTAAAATTTAGTAGATTTACGTTGATGATTATAACAACTGAACTTGTTGAGAAAACAAAAGAAAAAAAAATGTGTAAATATAACTTAAGGCGGAATAGAATATTTGTCGGTAAGGTCTCAAGCCTATAATATTCACATGAACATAAGGTCTTTGAAGAGTAATCAGGATGATTGGTATGATAGTATAAAGTGAAAGATGATACAAGAAGAAGCATACAGAGGAGTACGCCACAGGTGAGGGTTTATAATCCCTCCACCTAGAGCGTATTACTTTGGAATACTTCTTCTAGGCCGATCCACCTATTGCCTTTCGGTCTGGTATAGTTAATCAAGACCAATCCATGCATTTCCATTCGGCTTAGAATAGCTATTCCAAACCAATCCATATATAAAGCACTTTACGTCTTACAAGAGTACATCCTACAATATAACACGTTATCGTACACCCTATAAGAGTATACCTTACAATAGAGAGCACTTCTACTTTCCCTATGTATATTATTTATCAGTGTATATAATAATACCCACACAAGTTATCTTTTCTTCTCATTTTTATGTACTTCATATCTATAGCCCAGTAGTGACAATGTGGTTGTAGTTACGAAGATCCAAATTAATAGGTTTTGTAATAACAATGTTGTTTCCGTATCAATTATAAAAGGTTCAAATTAGCAAGTTCAGCTGAGATTAGTAAAGTCTAGCCGAGGTGGTATTTGTAATTCTGGCCTAGTTGGTATAATTAAATAGGGGAGACATAGTTGGTAATAACGTCTTTTCATAATTGACAGAGGTAACTACACTGGTATTACAGGGGTTAATTATATAAAGGTGACTGCGTAAGAGTAATTACGTAATTATGTATTGAGTTAGCATAAAAAGATACATCGCTATCAGCTTAAGCATAACTTCTTTTCTTTTTCTTTTAAAGGCACGTAATCCAAGCTAATACAAGTCCCCACCACAACTTAACCTTTATTCCCCAAAATCAAACAAACCGAGCTAATAAGTAAGTCTCTAACCAACACCCATATATTAACCTATTCCCTAAACAGATACCGCGCAAAAAAAGAACTGTAAGGCGTCGTTTAATGCGAAAACGTCGGCGCGTCACCACCACCGCAGCCGCTACAACCACCGCCCTTAATACCATTACCACTAACAACAATAACCCGCCTTTATCAGGCATATTTTTTTCCATTACCGCCATGCTGCCCGCTCCCAATACCCTGCTCACCGTCACGCTATTAAGTCCCGCCGCCATTACACCACCCAACACCGCCGCCATTACACCGCCCAATACCGCCGCCATTACGCCCCCTTCCCCTCTCTTTCCCTCTCTCTTCTTCAGCTCCCAGGTGAAGGAGTAAGGGGATCCTAAAGGCATAAACCTTATCCTCTCCTTATAGTTAAAGACTATGTTACCCGTAAAGGTTCTTTTATGCCATAAACGCAGCCTAACGCAATTACGCTAAAGTACGTATATCTTAGTCCCTTCGTTCGTAAGTTTCTAAGTCTCTTTTTTTATAAATAAGGAGTAATAGGCGGATTTTCTCCATCGCCTCGAGTTTCGGATCGCTAGGGTACGCCATAAGGCCTCTTTAACACATTAAGTTTTAGAGTGGCGTATCCGGGTCCACAGTCTTAAGCCTCCAATAAATACACCTTACGTATCGTATATCGCGTTTGCGGCCGTAGGCAAATTAATTAACGATTGCTACGAAAACGGGGGCCGCTCTGCTCGTTACTACCGTTACTAGCGGACTAGCAATTCGTACACCACCGTTTTAGTAGTTTTAAAACCATAGGTCAAGGCCGTATCACGTGTCCGCCGGCTTTTTGATAATTATTAACCGAATTTCAAAAATTTATTTTAAAAAAAATATACCGTTCGGAGTGATCCAAAAAATAAATCGTCGCAAATAACCAAAATAAGCCGATATTAATTAGTAATGAGTGCTAACCGGTGGGTTAGGGAGACAGTAGCCACCGTCACTACTTGAAAATAGAAACTATGTATATATTATGTAAGCGAGTTCGACGACGTTATCGTACATCGCCGTGAAAAAGGTAATCCCTCCTTTACACCTTTACCTAAGGGTATAACTAATAAGGTATATGGCCACATCCTCGCTGGCACTGATACCATTGTTGGCGATAATGGTGATAATGTTAATATAAAGGGGGAGGGCGACGAGGAGGATGGTAAAGACGCGACGAAATTACCCTCTCTCTTTAGTAATAGATAAATTCCCCTGGGTTGGGCCGATGTACTCAGCTATAGTGTAGTATACCGCACAGTAATTTTATAGCTCTCTATAAAACAATTGTTCAAAGTGATAAACGTAACATAAAATGCAAAACAAAAGAGGCAAAACGTGAATCAGTATAAATACGCGTTTCGGACCGATTAAGTTTTCGATGTAAATAGTCGTATTTGACGGATGTAACATCTGCGGTCGGTATAAATAGGCCATTCAAATAAAGACAAAACGTGAATCAGTGTAAATAGTATAAGACAAACCGATTCAAATTGGCGAGAAAGTAGTTAAATAACTTATTAGAATCGTAAAACTTTTTTAGTAACCCTAATACATAGTATATTAATAGATATAAGTATTTTTAGAGCTCTGTTTGGCGTAGTTTTGGTTATTGTATTTATTAGATTAGATTTTCCGTCAATACACCTTGTTTCATCGATTTTATGGTGTTTATATAACTCGTATAAAGCTATAATATCCATTATCAAACGTTTTTCGTTCGTAATACCTAATTTAACTAGGCACTTATAAAGTGAAAAAGAGTTAGTATATACGATGGGGGAGATAGGGCATAAACTAAGGTTAAAAATAATTATCTGGACTGTTATTATTATGGTAATACCCGAATCGAAGCCTTTAGCTATATTAAAGATTTTGAAAGCTAAGACGTTTCGCGTAATCTTTTTGCACTTTGTAAAACTTTAATAAACGATATTTCCTCCAAGCATAAAACCGTTCCAGGCCGATATTTCGTTGCCGAGAACTAAAACAAAACCGATTTTTAAACTGTAGTTGTTATTATTAGCGAAAGAACCGTTAGTAAAAACAAATAGCTTTGCCATACCTATATTAAACGATACGAATAGTAAACTGCGTTTCGAATTATATATTTGTTACGAAAGACGTTTGTTAAACACCTTAAACGTATCGTTCATCGGATCGGTTTAACATTGCGCGGCGACCGAAAGGTTAAATACTGCCTTTTTTTATATTACAAAAGTAACATAAACGCTACGTATATGTCAATATCTGTATTCGTCCGCTAGTTTTATATTATCCAAAGTAACAAGGCTAACTTTAATTAACTACTCCTTTTATATAAAGTTTCAAATACCGTTTTGAAAGGTAATCATAATACTATTAAAATATATTACATTGTTTTTTACCACGTACGTTTTAAATTTGGCCTTCAAGTTGGCCTTTAAAACTTCCTTTTTTTAGATGCGGAAAACGAGAAGTTATGTAAAGATAAGGTATCATCCGTTTATACACCCGTTAGTATAAAGCCTTTCGAACAGGCCGTTAATATTGAAAAATATGAGTCGAAGGTAAATCTAGTTATTTCGAGCCTTTTTTTAAGTATTCTTTAAGAAATGTTTTACCAATAGATACTAATTTCGACTGAGTCGTAAAGTAATTTCGAAATACGTAAAATTTCTCCAGGTGGGTAATATTATCTAAGGTCTTTAGGTATATTAACGTAGATCCGTCGTTTAAGCCGCTCTTTAAATTAGATATATACCTATATTATATTTCGAAGCTTGATACGTAGGTTATAAGGTACGCTAAGTAAGGCTATAAATGTAAAAATCAAGCGATAATTATCTTGTTATACCGTAAGTAATTAGGTTATAATATCCCTTTTTACCTTTGTCATTATATTATTTAACGATTAGGTGGGTTTTTTCGTAAGACTTTCCAGCTTTTTCTTTAATTTTGTAAACGAAACAAGTTAGGAAAATTTTATAAATGTCGTAAACCACTAGGTTAAAGCGTTTAAAATGAAATACGCCTTAGTCGATAAAGGCTAAGATTTTCGTTTAGATATATTATGCGAATAGGGTACTTCAGGTAGTTATAATGCCTTCGCGGCAAAGTTTTAAGCTAAGTTCGCGATTTATTATTTCTTTTTACTTGATAAAAGAGTTTATTACAAAGTTCCTAGGGCTTCTTTTTGGTTTTTGAGCCAAAGGGGCGTTTTCGGTATCGAGGTTTTAACGGGTTTAATATAAATAAGCTGATCTTATTTAATGTGGTCAGCGTTGGAGCAGTATTGCAATAGTATTGCAAGCAATTCAGTAGGTCAACTTTACTATAAATAAAGTTAACCATACTGCAAGTGTATTGCTTTATGCAGACTTATCGCATTGGGTGTAAGTCGATTGAAGTACGCTGTACTTCACTCTAGGGTACAAGCTAAGCAATTAGCCATACAGATTACAGTGCAGACCGGCTAGTATTTTGCCAAACCTAGAACAATATATCCACCATTTGACTACTGAAATACTACTGTTACTTCGAAAACCAATCGAATCGATAACGTTGTAAATTCTAAGGCCTACCAACACTAATCAGTACTTATTAGGTTAAGTATAGATTGGCTAAGTAGAAGAAAAAGCTACTCTCCGGTTATGCTTTTCAATTGCGTAAGGTAGAGGAAAGATTCTTGCGAAGGGCCTTTACTGCTGCATCTGTTTTTTATGGTAGTTAGTAAAGAAGACTTTTAAGTTACGTTGGTTTTTACGGCAATTTAGAAATAAGCAACGGTATTTTTATTAGAAAACATTAAGAAATCTTTACAGATCTTTCTTAAAGACGTTGATATTGACTATCAGAAGTCTCAATGTATAGAAAGTTAGCAAACGGTTAAGTTAATACTACTATGTGTGCTATTACTATATAAAAACGACTAAGTTCCTACGCCAAATAACAAACAACCTCTACAACTAATAATGACCTCCAACCTTACCTCTTACACTAAACCTTTATCCTGCTTCACTCTTTTTCACTCCCCACATTACGTTAATCATTAAGTTCGCTTCTTCGAGCGAAAACATTAAGTCGCGCCATAAAAACCACGTTACGCAACTCCATATTAAATCGCCAAGTCCACACGCCCTAAACCACTAAGTCCCTACGCCTCCAGATTATTAAGATCTACCTATAACAGCCAGAACGCCAAAATGGCTTCCGCCAGCGCTCAGTTTGAAGCTATCACCAATCTTGCCAGGAAGGAGGAAATTAGGGCTCTCGGCGGCATTTTTGAAAAAAAAACTATAACGAAGAATTCTGGTATACTGATGCTACAAAAGACTCTACCCCCGAGCATCTAACCAACTACGTCGACCACTTTATTATCAAAGTCTACTATAACACCCAAGATACGAATATTAAAGCCCTTTACAACTATATCTAGTTTTTTAAGGACTGGACCTTTATTATGTGAAAAAGAGACCGACAAATTAGTAAAGTTAAAGTTAAGAGTTAACTTATGTAAATAAGGGATTTCACTACCTTTAAAGATCGGTAAAGACAGTAACCTTGTTAATGTACTTTACGAATACGCCACGAATAAAAACCTACAATAGATTTAGGAAGATAAAAGAAAAGGAATTGCTAACGGCAATAATCTTTAACGCCCACACATACGTTCATAATACCTGCCCAAAAGGAATCGATGGATCTACACCTTTTAAGCCCTTAGATTCAGCAGTTAATTAAGAAGGAGCTCCGCTGAACCCATGAATACTAAGAGAAATATCGTTAAAACCCCTACAATGGAAATCCCTAGGCCTATTTCCCTTAAGCATTTAACACGTCTAATTTCAATAGCTAAACCGAAAAAGGACCGGCTTCACACGCGAGCCTACTATGGGTACAACTACTAGCTTTTTCTCTTCAAACTTAGCTAAAGGAAACTATATTGCCCATTAGTACCAATAACAGCCTTAGTCTTTTCCCTAACTATGCGAAGAAGGCCTATACGACCAACACATTATATTTCTCCCTCGACGCATCCTTCTAGAGGATACGAACTGTACGATAATCACCACGTTCATTAAGATTTAAGGAGAAAATGAAAAGTGTAACGGTAAGTCGTATAACCTCTTCAACGTCAAGTTACGCCTATTCTTGAATATTTACCACTAAATAACAGTTAAATTACCAGGTTTTCACTCGTTGTTTCCTAGCATTTTTACCGACTAAACTAAAGATTATTACCTTCGATACCTGAAGAATTATACCTCTTTCCACGAAATCTACGATGGCATAAAGGGTTATTTCAAATACTATCTCAACCTTGCCTCGTATTATATAGACTAGAATATTATTAAGTGGTTTTATATATTAAATTACAAGAAAACATCGGAAAGTAAAATAATTTTTTTAAATTAAATGCTTGACGGGCTAATGCTTTACCCATAGGTAATGGGAAACGTAGGAGTTAGTAAAGTCACCTTACGCTAACAAGTCTGCCAAACAGTCACGGGCTATAAAAAGTTTGAATACGTCTTACAATGCCTTAATGATATTTGTAAAGGGTTCTTTAGCTAATTACGTTTCTCGTTGGCGACCGTGACTATTCGAATTTCCGGCTCGACCGGTATGTACCCATAAGCTTCGGAATTTAATGACGAGGAAAAAAACCTTTTTAACTCGTATTATATTGATCGATGGTACGGAAATCCCGGTAGATATGGTTAATAAAGGGTCTGGACCTTTACCTATGGAGGAGGGTATTTATATTTTCCAATATCTTTAAGTCGACTAAACAAGTTTAATTTAAACATTAAGAAATGTTAGATTTACGGCAAATAAGGCTGTTTGTTAAAAAGTTACATTGCTGCCGAACGTGATACAAAACAGGTGATGTACCACACGTAGTACCTCTTTGCTTTTGAATAGGACTATATGGAGCGCTTTACGTAATTTGAAGGAAGTGAAGTTAAGGAGGAGGAAAACAAGTCGAAGGCTATCGACTAGAACGAAGATACCATTATTACCACCGGTACTAGTCCGGAAGCCACGTAATAACTAACCGACTACGTATTCCTGTACCGCCTTATAGGTAAAAACCCTTACCGCCATTATAAAAATAAATACCTTAGCCTTATATACTTCTTTGCCATTCAAAACCGATATGTGAAGCAAGTCTTTTAGAGAATTATACCGGACACGGGAGCAATACGGTATTTAATAGGAGGCTATTCGTAGTACATAACATTATAAAAGAATATGAATATTATTACAAAACTTAACTACATGGATATTATCAAGGCCAAAGTTTGCTTTAGCTCAGGGAAAGAGATATTTTCACTAGAATCGACGATAGTAAAGACTATTATTAGCCTTATTGTTTTTTATATTTTAAAATACTCCCCCCCATTTTTCCTTTGCCTTAAAGAAATTAAAAACCTCAGCGTTAACGTTCATGTTTAAATTAATAAGTTAATATATATTAATGCCGGTAAAAGGTTTTCTCTTAACTTTAAATAGGAGTACCTTTGGTTTTATTTTTAAGGATCAAAAGCAATAGTGTTAAACCTAACGGAGGTAAAACTTCGTTAATTACATCGTAGGTTTAACTACACGGTAATTAATAGGCTTTATAAGGTCTTAAAGGTAGCAGTTTACGAAGATATGGATTTATCAGTACTAAAGGCAATTGAATGCCTTTACTACTATTGCCAAATATATTTCCAAACCCTTTCAAGATTTAAGTTCACGTTCAAAATATTAAAACTTTAACTCGGAAATCTTTGTAAACGTGTTTTACCTAGATAGTAAGCTAGTATTACACGTTATAGACTTCGCCACGGAATTTTACGGCATTAAGTTCCTTAAGACTATCACGGTAAAGAAAATACAGGAATTATAACGTACTTTGTAAATCGATACGTACCTTGGCCTATTAGACGTATTGTTTTACGATACTGGTATCAACTTTGTTATGATGTAGTTTTAAGTTAATATAAAGTTAATAGAAGTTTAATATAAATAGATTACTGTAAAAGTTTATTATAGTATTAATAAGTTTAAAATGGTATACGTATTACTACGAAGGGCCTACAATATTTTTACACTAGAAATCGAAAGCTTAATAAGTTCGAAGGTACGTTTTTAAATAGTGGTAAAGGGTTTTAACAATACTGTTGGCTTTAACAGAGTTATACTAACTTTACTGGTATTTGGAGTTTATTCACGTATAATAGCTAAGTCACTACCCTTGTTAAATACCCAGAAACATATTATAGTATATAGCAAGGCTTTAAATGAATTAAAGAAGGAATCGGCACGTCACCAAGTAAATAATGCCTTTAATACCAGAAACGGACCTTTAATAATAAACTTTCTTTTACTCCCCCTTTAAAGTAAAGTCCTTACGTGACGCGAGCGAGGTAAATGGAATGAGCCGTATGAAATCTTAAGTATCACTAACTTAAACGCAATGGTTAAAACTGTTAACAGCTCCGTAACTTTCCGAGTTATATAAATTAAATCGTATAAAAAACCCTTTGAGTTTGATCAAGATTTTAATGTTGATAACCTCTGAGCCGAACGAATTAGTTAATATAATCCATCCGAGCCGAATATTAATAAGCCGATAAAACGACGACAGCGTAAAAACCAATCTAAGACGATAATATACATTAAAGAGGAGAAGGATGAAAACTATAGATCTGTCAAGGTATATACAACGGTGTGGATATCTTAAAAAGAAAAGTCTAACAGAAAACTTGCCCTTAAGTTATGTACCGAAGGCATTATTAACATACTAGGTAAACTCTTTGAGGAAAGTAACTAAGTGGAAATTAACGGCCTTTTATTATGGGGAATTATACAGTTTATACCGTTAATACAATTTAAAATCTAAAATATCACTATTTTGAAGTCGAGGATAATCTATAAGGTTAAAGTTAAAATTACGGACCCGTTGTACAAAAAGTTACGGCTAATCATTTAAGGATACGGTAATAAAAATCATGACTGAATCCTTACCCAATCGCCTATAATCCAAAAGATTAGTTAACATTTGATTATCGCTATCACTATCAGTTTGACTGCTAGTGTAAAGGGTTAGTTTACACTTAATAGCTGGAATATTACATAAATGTATACATAATCTGCTACCGATTTTTAGCGGATTATATTGTTGGAATTACTATAAGAATTAAGGGACAAGTTTTCAACGAGCAAGATAATACACTGTATTAAGATTTTATACGTATTAGCTGAGACTAGCGTCTATTGGTTATTAATGTACCAGGCACATTTTAAAAATAGGCTAAGTATAAAGACTTTAAAATTTAACCTGTGCCTGATAATTACAAAAGGTAAAGACTTTGATATCGTGGGTATATAAACTAAAGATACCCTTTTCCTCAGAAATACTGGGTTTATAGCGGCGACATAATGTGTTATCAAGAAGTTAGGCTTTTGAAAGTTTAATTTAGTTAAAATGTTAATTAAGGGCATATAACTTGACTTCAATGGATCGTTACTCCGCATCTATAGTATTAAGACTAAAAACGGCACTTATATTAGCCTACACTAAAAAAGGAAAGCTATGAACCTGAAAATTATCAATAAGGCCGATGAGGTAAGGGCATAGAGATATCTGGAGTAGAGGTTCCATACGGCCTATATTTTTACGCTGTATTAACCGAAGGTATCGTACGACCTTTCCATTACGGCACAAATACAAAACCCATAAAACGAAGACTATGACAAGTTAAAAAAATGGATTTAGTAGTAAATAGATTCCATGGAAAGAGTAATTAACATGGTTTTTATAGATTTAACGAAGTCGAAGTTAATAGTCTTTACAGATGGGTTATTTACCAACAATACTAACCTTATATTTCAAATTGGCTTTCTAATAATGCTTGCTAACGAGGATAAGTTCAAAAGTCAATTTACGATTACTGGAAACCTTATATATTATATATTTGTTAAGTGTAAGCGTATAACTTGGAGTATGTTATATTCAGAAGTCTACGACACAATAGCAGGTTTTGATATTGGTATATTAGTTAACGGAATATTCAAGATTATTATCAAACAATTAGGTTTATCACTGATACCTATTATAGTGTGTATCCACTTCCGAAGCTTTGATGAATGCCTATTAAAACTAGGTACGACCAATAAAAAACGCCTGATAATAAACGTAATAGCGTTAAAGAAGGTATACGAAGCTCATGAAATCGATGAGTTCTGGTAGATTAACGGCAAAGATAACCTTATCGATACCATAACTAAAGTCACGCCCAATGACGCCCTAAAAATGTTTATGGACAGCAATATGCTGACTATACGAATTAAGGAATACGTGGATCGCCTAGCACGTAACGTAAAGAATTGCCCTGGTAAACCGAAAAACCGCCAAGGTAATGGTGGCGATGACAGTAGCTTAAACTACTGGCAAAAAGTATATAAATGGTAATATATTTAATTTGTATAGGTCTTTAGCAAAGGATTTATACACGGGATTTAAGGAACGAAAGTCTCGAAGATGTGGAGTAAAAAAGCTACAGTGGGCCGTAATTAAGGTTGTTTCCAGTATTTATTGATCGGAATTAGTAGGGGTCTAGCCTGTCTTTTGGCTTGTGAATTGAAGAGGGATTTCAGGGGTTGCCGCCAATTAATGGCAAGCTATGCTAGCGTACAGGCATAAAAACAAAAGCCGCTAGTATTGAAACAGTATTGTCATGTTATTATATGCAATGCAGTAGGTTAACTTTACTGTAAGTAAAATTGACCGTACCGCAAATGTATTTCTTTGTACAGACTTACTGCATTGGGTGTAAGTTGAGTGCAGTACGCTGCATTTCACTCTAGGGCACGGGCCAAGAAATTGGCCATACAGATTACAGTATAGACCAGCTAGCGATCTTCCAAACCTAGAACAATACATCTACTATCTAACTACTGCAATACTACTGTTACTTCGAAGACCAATCGAATCGACAACGTTGCAACGTCTAAGGTCCACCAACAGTCCGATTAAATTCTTGTTTTAGGGATAAAGTTGAAGTTAATTTCGGTTTAAATTCATTGTTTTAGGTAATGTTTTGTAGGCGGTTTTGCTCATCCTACGGTTTCGGGTCGTTTCTTTCCACCTTTTTCTTGTATTCTTGAACTATTATCTAACTAAATAAACTCGTTTCGTTTGGTAAGTTAACAAGCATATTATAGCCTTTAAATACGTTAATTTTCCAAAAGCCAGTCCATCCATCCTTCGATTTCTAAACTGAAACCTTAAATTATAATAATAAGTCTAACACTCTAATTTTACATAGGACATTCCTTATAGCTAGCGCTTTAAATAAATTTCTTTGCTTATAGTAAACGTAGTACCACTATAGCCTTGGTTATAGTATTAGCCTTTTATATTATAGGTCATAATTTTGTAAAGTTCATATAAATTCTTAGGTAGGTATTAAAGGTAAAAAGCATAGAAATAAGCCTACTCAACTCAAAAGTATTATTAACAGTGTTAATTATTATTGAAAGGATAAATTACTTAAAACTAATACGTTTTAGTTTTTTAAACAACACTATATACGTTTTTTTTCAATAATTCATAATATTATTTATACTTTTTAATACTTTATAATTCTTTTACTAGAATTTGCTTATACTCGTTACCGGCTATTCGAGCTTTTGTATGCCACTCGATAAAATTAAAAGCTATACCGGCATCGTATGTAATCTAATTTAAAGTCTTGAAGTAAAATTTTAACCAACAATTAACTAAAAAGTCCTAATAATCTGTGGCAAAAACGCTTCGTGTAAATTTGGTAGCCTGAAATGATATAGCCGTATTGACGATGTGGAGGATTAGTTAGCTATCTAAATATATAATATTAATAATCATTTCGTAGTTCAAGTTCATATCGTTTTAAAGGCAGAATTTAAAACGTCATAGAATCTATAAGTAAAGCTGGTACTTATAATAATACTTTTCGATAACGTTGAATACGTCTTTATTTATATCTATACAATTTGTGGTGTAAAACAAATATAAAAGGCGTTTTGTAATTAGGTATTCGAATCGTCGATATAAAGCTCATAATTTTAGTTAAGTTAAATAAGTAGTCTTAATTATACGTATTTTTGGGAAGAATCATAAGTAGCTGAATTTAAGTTTAAGTAATACGGATACTTTATTTAAATACGGATAAGCTAATTGGTCGTATTCAGGACCTTAATTCTGAACTTATTTATACTAGCTAATAAAAACAGAAATAGTGTTTTAAAATCCATTACGTTAAACTTAATCGGTTCGAAATACGTATTTATAACGACTGTTCTGAGCGACGTCGTTTTACTTTTACTAAATAGGACTTCTATATATTTTTCTATTCGATTCAACCGAAACTTCGGAAATTTCGCCGTAAGTACGTCGAATTGTTGTTTTCCGTCCGTCGAAATCTCGACTACGTTAATATTAGGCATAATGCCTTGAAACCTGATTTTATATCTGTTAAAAAAGGTAAATTACGACGTTATATTAACGTTAAACCCTTCGTTTACATCATTTTAACCTGTAATATATAAAAAGGAGATATTTGAAAGGCCAGTAAAAATATGTTAGACGTTTTTATTATCATAAGTTAATAAGTAGGTATTTTTTTTCAAGTCGTCTTTTCCGGATGTATTTTCGTAAAGGAATACGTTGAATCCGTTATTTGTGTCTTTGTATTTGGTTATATATATTGTAAAATTGGTTTTTATCCGAATGTTCAAATTACACTCGGTTTAAAATTATCGTTTAATCTAAATTTATTTAGAAACGGGGTGGTTTATAAATTAGTAACCAACTTTTTCGTATACGATACACCGCTTATATAAACCTATAAGGCTTTGTATATCTTTTCGTGTTGGTAGGTCTTTATCGTTGCAACGTAGTCGATTCGAATCACTGTGGTCGAAGTAACTGGTGTTGCGCTGATATTGTTGATTAATTTGTGTAAGTTCTAAGTTTGGCAGACCGCTAGCCGGTTTGCACGCTAATTTGTATGGCCAAACGCTTTGGCCTGTACTCCACTTTGAAGTGGGTACCTACTGCACTGCACTTGTAGTGTAGTTCCACAAACTGCAGCCAATATTGCAATCAGTGCAATCAACTTTACCACCAGTAAAGATGACTTAACTGTACTGAATTTAACTGCTATTCCAATACTGGCTGCTTTTTGTTTTGTGCCTGCACTCCAGCGTGGCTTGCTATCAATTGGTGGCAACCTTTAAAACCCCTCTTTAATTCACAAGCTAACAACAGGCCAGACCCCTGTCAATTCCGATCAATCTATACTAAAATCAACCTTAATTACGGCCCTTCATGGCTCTTTTACTCTATCCTTCCGAGGCCTCCGTTACTCAAATCCTGTGCACAGATCCTTCGCCACAAACCTACGTAAATCAAGTACGCTACTACTTACGTACCTTTTACCAAATCAAGTACGCTACCACTTATGAACCCTTTACCAGTAGTTTAAACTACTGCCATTACCATCGCCACCATTACCCTGGTAGTCTTCTAATTTGCTAGGGTAACCTGATTCTTCTACGTCATGTGCTGGGCAATCAACGTATCCCTCGATTCGTATAGTTAGTATATTACTGTCCACAAACCTTTCCAAGGTACCATTAAGCGTAGCTTTAGTTATGACATCGATAAGGTTATCTTTACCATTCATTCACCAGAACTCATTGATTTCTCGGGCTTCTTATACCTCTCTCAACACTTTTACGTTTATTATCAGACGTTTATTATTGGTTGTGCCTAATTTTAATAGGCATTCGTAAAGGCTCCGGGAATCGGTACATACCACTACAAATATCGGTACCAAACCCAACTATTTGGTAACAATCCTTAATGTATCATCAGTTCCTATACCGATATTAAAACCTGCCATTATACCATAAACCTTCGAGGTTAACATATTCCAGTTTATACGCTTGTATTTGACAAATATCCAATACATAAGGTTTCTGTTAATCGTAAATTTCCCTTTGGACCTATCCTCGTTAACGAGAATCATTAGGAAGATAATTTGCGATGTTTTGTAAGTATTATTAACAAATAAACCGTCCGCAAAAATCATTAGCTTCGCTTTTATTAAATCCACAGAAACCATGTTAATCTCTCTTTCTACATGATCCATTTGCCATTAAATCCGCTTATTCAACTTGTTAAAGTCTTTGTCTTACGGGTCCTGAGCCTATACCGTAATGGAAAGGTCATACTATGCCTCCGGTTGATATAGCATAGCGATTTAGGTCGCATGAACCCTCTATTTTAGATATCTTTGTGCTCTTTCCCCTTCAGTCTTGTCGATAATCATTAGGCTCGTGGCTTACTCCTTTTGGTTTATGCTAATGTAAATTCCGCTTTTAGCCTTAATACTATAAATGCGAAGTAAAGATCTATTAAAGTTAAGTCATATACTCTTAGCCAACGTTTTAACTAGCTTACACTTTCAAAGTCTCAAGTTCTTGATAACACGCTATTTCGCCGTTACACACCCAGCCTAGCCGGAAAAAAGGATATCGTTAATTTGTATATTTATGATTCCAAAGTCTTTACCCTCTATAATTAACAGATATGGGTTAAATATTAAAGTCTTTATACTTCGCCTATTTTTAAAGTGTACTTAGTACGTTGAGAACTAGTAGACGCTAGCTTTGGCTAATCCATATAAAAGCTTAATACAGTATATTATCGTATCAACCAAAAACTTGTCTTTTAGTTTTTATAATAATTCTAATAGTATAATCTGTTAAGAATCGGTGGCAGATTACGTGAACGTTTACGTAATATACCGGTTATTAAGTGTAAATTAACCCTTTATGCCAATAATTAAATTAGTAGTAAAGGCTGTTATGGACTCAGGCTGTTGGTCATTGAGCCTATAGGTTATGTGACTATGCACGTAATGGGATGGGCAGCGCCCAGCCTTTGTTCGGCTCGAGCGCGGATGGAGCATGGTCCGAGTATAGGCTAGATACGGTCCGTATACAACACGTATAAGGGCACGTGACGGGCTGTGTATTGGTCCTATTTAAGGGCCCTATACGTTAGGCTATGGTAAACTTTTCTAGTTTTCCTCCACACCTTAATAGTAAATCCCATTTAGTACCTATTTAGTCTATCATCGTGGGTCGGATTATAACATATTATTAAGGTTTTTTTTTGTTACTTAAAGGAATATTACTTACGATAAACGAATCAATAACAAACGTTAATAATTTGGCGTTACACTTTAACGTTATTGGGGAAGATAAGCCATCGGCGAATAACTAGTCTTTTACCTTATAAATACACATTCGACCCCTTTTGGGCCGACTTAGACTGATATCTTTCATTTATAAGATACTGTGGGCTATATTACGTCGGCTATTCAATAACTGTAACAATCGAGTTAATTAACTTTAATCATCGACCGTACGTCCAACTTCGCTTAGGTCGTAGCGAAGATTGAGCAAATTGAAGCCGAATTAGCCGCAACTAGCGTTAAATTTTTACCGGTTTGAAGCGAACGAAAACGATATAACTAACTGTAATTTAACGGGTTTGTTTTGACTTAGGCGGCGACACGCCAAACCATTAAATTTATACTAAAAACGGATAAAATATAGATTAAAAAGGGTCGACACGCGTTTTTCTACATATAGAGATATTGTACAGCAACGGTAAAATAAGTGGTTACAACGTATTACGAAACCAGAGGATACGAAAGTATATATAATATAGTGAAGTTTTTCGTTTATATTGAGACGGCTTTTGGTAACCCTTATCGCGCGGATAAGGTATTAATCGAATTCGAATATTTGGTTTTAAGTGATAAA
This sequence comes from Anisogramma anomala, assembly GCA_038502455.1. Classification (NCBI taxonomy): domain Eukaryota; kingdom Fungi; phylum Ascomycota; class Sordariomycetes; order Diaporthales; family Gnomoniaceae; genus Anisogramma; species Anisogramma anomala. Next base: position 15,617,708 of record JASMMZ010000002.1, on the reverse strand, counting down.
GACTTATGAGTATTATTTGCTATTAAGTTCGAAATACTTTTGGCTCAAGTAGGCGGCCTAAATTGACCTTTAGCCGTAAAGTGTAATTATTTACGCTTTTGCGTATTGTTATTTATCCGCGACAAATTTATTACAGTAGGTATTAACTGGGTAGATTATGTCATAGCTCTAAAAAATTACTGCGAACTCGTCAACGAGTTAAAATCTTTAGATTCAAAATAGAGTTTTGATCGTTAGTTAATGAAACCCGTCCAAATTCAATGGCCGAAGGGTAATACAGTTATAATAAAAGTCCATGCCTTTTAAAAGCTTTCGTTAAAAGACCGTAATAATCGCAGCTAATTATTTCAATATTACGGTTAGTTATTTTAATAAACTCATTCGATACGCGTTTAGGATTATAAATGTAGGGCGACATAGATGATAATAAAAAAACATTAAGCTAGGCTTATTTAGGAGCGTTACGTACGTTATAGATTATTAGATTATTATTACCGTGGTTGTAATTTCCGCTCGGCATTGCCTTTTATATAAGTGTATATGGCCTAAGTCGAAGAGGTAAAGGAAAGTTTCCTATTAAAGGCGACAGAAAAAGCTTAACTCCTGGATATAGTTTCGTTTAGGGGTTATATAACCTTAATGACGTAATTACAAAATCGAATAAAACGAAATTTAATTTAATTAAAATACGTATAAACGAAAAATCATTCCTTATTCTCATAATTTTTAATAATACCTATTTTTTAAATACTTAAGTCGATTTTAACTGCATTTTTTATTGTATTGTAAGTGAGGTTTTGGTATAACAGTTAAGGAAAAAGTTAATTCGGTTATTACATTCGCGAAATCTCGGTACGATATTAGAACTATGGCAAAATAGGTGTAATAACGAAATAGTCAAATTTCGTATAAATATTAATAAAAAATCAAACTCGAGACTGATATATACTATTCTCGAAATAACGCGGAATAAAATTTTTGGAATACCTTAGATATGATATCAACAAATAATATTAAATGCAGGCGGTAGCCCTTTAGTAGTTTAAAGTTAGTAAGGCTTAATTGTCAATGTAATGTTAATACATCTTAGAATGAGATATATATAGGATTTAGTAGATTCGATTTTCCTCGAATTAACGTAACGTTTTTACAGAGAGACATAACGTATAAGTAACCCATTAAGAATAACTTATACTACAAGCCTTTACAAAATAATACGGATTTTACAAGTAATATCGACGACTACAGTTAAAAAGGAAAAGAATTAATTACGTTTTCCATGGAAACTAAGTATATTTCGCAACTTGTTTGAAAAAGATAAAGCGATAGCCTTACCTTTGTAAAAAAGAGAAACTTGACCATTACATTTATATTAAACTGAAAGAGGATAAATCTTTATTAAAATAACCTTAAGGGCCGTTGTATTTAATATTACAAAATTAACTTTTTGAACTTTAACGACAGGTTATGAAATTAATAAATCAAGGTTAGATTCGAATAAATTTCTTATTGGTAATGACGCTAGTATTATTTATTCGTAAGCTGGAGGGAGGATACTTATCGGTAACGACGCCGGTATTATTTATTCGTAGGCTGGAAGGGGAGAGGATAAAGGTTTTATATCAACTATTGGATATTAAATAAATTTATAAAGTAAATCCGTTTTATTTTACCTTTAATTAAGGAGATCTTACATACGTTATCGAAGTCGATATAACTTACGGAATTAGATATTCTAATAACCTTTTACCGTATTCAACTAATATTCAGATAGGAAAAATTAACGGCGTTTTATATGCGGTTTGGTTTATTTAAATAATTAGTTACTCCCTTTAGGCTGGTAAAAGCGCCGACAACGTTTTAACGATATATTCATTATATCATAACGGATATTTTAGATGATTTTGTTAAAACGTATTTAAATAACGTTTTTATTTTCTTCTTTAAATATTAAATAAAACTATGTAACGAAAGTTCGCGTGGTTTTAAAAGGTTTTCGTAATACAGGGTTAAATTTAGATTTAAAGAAGTACGACTTCGTATTTCAAAAGGTAAAATACCTAGGTTTTATTATAACGATTAGGATAGGTATTGAGGCTGGGACCAAGAAAGTCCAGGTAATCCGTAAATAAAAGTTATTACGTACGGTTTGAAAGGTTCGACGCTTTTTAGGTTTTGCCAACTTTTATTGTAATTTCATTAGTAATTTTTCAAAGTTAGCGGATTATTTCATCCGCCTAACGAAATAAGGTATTCGTTAAGCTTAGACGAAGAGAAAAGAATATATATTTTAAACCTTAAAGGTTACCTTTGTTACGGCTCCGATTTTGGTGTATTTAAATCCAACTCGGTTAATAATAGTAGAAACTGATTATTTGGAAACAATGTTAAAAGAGTATTTTTCGTAAAGAAAAGACGATAAAATTTTAAAGTTAATAGATTATTACTCCATATGATTACGGAATATGAAATGTAACTATATTATTTATGATAAGGAATTCCTCGCGATGATATTTTATTTAAAGGCGTGGTTTTCCAAGTTATGTAGTGTTCGTATATCGTTTACTGTTTTAACGGATTATAGGGGATTAGAGTATTTTTCTTTACTGCAATCGATTTTAAAACGTTAAATTAAATGGACCAAAGTCCTTTCACTTTTTTAATACTACTTATAATATGGATCTATACCTTAGGGCGCCTGCTGAAATACGCTAATCCATAGGTTATAAGATAAACCCGAGGTTAAGAAACGTTACGCGAGGGTTTTTTAACCTATTCTTATTATTATATTAAACGTAATATTAATGGATTTATATATTAAAAGCATATAAATTGCGACGAGTTATATAAAGGAGTTTGATAAGATGGAGACTTACTTATTAAATTACGGCAGCATATATTTTAAGGGGGGGTCGGGGGTTTTGGAAAGACTATCAAAGGCGATACCGCCCCGAACCCAGCTCACGTTCGGGTTGTTATTGGGGATAACGTTAGGGGATTTCAGTACAGCGGTATCTATGGTATCGTCACAGACCCGGCCCACGTTAAACCCACTGGTATTGTTAACGTCAAGTAGTTTTTTTATTTTCGACTCGGGTATAATGATCATACTAAATACCCGTGAGTATATAGAAGGTATTAAAGGGTTTATATTATCAAGAAGGTAGCAGAGGTGCTGAGTAAATAATATCGCAACTGTGTAAGTAATGATCAAAAGCCGTGAGGCTATTCAGATGTGTAGACTGAATACTTAGATTGACAACTGAAGAGCTATGAAGGAAATACTGTCTATATGGTGCTGACTGTGTTCTTATATCTTTTATTCTTCATACTGTCTTTAGTACCATCCTGGGTTGGATCATATTGAATCACTATGATCCTCCGTTCTCTGGATTATCTTGGATCGCTATGATCCTTCATGATCCATCACGTGACTTTTCTTAGTCATTGTGGCTGACATATGACATTTTTTCTACCTAATATATTAGACTTCAAGTTTCTCAGTGGCGCAGTTGCATGCTGGCTCGTTTCTTGACCCAATCACTATCTAGGTTAAGATACCGGGTACGCTAACGAAATTATAAAATTAAAAAGTAACGAACGACCCATTATATAAGATTCGCCTTTTAACGGTTTCCGAAGGCTTTAAGCGCCTTCAACCTAAAATAAAATAGTTAATATAAATTACGGATTACGGAATTAACTTACAAAAGGTAATACGTTACTATAATTACTTATAGTTATCGAGTTAGGAATTAATAATAATAAGGGTATTATGATAAATTTACTATTCGCCTCTTATAGGTTATCTGGATAAAGACATTTTATTTCCCGTTTTTTAATGAAATTACTACTAAAAAGGGATAGTTGTAAATATTCAACATTTATATCGAATATATACGTAGTATTATAGAACGAAACCTCATCGTACCCTATGATAGGGCTTCCTTTAAGCTCTCCCTATTTCCGACCGATACTAAACGTATATTTCGGTCGACTTTATAATCGATTTTCTCGCTACTAATAACAGCTTTCGATATTTATTCGTTATTAGGAATCGTCTTTTCCAATTTATGCAATTTAAAATTATATGGTTTATAATTATCTATACGTACGCGAAACACTTTCGGAATATATAATAGATATTTTATAGGGTTTTAACTTTTATTATTGATAATCGTAATTCGAATTAGATAAACGTATTTTAAATGACATTTTATTTTTTTAAATAAAAATCGAATAACTTTCATTTATAACGTATTACCTATAAATAAATAACGGTATTAAACGGGTAAATTTGAAGGTTTCAAAGTATTTATATATCCTTATCACCTTTTCGTAATACAATTTAACTTTATATTCATCTATTTGTTAATTTATATTAAATAACCCGAAATCAACGGTTACCAGATTTAGTATACCGTTTAGTAAATAAATACGAAATTTCACCTATTTTAAAGGTCAATGGGAATATAAAGTCGTTAATTTATCCGTCGGGGTGAATTATTACGTTTTTAACTTATTTATGTAAAGTGACGCAATTAACTTAGGCGGTAATAACTTATATCTAATAGCAAATAAAAATAACAACGAATCGTAAACGACGTTCAATGAAACTATATAAGGTAAGGGATTAGGTTTAACTAAATTCTCGAAATATTAAAACTAACCACCCAAATAAAAAGTTCGATTAATTTTATAATTGATACCAGGTAGTTGGTATTCCGAACCCGTTCAATATCGTATTAAATATCCCTGGTAAATATTCGGTATTTTATATGAATTTAATTAAATAGGTTACTTCAGACCCCTTTCCTTCACAAGTTTTATTCAATATTTGTTTGGGACTAATTTTAATAACTAACGATATAGAAAACGACAAATATAGGGAATTTAAAGTATAGGATATTTTTACGGTAAAAATAAAAAGTGGCGAAGTTTATTACATATTAGTTAAGTAAAAAATCTATAATAAGCTGGAGTAAGAATTACTAGAATTTTTTTAGTATATTATAGCTTTAAATAAAGTTCAAGCGGAATAGGAAGATATTCGAGTTTACGATAACCTGGTATCTCGACGACAGCATTAAGCTTATACTAAAAGACAAATATGGGACAAACCGTTTATACCTCTGAAATAATACTTTATTCATAAATAAAGAGGAGAATTTATTATTAAAAACAACTATAATATTATAAATAGGGATAGATAAATATTACCCGATTATTTCAGATACATATTCGATCATAAGCGACTTTTATTATATTCCAACCGAAATCTACCTACTTATTATTTTCACTTTCATTTTAATTCAACATATACCAACGTTATTAACGTTAGGGGCCCCACTACGACTGGTTCCGAGAGTTAGGCGATATTAGGAAAGAAGGACGGTAAAATGTATAGCGGGAATTAGTAAGCGTCGAAAGAGGGGGCTGGTAAAAAGCGGGATGGATACTAAGCGACGTTAAGGAGAGCGGATAACTCAAGGAGGGGTGGGCGTTAAAAGAGGCTGATAACGGATAATATAAGGAGAGATAAACGTTAGGAGAGGCCAACGATGAAGGATAACATTAAAAGGGACGAGTGTTGAAAAAGATCGATGATAAAGATTAATGAAAAATAAGGCAAAGAGAGAAATAGAGGGAGTAATCCTTTAGGCGAGTTACTAAAGATTATAAAATGTTAATTTAGGCTCAGGTAATGAGATCAGCCTAAGTATGATCCTATGTCCGTTAGCAGTTGGCCTAATTAATTAGTTTTTATTTAAGGTTAATAAATATAATATGGATAAAATCAGGTATCCTATAATTAAGCCTTAAACGTCGCTTGTAATATTTTATGAACCTTAACTTATATTAATTATAAAAGATACAGCTTAGGTAGTTAAATTATTTTTACCCTCTAAATTAAAATTACGAAAGGATATACGATGATAATTAAAAGGGGTTGGGACAAAAACGTTACGCGTTAAAGATCGGTTAGCCGAAGGCGTTTTATTTTTATAAATAAACGATATAGTAAAAGGCGACGAAAGGGTCTGGAGTAAAAACGAATTTGAAAGGAAAAAGCGACGTAAATATATATCTAAAGGGGTAACGGCCTGTACGGCTGGTATAATAGGAATTTCCTACACCTAAACAATATTACGGAGCCAAGAAAATTAATTAACCAACTTAAAGAAGGGAGGGGTAAAGACGGGTTAATAACCTAAGATATCTTCCTATCGGTTACGCGTAAGGAACAGGATATAACCCTTATTTTTTTACCGTAACAACTAATTGGCGTAAAAAAGCGTGTAAACCAAGTAAAGTTGTAAGTAAACTTATCTTTTAAATATACTACTAAAAAAGTTAATTAGCGGTTAGAATTTTTATAAGGCTTATTTATAAGTTTACCTTATTATAAACCTTTCGACATACGCGATACTCCTATACTCAATGAACTCAAAAGTAAAAAAGAAAAAAGAGTTAAAGTTTAAAAAGCAGTTAATATATAATATATAAACATCCTTAGCTTATAGCGGAAAAAGCTCATTTTTATCATTATTATATTTAAGGATAAGGAGATCTCCTATAGTGTCAAAGAGTTATAACAGGTGGCTACTAACAGGGTATTGGTATATAATAAGGTAATATACCTTATAAAGAGGTTCTTTATTCTTTTTAAAAATGTTGGCGACAATATAACCTAAGTTAAAACCGTTATATACGTTGGTTATAATTATAATTTAGGAAAAATGACTAAAATATATTAACGCGAATAACTAGCTAATATATATAAAGGAAAGTTAAAAAGATTATAACCGGGGTAGTTAACGAAAGGGGAGCAATAGTGTAAAAGGAAAAAGAAAATGTTTTAAAGACCATGTAAAGGCGTCCGTATTTATAAGAATTAGCAAACTGGATTTAGTAAGGGTTACGTATTATACGAAACGCGTTACATGGTATTAAAGGTAAAAGCCCAACTTTATATAACGCGTTATACGATATCGATGAAAAAAAGGTTATATTATACGACGCATTAAAAGGTACGTTATACGGCGCCGGCGGTAAAAAGAATATCTTATACGGCGCGTTAATAAGTACATTATACGGCGCCAGCGGTAAAAAGAATATTTTATACAACGCGTTAACGGATACTTTATTTGACGTCAGCGACAAAAATGATACCTTACATAACGTATTAACGGGTATGTTATACAGTGCTGGCGACATAGGGTAAGCTGGCTGAAACTTTATACAATACGTTAAACATAGTATTAATTGTTTATGTTTGATCCGCATACTAGGCGGATACGACCCGCATCCGGTATTTATCTAAAGAAACGTTACAACCCTTATAGTATTTAGAGAAGAAAACGCATATCATAAACTTAAACCGTTGGTCATTAAGCTTATAGGTTACGTAACTATATATGTAACGGGATAGGCAACGCCCACCCTAAGCTCGGTCCGAGCGTGAATAGGGTATGGTTCAGGTATAGGCTAGATACGGTCTGTATATGGCACGTGTAAAGGCACGTAATTTGCTGAGAATTAGCCCTACCCAAGGGCCCTACACGTTGGGCTACAGTAGCCTCTTCTAGTCTTCCTCCATACCCCAATAGTAAATCCCATTTGGCACCTACTTAACTTACCATCGTAGGTTGGACCATAACAAAAGCAACGATTAAATGCTGACTAATTTTCTGGATTGTAAGCGATTGGGTAAGAATCTAGTCCTTACCTTTATTACCATATATTTAGGCGATTAACCGTAACTTTTTGTACGGCTGGTCCGTGGTTTTGGCTTTGACATTATAAATTATCCTCGATTTAAAAATAGTAATATTTTAGTTTTTAAATTGCCTTAACGGCACAAACTATACAACCCGCTGTAATAAAAAGTTGTTGATTTCCACTTAGTTACTTTCTTTAAAGAGTTTGCCTGATATATTAATAATGCCTTCGATATGTAGCTTAAGGGTAATTTTTTCGTTAGACTTTTTCTTTTAAGACACCTTCGCCGTTATATACGCTCTGCCAAGCTTATAATCTCTATTTTTCTCCTCTTTAATGTGAATCCTCCTCTTAGGTAGTCTTTTATGCCATCGACGTTTTATTAGCTTGTTTATAATCGGCTCGAAAGGGTTGTGTTAATTGATTCGCTCGGCTCAAAGGTTATCGACATTGGAATCTTTATTAAACTTAAGGTTTTTTTTATACGACTTAACTTATATGGTTCGGAAAGTTATAGGGTCATTAATAGTTTCAATTATTACGTTTAGGTTAATAATACTTTAAATTTTATACGGTTCTTCTTATTTACCTAGTTCGCGTCATGTAAAGACTTTACGTTAAAGGGGAAATAAAAATACGTTTGTTATTAAAGGTCCGTTTTTAGTGTTAAGGGTATTATTGACCTGGCGGCGTGCCAATTTCTTCCTCAGTTTCTTTAGAGCTTTACTGTATACCATAATAAGCTTTTGAGTACTTAATGAGGGTGACGATTCAGCTATTATACATGGATAATCTCTAAATACTAATAAAGTTAATACAAATCCGATAAAATTAATAGTATTGTTAAAGCCTTTTACCGCTAGTTGAAGGCGTGACTTTTGACTTATAAAGCTTTCGATTTCCAATGTAAGGATATCGTAAGCCCTTCGTAAAAAGGCGTATATCTTTTTAATCTTGCCAATATCCTAATAAACTTTTATAAAGACCTATTCACATTTAATTCCCATTAACTTTATATTAGCTTAAAACTTTATCGCAATAAAGTCAGTGCCAGTATCGTAAACTAATATATTTGGTAAGCTAAAATATGTGGTAATATATAAAATATGTAGTACTTTCTATATTTTTTTCGCCTTAATGGTGTTAAGGAATTTAACGTCGTAAAAAGCTATAGCGAAGTTTACAACACGTAATATTAGCTTGCTATTTAGATAAATCACGTTTACGAAAATCTTCGAGTTAAAGTCTTATTCTTTAACGTAAATTTAAAACTTGAAGGGGCTAGAAAATATATTTGACAATAGTAGTAAAGTCGTTTAACTGCCTTTAGTGCTAGCAAATTTACATCTTCATAACCAATTGCCTTTATGACTTTATAAAGCCTGTTAATTATCGAGTAATTAAACTTACAATGTAATTAACGAAGTTTTGCCTTCGTCAGGTTTAATACCATGACTTTTGATCCTTAAACGTAGGACTATAAATACTCCTACTTAAGGCTAAGGAAAAATCTTTTACTAGATTCAATATATATTAGCTTATTAGTCTAAAAGTTAACGTTAATACCGAGGTTTTTTATATATTTCAGGTAGAGAAGAAATGAGGTAGGGGATTTTAAGATGTAGAAAATAATAGGGCTAACAATAGTCTTTTTTATCGTCGATCCCAGTGACGATACCTCTTTGCCAAGGTCAAAGCCAACTCTGGCCGTACCTGCATTTGCGTGGTCAAGTTTCGTAATAGTATTAGTATCCCTTTACAATGCGATATACTTCGAATAGCCTCCTATTGAGTACTGTGCTACCCCTATATTTGGCATAATCCCCTGAAAGTCTTGCTTTGCATAACGGTCTCGAATAGTAAAGTGGTGTATAAGGCTAGGGTCTTTATTGTTATGGCGGCGGTAGGGGTCTTCACCTGTAAAGCGGTATAGAAATATGTGATCGGCTAGTTATTACGTGGTTTTTGGGCCAGTATCAGTATTTGTATTAATATATTCTTGCTAACTGATAGCATTCGGCTGATTCTACTCTTTCTTAACTTCAGTTCCTTTAAATTACGTGATACTCTTTATATAATCCCATTTTAAAGCGAAGGGGTATTACGTATAGTATATCATCTGTTTTACGTTACACTCAGTCATAGTGTGACGTGTTAACTAACAGCCCTATTTGCCGTAAATCAAACATCTTTTGAGGTTTTAGTTAAACCTGTTTGGTAGACTTAAAGACCCTAAGAAAGATGAATACCCTTTTCCGTAGATAGGGGTCTGGACCTTTCGTTAACCATACTTGCCAGGCCTTCTATACCATCGATTAATGTAATACGAGTTAGGAGGGTTTTTTTTTCTTCGTCACTGAATTCCGGATATTAAAAGTAAATACTAGTCGAGCCAGAAACTCGAGTGTTTACGGTCGTTAATGAGGAACGTAATTAGCTAAAAAAAACTCTTCATAAGTGGTATGAAGGTATTACAAAACGTATTCGAACTTTTTATTGCCCGTAACTTTTTACCGAACTTGCTAGCGCAAGGTGCCTTCGTTAGCTACCATGTTCCCCATTATCTATTGATAAAGCATTAGCCTGTTAAGCATTTAATTTAAAAGGTTTATCTTGCTTTTCAACTTTTTTTTATAATTTAATATATAAAACCACTTAATAATATTCTAATTTATATAATATTAAGTAAGATTAATATCGTATTCGAAATGTTCTTTTATACTGTCGTAGATTTTACGAAAGGAGGTATAATTCGTTAGGTATCAGAGGTAGTAGTTTTTAGCTTAGTCGGTAAGAATACTAGGAAACAACGAGTAAAAACCTAACAACTTAATTTTTATTTAGTGATGGATGTTGAAGAATAAGCGTAACTTGACGTCGAAGAGGTTATACAGCTTACTATTATGCTTTTTTTTTTTTTTTTTTTTTGCTTCCCTAGATTTTAACAAACGTGGTGATTACCGTATAATCCGTATTTTCCATGGGAATATGTCGAAGGGAAAGGGTAATATATTGGTCGTAGGAGTCTTTTTCATTTAGTCTGGGAAAAAACTAAAGTTGTTTTCAGTACTAATAAGTAAGATAGTTACCTTTAACTGGGTTAAGAGGGAAAAAGCTAATGGTTATATCTATAGTAGGCTCACATGTAAAGCCGGTCCTTTCTTAATTTAGCTATTGAAACTAAACGTACTAAGAGACTTGGGGGAAGTGGACCTAGCGGTTTCTGTCACTAGAGATTTAACGATAATCTTTTTGGTGTTAAGGGGTTTAGCGGGGCTCCTACTTAATAAACTGGTGGGTTTAAGGGCTTAAGAGGCGTATATCTATTCATTCCTCGTATTTATTTATTTGAGTTTAAGTAAATCCTTACGACTGTATACATAGGTGTTAGGGGTTATTATTATTAGTAATTCCTTTTTCTTTATCTTATTAAGTCTATTATAGGTTTTTATCCATAACGCACTCGAAGAGTACGTCAGCGAGGTTACCTTTTTTACCGACTTTTAAAGGTAGTGAAATTCCTCGTTTATGTAAGTCGGTCCTTAGCTTTAGCTTTACTAACTTTCCGGTTTTTTTTCATATGGCAAGGATCCAGTCACTAAAAAACTCGATGCAATCGAAAAGGGCTTTAACGCTCATATCTTAATCGTTATAGTCGACGTCGATAATGAAGTAGCTGACGTAATTGGTGAGATGCTTGGGGATAGAGTCTTTAGTGGCATTGGTATACCAGAGTTCTTCGTTGTAGTGTTTCTCGAAGATGCCGCTGAAAGCTCTAATTGTTTCCTTCCTGGTAGAGTTGGTAATGTCTTTAAATTGAGTGCTGGCGGAGGCTATCTTAGCGTCCTGGCTGGTGTAAGGCTTGGTGGTTTGAGGGATTTAACGATCTAAGGGCATATGGACTTAGCGATTTAACGTGAAATCACGCGATATAACTTTCTTGGCATAACTTGGTGTTTTCGCTCGGAGTAGCGAACTTGACAATTAACGTGATGTAGAGAGTAAAAAGAGTAAAGTAAAGCAAAGGTTTGGTTTAAGAGGTACGGTTTGAGGTTGTTATTAGTGGAGGTCGAAGGTTGTTATTTTGGTGTAGGGACTTAATTTTTTTTCTTACAGTATTAGTACCTATAGTAATACTAATTTAGTTGTTTGCTAACTTGCCAAATTTTAAGACTTCTGAGAGTCAATTTTAACGTCTTTAAGAAATATTAATGAAGATTTATTGGTGTTTTCGATAGCGATACCGTCGCTTACTTCTAAACTGCCATAAAAACCGACGAAACCTAAAAGTCTTTTTTACTAACTGCTGTAAAAACCGACGAAGTGGTAGAGGTTTTTCGCAAAAATCTTCCCTTTAGCTTACGAAATTGTAAAGCGTAACTGGAAAGTAACTTCTTCTTCTACTTGGTTAATCTGTACTTAATCTAATAAGTACTGATCAGTGTTGGTAGGCCTTTATCATTTCAACGTAGTCGATTCGAATCACTATGGTCGAAATAACTGGTATTGTGCTGATATTGTTGATTGATTTGTGTAAGTTCTAAGTTTGGTAGACTGCTAGCCGGTTTACCCACTAATTTGTATGGCTAAACGCTTTGGCTTATGCCTCACTTTGAAGTAGAAACCTACTGCACTGCACTTGCAGTGCAGTCCCACAAACTGTTGCTAATATTGTAATCAGTTCAATCAACTTTACCGCTAGTAAAGTTGACTTGACTGTACTACATTTGACTGCTATTCTAACATTTCGTAAATATTACTGTAATTTCGATATATTTCTTTTATTTCCGAATGATAATTCTTATTTTTCATTACCAGTATTTCTTCTTTAATACCTGTACTTTAAGTGTTTATTTTATTTTAGGTAAACTTTAAATCTCTAGTTTAAAACGTGATAAATTATTTTGGCAGGGTTTATTTTAATAATTTGGGTGTCGCTTTTGATTTTATCAATTATTAATAATCATTCAAAACTCATTTATCAGAGTATTAAGAGTTCGAACAATATTTTAAAACTTATATAAAAAACCTCCAATTTTTTTTCCAATTTAAAAAGTATAAGGTTGAAATCCGAGTTTCTATAACAGGCATTTATTACTGTTTAAATAAATAGCTTGTTGCCTTCATAATTCGGTTTAAAAGCTACCTTATACTTTAGAAACTTTATTAATAAAACGGTAAATATTTCCTATAGGTTTTTATCGGCGTTTTCTTATTGGGTTTTCATGGATTCCTATATTATATTAAGTCAATCTTTATCTTAAAGTTTATAATTAATTTCCATATCCAAGTGAGATTTTAAGCGGTTATAATACTCTATAGATGTATTTACCCACGTAAAATATGATATATATTTTTTTTAACTGATCCGCAAAGTATATCGAGTAAAATAATATAAAATTAGGATAATTCAATATTTAACTTTTATACGTGTTAAGTATTACGCGTATTTTTTTCTTAAATACGTTGTATGGCTTACTATTATAATTAATATCCCTATCCTATAGCCTAAAATCTTTAGTTAACTTTATAAAGTCATTTCTATTCGTAGGAAAGCGATATGGTAAAAGTTTACGGTAAAGGTCTTAGTTTATAAACATCGGTTCGTAAGGTACGTATTATCGTTTTACGCCATTCGTCACTTTTAGGATCGGGTCATTCTCCGTGTTTTAACCGATCCTTTCATGGTCGATCGGGATGTTTCCGGTGTTTCCACCACTGACGCTGTAGCCGATCTAGTTACTTCCAGTATTCGGGGAGTGGTTTGGTATTTGGTTCTATTCCAAAGTATGTGCCAGCATAGGGGTATATTATACTTATATAATTAATAAAGATTATAATCTTTTTTTTCCCTTGGGATCTCTATTCCTAGCTTAGGGTTTAGGTATAGGACTAGGCTGTCTCACGCCTCATCCTGGTAATTTTAATAATAGTTTCTTTTGCTTAGTAAAGTAATATCCTTTTACAAATTCCGTTAAGTACAAATCTTTATCCTCCCAATTTAACACGTCGACAAGTGGTACTATTTTAAATAGGGCCTTTATAAGGCGGCTATTTTTACCTCTTAGAGTATTAATACCTTTAATTTGTAATTGGATTCGTAAGGCTTTAACAATAGCAAGATTTATTATTTATTATATATTTAACGTCCAATTCGATTCTTTCTTATAAAAGTTATCGAGTAAGTAAGGTCCTTAGGCTTTTTTTTTAGAGTAACGGAAAATAACGGCTAAAATATATATATTTTCCGTATATAGGTCGAGATCCTTAACTAGCGAATCAGTGGTGTTGTTCTAAAAGCCTAGGTCAATTTCGTATATTATAGCCTTCCTAATCCTCATATTTTCGACTAGAAATTCGAAATTGACATTGGCTTCCTTTAGATATATTGGCTTTAGGGCTATAATTATAGGCGTTTTAAGGTGGTTTCTATATATACTTAATATACTGGAACGGTTTAAGTTGATAATTTCAAGTCATAGTAAAATCTCGAGTACATTCGGATTCCAACGTTTAAAGTGATACGTTTCGTAAGCAGTAAATACAAAGTAAATGAAGTAATTAAAGTAATTGGAAAGGTACTTACTAATACTTACTAATATAAATGATTTTTAAACGATAAAAAAGGCGTAATTATAAACTAGTTAGACGTTTTAAATTAGTTCTATTAATTCTTCATAACGTTACGTTAACTAAGCAACTAGGAAAACTCAAACGTTACAAAAACAAAATTCAAAATACGTAAAGCGAATGCGAAAAGACAAGCGAAGCAAAGGAAATATAAGGCGAATAGGGCAAATAAGGGGTGTGACTATAGGAAGGTATGTTATATAATCCGGTATTTGATAATCGGTTCAGATTGATATATCATAACCGAACCTAATAAAGTAATCGGTTTGGTTGTTTAGTATGTAACTGATATTACTAAAGAGTTCGGTTTAGATATTCGTATGTAACCTATCTTAATAAGGCGATTGGTGTAAATTATTGAAAATCGAATATGTCTTAGCAAAAGGTTTCGGAACTTGGTGGTTTTAGTTTATGTGGCCTAATACACAATAGGACGCTTTCTAAGAAGTGTCTGGGTATGTTAAAACACCAAACAAGGGTTAATAATAGCGTAACAGAGCTTTTAATAAATAAAACGCTAAATAAAGGTCAATAGTGTCATATTAATTTTTTTAAGTTACTCAGTTCTTAAAGTTTTTATATGCGTCGACGTGTAATTCTTGTAAAAACAAAGTGTTAAAGTATAAACAATTGAAACTGTTATAATATCATACTATAGATATTTAACGTATATTTATTTCCTTTTTCCTAAGCTGTCTATAATCGACTGAATCGGTTATTGATTAATACTGATAAGGTTTTAAGCCTATAATATTTTCATAAATATCAGGTTTTTGAAAAGTAATTAAAATGATTAGTATTGTATTATAAAGTAAAAGATAATATAAGAAGAAGTATTTAGAGGGGTACGCCATAGGTAAGGGCTTATAAGCCCTCTACCTAAAGCGTATCACTTTGGAATACTTCTTCTAAGCCGATCCATGTATTGCCGTTTGATCTGGTATAGTTAATCTAAACCAATCCATACATAGTGCACTTTGTAACTTGCAAGAGTATAGCCTGCAGTGTGACACGTTATCGTGCACCCTGCAGGAGTACACCTTGCAATACAGTACACCACTACTTGCCCTATGTATACTATCTATAGGGGTATATAGTAATACCCACAATATTTAAAATATGTGTTTTTATATTAAACAATTAATATTGAACATTTTTAATTTTATTATAAAGGTAATATCCGTAACATTTAGGAACTTTTTAGACAAAGTTAAAGTATGTAAATCCTTGCGGAAAATTAATGAAAAAAAATAGATAAATAAAACCAATACATCTACTAAATGTATTAAGATGAATGAAACATTTACTTGTATATACTTTTATTATACTGCTAGATGAAAAAAATATCACTAATTTTCTTAAATTATACTTCTATAATACTTCGTGATGTTTTTTCAAACATGTAGTAAAACTAATATTCACTACGCAACGATTTTTAATCTATAAGATCATAATTATATCGATGAAGTATAATATAAAATTATGATTCGTTTCAAATATCTCCATATTTTTATTAAGAAAAATTTAATACAAACTTTGATAAGTCGTATAATTTCCTTGAATTTTTGTATAAACTTAACATTATAAAAAAAATGAAGTATTATCTATGATGATTCAATCGTAATAAAGGGTATTGGATTTTGATCATTATGGCAACAGTTTATACAAACATTAAATTATACCTATTCGACGATTTAAATATGATGAAACTATGAACATTAGAAGTTTAGATAGGTTAATATTAGAATTGAAATTTCAATCGAATACTCAAGTTATAAACATTCGTATTATATGAAGGAATACCCAAAATATTACGATTTTACTGTCTTTTCAACTTCGTTACAATGATTTTTAATAAGGATATAGAAGTAGTTAAGTATATAAACAATGATAATGACTTCAATAAAAAATAAACAAAATTAGTATTATTTTTTATAATTTGTATTTGTATTTTAGGAACAATTTTATTATGGTTTTCATCGGTTTAACGTTTGTTTGTGAACTTTTATCGTATTTTATTAAGCACGTTACACTTTTATTAAATATTATTGAAAATGAGAATTTTAGGTTAATAAGAGCTATGGTTTATAAACGGTTATTATTCTAATTTAACGTAATTTATTGTTGTTTATAATAAAAAAGGGCTATTATATTTCACGGCGAAATAACTGACTGGGTATACCCGGGTTTATATTCATACGCTACATTATTGAGGTCGTTTCTTTTAGAACTTAGTAATACGAAGCTTTGCTATTATTCTTAACCCCTATCTTGTTGTCCCTTTTAATCCCCCTTTCTTGTAGTCAATGAACGAACTACCTCATACTGCACATAGCAACACACCCTTGGAAGGTTTCAAGCCAGCTTTCAAAACGCTTACCCGTCGTACTATATTCAACTACTTTGTGCTAGTTGGACCCTATCAAGGCCCATTTGGCACGCATTCCACAATTGACAGGTGTGGATGAGCCGGACGAACTTTAGGTTTACAACGGAAACTGAAAAAATATAAGGTTTGAATGGAAAGGTATGTTCAAAGTGAGTGCAGTGTTACTATTTATATACAGTAGTTCTATCTAGGCGAACTTCGCCTGTACTTCATGACCTGTTCCAACAAGATGTCGTGAGGAATACTATGTGCATTGACTCAATGATGATGTCCATCCTACACCCACAGGTTAGACCGACCAAAGTCATGGATGAACATTATGAGTATTCACCGACTTCAATGAATATAATCCAGCACTTACAATGAATTGAGGGGGTTGTAGTCCGATGTTACGTATCCAGCCCTTGGACGAGGGGTCATTCCCAGGGTCAAGGGCTCGATGGTCCACAAACTGAACTGAATCTCGAGAAGAACTGCGTGACGGCACCAGGTTCGGCTGATGTTGTTTGCAGCGTCATGGTGAGGACGAGTCTGCAGCGAATGAGCCGAGCAAGATACAGGCGCCTCGCGTTTCTCTTTGCATACATCACCAAGACTTTTGGTATCTCGGTCTTTGTTATTTCACTCTACTGTGATTTGTGGCACACGCTGCCATCATTGTATTCCATGCTTTCGCGTGATAAGTGTGTTAGACCGGGTCCACTCGATTTTGCGTAGACTAGTTGTCACTCAATGCATGTATGCCTCTGATTTGTTCTTTTCCCAGAACATTCTATGAAAGTCACTATAAATTGCATGAATATTAAACTCATCACATAGTCACCGATGATTTCATTTTGGTTTTGGTTTAAACAGATTCAGGTTCAATCTATCTTATTGCCTCCCCCTAGACGATCACCTCTCCCAACGATTATTGCCGCGCCATAGGTAGCTACAAATAATAAGTCACGTCATACGGGTTCTTCGAGCGGATATTGCTGCGTTATGAGGATTGTTGGCCATAATTATCGATGCCGTAAATATTTTGTTTCCATATCATAGCATCACTGTAATGGCATGAAAACACGAAATATATACTAGCTCGAAAGTCAAACCATAAATTGTAAGTTCACCGGGGAAATTACAATATAATGCATGCTATTCTTCGCGGCCTAATATATAAATCGTGCTCTGAATCAAGTACATTGCCATATAATGCAATATAAATTGTCCTCTGTAGCTGATCATTATTCGTACTACAGCTACAGCTACAGTAATGAGGTTCTCTTTGGTATGATCTTGATACCGCCCCTTTTTGCCGTGTGATAAGGTTCAGTATTTGGGTTTATGGCGGCTGTGGCCCTCCAAAGTCATGGCATGGTGTTGTATAGCATGACTTTGTTCTTTGATCGAAGTATTCAGTGCATTCATTGAAATATATACCATATTGTATATAGGAAACCGTATTGAAAATGGTATCGGCCGAGTGTGAGTTTGAAGTTTCATGAAAAATGAATGAATGCCCTTACAGTTCATTCTGTACCCTTGCTGTATTTTCACAAATGTGTTGTATACTTTGCCAATGGACATGTGGATGAAATTCGCTGCTGTATGTCAAGTTAGCTGGGGATAGACTCTTGTGGACTTTCGTATATTGACCATCCTCCCAAGTAGGTTGTTACCAAACCTTGGTTGTTCCTATGCTGTATAGGCTCCTCCTATGCGTTCGTTGTATGACAAATGATGGTCCTGGTCCTGCTCACCTGGCAAACGAAGAACCATGCATACTAAAGCAATGCACTAACAATATTCAAGCCTATCATACATTTCCGTACCAAATTTCCTTGAAGCCACGTACATACTACAATGGTATGGTACTGAAAGAAAAGACCCCCTGTCAGGTACCGACAGGGATGAAATGCATCCCAGTGGAGTTGGCTGCGCGGATCATGTATACACAACATAGAGTCTTTTATTTACGCATGCCACAGTATTCAGGTTGAAGTTTTCACGTAACTCCGCCACGTGAGAAGGACCTATGTATATATAAGTAAATATAAATGACCACCTTATGACGTAGTTGCATTCCAGAATCATGTGATACGGTTGAATTTTGATCAAGCCTACTAGAGCTAGCATGTCCAACGCAATATATCCTCTCTTTGGCTGCAAAAACAAAATGTGCACAAATTCAAGTTGGAAATCTCTATGTCAATTCGGGATCAAGTATGTATGCTCGATTATAAGGGGGAAAAGCGACTTCTTCGCAATCGGCGGCACTCCCTCTTTTATTATGTATAACCAATAACGGTTGGGTCCGAGATGTGTTCGATTCGGTTGGAAGTTTGTGTCAAGGGGTGTTTGACAGAAATTGGGATTTGCAACATGGAACCGGGAACGGCGGATCTGCCGTGTGGTTTGTTGACTCTTGAGGTCTCCGATCTGTACCGTGTGCGTCCGAAGACGCCGAAGACGCCAAAGGTAGACAGCCGAACCGAAAGCTCCGGCAGTCCATACAAAATGTATGTTGTTCTACTCTGCGGCCCTCGGAAGCGTAGGCTAGGCATAGCCCAAGTCCACCTCTTGGTCCGGGCGATGCTGAAGGAATCAAGCTTTCCCGTCCTTTTTTGGGGGGAAACATCCCGAAGAGACTTGGCTAAGAATATCTCTCTGGATGACGCGGCAAAGCCTGGGCTTCTTTTTCGCAAGCCTATCCTTGTGCGTATTCGCGGGATGAGGCAGTTTTACATGGTATTATGCTGTGAGCCTTTCACATGCTTGCCCGAGTATTCTTGTATAACGAGCCTCCTAATGTTGTGCGAAGTACTGTACGAAACTGGACGGGCACCCCACCAACCCACTTCACCTGATAGTTTTTCTTTTAGAATCTGGCCCTGGTCACCACGTACGTTACTTCTTGTTGTAAGTGCACGACGCAGCCACGCGACTGCCCCGGCTGTTTCCTTGGCTGAGTACTGGGTAGGTGATGGCTACTGCTATGTGCGCCGTAGCCTCATTCCACTCTGCTGCTCTCGGTTCAGAGATGGTCGCGTTGGGGAACAGAGACCGTGGGACTTTTTGTGCCTGTGATTTCGACTTGGACGCTGTGAATGTACAAGAGTAAAGTACTGTGGGCCGACGGCGACTCGTACAGTACTGCTAAGGCTTGGTCAGTGGCAAGGCTTAGACGAATCCTCTTATGAGGGTTTGTCTTTGAAACAAGCAGATCCGTGCTTCCTTTCAGTTTGACTTCGTGGCCAAGGGACTCTGCCGCTGAATAGCTGCAAGATCCGATTTCTCCCTGAACATCCGGAGGAACTGAAAAGCCTTACTCCCTTTCATACCTGACGACCTCAAGAGCAGTTAGGTGGTCGACGACATATAATTTCCTTGGAATGCCACGGTTCTCCATCTCGTCGGGTTCATTCCGTTATGTTCTCATAGCAAACAATGGCACACGAGAACGAGAAAATGTCATGCGCTTCGAGTATAACAGATCCCACGCCGCCGCCGCGAGCCCGAGGTTCGGTGTTGAAATACTGCTACAGTAACAAGAGCCTGGGCTGGGCGTCGAAAGCGTCCATCAAAGATGGTTCTGAGGTTTCCATCCTTTCTCACCACGACGAGGACGCCTCGACCAACAACGGGGAGGCGCTCATCACACCTGTCTCCACAAGAAGCCAACCCACGTTGCCCTCGAGGTTCGTAGAGGGGCTTCCCGAGTTCATCAAGGTACGTCAGCCGTTCTCTTCGCACATCGCCCCCCAGCGTTTGGGGCTTCTAGCTTCACGGCCTGAGGCGTGATCTATATTTTCTGGACTGGCCATGTGGCACGCGCCGCGACCAGGGCTAACTCGGCGTCTTCAGTCGGACAGGTCCTCCCTCTTGGAGTTGTTCTATGACTTGTGGTTCGTCGCAACGCTCAACATCTTCTCTACGGTATGCACCAGCCCCAGGCAACCAAACCAACGATGGTGACAGTGGTCGTGGAAGTCGTGGTTCGCCCACCGGTCATGCGCTCACTCTTGCGAACCGTTGCAGGCACACGAGATTTCTCAACAATTGGACCTGTTATCATACATCGAGTTCGAATTGTGAGTGCACAGCAGACCGTGCCATGAAGACACAGCTGCTGACGCCACGCGTAGCCTTCTCTGGTCCACGTGGTTCCTCGTCGTCATATTCGATGTCCGGTTTTTGTCAGACAGTTGGTCCGGTACGATCCAGGATGCATCAACCACATGGGGCGCTTGAGGTGCATATATCTAACTTGATCGCAGAGCGCTTCACGAGAGCGCTGCACCTGGGGGTCATGATCGCCTTCACCGAGATCGCGCCCTTCTTTGCAGCGCGGGACATGCTCGACAGTGTCGCCATCTCCATGGCCCTGACGCTGTTGACCTCGCGCGTGATCCTGATCGGCCAGTACGCAGCCACCGCATGGCACCTCCGCTTCTACGTGGACGCCCGGAGCTCCATGTCGGCCGCGCTGGGCTTGCACATCGCCGCCGCCTGCATCTACGGCGGGCTGGCCGCGGCCACGTCGACGCTGGCGGGCCACGCGCACCAGTACCTGATCCTGATCGCGGCGGTCGAGGTCACGCTGAACCTGGCCATCACGACGAGGGCGAACTTCAAGGCGCTCAGCTTCGACGGGACGCACCTGACCGAGCGCCTCAACCTGCTGACGCTGATCATCCTGGGTGAAGGTTCGTACCTGCGCGACAGCCCTCCCGGCCCGTCCGACATGCTGTATGCACGGTTGCTGATTCTATCCGTACGGATGGGTAGGAATCATCAAACTTGCCAAAGACGTGGCGATGATCGAGAGCAACACGGGTTGGAGTCCATGGAGTAAGTAGCCCGGGCCTGGGTGTCCTCGCTCCGGTGACGCTCTAACACAAGTGGGCAGGCCTTTCGATGTGGTCGGTTTTTCTCTCGGGCGTCGCGGTGGTCTACATCATCTTCCAAATCTACTTCGACTGGATGCACCCCCATGGCATGGTGAAAGTCCGCCAAATACTGTGGACCATCGTCCATGCGCCGTTCCACTTCACACTCCTGCTGGTGATGGAAGGCGTCAACCAGATCATCATCTGCTGGCGGGTCATCGAAGTCGTCACCGAGACCACCGAAGACGTCACGCACGCCCTGAAGGCGATCGTAGAAGGGAGTGATGAGACGCACATGGGCCGAGACATTGTGCAGAGCCTCAACAAAACAGCAGTCGATATACTCACGCGGTACCCAGCCTCCAAGTACGGGCTGGCGATCGAGGACGCCGTCGAGGCAAGTCTGGCCGCCATCGCGGAGCTCCCCACCAACCAGTTGACAGCAACGACTGGAGAGACCCTGAACGAAACCCAATTCCGGGTCCTCGAACTCGCCAACAACGGCGCGCACAACGTGTCAACACCACTTCTTCAACGGGTGGATGAGCTCCTGGCTTCGCTATCCAGGAGCGTCTATAGCAACTTCGACATGGACCCGGTTCTGGAGGGCAATACGACGATGAGCTTCGAGAAGGTGCAAGAGGAACGAAACCACTCCTTCACCGTCGTCGTAAGTTGCCTTTCCGTCCACGGACTGACACTAGCCATCACTTTGCTGACCAGTTCTCTTCAGTTGGTCTATGTATTTGTGGCTACGTCGTTGATGCTGCTCCTTCTGACCGGGCTGCACGCTATATCCAAGAATCGAGGCTGGACCACGTTCAATATTCTGCGGTCGACGTTGATCGTTTTCATCGGAGTTGGGCTTGGACTCGTCCCGCTGACTATCGATAACCACCTGTTATCTTCATCGTCCTGGGCTCTTCCTGTGATTGGATTCGCATTGATCTTTGTGTTGCTGATCACTCATGTGCCTCATCCAAAAGCAAGACTGAAGGGGGAGGAAGCTCAGCCTGCTGAGAATGTGTAGATGTCGAAGAAAGGGGGAGGAAAATGTGGCTTGGTGGCGTCATGGGATTTCCGAGAAGGTGGCCATGGACTCGTTGGTTGTGGTGGCGTGATGATTGGCCTGGGCCCACTAGCATCCTTCGCTGTGCAACAAGTACTAGAAATAGATAGACGATTTAGATTGTGAAGACCACTGCTGTATGAATGCGATGTTGTTGTTTCAGGAAAGGCTGCGATGGGCGCTGCCGATAAGTGACTAGATTGGCCCAGCTCGTCCCAAAGAAAATCTGGACAGTCTTGCCAGGACCAGTGTGAGTTGCAATTTACAGCGATCACGGGCCTGAGCCTGAGGCAGTGATCACGGGCCTGAGCCTGAGGCAGCGATCACGGGCCTGAGCCTGAGGCAGGAGAATGGGTTAGTTACAGGGGGTTACAGCGGGCCGGTCCGGCATGGTCCTTTGCCAGGGGACCCTGGATCATTTGTGCCATCGGCCGCGGAGCGGCGGACGGCCGGTTCTGGAGTGCCGCCGGCAACGGACTAGCCGTCGCGTCTACGCGTCTCCCGGTTGGAAGGCAGCAGAACAGCAGAACAGCAGAAATTCCCTACACGATTCCGGTCTCCTTCAAGCGCGCACAAGATGGAGCAGTGTGAGTGCCTCGCTTCCTCTCCTCCTCTCGTCCCACGCCTTCTGACAGTGTCCAGCCCGCGAGGATCGTATGCGACAGCGCATGCGCGGTGCTGCGTGAGTCTGCCTCCTCCCCCCCATCCCCACCGTGCCATGCGGCCACCGGTCTGACGGCCTCCGGCCCTAGTCGCCACCAGGTCCAGGATGCAGACTTTGGCGATCTGTTCACCTTTGCCGTCCCTGCCCCCGAGCCCGAGCCCGAGCCCGAGCCCGAACCAGAATCCTCAGACCCGCCCGCCGCCCCGCCGCCAGACGCAGCCCCCGTGCCCACACCGGCCCCGGCCCCGGCCCAGCGCACCGGCCCCAACACGTCCGCCAAGCGACGGCGCTTGCACCCGGCGCGCCCGCCCAGCGCTCCCCCGGCGGCGCAGGGCCACGCGCGGTCCTTGCCGCGCGCCGCGTCGCGCGCCGCGCGCCGCGCGCCGCGTGCGCCGGCCCGCCCCGACCCGTACGACTTCGACGCCGCGCCGTCGGCCGTGGAAGACGATGCGGACGTGGCGGCGCCGGTCGGCCGGGCGTCCACGGCGCGCGCACTTCCCTCCTCGCCCCTGAAGGCCCGCCAGGCCGACGAGGTGACCGAGAGCCCCGCGGATCAGCCAGGCAGTGGGCACAGGCGGAGAGTGCGGCCGAGTGGTGCTGTGACCTCGAGTGCGCTGCTACAATCTGCCCTGCGGTCGGTGGACACCAACACTGCTGAGGGGTTCTTGCAGTCCTCGTCGCCGCTGTCGCGGAAATCAAGAAAGAGCACGGCTGCGACGGCAGCTTCTGCCAAGTCGGACAAGCCAGGTCTACGGCGAAGTACTCGTTTGTCTGGAAGTCCCGTCGACGAGCTCCATGAGCTCTCGGTAGATCTGCCTGTTGATATCGAGGACCCTAGTGGCGCAGGCACCCGTTCGGAAGAGCTGGGACTGAATGAAGAGGGGGCAGAAGTAGAGCATCCTGTTGTTGAAGAGCCGACCATGATTCCTGCCCAAGACCCCGGCGAAGAGGCCGAGGAGATCAACGACAGGGACGCCGCGAATCGTCGTCTCGGTCGAAGACGCCCGCGCGTATCGGAACCAGCTGCATCGCCAGAGCTATCACCCGGTACGCCGGAGCCGGTTGCAAAACGACCGCGCAAAGCACCGCCACCGAACAACAACAAGAAGAAGAAGAAGAAGAGTCCGGCAAAGCAGCGGCAACCCCAGGCCCCGCGGGCCAAACCAGACAAAGCAGCAGCGTCACGGGAAAATAAAGATGGAGAAGCTGGTGGCGCAGTGCCCATCAAGATCCAGCGATTTACGAAGACCGTAGCTCGCGACGATGACGGTTCAGGGGACGAGGACCCACTCCATTCTACGATCCCATACGCAAGTCGACGTGATGTCAACGCCGTGGATGTACTCGCCGGCATGTGCGAACAGAGCATCGAGAAGAGTATGAGCAAGATTGCGGACGCCATGAGGGCTGCCCAGGATGCTGCTGGCAGGAAGGAGCTGCGGGTGAGGTGGAAAGCTTTGGAGATGTTCGCGGAGGAGATCCGGACACGGCTTCTGGGACATGTGAGCGAAGTTTGCCCTGCTCCGAATCCCTCCGACGTTGCTGACCCGCCTCGTAGGCGATTGCCCTCGATGACTTGTATGCGCTCAAGAAGCGTGTTCGCGATGCACAACGGGCGAAGCTGAAGCTTCGGGAGAGGATCATGGAGATCCGTGCGGAGAGGGAGCAGGTGCAGCTCCGGATGGATGCTGTCAGGATGAAGCATGAAGAGGACAGCAAAGAGGCCATGGTACGATCCACCCGCCTTCCTCCCACCATGCGACGACAGCTGCGAATACAGCTAACCGATTCAGCACAACATCACTCTCTCTGCGGCGATGCACGATGTCGAACTAGCGGTGGAGCAAGGCAGCGCCGCGCCGGCGTTGTCTGCGAAGGAGCAGAAGATGGCCGATCTTGCGAACCTGGAGCTGCTGGTTAGCCAGGTCGCGGAGCAGGCTTGCAGTAACGGGCCTGGAGGCGGTGCGTTGAAGCAGATCAAGAACTTCAACGCGTTCCTGGAGCGCGCCGCAGCTGTGCTGTGAGGACACCACGCTCGAGTACTTGCCCCCAGAATTGTCCTTGCAGTGATACCGCTCATGGATATAGCGGTCAACACCGTTTTCACCAACCGTCCCGAAGCCAACGTCAATGCTATGCCTTCAAGCCCCCAGTACCTGTACAGGACGGACATGGTGGCGCTCAACAAAAGGAGAGTAGCCCAAGAGTTGTGAGTCCTTTTGGCGCGCGGCAAGGCTCGGCTCTACATAGAAGGTGGAAAGGTTGCCGAATGAGGACGTCAAGATACTCGGGGAGTCACTCGTGTCCATTCCGGCAAAGGAACCATGCCACCATGCCCTTCCATCCGATACATCACTCCTGACGCAGATGTGTGGACGGACATGATCTCCTGCTGTACCAGTCAGGTGTACTTGAGAGGCACTACTTGTACCTTGGCCTGAAGATGTACAGAGAGCTGTGTCGTTTTCCTGATACCAATCTTGGCCACTGCTCGAAATCAGTCTTCAGCCCCAGGCTCTTGGGACTCGGAACATGGGATACGCAGTCGTAACCAACGCCGAGGTCTGCGAGGCAAGTCCAACCTCTTGTTCCATGACGGACTGGAGGAAACAACGTCCTGGCTCGCATTTCATCATACAATACGGGGTGAGCGGTTATTGTGCTGTCTGTCTGCGATGTTAACGGAATTCGGCGATCCTAGAACTGTTACAGTACAGTTGAGGTTGCTTAACTCCCAAACTCGAGAATATGCGTGAGCGGGTAGAACATGAGTGATGTCTACAACATACCAACTAGTATGTATGTGAAGAAAATGACGTGATGATATCATCGCCCTCCTTGGACCAAACCAATCTGGGTCCTGTTGACATCTTCCATCAATGAAAGCCAGAATTCCTATATCTCACTCAAGCTTACACCTTGTCCCACTGAGTCCACCCTTACATCGATCGTACCACACGACCAAGATGTCCTGGATGGACAGCTGGTCGCGGCCCTCCAAATCCCAAGCCACGCCCGCCCCGTACTACCTCCTCCCCGGCGGCGAGAACACGCCCTACTGCCACTCGTGCGGCCGCGTCCTCAGCTCCAAGCGAGGCGGCACCGCGGCCGCCAAGGCCAAGGACGCGGCGGACCAGGCGGTCAAGTACTGCTCCAGCCGATGCCGCAGTACCAAGCCCGGCACGCGGGACCGCGCGATCGAGCGCGTCTTCGTCGGCTTCCTGACCGGCGCCATCGCGCCGACGGAGACTGCCGAGGCCGCTGCCGCCGCTGCCGCCAACGCTGCTGCGAAGCCACGGCACAAGGCGAGGAAGAAGGGGCCCGGCGCCGGCAGCAGGAGGCCGAGAGGCGATGCGCGCGCGCTGGTCTCGTGCGACGCCGTCGAACGGCACGTCTTTCCCCCTCGGCCGGACGACGGCGCGGGCGCGGCCTCGGGTAGCAGCAGCAGCAGCAGCAGCAGCAGCAGCAGCAGCAGCAGCAGCACCGAGGAGGACGGGCGCACGGACGGCGGCAGCGGCGGCGGCGGCGGCGAGGGGCCCGCGGAGGAGCGCGACTACGGCCGCCTCGCGCGGCTGGCGGTCCGCAGCGGGACGCGCGTGCGGCCGTCGCAGGCGGTGTCGGAGGTGAACGGGAGCGTGGGCGGGGAGAAGGGCTGGGCGGAGCGGGTCGGGGAGACGGAGGGGATGCTGGAGAGGCGGCGGGCGGGGCTGAGGCGGGCCAGGCAGCGGGAGATGGTGCGGTGTGCAGCAAGGAGAGGGGTTGTGTTTGGGTTTTTGGTCGGTGGGCGGGAAAGTGGGAGGAACAATGGGGATGGCGAGGGTGAGAGAAGGAAATGTGAGGCTGTGATGCTGGGGAAGGTCGTGGAGCCGAGCTTTGCAAAGGGAGATTGGAGCGTGCGGTGGAGGGAGTGAGGTATGTCGCATGCCGGTCCGAGCAAGATGCGTAGAGCAGACGTGTGAGCATAGATTGACATGATGGGAGGTCCTCCTCATCGTACAAGTCCTCGCTCTACGTGATCCGTCCGTCTTGCTTCACTTTCCTCTGGCGCCGCAGAATCCGTACCGACGCCGCGGCATACATGTAGCTGGTGCTCCCCCTCGCGTGCAAAGACGCGAGCGGAACAGCTCCGCGCAGGCACAGCTCGGTATCCTCATTTCCTTTCATCATTGGATGAGTCTGACGGCTTGAAGGCGGTTGCGATCCTATCCCACAACCTCGCCTCGCCCTTCGCTATCCTCGCCTTTCTCTCAGCGTCTTGCTGTTTCCATAAGTTCTGGATCTGTCCAACCATCTCGGCCTTGGACCTTATTTCAGCTTCCACTGCAGCCCGTTCTGCTGCGCGTTCATGCTCGCTCAACCCTTCCAATGTCTCGTCCACTTTCTTCTTGGCTCTTTCGCTTATCAGAAAGGCTCCCGAGACAGCATCTGACTGCTTTGGTATCACGGGCTCGAATGTGGGCACAGGCTTGCCCTCCTTCTTGGCTTTCTCAATGGCCTCCTGCTGCTCGACCATCTGGTGGTACAGCTTGTCAGCATGGAGTTGTATCCTCTCGTCTGTTTCTGGCGTGCTGCCGACGACGTTGAGGTACCCGAGGGCCTTGAGAAGTCTCTGTTTGCGGACGGCGTTAGCAACCAAACCGCAACCGTCTTTCGCGCCGAGCACACACAGCGGGCGAAGCGTGGCCAAGGCTCGTGTCGAACATACCGTCTGCATATTATAGCAGCTCTCGAACTTGCGCACCTCGTCCCGGCACATGAACATGCGCGCGCGGAGCGTCCCGCCCCGCATGCAGTCGCTCCAGTCCATCTGCTCCTCGGCACAGTTCTCCACCGCCGCCAGGCCGATCGAGTTCTTGCGGCTCTTGAAAGCGTCGAGCACATCGTGCAGCTTCTCCTGGTCCGTCTTGGTCTCGGCCTCGACCTCGGCGACGGAGCGGTACGTCTTCCACAGATGCGCGTAGCGGCCGTCCGGGAACAGCGACTGCGGCGGCACGGCGCGGGGGTCCCTCGCCGCCGCCGCCGCGGCCTGCTGCTGCTGCTGCTTCTGCTGCTGCTGCTGCTGCTGCTGCTGCTGCTGCTGCTGCTGCTGCTGCTGCTGCGCCTCCGCTGCGGCGGCGTCCTGCTGGCGCTGCGCCGCGCGGAGCTTCACGGGCGACTCTTGCTCGAGGAACTTGCGGACTTGCGGGTCGAGCTTGCCGAGGGGATCCTCGGTCTTGGCGCCGAACCAGCTGTTCCAGGTGTTGGACCAGCCACCCATCTCGTACTGTTTCAATCGTGGACGGTGAGGATGTGGGTGCGTTGCTGCGTTCCGAGCTTGGGGACCGTGGAGAAGGTTGGACTTGGGCGCCTCGGCGCGAGATCGGCAAAACGGGGTGTGACAGGGACCCCAGCAGGTGTCGGAACGGGGATACCCTGTCCCCGTCGTCGGCGACGGAACGACACTCCTCGATGCAAATGCGAATTCCTCTCTCGTCGACACTGCCGATGAGAAGAGGCTGTGTATATACTGTATCGTGTCCTGATTGCTACCTTTCTCCTGTTATATCGTAATGGGGCATTACGCTAGCCACTACTCCCGTCACTCTAGACCAGCTGTGAATGCAATGAGCATCCACAGGTTCCCTCGTAAGCCGATGCGACTTGAGGCACGGTCTACGTCGGAGCATGGCCCATATGTCCATATTTAGTCTCAATATATTTATTCATGTTCACGGAAGCTTATCGCCCATTCTGCGTTCCAACATACCAAAGTCCGACTTGTACTGTTCGAAAGATGCTTTGTGACTGCAAGAAACACGCGGGGCTCGCATTCCAATGGCACTGCGATCTGAACCCACATGTGACTCGGTTTCGAAATTTGTCTACGCACTGCACTGTGTCGACTTTTTCGGTTGACCTCTTCAGGCGTAGAACATCAACCACTTTTTGTCCTAGGACGCACCAGCTTATCTAGTCTCAGTAACGTCCGCTGCGTTCGCTCTATCTGGACACCAATGGGCCAGCGACTTTCTTGTAGCTACGCGCCAGCAGGGCCACCAATCGAGAATACAAACCATCGACGGCACCTAGGACGGTGCAGCCGTGAGTCTTTCCCCCGACGCTTACAGGAGGGACCTGGCGCTGCGCGCCGCCGCGAATGACATGCTTTCCTCCATGCCGCCGACAGCTACGACCTTGCCAGTGGCCACGGCATTACGGGCTCGGCGCCACTGCCGCTGCACGCGGTTGGGCGTCACTCTGCGCCGACCACGGGCGTGGTCACCTGCTACGGCCGTGCTTTATGCGACCCAGACGGTGCCTGGGTGGGTGGCGCCGGGGGCCACGGATGCTGCGGATGCTGGAGGCTGGAACGGAGATGGCTTTTCCCTCAGGGCTTGTCTCCGGTTCTGGTGCCTTGATCATCCTGCGCAGCGTTGCCTTCGAGTGGCGGTCTTTGATGAGCCAAGAAAAAGTCGTGGATGGGTATCGTTGGGAGTCTCTGGGTACACTGTGTAAATCGCCTGGTTCGTTGGCACGTCTCGCTATCGTCAAGTATTTCTATTCTCGCTAGTCAGCTCAACCTCCCACGCTTGTCACAGTTGCTCGCTAGCCACGTATCCGAGGCACTGGACCCTTTCGAGGCACATGTAGGATGGAGATCGTTGTTTTGATTGACGGTGATCTCGGCGCCGTCTTTGCTCGGCAGTATCACGCTTGACCTTGTCGTATCCGTGCGTCAAAAGGCCCCATGATATGCCGAATATGTTTTGATTCCTAACTGCACCAGGGCATCCTCGTGTCCTTTTCGCAGTTTGCCTGAATCCGCCTCCCAATCCTTCTTCAATCAACCATGAAGCAGAGCGACGCCAAAATGACACATGAGATCCTCTCGTTCCGTTGACACCCTTAAAACTTGGAGAAGGACTTGACGGCTTTGGTGCTGCGGGGAAGCACGCGGAGGACGTTGAATCGGACCTGGGCAACGTCAGCCTCGGCTTCTGTCCATGTACGCGGGGATATGCATCGTGTGTAGTCTCGTTTGGACCTACAGTCTTGCTCAGAGGCCGGCACTGTCCAACGGTGACCTGGTCACCTTCCTCGACACGGAACGCAGGGGAGACGTGGGCGGCGACGTTCTTGTGGCGCTTCTCGTAACGGGAGTACTTGGGGATGTAGTGAAGGTACTCGCGGCGGATGATGAGGGTACGCTTCATCTTGGTGGAGATGACAGTGCCGGTCAGGATACGACCGCGGATAGAGACTAGACCGGTGAAGGGGCACTTCTTGTCTGTGACAGCACCATGGTCAGTATCAGTACGACTATGCCATCGTTTGTCGCTGCTCCGTCCTAGCACCACTCGTTTGTTCATGAACGCTCTCCGGGCGCGCGCCCCACAGTAGTCTGTGTTGAGGCGCATGACATCCAGAGCCGGCGACCGCCATGTCGTGATGCGTCCAATGGCCATTGAAATTGATTCATCGCGCCAGTATAAAAAATCGTGACGCACCGATGTACGAGCCCTCAATGGCAGTCTTGGGGGTACGGAAACCCAGGCCAACATCCTTGTACCAACGGCGCTGTTCCCACTTGTCAGCTTTCGAATGGCAGTGGTGTCGCTATTCATTCGCATCTTGGACATCGAATCCATCCCAGGGTGTCACTCACTCCACCCTTTCCGGGACGCTTGGCCTTGCTCTTGGTGACAAGAGAAACGTGGGGCTGCTTCTGGAAAGCACGCTCCGACTGGACGGTCAGCTCGGTAGCCATGTTTGCGGTTGTTCTTGTCGTTCGCAAAGAGGAGCTGATAGGGTTCGAGTTTCGCGATTCTATCGTGATGGAAAAAGCAGTCAATTTCGGCGAGGATACAATGGGGACTGGTGGTGGCGATGCTCGGGGCGGTGTACTCACAAAAGTTGACGGGTGAGGATCCGCGGAAATGGAAAGAGCGGTTTTGGTGGGTAGACGAAAAAATGACCGGCTAGCCCCATTCCAATGTGTGGCTGTGGGTGGCCGTGCAGTGTGGCACGTGCATCGTACAAGGGGGCCCTGTCCAGAAGCGACCACACCCCTGGACTGTTCGTACACTCTACTCCACCGCAGAACGCGCTGTCCCAAATAAACACTTGGCCGGCCCAGCAACGACAGCACTCGTTGACTCATCCCGTTCGCAACGATCGCCTTCAGCTAATGCGGCATGGCCATGCCCTCATAGCTCTGCATTATTCTCGACCTTGGCTACAACTTCTACAGCCACTTCATTTGGCCATGGCTGGCGACACCTTACCGGCAACGCGACGCACGCGCAAGTCGACAAGCGCAGTGGACAAAGACAATGTCACCGTTGATCTCGGCGCTGGCCCCACGCTGGCCGAGAACAGGAAAAGAGCAAAGTCTCGCAGCAAGAGTATAGATCCGGGAGGATTGGATGCTCTTAAGGCAGGTTCAGGGAACCGCCGTGTGGTACACAACTACATCTGTGTGTCTTCTATTAACAGTTCCTGACGCGACCACAGTCACTTGCGGGCCCCCCGCGTCCATTACCACGATCGATCCTGAAGCCGACCATGCCTCTTCCAGAAATACCATCTTTTAATTCCAAGGCTTCGAAAAGAGCGAGCATCGCTGGTGTCGAGAAACTCCCGAGCCCCTTTGACGGCGACAACAGCACCTCATCCGGAACCAAGATTGCGCTGCGGACTGAGGAGGAGCAGCAGGCTTCGGCGCGCGAGCGAGAAGCTCAGGAGAGAGAAGCTGTGGCGAAGGAGGTCCATGATAGGAGAGAGGCACGCCGAAAGTCTCTCGCCAACCGCAGAGTCTCGTTTGCTGCCGAGGCTACCCTCCACACGTTCCAAGAGGTCGAGTACATGCAAGATTCGACAGCTTCGACGGACTCCACCCGTGGGGCGTCATCCGTTGCTGCTCCTTCGTCTGTTGCACCACAGCCAGACCAGGCTGATGAGGAGGTATCCGAGACACCCTCTACACCACCTGAGCACGTTGAGGAGACCATTGCCGACACGCCCGAGGATCAGCGCCACCTGAACCAGAAGAATCGACAGCGAAACTCGCTTGCGATGGGCCAGGATAACAAGTTCGGCGAACAAGGCGACGATACTATGGCATCAACAGTCTACGACTCAGACTCGGACGAAGGGGATGATGTTGCGGAAGTGCAGACCGAGGCTTCGGGCTCAGACAGCGACTCTGACAACGACGGCACCTTAATGACGGTTGAAGCTGAAGAAATGACATCGGCATCCCTAGCGTCGACGAGATTTGGCGCTGACGATGGCGAGACTTCATCTAGTCTCGATGGCGCACTGAGAGAGGCAGCCCGGCGAGCCGTTGACCACGCCCGGGAGCCAGCCGAGGGCGAGGAGGTCATTCCGGGCTTCATGGGCTGGGGAAAGAGCGCCAGAAAACGGCAGCAACAAGCCGTCTCTGCGTCGCAGGAAAAGCCTCCATCCCAGAACAACTTACCATCGTCTAGTCCACTCGAGTCTAGTCCGCTCAAGTCTAGTCCACTCAAGTCTAGTCCCCTGAAAGACGTGACTGATGAGACCGAGGCTGGTATGGATATGGATTTGACAACCGTTCAAGGAGGCATACTCCCATCTGAAGTACCATCCTCGCCAGTGGAGGACGTGTCAATGGACGTGACCAATGCTTATGGTGGGATTTTGCCTCCCAGTTCTCCAGAGCAGCCAACGGGCCACGAGTCTGTACAGGAAGAACAGACAATGGATTTCACCACCGCCGTGGGAAACATCCACCGTGACGAGCCGTCAGATGCCGATTTGGACCACCACAGCGATGAGGAGATGTCGATGGAGCTGACGGATGTCATGGGACGAGTGTTGGGTGCTAAGAACAACCAATTACAAAATTTCATGCAACAGAGCTCTTCTCCATTCAAAGATCCCATGGAGGAGAATGATGGCCCGATGGACATGACGCTGGACATGACTGCCGAAGTGGGGCTCATTTTGGCAACTGTCACCCCGGAAGAAGGGCAGGACACTGACGGTGAGAACACCATGGACCTGGATGTCTCGGCTGTTTTCGGTGGTATCATTCAACCTCTGCCTGCCCCTGAGGACAGGTCGGCCGCCAAAAAGCTTATGGAGCTAGAAGCCAATCAGCCTGTGTCTACCAAGACACAATCGACTCCGATAAAGTCACCAGCAAGAAAATTAATGTCAAGTGGTAAGAACAGTACAGGCAGCTCTCCAGGCTTGGCAGCGTTCAAAGGCAAGAGTCTTCGGCGGAGCAATGGATCAAGTCGTCTAGGCACCCCTCAGCTGCCTCCGGCCAGTGCCAGTACGACGCCCCTTGAAAAGCGAAGGACACGTTCTCAGGGTCCAGCATCACCGTCCCGCAGCCCGGCCAGGAGTACAAGCCGCACACCTTCGCCACAAAGACGCACATTGCCATCAAGAAGCATATCCCCTCAGACCAAAGCAACACCGCGCTCGTCCAAATCACGCACCAAATTATCAGGCAGCCTGTTTCGACAGGATTCTACACTGCCACTTGTTGTGCTCACGCCTCAACGACCAAAGCTTTCGGGTGTTGGGATCGACAGGAGTGGGATTGGCTCGCCGCGTGTCACCGAGATCATGGGCCGGCGTGGCTCTATTGGCGACAGTGCTGCTACATTTAGTCCTATTCCTATCCCGGGACAGAGGAAGGTCGTCGCCTTCATGAACCCCAGGCTCATGGCTGCGGAAGTCGAACGGGAACGCCGGGCTGATGAGGACCGTGAGAGTGGTCGAAGCATTCTGGAACGGGAGACTGATGGCGGCTCAGATGATCGTGATGCCACTCTGAATCTCAAGGAACTGATTCAGGAATTGTCGCCAAAGAAGATGCCTGTCAAGAGTCGGAAGAGCCTGCATGTTGGAAGCGCGCGAGGTGTCCTCGGCAAACGACCCACTGAGTTGGACGAGGACAGTGAAGCTGAGGAGCAAGGTGGTGTGAAGAGGCTCAAGGGGCTTCAGGGAAGTCCAGTCAAGAAGATCAGACTGCAGCAACCACCTTCTAAAGCCGAGACAACGGGATCTCGCGCTACAATCAGCCGGTCGGACGAAGCAGAAAGTAACATGATCACACCTACCCCGAATGCTTCCCCCCCAAAAAATACAAGAATCACCACCCCCAAAGACCAGGGTCGCTTTAGGAACGTCAACGATGATCAGCCTACGAGTACTATCAATTTCAACGCTACGCCATCAACACACACTGCTGATTTGCAACCCAGTGATGATGGCCGAATTCATCTGCAGCAGTTTCTCAACATGACCAGCATTCGCTTTATGGAGCTCACGACCACCAAGCGCCGTCACACTGTGATGCCTTCTGCGCAGAAGGGCAGCCTGTCCGGTGATGGGAAGGAGGATGTGTCCTTCGAAAAGTGCGTTGTTACAGGAGCTTGCACGATTCCGATGCTCGAGCTATTCCAGCACTCTTGCCATGAACTGAAGAAATACATATCAGAAGGTCGACGCATCGTGCGCGAGATCGAGATGGAGACGTTCCAGGAGAACCCACCACTTTTTCAAGAGTACATTACCGCCACAGCTGAATTCAAAGCACTGATGGACAACCAGTTCAAGAATGTCAAGACACATGCAAAGCTTCTGAGCAAGGCAGGATGGTATGAGTGGCGCATGAAGCTACAGCAGGGCCTGATTGAGGGTCTCGTCAAGATTGCGGAAGGAATGACTGCGGACGAGAAGTTGTTGGATAAGCAGCAGAAGCTCATCTCGTCGGTGCTCCCAGCCATGACGAAGCACTTTGAGGCTCTCGTGCAAGAATGTGAGAACCTCGAGGCTGTTGCTACCGAGCTGGAAGACTGTGATCCGAAAGAATTGGATTTTGCTCGGGCGGACCTTGTCGCCATGGAAGACGACATTGGGGCGAAGACACAGAAACTGGCTGAGCTCCGCGAGCAACTTCAAGAAACGGAACAGAGCATCGGACAGCTTTCGGAGCAAAAAAGGAGTTGCCAGTCTGATATCAAGGAAGCTGAGAAGGTTCGGGAGGAATGCCGTGGCTGGAGCTGTACCGAAATCAGCGCCCTGAAAGCCAAAGTCGAGACACTTGAGAAACAACACGGCTGGGCTATCACTGGTGCCCAGGGGACCGGCGTGTCTGTGACATACCGCAGGGAGATTGAGCTTGTCTTCGACGCCGCGTCTTTCAAGGCAGGCCAGGCAAATTCCCGCATTGATCTTTGGTACATTGCAGCATCGCGCGACCTCCATCCTCTCCCGCGGACGCTAGAGCGGGAGTTCTGTCTGCAGTGCATCCGCGACTATGCCCGAGCACTGCCTCAATCACAGACGAAGGTCAGCCGCATGCTCAAGGTGGTCAGCACGGCATGGGACCGTGCCAACGCGCTGGCCCATCAGGTGTACCAGCTCAACCTCACACTCCCTACTGTGGTCCTGCGCACCTCCGACTCGTCCCTTGCCGTCAGGGCCTCGTTGCTGCTGGCCCCCTTGCAAACAAAGGTGGATGTGGTGTTGGGCATCCAGAGCTCTGCTGGAGCCGAGGGTCTTGGTTTTATTGTGTCGCCGCAGGCTGCTGTGGTGTATGGCGAGCAGTTCAACGCGGGCAAGATGGCAGACTATCTGTCGCCACGGGTAGGGGGGCCCATCGTTGCTCGCTCGGAAAAGGAGACGGAGCTATGGTGCCATGTCCTCACCGATTTGCATGGGAAGTTGTCGGCGCGGGGTAGGAAATAATGAGCTGGAGTTTGGCTATTGATTCCCTCCATAGGGTGTTTGCGCTGCATAGGGCTGCATGTGCATGATTGGGTTGTTGATGAGATTCGGGACTTCTTCCATACATCGTTTGTCTCCTTTGTCTTGTCTCGTCTGCATGCCACTGTGTTCTTTCATTCTTTCGGTCATCGGCATGGCGTAGGCATAGAGGTTCGACGGTCATCGAATGGACGAGTGTCCATCATGGCTCATTGTCCATTTTGTTGGTAGGAGCATGTGGAATTTGATATACCCTTCTTACATCAACATCCACTTCCTGTGCCACTCCATCTGGCATCCGCTTTCTTTGCCCTCCCACTCGAATCTTTGCGCTCGGATGCCACTGAGAAGAGTAAATGCCCCCCCACCACTGGGCTCCGCTGGGCTTCGCGCAGGTTTCGAAGATGGTTGAATGTGCTCGACCAGTGTGACTGCGGGCCATCCACACACCCACCTATTGTTCTCGCCCATGTCGCCGGCGACGGACGGTGACTCTGCCGTCGCAATACCTGACCTGCCTTTCACTTTTCTTGAGATAAGGACGTTGTGCTTGGTTGGTGTTGGCGGAATCCAGGGTGTGTTCTTTTGGTCTGGATTTCATTTTCGTTTGTCATGCTGTGATTTGGATGCTGTTTGACGTGTGGAACGCAAACGTGAAGGCCAAATGAAATGCCGACAAGAGCCTTCCAAGACATCAAAGCAGGGACTGTCCTCTCTATATGTTGCTGGAGTGGAACATCATGACACACAAACAACACAGGAAACACAACAATCAGGTACGGTATTCAAAGTTGGGCGGCACATGGTCGACTCGCTCTACCAATTCCCACTAGCAGGCGTGTGACCAAACCACGTGATCCAGGCATAGTACCTGGTCTCTCGCAGGACAAACAACGAGACTTTCCGACCACCGACGAGACGCAAGTCCCCCAACGCCCGCAGCCGGCTTCCGATTCGTCCACTGAGTGGCCGGCTCGGGCGTGCAAGACCGCGCGCTCTGCCACTGACAC
>JASMMZ010000002.1:15380668-15579631 GCA_038502455.1 Anisogramma anomala | reverse complement strand
GCCAGTGGGTGTCCGCCTCGTGCCCGGCTGTTCTCACTTGCATATGCGGTGCTTGGGTGTGTGTGTGTGTGTGTGTGTGTGTGTCCACGATCTGTGCCCGGGCGGGGCCTGCAGAGCTTGGTCGGCCTGGGTCATGTTTTGTGTTCACGCTTAGGGAGACCATGTGCGTGCGTTGGTTCTGTACCCACTTGGTTGCATTGTAGTAGTACGCAGTAGGTAGGTAAGTGGTGGTTGGCCCATACTGGGGCCGAAAACCATTCTCCAAAGTCAACTAATAATATTGTATACCCAAGTCATAAATCGTGGTAACTTCATGTGCGATGGCACGTGTCTTTGCACGTGTTTCCCCCGACGCGACTCGTTTACGTGCCGGATGGTCGCCGCATTTGCACGCGCGTCTCGCTCGAGAAAGCCGGGCTACTTACGCAAAGTAGCGGCGATTCCTCTGCAAGCTTTGATCTCAAAGACGAATGAATTCATGAGCGCTGGTCTTGCAACTGTTTTTCGAGACGTGCTTATTACCCACATTCCTATTGTCCTCGCCGTCGTCCTCGCCACCGACGCTCTCCTCCTCGCTCTCCTCCTCCTCGCTCCCCTCGCCCTCGCCCTCGCCCTCGCCCTCGCCCTCGCCCTCGCCCTCGCCCTCTCCCATCATCTCAACCGCGTCCTCCTGTTCGGTATCTGCAACAACCGTAGCCGGCGAGCTGGCAAGGTCGACGACGCCGTCACCTGCGCCATCCCCATGCTCACCCAGTATCTGACCGGTATCGTCCCAGTGTATTTGGGACTGAATGCTGTCGCCGTCCCACTGTTTCAGTTTTCCGATCGAAGCTGCCATGCCGGTGTGGTCAGGATCTTCCCAGAAACGGTAGATCTCGAGGTTTACCCCTCCATGACGCTGGCCAAAATCCTTCCATGGCTGCATCCTCTTCTGCGTGAGAATGAACTTGGTGACTTCCAACCTGCCCTCCGATCGCGCCACGCTGTTGTGCCCTGCATCGAATTGAAAGTCGATGAAGTGGAGTCCCGAGGAATGAGCCATGCCTACCCTGAGATTCCCGATCTCAGGCATATGCGACAAGGCCATGGTAACATTGGCCAAGAAACCACCACCAACATCCGGGTCGGAAGACGGGTCAGGGGAGAGCCTTCCATCAATACATAGTTCGTGCATCGATGGCCATGCCACTTCGTCACCGGCGCCTCGGCAAGCACCGAAGAACTGATCGACGTCGACGATGCGATACAGGATAAGACGCTCGAGGCGGTGGCTCAACCTGAAGATTGGTGTGGTGAGGCTCTTGTACGCGTCACCTGTCCCTTCCTCATCAAGACTTTGTGGAAAATCGTCCGACCATTGGTTCTGAATTTCAAGGCGGACGTGCTTCAACTTCGGGACATGGGTTGCATACTTGTCGCTAAGCAGCCGAATAGCAGCTAGATCAAATCAGTGTGTGTCCAAAGAGATGGGACGACTTGAGAAAAATGACTCACCTTCAGCTTTCACAATGCGATCTTGCGAGATCCGGTTTGAGTAGAGGTAGATGGTGCATTTAGTCAGATTGGGCAGGCACAACGCCAGGCCGGCGAAGGTTTCCGGGCTCAAGAAACGGATGCTGTTAGATTCGAAAGATACTTCTACTGGCTGGCAACAGTCAATGACTGTGACAATGGGAAGACTCATCGTCTGCAAGTCCAAACAGATCTCTTGTGGCTGCGGCTCCACTGAGTGCCCGTTGGATCTTGATGTCCCAACAAACCTGTATCACAGAGTGACCGAGACAGGCTTCTCATCATGAACGGGCTCAAAAGCCGCTAAGCAGCTGAATAGCTTCGAGGACTCTTCGATGGCAGTCTGCACAAGGGCAGTGGCGCTTGGAGCGGACCGATCAGTGGGCGCCTCCATATCTTGATCAGCTGACGTCTCGGGGAGTTAAACATACCTGGCCTGAGGAGGAGGGACCAAGTGACTCAAGTTCACCTCCAATAAGATGAGCCTCAAGAAGAGGCGTCGACGACCCACACAGATTTGCTCGAATTCAGGGATGTCGGAAGCATGGAGTGTGAGAAATTGGAAGCTGCGACACTCGATCGATTCCCGCCAGGCCTTGTCGACGCAGGCGTACTTGGGCCGAGCGTACTCGGAGTCTTTGTTTACGCCGAGTGGAAGGAATTGCACGGCTTTCTCGGCAATGAGAAGCTTGATCTCTGCTGGAAGATCGGAGTATCGGTGGATGGTGGAGGCGCCAGGCGTAGGCGTAGGCGTAGGCGTGTCTGCCATGTCGGTTGTGTCCTTGGACTCCGCTTCTCGCAATCTGTACGTGGCAAGTTGCGTCCAATAGTCGGAGTCAGAGGGAGCGCCGGGTGAGTCTGCCATCTTGGTGGTGAGGAACGATAGTGAATGGTTCTCGCAGAGTGTGCCAGCCAAGATGTATCGTGGGCCCAAAAGGAACAAGTGGTGAGAGGCTGTGTTTGCGTCTTCTTCACTCGAGCAGCCGGTCGACCGATTGCTCTTGCCACGCCCACGGGCCCGGTTGGCACGGTTGCGGTTGCGGTTGCGGGATCTTCGCCTGTCGCCAATGTAATGAACACCTGAGTGTTACAATCACCGGTGGAATCTGGGCACAGTCAACATACTCTTCCGGGAGCAGCCACACCCTCATTCACTATCGGTGCTGTGACGAGGCCACCCGAGACAAGACACAGAGCCAAAGCAAAGCAGAAAACAATCCGAAAAACAAGGAAACGATACTGGAAGTGAATGTCATCCAAAAAGAGAGTAAGCTTTGGGTATGGTAATGAAACGAGTGCAGTATGCCTCCCCGTGGTATAAGTGTCCCCACAACGCCGCCGCCGCCGCCTCCCAGTCCTGCCTGGTATGCCTTCATCACAAGTAACTCACTACACCCCATTGCCATTGTTGTCACGACTGCCCCTGTCGACGCTGAAATTGCTCGAGACGGCGAGCAGGAACTTGCAGCACGTCAGCGCCAGCTTGCAAGCCCGCGTCCAGCTATCGTCCTGCGCCAGGCCGAGCTTGATACTGACATCGTCGATCTTGTCGCCCTCGATCACGTACGGTAGCCTCAGCGGCTTGTCGCCCATGGGCCTGCGCTCGTTCTCCTTCTCGACGAAGGCACCCAGCTGCCGCACGAGCTCAAGAAAGGCGACCATGGCGTTGTCGAACTTGCGGTGCATAAAAGTCAGCCCCAAGGGCAGATCGCCCGAGGAGTAGAGCTCCAACACCTGTTTCTTTGGTGCAAGAGGTGGAGCGTTGCGAGTTGTCATGCGGCTGGAGGAAGGGGAGGCTGGCTCGTACCGTATGATCTTGGAGGTGGAGCCCATCGGAACAGGCTCGTACCCCTCGAATCTGTAGTCAAGCTTGTCAGCAATCGTTGTTAGGAGCATGAGGGCGTGGCCCCATGCTGCGTTAATCTCGGGCCAGTCGACAGGCCTGTTGGACAAGCGACCCAGGCGCAACGAGTTGATGGTGGCGAAGTAGCCATCGAAGCTGATGTGGAATGTGTCATTGTAGACGTTCGAACGTTGCAGCTTCTCGAACAGGCGTGAGTCATGGTCGAATCTGGAGTTGATGCTGTCCCGTTCGTTCTGGAAGTCCGCAAGCTTCATGGCAAATGCGTTCCGCTCTCTCCAAAAATGCTCCTCGTCAGCATCGAGCTGTTTTGACTCGGCCTCGAGCCTCAGAATCTGCTCGTCGAGCTGTGCCTTCTCCGCTTCCAGCTCTTTCAGCAGCCCCAGAGCTTCAGCCTCGCTCTTTCTCGTAATCTTCAGGGACTCTTCGACCGCCTTGAGCTCCTCGTCTGTGGGCGCCTCTGCTTCCAGCCCCTTCAGGTATCCCACGTAGGCCTCGCGCTCCGCATTCGCCGCCTCGAGTTTCTTCTGCAAGCCCTCCACAAGCATCTCGGTGCACTCGACGCAGACTGGGTGATCGATGTCCGACCGCGCGGAGAGAATCTCGTGCAGTTTGGTGATTCGGTCCATCTCGCGCGACTTTGAGTTTTGGTCGTCAGCGGGTGCATCTTCCGTGGCATTCTGGGGCGCACGGTGGTCATGCGATCGGGCCGGAGGGGCCACTTGGGACTCTGTGAGGTAAATGAACGACATGCTAGGATTGTCGCGTTGTTGACCCAGACCGCCAGACGATTTCCGAAACGTTGCAGGGCCGGCATTCTTGGAGACGCGATCGTAGAGGGACTTCCGAGCCTGGTCTTGGGCACTGATCGGCTTGGACGAGACGGGTCGTGTGAACGTAGGCTGCGACGATGCTGCTGCAGACACTTCCGTGAGCTCGGATGATGTCGAAGTCGTGTTGACCCAATACAGGACTCACTCACCAACAAGTAAATCGTAGGCCGCAGGGTTCAAATCCTCAAGGGAGCTGTGCAGTCTGAGGGGCGTCCGACACTTCTGGCAATACATCATGTTCCTGGCCTTTGGGCAGCTTCTGCATGGTCGGAGGTGGGGGGTTGGCGTGCGAAGGCTGGCGTTGTCAGTGTCGAGTGCATCGCAAGTCGAGTGACGTTAACAGTGGGTTGTCAAGGTGACAGGCCTCCAATGCGCTACAGTAGCAGGGTCCTGCCTGCCGCCCTAGGTACTACAGGAGAACCTGTATGTACTCCCAAAATACTATAGTACCTAGTCGTCGATACGGCGACCTTGCTGAATCAGCGAGGAAGGATGCTGTAGCATAGCAGTAGTAATTCCGAGACGCCTGTAAGGTGGCGCCACACCCCTGCGAGGCTAAGCCACACTAAATTTACTAGTCTCAGCACTTGCTTGCATCAACCCGCCTTCTCGAACTTGCCTTGAACAGACATCGAAGTTCCACTGAGGTAACGCACAGGGGTTATCACAGGCCTGGGCCTTTAGGTCTGTTGCAACCTCCCTTCTTCTCACCTCGCACTTCGCACCACACATCTCACACCACCATCATGCCTTTCTCGACGTTATATCTATGGTGAATCCAATTGTCAAGCGTCGCAAAATGGCCCAGCCGCCCACTGGCATGGAAGATGAGGATGAACTGGATCTCGAGCCGGACGAGCTCAACGAGAGGCGGGACCCTGGTCTCCAACTGGCCACCAAGAGAGCCAACGCCCTGAACACTCTCAAGTCCAGATTTGAGGAAATCATCGCCAAGTATGAAAAGGACTTCTCCCATATCGGTGACGAAATCGACCTGGCAACTGGGGAGGTGGTCGTTGACAAC
This sequence comes from Anisogramma anomala, assembly GCA_038502455.1. Taxonomy (NCBI): domain Eukaryota; kingdom Fungi; phylum Ascomycota; class Sordariomycetes; order Diaporthales; family Gnomoniaceae; genus Anisogramma; species Anisogramma anomala. The sequence goes on along the minus strand of JASMMZ010000002.1, from coordinate 15,574,401 downwards.
GGTCATCTGTCATCACTGGACGATATGAAGGACTGGATTGTCGACGACGACGATGACCAAGAAGATGAGGATGAGGATGAGGATGAGAGACGGGAGGCAACTCTACCTGTGTCGAACACTGTTGGAATGCGCCACGAAAATTTGAACGGCGTCGTACTGAAGGACCCTTGGCGGCTTCCTGAGCCCAGCTCGACCTCAGAATCTGTTCCTCAGGGGTGTCTACCACCAAATGTCATATGGTCGCATCCATTTTCCTCGGAAAGATCCGATGGATCAGCTCTGCTGGTTGCTCATGAACCATCGGTAAGCGCAGATCCAGCTTGGCAAGCCCCCGAGCTTCCCCCCTCCGCTTTCCTACGCAACACCCTGAGGTCGGATGGGTGCTCAAAAGGCCGACATTATGGTAGTGGAACACCTGTGGATACGAGGATGGCCCTCAGATGCTCGTTACCAGCACCTGAGAGCCGCGAGGCCGATGGAGTGGATGATCTTCAAGGTCTGCCCGGAGATGCGCCAGCCACGGCTATTATGGACTCGCCACAGGGTGACCGTCGGAACCGAATATCACGGCTAGTGAACAAGTTTCCTACGGTCGACAGCAGTCCTCGGAATAACGACTTGACCCACCTGATTCAGGATGTCATTGAGAACATTCCGGCCACTCCGCCTTCGATCAGGCCGACGAGGCTTGCCAAGTCTCAAGGAAAGCCTTCTTCACTAAGCCAGAAAGCCCGAGAGCACTTGGGTGCGAAATCAAAGCTAAGGATTTCAGATACGCCACTCCAGGAAAGCAACCAGGGGTCAGCCAACAAGCAGGGCAGGCTGCCAATGATTCACGTAGAATCTACCATGGAAGAGGAAAAACTTAGCGACCCGATCGATCAGCCTTCGTGGGACGCTAGTGATCTTGAGTCGTATGTAGATGTGACCTGCCTGGAAAACATCAAGCCTCTTGGACAGGCGCTCTACATCGACATCCGAGTGAGCAAGCACTACGACAAGGGGAGTAAGGGGAATGCCACAGCAAATGAGTGCCCAAACGCTCCCACAAAAGACACTTGTACAGACGGTGTTGTCGCAGGCACAATTTTCCATCAAGTCATGTCTGAACAACAGCCCAAAGCGTTCGATCATAATTTTCACCATGTCCAAACAGAAAATGCCGCGATTATCTCCAGCGCCAGAATGCAACACAAGGCCGTCAAGTCCGGACCCCAAGAGATATTCACCAGGAACGCCGCAGACCCCGATTTCTACTTCTCTGACGAGGAGACTTTACTTCCCAGGCGGAGAACGACAAACAAGCGCCAGTCAGAACCTGCGAAGCTTACATCCGCACCACCACATCCGATTCCAGAGTCACGCCTCAGCACACAGGATTCTGTTGGAGATCATACTCATGCCATCGCTGAATCGAGGCAGGCTGCATTCGAATGGGAGGTGGTATCCAACCTTCAACATCCAATCAACCTGGGCGCAGAGGCAGCTGGGAGGGCTTCAGCAGAGGTTCCATTGCTTGGCGACTCCGTGCTATCGATCTTACCAACACCTTCTACCTCAGCCCTAGGACCGGTCCTCGAGTGTGACTTCCAAACACCAGATGGTATCCGAGAATTCGACCAACCACAGGCCCTTTCACTGGCCACTCAACCCGTGTCCGACTCCGGACATGCTGTGCCTCATGGTCTTCCAAACAGTCTGCATCGCCGTACACGATCATCCGCTTGGGAACCCCCCCCAAAAGAAGTTCTACCTGATCAGGCTCACCAGGTTGAGACGGAGACCAACATACCTGTGGAGGAGCCCACCTCTGAGGCCGTCACAACTCAGAAAAGTAGGCAGAGACGGCGGTCTGAACGGTTTTCTAGCAAGTCGCACTTGGCACGAAAGGTCGTAGACCTCCGGATCAGAAATGCTGAGGCCGACAAAGGCACTCGAGCAAAATCGGATATGAACACACCAGCCATATCCCCAGCCTTCAACTTAGCTACGACACATCATTCATCTGCTCCGACGGACCACAAAGTATCTACCAGAGGTTTTGTATCGAAGGACTCAACCTCCACTGGGCGAGAAGCCTTGCATACTGAACAGGATGTGGCCCTCGGCTTTAAAGAGTTGTTACCAGTGGCGCAAGAGATAGACCAGCGAGCTGCAGAAGCTGACACTGGCTTGTCGAGACCGGTTACTAGAAGCGCGGTTCAACCAGACAAAGATTTGCAACGATCTTCCACTGAGATAAGGACGGCGGTAAATCCAACCGACGCTGTCGAATACGCTCGCGCCAGTACCCCCGGCACTCGGTGTGGAATGCAGAGCCAGCCCCGGCGCAGACCTTCTACAAGAGGAGCACAGGGAACGAAGAGGACTGCCGAAGAAGCGTCGCTAGACGCTGAGGCAGAGCATAGCGAGGCCTTGCAGCCTGAGGTCGCTCAAGAGCGCACCGACGAGGCGGGGCAATCAGCAGCACTTTCCTCACCCGCGGTGTCTGGACCGTCTCCACCAGCAGAGCATCCAGCGTCTCAGCCAGAAACTCCACGGCGACCGAGACCACGAGAAGGCAGGAAGAAGAAGAAAGAAACTTCATCTTCTTTCGACACCAGCCTGATCTCCATGCTCTCCGACTCGGATGACTCCGAGGATGAGATCTCCTTCGATCACTCCGACTTCACCCCCTCAGGTCACCACCGCATCCTCGTCCACCGGTCCCTCTCGCGCCTCCTCCCCACCACCACCGCCGCGCCGCGCCGCGCCGCGCCGCGGTCGGCGACGACGAAACGCACCGGCAGCCTCTACGACCGCTCGCACCACCCGGCGAGCGCGCACAAGGGCGCCAAGACTCCATCTCCTTCCTTCGACACCAGCCTGATCTCCCTGCTCTCCGACGCGGACGACTCCGAGGATGAGATCTCCTTCCATCACTCCGACTTCACCCTCTCAAGCCACCACCGCCTCCTCGTCCACCGGTCCCTCCCGCAAACTACCACCACCACCACCACCACCACCACGCCGCGCCGCACCGCGCCGCCGTCGGCCACGACGAAACGCGCCGGCAGCCTCCTCTACGGCCGTGCACACCGCCCGGCAAGCGCGCGCAAGGGCGCCCAGACCCCGCGCTCGGCGCCCCGCACGGAGGCAAGTCGCCGCCGCCACGGCAGCAGCGGCGGCGGCGGCGGCGGGAGCAGACAGCTCGCGCGGAGCGTCGTCCGGGTCGCGCGCCGGCGCGACAGCGCGGGCGACCACGCAGGCTCGGTGGTGCAGACGCCCGGCGGGACGGAGCGGCGGTGCGGGGCCGCCGGGTGGAAGTGCGATCGGGACATCTGCTTTGTGTGCATGTGAGAGGGGTGTGTGTGGCGGGGATGCTCTCCACGATGCAGTCACGAGCCCTCCGCGTGGAAGACGCTGTGTTGCAGGTGTCGAGACGAGCGTCACTGCCGAGAAAAGAAACTGGAGTCCGAGCATGAGAAGAGTATAGTCGGGGCCATGTACCTACCTGGTCCAAGATAGCTGGTACCATGGCGAGGGAGCTCGACGGCAGAAAACACCTCGGCGTATCTCAGGCGCCGCACAAGATCTTGTATGTGTTTGACAGACCAAGTTTTCGTCAACAAGTCGGCTAAAGCCGGACCCATGCCCCAAGCAACCCAGGTACACACTCGTGTGGCGACGACATGTAGGTAGTTAGGTAGGTATATATATAACACCATGGCAGGACTGACTTCCCACCGGCGGGACTACATATACATATACACACACACACACACACACATATATATATATATATAGGGTAAATGCATACCAGCGCAAAGGAGGTGATCACACAACAAGCAGCGATGTAGATTCCCAGTGCCAATAAGCCGCCTGATTAGTCGTCAGTGCTACTGCCTAAGGCTACCTTGTGAGAGTAAGAAAGCCAAATCAACGCAATTTGGCAAGTCAGAACCAGTCAGCCCCTCACTCCTCCACCCGAAAAAGTGCCATGGGGACAACCTGTTTGTTTCCTTTTCCCCCGTGCCGTTGCCGCCGCTCGTCAAACGCCCAACGATCCATAGCCCGCAAAAGGGGGCCGGACATCTGAAGTCTCGCGCACTCCCGCCTGCTTAGACACTTCAATGCCTGATTTCGACTGAGAGCCCGCGGTCCGCTTTGCCTGCCTCCTAGCAGGCCACCTGATCCTGATCATCCTTCTTCCATGGGCCCATTCAGTCCAACCGCACCGCCTCTTCATGGCGGTTACCATCATCAGGGCCCGGGTCTTGCGTGATGGCTTTACGACACTACGTGGAATCTTGTGCCGCACAGACCATTAGGCTTGCTCCATCAGTTGTCATTATGCCAAACAGGCTGTCCTTGATGGCGTCCTGATCACTCGGGGACTAGACGACACCGGGAGCACCGTTCATGTAGGCTGCAAGTTTGGCCTCATCGCGTACGGGGGTAAAGTAGGGGTGGTCCATGGCCTCCTTGGCGGTCAAGCGCTCCTGTCATTCCTGTCAGCAAAGGTATCATCCCACCCGATGTGAGGGGCCGAAGCGAAACGCACCTGGTGGTCATAACGCAGCAACTTGTCCAGAAAGTCAATGGCCTCGTTGCTCACGAAGCGCTGGTTGTCCGAAGTCACGAAGCTATGCCATGGCTTCCGCTGGAACCTACCCATGATGTCGTCGTATTGGGTATCGAGCTCTACCTCGTATTTGTCAAGGTAGTCAAAGAGGTCGTCCGTGCCGAGGACCTTGGCGATCTTGACGAGTTGGTCCGAGTTCGAGTTGCCATGGAAAAAGGGTTCTTTTCTAAAGATCATGCTTGCGAACATGGCACCCAAACTCCACATGTCCAGGCTGTAGTCGTACTCCTGGAAGTCTACCAACAGCTCCGGACCCTTAAAGTAGCGGGAAGCGACGCGGACGTTGTACTCCGTGCCGGGGTGGTAGAACTCGGCCAGACCCCAGTCGATCAGACGCAGCTATGGCAAGTCAGCCAACGTAGGAAGCCCATAGTGAAGCGGGAGCTGCCTACTTTTCTATTCTCATGGTCGATCATAACGTTATGAGGCTTCACATCGCGGTGCATGATGCCCTTGCTGTGACAGTAGTCCAGGGCCTTGAGGAGCTCGAAGATGTAGTACCGAACATCGAAGTCGTTGAACTTGGGGTAGAGGCTGCGAAAGTCGGTGTTGTTGACGTACTCGAAGATCAAAGACGGTGTCTTACTCTGCGGTTTGTCGCCGTCAGAAACGGGATTCGAGCCCAGATTGTCTGACGAACGCTCGCTGTCTGAGCAGAGAAATCGGAGGCAGTAGCGAGGGGCGACAGAGGAAGAGGTGGGTACCTGTGAATCTCGAACCACGTCCAGAAGCGCCACAATGTTGGGCCCACCTGCCAGGTTCTGGAGGATCTTGATCTCGCGCTTGATCTTCTTCTTCTTGACGGGCTTGAGGACCTTGATTACGCACTTCTGGTAGTTGACGACATTGATGCCCTCGAAGACCTCGGAGTATTTCCCACGTCCTGGTGGGGTGTCTGTTAGCGCTGCTGCTTTTACATGCGGTGTCGTCATCGTCATGTTCGCGGATCGCGTGGGAGGGAACAAACCGATTTTCCGAACCACCTCGTAGTTGTCGAGAAGACCCCAGCCTGCAGAGTCTAGACGTCAGTAACCTGTTGCAGATCCAAGAAGGAAGGGGCGCACGCGCGAAACCCTCCACGACGGCGTCATGGGCACAGGCGCAGGCGCACCTGGGGCAAGGAGGTGGGGCTCACTGATGTTGACACTGTCGTAGTCCCAGTACGACCGGGGCATGTTCTGGTTGACGTCGGCGTACACCCGAGCCATCGTTGCTGTCTGAGGCGCGAGGACTCGCGCTCCAGTTGTCTGGGCAGGGAGAAAGAGAATGGATGGGTGGTGGTCAGCTTGGGTGACGACCGCGATGAGGACGAGGCTTTGCGACAAATCTCGAAGTGGGATGGATGCCGCTATTACGCAGTATATTCGGTGCTTTTAGCGTGCTGCAGCTGCTAGGATGTAATGTTCAGGGCACCGCTGCCGCTCAAGTTCTAGGCTCTACATAGTACTAGTAGGTGCGGGCCGCTCACTGCAGTGGAAGGGTTCGGGTTACTCACACAGTATGTAATAGTGCACTCTATCTACACCAGGGGGCAGGTCTTGTTTTTCGTTTGGCTGCGTCTTTCTGGATGGGTTGCTTCGTCCCCCAGTACGCAACACAAGTTCAGAGAAGAACCTTCCGGACACCGCGATGGGCCTGCCGTTGTACGACTTCGCCTTCGTCAACGGACCAGGACCTCATCGCACCGCACGGAGTCCCCCTGATTTTGCGAGACGGACAGTGAGCCACGTCAAGCTGCGCTCGAGACTTGACGTGCAACCCATCTGCTGCGTTCTTGACTCACGATGGGCACCGGATGGCCCTGGATAGATCGTTCTGGCTTCCAGGAACTGCCTCGGGGCCGCCTACCTTGGTGACGAGAATGAGGCTTCAACCACAGTTCGGGGCTCCCTCCCGGTTTCCACAAGGTGTAAGGCTCTGAGGATCTGAAACCTGATGGAAATCTGGTCACTTTGGCAATTTCTTAGTTGTACATTCTCAACACTCTGGAAAAGTAGCACTTTTATGGTGACAATGGCCAGTATCTCTCTGGTATCATGTTCTTCTGCCTGGATATCCACATATCACTGGTTGAAAAGAGGGAAAGACATCTCAGATTCAGTTCTGAGAACTCAGACGTGCAAGAATGAACAACAAAGGCGAAGAGAATGTCCCCTTCAAACAGTAGATACAAGAGAGCCCCAATATAGAGGCATATATAAGTACCTGTATAACATCATGGAGCACTGCCCACTTCCTCTATCACAAGTCATCATACTATTCTACAAGCTCTTCGGTTTTACCTTTACGACAGCCAAACAAGCCACAGAAAACAGCACTATCTAAAGGCAGCAATACCAACAAAATGGCTGTCACAAAGATAAACCCTCTAGTTAACCACTGCAGATGGTGGTCAATCCAAGTCACAACGATCCCTATCATATATGCATCAAGAAAACTCGAGGATTGTCTAGATTCAAGCTGCAAATACTCCACAAAATCCTCCAAAGACCCAGAACTGGAGGGCAAGGACAGTCCTAAGTAGGTGGGTGTGCCATGGCACACTATGAATGTGGAGCAAACAGCAAGTCTGGAGGTGAGGGCATCGGTAGTCAATGCCGCAGACACCATGGAGGATTGGTGGCATGGCATCAAACATGGTGAAGTACTGTTTTTTCTCTTTTCAGTGGGATCTGAGTACAAGGTATGACTGACTCACTACACAAAGTATTGTCCACAAAGAGTGCTACCCAGTACGACCAAGTTTTCACCGGCTGGATTAGAATGGTGGTCCACAAATTTATCTTCTGTGACAACTATGCTCATCTACCTAGAAGAGACGGTCAGCTAGTCGCCTAGCTGGATTTCTGTCTGACCACCGTTATCAGTATGCCTCTTGCAACGAGTTTTGACAGGTAAGGGAGCCATAAAAAGTGACCGTTTCAGAGAGAAGATTATTGCTCGACATATTCCTCTGTAAGTGGCAAGGCTCCAGTAGAGAAATCCACGCGGCGCTAAGCCACCCTGTAGGATTTCCGACTAAGGATGACGATACAATATGGCTTTCATCATGTTGGGTATGGGTGGCGGGACATTTAGAGGGACAGGATATGCACTAACCATATGGTCTTCCTCGGGAGGTTTGTCAATGCTCAATGAAGCTCTTTTTTTTTTTTTTTTTTTCCCAAACTTGTGGCCAGTGGTGACAGTCCCACTCAATCGTCATCATCATAGGTGATCCTCCGCCTCTGCGGCACATGCTCAGCCGATGTCGCAGGGGTCCCCGTCTCATTGTAGTCCAGCCCATCAAGGCCCTTCTCGACGACATCCCACGTCCGCTTGCGCCGGTCGGGGTCCGGCTCCCAGGGTTTGCTGTTGCCTTTTCCGCTGCCGCGCTTCTTCTTGTTCTTCTTCTTCTTGGACGTCCCTTTTGCAACGGAATCGTGCACTCCGGTGGGGTTGGCTTCATCGGAGAGTTCTCCCTCCTCGAGCCCGAGGCCGGGAATCGAGCTGTCACAGTTGGTGTCGTTGTCCAGGGCCTTGTCGCGTGCCCGCTGCAGCGCTTGGCACTCGGAGTGGCGGAACATCAAGATTTGCTCGTCTGTGAGGGTGCGTTTGACGCCGTCGGAATAGTAGCCTAGGCCATCATCTTCTTCGTTCTCGTAGTATGATTCCTCGTTGTATAAAGCCTCTTCGTCATGGTCGTGTTGAGCCTCGCCGTGGTGCTGGGCCTTGTCTGGATCAAGAAATTCTTTCGAAAATGTGGCAAGCGCGGCCTTGCCTAAGTGAAGTTCGTGGAAGGAGGCCAAATCTGTCTAACGCCACTGTCAGCTTTCTGGCGCGCCCACATACCCATCGCAGCAGTGTGCACAACAAACCTCCGTAAACTTGGGGACCACAAGGAGCTCCTTTAGTTGAGACGGCATCGTGTGCGTGGCCGGCGGGCCCTCTGCATGGTGGTCGCCTGCTGCCGCTCGGCCCTTTGGAATTCCTCGAGCGTGACCTGGTTCACCAGCAGCAGGTAGCGGAAGTTGTCGCTCAGCGACGAGGTGCCGGCGAGGATGCGGCCTACCAGCGAGTTCAGGACCGGGTCGCTGGCAGTCTTGGCGGTCAGGGCCTGGGCGACGCACACAGGCAGGTGGTTGTGGTTGGCCACAATGGTGGCAGTCGCAATTGCTGAGGCGTTCGCCGTCGACGCGTCCATGGCACGCGACGTCGTAGGACGTTGGAGGAATTTGAATTGCGGGCACTTGGCAATGAGCTTGTCAGATGCCTAGCAGGTGGAAGGCAGGGGATCCTGCTTCGGGTGCTGTATTTCCGTACTCCGCGGTATTGTGCTACAGGGCTTGCTTGCACACCCGATAAATCAGGAAGGTCGCTGTACAAATTTCGACTACAGTTTAGGGTACGTACTACTGGAGATACTACTGGGTACATAGTAGTGTATGAACTCAATTTTGCACGGAGTGAATGGTTTTGAAACCCAATCCTGTGACAGCCCTCCAACATCTCCAACATACCTGATGCCTAAGTAGGCAGGTACCTCACTCAGTAGACAGCGTGAATGGGTTGTGCCCATGTATAACACAATGGCATGGTGTGGGGCTCCTTTGGGTTCAGCTGGGAGTTGCCACAAATTTGAGTTGGGCTTTACGAAACAAAAATAGGACTTGATAATAATGCGTTTTCCTTTTTCTTTTTCTTTTCTTTTCTTTCTTTCTTTCTTTTTTTTTTGCGGCTCTCGTTTGATTGACTCCAAGATCCTGCTGTACAAAGGACAGCCGCTCTCGAGGCTGGACTGAATGTGATGCTCCCTGCAGCGCTTGACCTCGGAGATCAGAATTCAAGGTCTAATACGGAGCAGACACATCATGAGGTTGTGCAAATATTATAAGCCAGTTCTGTATCGGACATTTCCTTTCAAGTGCCATTGCGCTACAAAACGGATTGGGATGACTCCGATCCTTATATGCCGCAGGACGACAGCAAGCATGTATGTAAGCAATAAAGCACCTTAACACCACGAATGATGTTTGTCAAACACAGCCAGAACAAGGCCCAACAGGTCCAGGTCCTAATCCTACGTCTGGCTCAGCAACACCATCGCGTTCTGGAACGCATGTACCACCGACTCGTCTGGACGAGTTGGAAAGGTCAGTGGCAGTCTATGGGCGAAGTCAGGAAGGGCTAGAGCTCACAATGTTTCCTCTTGGATGCGAGGTCGGTCTCCTTGAGTTTGACGAAGTGTGTACGAGTTTGAAGCCTGGAAGCTTGTCAGCAAAGGCATCCACTGAGACGTGTACCGTGGTGCACCATACCGCTTGGCTGCACGCTCGTTGTCGTGTGCAGAGGCTGTCGAGGCCCAGACGTTGAAGTACTTGACCAAGTCTTCAAACTCCCCGAGCAACGCCTGCTCGTTTTCATTGGCGTCGGCAAGAGCCTTCTCGAAGCGCGTCTCAAGACCATCCCAGTCGAACGAGTTGAGGTGTCCGCCTGGGCTCCCGGGAGAAGCCGATTGCTCTTGTGCCAGATGAGGAGCATGGGCGACAGCAGCAGCATGGCTGTTACCATTTGTTTGTCCATTCGTGTGATGGCTGATCTGGACTACCCGGCTTGGCTCAGGCATCGTGCCTCTAGCAAGACGCGGCAGTTTGCTCTGGGGGGCCGACTCAGTCTGCTTCTCCGGGCCATTGTTGTCCGAGTCCATGTCCGTGATTTCCTGCTGAGCGCTGGGAGGTTGAGATGGTTCCGGGTGTTGTTGAAGCGTCTCGGAAGACTCTGGTGGCACTGGAGGTGTGGTTGACCTGGTTTCGTCCTTCTTGACTCCCATGCTGTCGGTTGTATGCAGGCAGGATAGCTGCAGGACTCCGTGTGTGGCTGCTGGAAAGAAATTTGTGATGCAGTATGGTCGAGATCTTGTCCAGCAAGCCCGCTCTGTTTGCGCCTCTCTGGGCGACGGGGTCCAATCATGCAGTCCTTGTCCGCTTGAGATGTTGGACGCGTTGAAGTCGTTCAGACAGATCGATTTCCTGAATGTGGAAGGCACACCCGTGAGGTAAGAAATTAAACCTTGCAAGGTCACCCTCACCCACATTACTACTCGAAGGCGGAAACGTCGACAGCGGTGCCCCTGTAGTACACTATACTACGTACTATCTTGCCTACTGACCCTGGCCCGCGCTACGAGGCCTGACCAGGGTGACTGGGCTCTTGACTCGGCTTGTGACTTCATCAGACCGACTTGCAAACCCCGACTCCACCTTCACTTCCTACTTTGAATGATATCCCAACATCGCGAAATCGATGATACAAAGTTGCAAAGAGCCTTTGCCACCTTGCAGAATAACATGATACCACGCATAGCCTGCAAAATAACGCCGAAGTGAGACCTCCCGACGACCATCACGGTCCGCCAAAACCTGACTCGACACTCGCCTTCGAGGTCAAGACGCGCGCGGTCCGAACACGTTCATCATGAACTGCGAAGTGTGCCATCGGCCCCATCACCCGCAGAAATTGCCATTCCTCTGTGCGGTAGATGCGAGGAACCACTTGTACGAGGCGCGAATCGCCCATGTCAAAGCCCTGTTCGAGAACGAGGTCTTTGGGCAGCAGATCAACGCAGCCCTCGCGAGCCCACAGCATTCATCTGGTGACAATGTGGCTTCCAAGACCGTGCGGCTCGAGCAGATCAAATCTGAAGAGACGCAGGCGGCGGATAGGACCAGCCAAATCATTGGGAAGGCGGACAAGCTGCGCGCCGAGGTGGAAGCCGCCAGGGAAGAGATCAAGAAGCGTAAGGAGAAGCTAGTTCGGAGACAGGCAGACCTGACCAAGATCTCAAATGGAATACCTGCGCGTCGGTCGAGGCATCTCGAAGAGACAGAGAGGGCCATCCAGATGACCAAGTACATGTGGAACAGGACTTTCGAGAGTACCGCTGCTACCCGGAGCTACTTGTGCATGGAGTCTGCACGACTTTACGGTCTGCGTCGCATCAAGAAAGGAAGCAAGTACGAGTTGGGCGGGGTCGATATGATAGAGCTGCCTGACATGATCCGTATGTCAGCCTACTCTGTGAATCATACTGAAAAGCTGACACGCTTAGATGCATCCCCGGAAGCCATATCAGCATCACTCGCACATATTTCCCACGTCCTGATGCTGTCTTCGACCTACCTGGCCATCAAATTGCCTGCTGAACTCACGGTCCCGCATCGAGATTACCCGAAACCCACCATCTTCTCCTTGGCATCATCTTATCGCCACGGCGATGTACCGTTTCCTGGGAGTGTACTGATACCACCAACGACACCTGCCGATCAGAACCAGAGACATGTCCCGAGACCACGTCCTCTTTTCATTGATAAACCACTTCTGACACTGGCCAAGGAGGATCCCTCTCAGTACTCGCTATTCATTGAAGGTGTGGTACTGCTGGCCTACGATATTGCCTGGGTCTGCTGTACTCAAGGTGTGCCTATTGGTGACAAGACCTCATATGAAGACGTCTGCAACATGGGCCGCAACCTGTATAACCTTCTCATAGGCAACCAGCTTACCAACAACCCGGCCACACGACTTGCCCAGGCCTCAGACGAAGCTGGTGTCTCGGAATCTCCCACAGAGCACCTAGGAGGACCTTTGAAGCCCATAATGGGTCGGTACTCTCACGGAACGTTGCACACCTTTTTAGGAAACGCCGAAGGAAGTGAATTTGTCCGAAACTTTAAGCTGCCGAATCCCGTGAAGCTAGCGGATCGGCTGAAGAAGAAGATGCTTAGCGACGCAGATGGCCTGGACTGGGAGATGCTGGAGGATGACGCCTGGGCGCCCGATGAGCCGATGGAGCAGGGTGTACAAAGGAGGCTCCACACGCCTGGGGAGTCAGACCGGCGTCTGTTCGGTGTGGAGAGTGTTATGTCGGCTTCGACAGCCAGGACTATGTTAGACTCGACGGTGGCCGACTTCGCCAGGTTAGACGTGGAAGTTCCGTTGAGTCCAGAGAAGGCTAGGTCTCCGGGGACGAGCGGGTGGACGAAGATCAAGTCTAGGGAACTTGGGATGTAAGATGGTGCGTGCGTAGCTGGGTAGGTTATGTGTGCACCTGCTTGTAGCTTCTATCCTCATGGACTTCTGCCCTACACCACTAAGGCTTCAGGAGCTTGTCCAGCCCGTGCAGCTTGATCTTAGTCGTACTATTTTAATCGCATTATAGTTATAGTATACAATTGCTAACATTATGTGAATAAGTACAAAGTCCGGATCAAGATGTAAGAATTTGGATCTATTCATGGCTATATTGCACGTTACTTCTTGCATTATTGCATTCACAAGATCGGTACTATTTCACTATGTATGACTATTGTCAATTGTACTGAACTGACATGGTTGTGTCAGCATGTCAAAAGTGGAGTGCCCATTTAAACAGGGGGCACGAGCTAACGTTGGCCCATAGTAACTTAGGTGGAAACCGATTTGCGATTCCCGCATTTGAAAACTTCAACACCATGAACTTTATTGATGTTATACTTTATTACTCCGATTACGATTCGAATCGATAACGTAACTATAACAAACACTTACCAATACTAATCAGTAATTACTATAGGTTGACTATAGAGAAGTAAGATAAAAAAAAACACGATATTTCCTAAAGTACTTGATAGCATAAAAGAAAGATTTGTACCGAACACTGTTTTGGACTGTGGCTGTACATATAGGCAATTTAAAAAGGAAATACTTGAACTACAACTATATATATAGATAATATTATTAAAATTAACTAAATTAACTGTATTGTCAATACAATATAGTGCAATTGACTGCATTATTAACTGCATGCAATACAATTGAATATATTGTTAATTGCTTCAGTTAATTGGATATTAACTATCGCAACTTTAAAATTTAATAAATAGGCTGTCCAATTACATAATGTGTAAAGTTTAACGATATTATATTAATAAATATATAGAAACTAACTAACAATTACTATTGACTAGATTAACTGCATTGTAAATACAATGTAGTGCAATTAACTGCATTATTAATTGCATGCAATTCGGTTGAATGTATTGTTAATTGTTTCAGTCAATTAGATGTCAAATATTATAACTTAACACAAGTTATAAATAGAATGTCCAATTATATAATAGGTAAACTTTAACGATATCATATTAATGAATAAATGGAAACTAACTACAATTCATATAATTTAAAACTGACAACTTATTGACTTCTTTTTTAATTGATATTATGTATTCATTATTTCGATTAATTAGGAAGTTAAATCGATATTCCAACTATAATTCAAGTTTTACCAACGTTATTTAGTAGTTAATAAGGTAACCCGATTAAACTAATTAACTAAACTGTTGGTAGGCTTTTATTATTATAATATAGTATATTCGAATCTCTGGTTAAATTGACTAGTATTGCATTGAAAGTAATGTGTAGTTTTAAGTTTAGCAAACCGCTATCTAGTTTACATACTAGTTAGTATAAACAACTACTTGGTCTATACCTTTTCTCGAATTAGGCATTACAATACAATAACTTACAATTAATATAATTAACTTAACTGTTGGTAGGGCTTTAGACATTGCAATGTTGTCAATTCGATTGGTTAAAGTGACAGTAGTATTGCGTGGTCAAGTGGTGGATGTATTGTTCTAGGTTTAGCAAACCGCTAGCTGGTCTATACAGTAATTTGTATAGCCAATTGTTTGGCCCATAGTTAGTGTAAAGTAGGCATATACTGTACGTGACTAATAGTTAATATAGGTGATCTATACAAAATAAAACACTCAATTTGCAGTCAGTATAGTCAACTTTACTGTAAGTAAAACTGACTTATTTCATTGTAATTACTACTATATCAATACTACCGGCTTTTTATTTTATACGCGTAAACCAGTGTAGGTAACTAATCTTTTTCGGTAAGTATTGAACTATAACCTCGTTAACTGGCTAGACCCCTGTTAATTTCAATTAACTTTTACATTAAATTGCACTTATTTGTACTCAAATTTACCCCACTTGCTGTTAATTATCCTACAGCTTCGAGGTCTGATTTTATCGACTTCAATAATTTTTTTTTCGTAATAAACGTGTGTAAACCTTGAATTTAACCATACCAGTTAAGCAAGTCGCTATCGTTATTTTTTGGCAGTTTTCTAATTTGCTAATATATTCCTAAACACCGTTATATAATCTGGTTTTTCTGGGTGGTTTATTAATATAGCTCTCGATACGTATGGTTAGCCTATTGTTATCCTCGAATTTTTCAAAGGCTTTGTTTAGTGATACCTTTATTATGGTGTTAGTAGGATTATCTTCCCCGTTAATATACTGGAATTCCTTAATTTTCCTCCCTTTATAGATTTCGTGGAGTGTTACTACGTTAATCATCAGGCGTTTTTTCGCTGGTGGTTCTGAGTTTCGAAAGGCATTCGAATAGGCTCCTTGAGTTGGTACAAATTACCATCGGGATAGAAGGAATTTTCAGCTACCTGATGATAACGTGAAGGGTTTTCCACAGTGTTATACCTATATTAAAGCCTACTATTATGTTGTAGACCTTTAAAGTCAGTATGCTTTGTATAATCCTCTTATATTTAATGGAGGGTCAATAGATTAGGTTACCGATAATATTAAACTGGTCCTCCCGCCTATTTCTATTGATAAGGGTTATTAGAAAACCGATTTGTAAAAACAGGTCAATATTATTTGTAAAGAACTTATTCGTAAAGATTATTAACTTAGCTTTCGATAAGTCGATTAGAACTATAGTAATCCCTTGGTTTAGGTTTTGTATCTATTACTTAAGTCTTTTGTTTAGTGGGTTAAAGTCATAATTTGTTAAGTTTTGTGTCCATTTTGTAATTAAAAGGCCTTAGGAGGTCTTCTTTTGATATAAAGTGGTAATATAGTTGATACGGGTATATTTTTTCAGGTACTGCCTAACTTTGACTACTTTATTCTTATTGATTATGGGTAAGTTGACGTTTTAGCCCGTTCAACTAAAACTAAGGTCGGTATTAATACCGAATACAGATTGATAATCTATTAAAATTAAGTTGGTTACGTTTTATTCATGCCATGACTAACTTGTAGTTCCAAAACTTGAAGTCTTTAATCGTCTGTTATTCTGATGCCATAAAACCAGCTATTTTGAAAAAAATGGTATCGTTAATTTACATACCTATTAGGCCGAAGTTTTCCTTTTACATTATTTGTAGATACAGGTCGTATATTAAGGATTTTATATTTCACCGTAATTTCAAGTGTGATTAGTCGTTTTGAAATTAATAAACGCCTGTTTTAGCCAATTTATATCGAGTTTAATATATAGTATTACCTTTTTGGAAGGATAGATTGTTCGTAGTTCCTATAGTAATTTTAGTCCTATAATTCGCTGTAGATTTGTTGCTAATTACATATAGGTTTACATAATGTTTCGCTTATTAAATGTGAATTTACCTTTAGTTTTGACTGAAATAAATATTGTTAGGGCGACTACCAAGAGTTAATTGATTTTTTAAATCGTTATATATTACGTAAGGGTTTAAATTTTGCCTTCATTACGGTATCCTTAAGCTATTAGGCGCGAATTTCCATATAGCCATTCCGTAATTTTACTTTTAAACTTATAAATAATCTTCGACTTCAAGATCATAACATTTGGTTCTTAAACGTTAGATTTAGCCTTCGGTACAAATTATACAACCTTTCGAGTTAATAAGCCGTTAATATCGACCTTATCGTTTTTTTTTTAAAAAAAAAAAGGTTTGCAAGAGGTTTTGATAACACCTTATATTCGAAGTTTTAATACCAAGTTTTCGTTATCCTTCTCTTTTTTGCTTTCCTAAATAGTATTGTAGATACAGCCCAGTGTATATTTCTTCTCTTTTATATTCTTCTTTTTCGGGGTGTTTTCGCGCTGGCAGCGTTTTATTAGCTTGTTAATAACGGATGGAAAAGGGTTGTATTGACTCGGTCGCTTGTTTTAAAGATCTTCATCGTTGATAAGCCTAATATAGAATTTAAATTAGGTAGTATAAAAAGTTATATAACCGTTAAAATTTTTAATAAATACTTTGAAGTTAGCAATACTTAAGGTTTTACATAAGCCCTTTTATTTACCTAGCTTTCGTTATACGAAGACTTTACTTTATAAAAGAAAAGTAATTACATTCATAATTGTAAGACCGTTTTTGGTATTGAGGGTATCATTGACTTGGCGGCGTACAGATTCTTTTTGTAATTCTTTTATTGCTTTGTTATAGGCTGCGGTCCATTTTTGGGTACTTATTAATAACAGAGATTTACTTATCAGGCATGTGTATGTTTTAAATGATAGTAGCGTTAGTATTATGCCGTTAAAGCCTATATTTTTTTTGAACCTTTAACTGTTATTTAAAATCGTGTATTTAAATCCGTAAAGCTTTCAATTTTCAGTATAAAAATATTATACATTCGGTGAAATAACGCGTATGCTTTTTGGATCTATTTAATGCTTTAGTAGGTCTTTACAGGCACTTATTTACATTGGATCCACATTATCTTAGCGTTTTTTTAAAAACTTTGCCGCCGTAAAGTTGGTATCAATATCGTAGACGACGATGTTAAGTGGACCTAAATACGTGTTAATTTATAGTATCTTTAGCGTTTCTTACGGTTTTTTGCCAACAAGAACTTTGAAAACTTGGCTTCGTAAAAAGAAGTTACGAAATCAACAACATAAAAATCATGTTTATTATTCAAGTAAAATACATGTATAAAGATCTTATAATTGAAGTCCTTATCATTTTTAGTGTAAATTTGAATTTTTGAAGGGTTCAGGTATATATTTAGCAATAATAGTAGAGTTTTTCGATAGTTTTAAAATCCAAGTACTTCATATCTTTATGATCTACGGACTTTAGGGTTCTTTATAGCCTATTAATAGTTAGTTAGTTAAAACGCCGTTGTAATTAGTGTATTTTTAGGTTCATTAGATCTAATACTATTGTCATTCAGCCTTAAAGATAAAATTATAAATGCTCATATTTAAAGGCGAGGAGAAACCTTTAATAGTTTTAATCAGTTCGTTGGAGTTGACGTTAGCATTAACGTTAAAAGTCTTTATATTTTCTAATTAAAAAGGAAAGGGGTAGAGAACTTGAGGATATAGAACGTAATCGACTTAACAATAGTTTAAACTACCGTTGTCTCTAATAACAATAGTTGTTCGTCTCATACGAAGCTAATTTTGACTTTGTTAATATTGTGACGATTAATTTCAGTAACTATAGTACTTTCCATACGTCATATTTCGTATTATGAATAGCCTTTTATAAAGTAACTTACTGCCTTTATATCCGGTATAATACTTTGAAATGTGTGGTTTGCATAACAATCGCGAAGATTAAAGGTATATAAAGGGTTAAGAGCTTAATTAGAGAAAAGGTATGGGTTTTTACCGCTTAATCGGTATAGGAAGGCGTGGTCGGTTAGTTATTAGGCCGCGTTAAGAGTTGTATTTTTATACCACTTAATTTATTTAGGGCTATCGTTACGTTTAATCGATTCTTTGTTTTTCAAAGTTTGTAATTTAATTTCAATAGTCTTATTTCGATGTGGTAAGGTATTAGATATAATATATTACCTCTTTATTATTTCGTTTGACAAAGGGGTGGCGATTTGACTAATAACTAGATTTTCCACAATTTTTTTTTTTTTTGCAACTATTACAAAGATAGTTTTTACGGTCAATAGGTCCGTTTAAATTTTTAAATCATTAATATTAACATGGTTGTTGCCTTTAGTTTGAGGTCGATGAGCCAAAACTTAGGCGTTAAATGTATCTGTAACTGTATTTGTGATTAACGTAATTAACTATCGTAAGGTTTTCTTTATCCATATTAGGAAAATTGCAGTTGTAGAGGTATTTATCGAGCGAGTTTAGTATATGTGTTATTAAGGTTACGAGCGGGGAACGAAATTAGGTAGAAAAGTCTTCATAGGTAACATTTAAGCTTTATAAGGCGAATTTGAATTCGTTAACACCCGTAACCACTGCCCTTACCTGTTCGCAAAGTATGAATTCTCCAGCATGAGCTTTCCCTATTGTTTATTGGTATAATATTAACTTATTAAGTATTTGGTTTAGTATATTTATTGGTGTTTCCTTCTCTTCTTTCTTTGCTATTATCGTAGTCTACCTCATAGTGGCCTAGTTTGTATGGTATTGGGTAAGGTGAACGTCGTATTCGAAGTAGCTTTTTATGTTCTTATAAACTTTTCGAAAGGTAGTTGTTTGAGTTGAGAAAGTTAGATAATAGTTTTTGGCATATTTCATAAGGATTTCAGGGAATAGTAAGTAAAAACTAGAAGAAAGAACTTATATTTACTTATAGATGTTAAGGGAAAACATTATCTTTGTATTGACAAGTTTATAAGGCTTTAAGTTATACTTTTTTATATTGTTTTAAAATTTGGCAAAGTCCGTAAAAAGCTTGTAATTAATATTAACTATTTTGATAGGTTTTGGAGAAAGGTTATGATAGTTATCCTAGTCTTTATTATTGTTTCCTGATAGTTTAAGCTTTGAAACTTCCGAAGAATAGTGTTAAAGATAGTTGATAGTTGTCTAGCCTAAGGGGTAAAATCCTGTAGTAAGGTTTATAAGGAGTTTTCGTGTGAAAGTAAACCTGCTATAAAAGGGCTTTTAAGGGGTTTGGTAATTTTAATTTAAGGGTTAGGGGATAATAGTGTTTTAGAGGTTGTAAGGGATCTGACGATTTTACTTAATCAACTGGTGGAAAGCGCCGACGTTAATTTCTCTTACCGCATTGGCAACTATTATTTCTCGTGTTTTACCGCTATTCAAAACGTATTTCGCATTGTCACGTAAAGGTGTTAAGTTGCGGAATAAGTTAACAGGTTCTTTATTATTAACCTGTAAAAATGTTAAACTTGGTTAGAGGTAAAGAGTATATCTCTTAAAATGCATATAAGGGCGTTAAAAGTTTTTAATACCTTTACTTTGCCCTTATAGTCCTTTAGGTTTAGGATTTTAAAGTCGATTTTCGTGTTAAGCTAGTTTAAAAAAGGGTTTGAACAATCTCAATAGGGTTTTTTATGGGATGTAAATGCTGTGGCAAGTAATTAATTTTTTTGATTTAACCTTAATCATACAATGAATTATCTTTTATATATTAGGAGTTTAATGGTTAAAAAACTTATGGAAATCTTGGAGGGCGCGGGCGCCTCGACTATATTTTTCGCCGAGGTGCGCGTCGAGCATATACTAGCCAACGTAATTGGTTAGGTAGGCTTTAGTCGAGGTTTTATCAATATCCCTAATTTAAAGCTATTCGTCATAGTGATTAACCAAGACTATTTCGAGGTTTTTGACTGTTTTTTTCCAAGCGGAATCGGCGATAACCTGAAAGTTGGCACTTATGGCAGCCATTTTGACGTGCAGACTTGAATAAGACGTGTAATATGCGTAGGGCTATGGATTTAATAATCTTAGGCGTAAAGTTGTATAAAAATTTAGCGACTTGGCGTTAGGTCGTACGGTGTAGCATTTTTTACGCAACTTGGTAATTATTAGTGTTTTCGTTCAAGGTAATGATTATAACGATTAAAGTAACGTAGGTGAAATAAAAAGAGTAAAATAGGCGTATAAATTCGGTGTAAAAAACAAGGTCGAAAGTTATTGTTATGGGTAAAAATTAAAGGTTGTTTGTTATTTTTCTGTGGAACTTAGTTTTCTTTATATTAATAACAACCGCAGTAGTATTAACTTAGCTGTTTGTTTATTTGCCGAACTTAAAGACTTCTAATAGTTAATTTTAACGTCTTTAAGAAAGATTTATAAAGATTTTTCGTTGTTTTTAATAACGATATCATCGCTACCTCTAAGATAGCATAAGAACCGACGTATCCTAGAAATATTTTTTACTTGCTGCCGTGAAAACCAACGTAATATTAGAGGCTTTTCGTAAAAATCTTTCCTTTACCTTGGTCTTTTACAAAGCGTAACCGGAAAGTGGCCTTTTTTTTACTAAGCTTATTTATGCTTAACCTAATAATTATTGATCATTGTTGTTAGAGATTTAAACGTTACAATTTTGTCAATTCTATTGCTCGAAGTAACAGTAGTATTGCATGGTCAAGTGGTAGATGTATTGTTCTAGGTTTAACAGACCGTTGGCCGGTCTGCACAGTAATTTGTATACCCAATTGCTTGGCTCGTACCGTAGTGTGAAGTGGGTTTATACTGTACTTGACTTACAGCCAATACAGTAGGCTTACACAAAACAATACACTCAATTTGCAGTCAGTATAGTCAACTTTACTGTAAGTAAAATTGAGCTACTGCACTGCAATTACTACTATTCCAACATTAACTATATTATAATCAATTGATATTTCAATACTAGCATTTTTTTTTCATGCACGTGTCAATGTAACCAATTATTAATCAACTTTAACGGCGAAAATCCCTCCTATCTTTAACAGGTATTACTTGATCAATTTCAGTTCATTTTATACACAAATTATACTCCAATTATAGGCATCCAACTAACAACTCTAAAAATTCACTTCCTTCATTCTCATACGCGAGTCCTTCATAAAAAACCTTTACATAGTCAATTCTATAATTTTTACTAATAATTTCTAATATGGTTTTTAACCGCATTACTATAATAGTTTCCCAGTTTACTTAAGCATTCCTATTTTTCCATATTATGCGCCGGCTAATACATACTTACTTTGATACAAATAATGAACTTATTATTTTCTTCAAATCATTTCAAAACGTCGTTAAACGTAGCTTTTGTCATGATATTAGTTATATTAATTTCATAGTTTCTTTATCTCATTTATAAATTTTTAAGCTTTACATATTCCCATTGACTATATTATGTTTAATATTAGACGATTCGCATTCAATCTTCTTAACCAGAGAAAATTACTCGTAAAGGATCTAAAGGTTAATATATATAACCACTAAAATGAAAAGTAGTTTCAAATATTTAATAATAATTGCCAGTATACTATCAATTACTATACTAATATAAAATCTTTTTATTATGTTGTAATCTTCAAATGTTGATATACTTCATATTACACGTCAACACTTAACAGATAATGTATAAAAGAGGCTACCAATGATGGTAAATTGCCCATCGGATTTATCTTGATTAATATTATAGGGAATATCATTTAGGAGGTTAAGTCGTCACAATTAGTTAATAAATCATTCGCAAAAGTTATTATCTTCACCATTTTTAATTTATGTGTATTATATCACTATTTCCATTAAAATGATCCATTAATTATTCAATACATTAATTTAGCTCGTTCAAGTCTTCATTTTGCGGATTTTGGAATTGTACCGAAATTAATAGGTAATACAATAACTTGGATTAACAAATCTTTACGATATTGGTTTCTTATACCGGTTTTTAAAACAAATTTAGGTTTATACATCATTAATCTTATTGATTTTTACTAAGTTAATACTTTAGTCCTTTTGATATAGAATTAAGTATATATTTTTATAGCTATAAATATTATCGATATTAATTAACTATCCGTTAAGGTTTAATTATATATCTTCAATAATGTTTCAATCAGATTTCACTTTTTAAAACTTAAATCTTTAGTAATACATTACTCCGATATTATAAAGCCTATGATATATAGAAAAAGTCAGTTTGTATACTAACTATAACAAACTCTTCATTATTCGTAATCAATAAATACAGATTGAAAGTTAATGAATTTATGTTTTATCTGGTTTTACAGTGGGTTCAATATGTTAGAAATCAATAAAAGCTTATATTAACTAACCTGTAACAGGATTCAGTGTAATATATAATCGTTTCAATATGGAAATTGTTTTATAGATTTTGAAATAACTCTGAAAGTACAATTTGTTTAGGATTTGCAACTGATTAAATTTATATTATATATTATTGCAGATATTGATTAAAATTCACCGTTTGTACCAACAATCAGATTGACAGCAATTACTAATATCAAACGCTACCTCATCTTCTAAATTTTACGTTTATCACCGTATCGTTAAACGATTAAACTCAATTTTTTAGAATATTTATCCGTATTCTTACCCTTAATAATGTTAACTATTATTGACTTGAATATCTTAATATTTTACCATTTAAATTGTATTAGTAACGTAAATTCAACCGATTTTCAGATAAAAAAACTTCAATTTTAACTCGTGTAGTTTCTCTAAATTACTTACCCAATTTCTTGATTATTCTGTTAATACGGAATTAAACGGCTAGCTTGCTATTAATTCTGTTCTTTTACAATAACTAAACCATAATATATATATGTCCAAACTTAAGGGTTTGATCGCCATCTATATGTTGATTATATATCTTTTTTTCAACGGATTTCTACAAACTTTTGGCTTAATTGATCGATTAATAGTAGATTCAAATTAATCATTTTAGTTTATTTAATTTACTTAAAGATTTTCAATTTCAATATCCTTACTTTTTTTTGTATAGTGCAACCGATGTAATATGAAAAGTAATAAAAACACTAATCATTTTAATCACTACATTAAATTTTATTTTAATAGCAGTCAAATGCAGTACAGTCAAATTAACTTTACTGTAATTAAATTTGATTGTATATACTGCAAATTGACTGTAGTTCGTGGGACTACACTGCAAGTGCAGTGCAGTAGGTGTCCACTTCAATGTGAAGCGTAGGCCAAAGCATTTGGCTATACAAATTAGCGTCCAAACCAGCTAGCCGTTGTCATGACCCAGACAGCGGTTGGGTCAGGAAATGGGCCAGTATGCAACTGAACCACTGAGAAGCCTGAAGTCCAACACATCAGGCGGGGAACTTCTCTTATGTCAGCAACCCCGGACAGAGAAGGACCGATGGGACCGACAGTGACTCCAGCGGTCCAGTACTGAAGACGGTATGAAGGCACGGATATATAAGGACACGGTCATCACCACACAGATAGTATTTCCTTCATAGCTCTTCAGTTGTCAATCTAAGTATTCAGTCTACACACCTGAATAGCCTAACGGCTAGTGATCACTCTACAGCATGAATAAACATCTTGATATTGCACCTTTGTTACCTCTGCTGCCTTACTGCTAACATAAACCCCCTGACACCTTCTATTTACTCACGGGTATTTAGTGTGATCATTACAGCCGTCTGCCAAATTTAGAAATTACTGCATATAATCAAACAATTTTAATACAGCACTAGTTACTTCGACTACAGTGATTCGAATCGACTACGTTGCAACAAGAAAAGCTTATCAATACTAATTAATGCTTATTAGTTTAAGTACAGATTAGCTAAGTAGAAGAAAAGGCTACTTTCCGATTACGCTTTACGTTAAACAATGACTAAGGGTAAAGCAAAAGTTTTCACGAAAGGTCACTATAAGCTATGTTGGTTATTCGCGGCAATAAGTAAGGAAACCTTATAAGCTATACTAGTTTTTCGTGGCAATTAATAAGTAAATGCCGGTATCGTTATTAAAAACACTGAGAAATCTTCATTAATTCTATTTGAAGGCGTTGCGATCAACTGTCTAAAAGTCTTCAAAATTACTAAGTCGATAATTTAGCAAATGGCTAAGTTGATACTATTATAACTACCACTATGACGTGTACTACTACTATAAATTTCAAATCGTAAAAACGACTAAGTTCCAAGACCTTGAACTTTAAACACTAACTTTGACGACAAACCTACTACTCAACCCTCTACTCTACTCTTTTCTCTATTATACCCCTTAATCTTCGTTACAATAACTTCAAAACGCGTAACAATTAATACCGTTACTAATCCTATTAGGAAAAAAAAACGATGATTTCCCTCGGCATCACCTTCGAAAAATACTACGATAAAGACCTCTAGTTTTCGAAACCCAAAAAGACTTTTCAGTCGTATATTTACCAATGTAATCGGCTTCTATATTTTCGACTTAGGCTCTACTGGAACCGTTTGAGACCTACAAGAATATAACGACTTTTAAAAATACTCTAAGGAATGGAATCTAAATATGTAAAAGATAGCAAATAGGTACGTAAAGGTCATGTTAAAAACTGAATACGCTAATCAAAGGCTAAACTTTCTTTTCAAGAAAGGGAAAAAAAGGGAAACTTGTCTAACGTACTTTGCGAATACGCTACCAATAAAAACCCTTAATAGTTTTTTTAAACTAAGGGAAAAAATATCACTAATAATAAAATGTTTTAACACCCTTACACGCGTTCACAAAGACCTACCCAAACCCAAATAAGTTTTTCTGTGGATATTACCATATGCCTCTTTAGTTAGTAGATGGTCATGCTGCAGATTGTACCTTTGCAAGAGTGTACGATAACGTGCCACTCTACAAGGTGCATTCCTGTAGATTGCCTGATAGCGTGCCACTATCTAGAAGTGGCATTTTCAGAGTGCACGGTAAAGTACCACTGTCCAGAAGAGATATTAGCAGAGTACATAGTAGAGTGCTACTGCCTGAATGTGAGGTTATAACCTCTTACCTATGGCGTGCACTCTCTGGATATCTTTTTTCCCTTTGATTAATCTTACTACTTTAATATACACAATCTTTACGACTACTTTTTTACTCTTTTACGTTTACGTTAATAAGCAGAGACATTACCGATACTAATTAGTAGTCGACTTGGTCGATTACAGATAGTCTAGGAAAAAAGAGATAGACTGAAGTTAGATACCTATAGCAAGATGTTATAGCGGTCCCAAATATTCGTAATTTAACATTAAAGCTTGTAAAAACTATACGGGAGTGTCGAAATACACGGGAGCGCCTTTGAAACCTAAATCGTAAAAAGATTGTGACACCCGAAGTAACTTTAAAAAGAACAACCTTAGTATGATATTATTAACTCGGTTGGTACCCTATCTACTAAAAGCCCCGTTAGGTTATCCGTTAACTCTTTTTGACGTTTTGAATATACTTGAGCACTTTTTAGAAAGCTTCCTGTTACGTATTAGATTATGTAAGCTAAAAACAACAAGTTTCCAAGCCCTTCGTTAGGACATATCCGATCTAAATACAATATCGAAACCGCTCACATACTGTAGAAACGGTCAAAAAGTAACATCTAAACCGCATACAAAATTTAAAAGCATTCAAGACACAACTTTTAAAACGTCCCCACAAACACTCTACGCCTCAAACGTAACAATCTAATTGCAGGTCAAACACTCCCACCAAATGTCATGACCCAGACAGCGGTTAGGTCAGGAAAACAGGCCAGCAAGGAAACTACGCCACTGAGACGCCTGAAGTCTAACACATCAGGCGGGGAACATCTCTTATGTCAGCAGACCCAGGGTTAGGGTTAATGCCAAAGATATGTTGGATATGTTGGATATGAGGTTATCCAAGCTATCCACATTATACAGTACTGAAGACGTATGAAGGATTGAGGATATAAGGATACGGTCAGCACCACACAGATAGTATTTCCTTCATAGCTCTTCAGTTGTCAATCTAAGTATTCAGTCTACCCTGAATAGCCTCACGGCTTCTGATCATCACTCGCACGAACACAGTCTTGATATTGCACCTTTTGTTACCTCTGCTACCTTACTGTTAACATAAACCCTCTGACACCTTCTACATACTCACGGGTATTTAGTGTGATCATTACACCAAACCTTACATGTATATCTTAAAATATACATATACACATATACCTTTTTACATCCTTTCCCCCCCCTTTCCTATTACCTCATTTGCCTTCTTTTACTCGCTTTAAACCGCTTATTTAAATTCATTACCTACAAAGTTTAAGTTTACTAGTTTATTAACTTATACAACGTTTAATAAACTCTTAAATATTAATTTAGAACGTCTTCCCAGCTTGGAATCACGCTTTATTTACACTTTATTTAAGTTTTATTTATATTAGTAAGCGTTGGACGCCTCATGTCAACCGCTTTATTACACATTAATTACTTTTCATTTGCATATTGTACGTTTTTATTTTAATTATTCCAATTTAACATTCCTAAACACTGTATTCAGAACGTATAAGAATTTCATCGACTATGTAAAACCAACTTTTGTACCATTCCAATATTTTCAGTACACGTACGAATCTTCCTTCCAACCGCTTCAGTATACTTCGCACTTTTTTAACCATAGCTTTAATATTGAAAACTCCAGATAAAGCTGAAAAATATAGGAAATATTCGTTTGAAAATATATCGTTTCGTAAACGCATTTTTAAGCATTTAGACCTCAACTTGTAAAATAGTAAAATCGAAGCTTTAGTGGAGAATTTAGATCCTTTTGCGGCAAATATATACGTTATAAACATAATATTTAACTATCAAAATAGATATATAGAAAAAAAAAGATTTATTTTATAATTTTGGAGAGGATTTTTCGGACCGGACGCCCGAGATATAACGTATAGTAAACGATATAATTTCAAAAATATCATGCAAATTAATATGGACTAAAGATATTGATGCTAATAATGGTAAAAATAGCCTTGTTCCAGAAGTATTATCGGCAACGTCCCGATTTACTAAAATTTTAAAATGGAACGATGATAAAGTAATTGACGAAAAATTCGTGGAAGGATAATAGTTAGAGAAACGCTAGAACCAGCTTTTTGAAATGACGGACAAGGAACGTGAAAAGACTTCTTAAACAAAGTAAGTTAGGCATGTTGTAAAGCTAAACGTATAACTTAAAGTGTGGATAGAATTGGAGAAATTAACAGAAAAGGGGAAAGTGTTACAAAGATTATCTATTACTTGGATCGAATAAAACCCCTTTAAAAAAAACTTTTTAATGAAGATATAGATAAAATTACTCCTAGGATATAACTAATAACCCACTTTACCGAAATTAAAACGGCTCGCATAACGAAAACGGCGTAAAACAATAATATAAACCTTAAGGACTAATACTTAACAATTACGACCCTTACTGAAACTTTTAACTATACCATTTTCTTACTAATAGGAATAACCTGATAAGACTTACCAACATCGTTATACTATGGGATAAGGAAGATAACTATAGCGGCAAACCGTACGACGTCCTTGAAAATAAGATACGTGCAATTCTAAACACGTGTAAAAGACCGAATATTAACCTATTATAGTTTTATGTTATTTTTCCCGGCATATAATTTGGATAAATTGAAAAGTGGTATGAATACAATGTTACGTAAGTCAATATATTTTCGGAGTATCAAAATCGATTGAAAATGTACCCCGATACAGGAATAAACTCCCAGCTTTATAATAGGGATTAGATTAGTATAGTCTAGAAATTCGTAAGGAATTAGCGTTAAAACGCTAATGAAATCCTATACGAAATAATTATCGCCTTATTAGCGAATATCCGAAAATTCCAGACGGCTGTGAGATTAAAATAGAACGGGGATAAATTGTTTATTTCAATAATTAAAAAATATACGGTGGAAATCCAAACTTTAACCTTACGTTATTTAAATTTGAAAAAGACGTTAAGGCTTTTCGTACAAGTATTAAAACTTTACTTAAAACCTCGATACGATGATAAGTAAACTTCGAATTAACATTTGTAACCGTTGGTAAGGTCTCTATACGTTAATGTAGTATAAGATAAATCATAATGATTGGTATTGTAGTGGTAAAGATAAGTTGAAGGGAGAAGCATTCAAAGAGTATACGCCTTAAGGGAGATCTTATAAGCTCTCACATAGAGCTTTTCACTCTACTATGCACTTTGATAATCTCCCTTTTAAGCAGTGTGATAAATGATGCATCTTGCAGTGTAATATGTTATCATGCACTCTGTAGGAGTGCACCATATAGCTTGAAAAGTAGTGTACTGCTATGTGCCCTTCAAGGTAATCCCTATGTATACTAAATATAGTGATATATAATAATATCTACAGTAACCGAGAAACCCAAAACCGAAGTTTAAATTACTAAAGTGAACCTTATCGAAACGATTTACTACGTTTTTTACCGACTATTTAAAGTGTATCCTAAGCAAAATAAGTGCTTTTAATACGGCTATCGAAACAAAAGACTTCAAAAAGGAATCCTCGAAAACCGTGCATAAAGTAACTATTAACTAGGACGACTCGATAGCTAAATATGAAACTTATCACGTATATAAAAATACATACGAAAAAATATGCAGAGCTTCATAAGTTTCCAAAAACGTTGTATTATATACGGTAAAGTCGGCTATTAGTTGACCGATTACCTAATATACGAGTAAAATTGGACTAAACGCTAATTTTGGGCCGATTTCCTACTTCAGAACCAGATAAAAGCTCATTTTACAACGTACATAGCCTATTACAAAGATGTAAAAGATAAGCTTCACGCCTACCCTTACGAGTATACTTTTAAAGAAGATAACTTTAAAGTAGATGATAATTACTCAATGGTATGAAATGAAGAAGCCTTCTAGCGAAATTTTACGGGTTTATAAAACGCCTTTTTCCTATTTAGCGTAGGCTTGGATTGTGAAAACAATGTGTTAAACATCTATATAGCGTCGTAATTTACGATATTTAACATATATGGCAATCTATTTCAGGGTATTATATCAGATACCGATGTAGTTAAAATATCGACCGCCGAAAAACGATAATTCAACGCGTTTGCGGAAAAATTTCCAAAGTTTTAACTTAACCAAATAAAGGAATACCGAAAGGTTTTATTCGATAAATTCAAACTATCGTCGCTTGAAACGGTAGTTATAAATACGCGATTTAAACCGGTTGAATTTTACGTAATAAACTTCAAAACAATATTTCTGTTATCGTTAACTAATATAAATAAACTTGGAATCGAAGTCCGGAATATGACTAACTAACTTATTCGCGTTTCAGATAAAGTATCAGTACCATTCCGCCTTAAGTTTAGATACATATAGTTTCCAGCCGAAACACGTATTATTAAAGCTATTTACCTAAAATAAATGAAACTAAAAATACTACACCACCAGTTCAAATACCTGGCTGCGAAACGCTTTTTACGGCTACTCTACACCGCAAAACATACTAATGTAAGAAAAGAAGCGATTAAAGTTAGCGAAAAATTATACCATAAATACCAGTTATACTTTTAAGCTTTACGACGATTTAAATTCTACATTGAAAACGATATAAACTTCATTTAAGACGTAATTGTAAATATAATATACTTTGCCGACTAGCTAAAACCATAAGCCGTCAACGCAACAACATTATTCCCAGCTTCGAAATTTACGCGAAATGTTTCTGCTATGGACTACTGGGATATTTTGTTAAATTTATAATGAAAAGTTGACTTAAAACCTTCGAACTAAATTACCTACAATGTAAATAAAGCTTTTAACTCAACCGAACAACGTATTAAATCCAGAATATCCGGCAGTAAGTATAAGCAAATACCGGTAAAAGAACTATAGGGTATTAAAAAATGTAAACGATACTATAAACCGCTTGAAAAATCATATATAATACTGTTTAAAAACCCAGAGGGTACAAAATTTTAGAACAATCCTATAAATAACAGTTAACGTTATGAAAAACATATTTGGCCCAAATATGATTATTCTAATACTATTTATTTCTGGTATTTACCCCAAAGTCTTTACAGAGTAAGCGCCATCGCCAGCTACGATACAAAAGGTAAATCCTGGGGCGAAAGCTATAACAGTATTGCGTTCTCCATAGGTTTAAAACGATATTGAGAAAATATTAGCTATAAAAAATAGAGTACGTGAAACTAGCGTTTTGAACTTACTATTAAAATTTTAAGTCGAAGTTTAAAAGAAGAAAAACAAATAAAACAGCTCTTAAAGGATTAACAAATTTAAAAGTTACGATGTACTTATGAAATTGTTAAATGGTACAAGTTTATTTATCTAAATGATAGTACGGCAATACAAAAGGGAAAGGGTAAATGAAAGCGGTCCGAAATTACAATTTAGCTAATGACACCAGCGAAACCACTGTCAAAATAACGAATTTAAGCCGCTTCCGAGTCCTATAAACCCCCAGAATACCATATTTAAACCTTTACCACTATACGAAACCGGACTTTCCTATACTAACATTAGTATTACCTCATCGCCAAAGGTGTTTACTTGGTTTAAAGAATAAAAAACGCTTCAAAGAATTTGTTGTAGATGCTTTTATCATACAAAAAAAACCGTGAAACCGTAAATTAAGTTTAAAACTCCGCTGTCAAGAAATCATTACCGCCCCAGGTAACTTATTTCAATAATTTACATAAGCAGAAATTTTTATCTTAATTAAATAAAGCGTTTTTAGATTTAAAAGATCCAAACCAACGATTTACAGCGCCTATATGATTTTTCCTACCCGCCTGGTACATAAAGTAAGGATAAAATCGGAAAAGACTATAAAAAATCCGTTTTATGGTAAAAGTGTATAATAACAACAACAAAAAGAATATTATAACCCAGTCGCTCACGTTGTAACGGATGAGCTATCATTTGATTCTAGTATTTATATCCTCTTTTAACACCCTTTACAGCCTTTATATTAAACTCCTTAATATTACGTAAGCTTATATACAATCCGAAAAAAAGCTTAAACAGCGTATTTATAACCATATACCTATAGACCTCCGAAAACATTATTTACTCGAAACGATTTTACGTATTATGAAACTACTTTACTAGTTAACCAAAACTAGTATATACTAATATAATACTTACTAAAGGTATTATAAAAGCGGTTCGAAATGGCTAACTCGACCTTCGACCTATGCCTATTAAGTTTAATAACACGTTCCGAAAGATTTAAACTAAAAGGAATATAGATGAATGATATATTAATGTTGTCTAACGCGTCGTATTTTGTATTTCAAAATAGAAAGCTTTTGGAGGCCAGTTTAAATGCAAAACATAAAACGTACCTAACGGAAGAACGTATAATCAATTTTAACGATTTAACAATTACTTTGTGAAATAGTATTCTGAACCTTATACAATAGGGGTAATTGGATAAAGTTGCCCTTATTAACTTAAAAAGCGTAAAATAGACCGACGAATATAAATAACAACGTGTATATAACTTTTAGGTTATATTGATTACATAGCTAAAAGTAGTATTTAACCTTTTAATCGTTACGTGATGCAAAACCGACCCTTTAGATAATGTATATAAAGCGTCAAACAAAGACCTTACGTAGCAAATACATAATCCAAAACGCGCTTTATAATTTATAACATTTGAGAATGTATTCTAAAGCCTTTTGTTTTTACTAACGTTTTTTTCGTTAATGACATAGATTATAGCTCATAAATAGGATTCGTTTTTGTTTTCGGAAACAAAACTCCGGTCCGAAACGAATTTATGTTTTGTAGAAATATTATTCATAAAAGCTCAAATAAATATAAACGGGTTATACAAAACGTTCTAACTTTATAAATTTACGAAACAGTTAAAGGCTTCGAATTCGAAATTACTATGATGATAACGGTTAAAATAATCGTTTTTAACTTTATTTTCAAAAAAAAATTCTTAGTTATTTATACGAACTCTTTTTCCCTTTACGAATACCTTGTTAAATTCGGCAATACAGACGGAAAATGCTATATAATTGATATTATGGCCTTGCGCAAATCGTATAAGCGCCGCTGTTGGAATAGTAGTATTTGAAGTATAGTAGATCAACTTTACTTATAGTAAAGTTGACTATACTATCTACAAGTTGAATGTATTGTTTTGTGTGAGCCTACTGTATTAGTTGCAAAGAAAGTATAGTATGCGCCCAATTCACACTAGGTCATGGGCCAAGCAATTGGCTATACAAATTAATACGCAGACCAGCTAGCGGTCTGCCAAACCTAGAACAATACATCTACCACTTGACCACATAATACTACTGTTACTTCGACCAATCGAATCGACAACGTTATAACGTCTAAATCTCTACCAATACTAATCAGTGATTATTAGGTTAAGCATAGATAAACTAAGTAGAAGAAGAAGCTAGTTTCCGGTTACACTCTACGGCCATAACGGCGGCTAGGGTAGAAGAAAGATTTTTGCAAAGAGCCTATATTAGTACTGCGCCAGTCTAAAACGGCAGGAAAACAAAGAAGAATTTTGGGTTACATCAGTCCAAAACAGCAATTTTGAAGTAAGCGACTGTATCGATACTTGAAAACACTAAGAAATCTTCATGGATCTTTCTTAAAGAAGTTGAGATTGACTGTCAAAAGTCTCAAAGTTTGGCAAGTTTGAAAACAGCTAAGTCAGTATTACTACAAGTACTACTAATACTACAAAAAGAATAATAATTCCCACAGTCAAACAATGAAAAACCTTCGACCTTTACATACAATAACAAATGATCCTCAACCTTACCTCTACACCCAATCTTTACCCATACTTCACTCTTTTCTCGTCCCCTACGTCAATTTAATCGCAAGAATCGCTTCTTTGAGCGAAAAATACGAATAAATACCAAGTTGCGCCAAGAAAACTACGTCGCGCGATTTAACTCCAAGTCCTCAAGTTCACACACAACTTTATGCCAAAACACCAAGTCCCTCACCTATTAAGTTTTACGTAAATTAAAACCTTCAGATAGCTAATGCCAGAGTTTACTTTAAAGCTATTACCGGCTCCGTTAGTAAAAAATTAATTAAAGCTTTCGGAACTACCTTTACCAAGTATTACGATGAAAGACTTTAGACGTAAGATATCGATAAAGGTTCGACAGAAAACCACCTAACTAATTTCGTCGGCTATTACATCGTTAAATACAATAACGGTGAAAGTTTTAACCGCACCTTGCGTAAGTATCGTGACTTTTTCTACGACTAGACTATTAATATGTAGAAAGTAATTTAAAAAAGAGATGAGTAGAGGTTTAAGATAAAAATTAAGGAACGCGGGATTTATATATAAGTATAGGGTGTTTAAAAGCTGACAAAAGCCCTTTTTGACTTATCCTAGCTTGAAAAATGCCTTTAATATCCACGTCCTAAGGGAAATGGTATTAAAAAACCTTCATACCCTTATATACAATTCAAGGGACCTCTCCTTTATCTTTCGCTATGTTAAGCCTTTTTATATGTTAATGATAAAGAACCTATTAACTTATTTGGCAGCCTAGTCTCTTTATGAGATAGCATGGAGTACGCTCTTAATAGCGGCAGAGTACGTAAAGTAGCAGCCGTTAATGCAGTCAAATGAATTGACGCTGGCATTTCACACTAGTTAATTAAGTAAGATCGTTAAGTTTCTCAAAACCTTTAAATCTATATTGCTCCCTAACCTTTTAATCAAAAACGTTAAGCTCCCTAAAAGTCTTTTCATGGAAGGTTTACCTATACGCGCGAGCCTACTTCAGGCCTTATTACAGGATTTTACCTCTTGGGCTAGGCGATTGGTAATTACCCTTAACACCATGTTTTGGAGACTTTAAGGCTTAAAATGTTAGGAAATACTATCAATGAAAATTGAGATAATTATCACGACCTTTTCCCTAGACCTATTAATACAGTTAATATTAATTACAAGCATTTTACAGATTTTGTTACGATTTAAAACTATATGAAAAAGTATGATGGAAAGCCCTATAACTTTCTCAATATAAAGATAGTGCCTTTTTAAAATATCTGCAAGTAAATAGAAGTCCTTATTTTTGGGTTTTACTTATTATTTCCCGGAATCTTTATAAGGTAAGTTAAGGATTACTACCTAACCGTTTTAATCCAAGTGATAACTTTTAGCGAAGTTGACGATAACATAAAAAGCTACTTCAAATAGAATATTCAACTTACCTAATACTATATAAACTAGGTTATCATAAGGTGGACTACAATAATAATAAAACAAAAAGAGGGGAAAACACTAATAAATGTATTAAATTAGATGTTCGATAAGTTAATGCTATATTGATTAGTAATAAAAAAAGCCCACGCTAGCGGAACTATATTTTGCAAGTAGGTGCGAGTAGCCGTTACGGAGTATTAGAGAGTTTAAATACGCTTTATAACGCCTAAATACTATCTGTAAAGGCTTTTTTAACTAGTTACGCTTTTATTTTACAATTGTAATAACGTATATATCAAATTCACTAGGTATGTACTACTAAGTTGATAATTTTCCTGACGTGGATGAAAAAAACCTTATGATTATGTTGACCGTAAGTACGACTACGGACGCTTTTAAAGCCTAAGGTTTAGCCTATCGACCTTCAATTAAAGAAATAGCTACGTTAAAGCTAATAAAGTTAAAATTTAAACGAACCTATGAACCATAAGAACTATCGTTATAACAGTGGCAAAAGATGTTAAATCTATAGTAAGCTTAACTATTGATTAACTCGCCACCCCTAGGAAAAGCCAATTAACAGAAAGTTAATGTATTACATTTAGTACCTTACCACATCCAAAAAGTATTACTTCAATTAAATCACAAACTTTAAAGGTAAGTAGTTCATTAAGAGTAACGATGGATCTCAATAAATTAAGTGGTATAAAGATATAAATTTTGGCTCAACGTAGTAAGTAGCCGACCACACCTTCTTATACTGCTTCAGCGGTAAAGACTCTTACTTTGGCCTTAATTAAGCCTTCAACTCTCTATATACTTTTAATTTTCGCGATCGTTACGCAGATCATACGTTTCAAAATATTATGCCAGATATAGAGGTAATAAGTTACTTAATAGCAGGCTATTCATACTATATGGTATAACGAAAAGAAAGCATTACAGTTACTAAAATTAATTGTTACGATGTTGGTAAAGTTAAATTTGGGTTTAGATTAGGCTCATAACTATCGTTATTCGGGAAAAGGGTAATTTAAATTATTATTAGGTCGATTACATTCTATATCTTTAAGTCCCATACCTATTTATGTTTTCATTTAAAAAACATAAAGACCTTTGGCATCAAAGTTAACGTTAACGCTGATAAACTGGTTAAAAACGGCCAGAGTTTTCTCCTCTCCTTTAAGTATGGGTACTTATAGTGTTATCTTTAAGGTCTAAAGGTAATAGCGTTGCACTTAACAAAGTTAGAGATATGTTAACTATACCTTCGTTGTAATTACCAAACCATTAATAAGTTGTACAAAGTCTTGAAGTCTGTAAAATATAAGGATACAGAATATTTTTCTTTAAAAGATATCGAAAAGCCTCGTTTTCACTCCCAAGTATATATCTAAACCCTCTCAAAATTCAAATTCTTACTAAAAAATGATAAGGACTTTAATAATATGATTTTTCTCAATGTATTTTACTTAAATAATAAGCCTATTATTTATAGTATTAACCCCGTAATCTTTTTTATGGGGATAAGTTTTTAAAATCCCTATAGGCAAAGGATACGTAAAAAGCGTTAATAATGTTGTATATTAATACGTATTTGGGCCTACCTAAAGTCATAGTATACAATACCAGCATTAACTTTGCAGCGGTGAAATTTTATGAAAATGCCAAGATAATGGGTATCTAGTATAAACAGGCGTTTGTAAAGGCTTATTACAGTATTGAAAAGGTCAAGAGGGTATACTTAATACTTTAACGAACTTACAATATTCTTACGATGGAAATTGGAAGCTTTACGAATCCAAAGGTACGTTTTCAAATAGCGGTACAAGGTCTAAACGATATTATAAGCCCTAACGACTTAGTGTTAACACTACTGGCCTTCAAAGAGTACCTACGCCTAACGAGTAGATTTCTGCTATTAACAAGAACTTAAAAACAGGCTATAGCCTACGGTAAAGTACTAAAAAAACTGCGAAAGAAATCAGCACGTTACTAAGTCAACAATTCCTTTAATACCAAAAACGACTTTATAATAATTGACGTACTTTATTTGCCATTATAAAGGGAAGTACTAGCGTGGCAAAATCTAGGAAAATAGGAGGGCTTATATAAAACCTTAAGAATTGCTAACTTTAAAGTACTTATTAAAATTATTAACGATCTCGTAACTTTTCGTACTACTTGGGCTAAGTTTTGTATTAGGATAGCAACAATAAAGACTCTTAAGCTAAGCGGTCGACATAATACGAGCTTTCTTTATATATTATCGATAAACCGACAAAACATCGCTAGCGTGAATAACCTCCAAAAAAAGAATATTGAAGATTAGGAATATATACCGGGCCGTATTTATAATACTGCTTAGATAAGTAAGAAAGAGAAGGATAACGAAGATTTGGAACTGAAACTTCGAGTATAAGGCATTATTAAATTTCGGAAAATCCTTTAAGTAAAGCAATAAGATCGAAATTAACACTCCAATAACTCTAGGAGTCGTATAATTCATACTTAAAGTCTACTTTAACCTTTAAAACCCAAATTTTACGATTTTTAAATCGAGGATTATCTACGAGATTCATGGTAAGACCGCGGGGTAACCGTACGAAAAATTACTTCTGATCGCTTAAGGATACGGCGATAAAGCCAAAGACTAGATTTTTATGTAATCGCTAACGATTGAAAAAA
This sequence comes from Anisogramma anomala, assembly GCA_038502455.1. NCBI lineage: Eukaryota > Fungi > Ascomycota > Sordariomycetes > Diaporthales > Gnomoniaceae > Anisogramma > Anisogramma anomala. The sequence goes on along the minus strand of JASMMZ010000002.1, from coordinate 15,537,300 downwards.
ATATTTAACGTTTAGTAGTCGCTTTAGTAGTAATTTTTCTAATTAAAATTAAAGGCAAGTTTAACTTTAATAGCCGAAATATTATGTAAGCACATACGTAATTAGTAACAGATTTACAACGGATTATACTATTAGAATTATTACAGGAACTGCGAACTATATACCCTTTAGAAACGGCAATACGATATATTAAACCTTTATCCTGATTAGCTAAAGTAAAGTTTTTTTAATTTTTAACTTACACATTAGACTTCAAATTACGGTTAGTTATAAAGTTTTTCATATATAATAAGTACCTATTAGTATCGTATGACGAAACCCTTAGCCTAGTGGGTATATAAATTAATGATAACCTCTCTGTTTTAACAGCTAGTGTTATGGTATCGGAATAACAGGCGATTACAGATTTCAAGTTTTAGAATTATAAGATGGTTACGACGTTAACTCAAGGTAGTTGACTAAACTTTAATAAATCGTTTATCCGTATACCAAATGTTGATACCGGATTTAGCTTTCGCTAAAAAGGCGAAGGTATTTACTTAGCTATAATCGACAAAACTAACGTAACCAAGGCTTCACAGTACCTAAAACAACGTACCTATAGTAACTATATTACCACTCTATGCCAACCGGAGGCTTGTTACGACCTATTCATTACGGTATAAGTTTATGACCTTATAGGTAATGATTTTAACCGGTGAAATAAAAGGCGTAAGTGGTAAATACGAAACCTAAGCCGAGGAATCGATATAGTTTTAATCAACTTATCGAAGGCTAATTCAACAATCTTTACGGATAGGTTCTTCATGAATAATACGAACTTAATTTTCTAAATAAGCTTTCTAATAACCCTCCTTAATAAAGAAAAACGAAAGGATTAATTTAATATTATCGATAGCTTCGTTGACTATATCTTTATTGAATATAACAGGAGTTTACGAAATATATTGGTTTTAAAGGTTTACGATATAATAATAAGCCTCGATATAGGTATGGTATTATGAGAAACCCTTCAAGTTATTACTAGGTAGTTCATGATTCCTTTTATCCCAGTGGTAATTTATACCCATTCAAAAAGCTTCTTTGACTAATGTTTCAAATTTTGTATTACTAGCGAAAAACTCTTGATAATCGATGTAATGGTACTTTTCAAAGCCTATGAAGGGAGAGAAATTAAGGAGTTCCGGTGAATTAATGGGAAATACAATCTTACTAATGCCATAACGAAGGTATCGCTAAATAAGGCTCTTAAAAGGTTTATGGATAGTAATAGCCTACCTATACGTATCGAGGACTAGGTTAATAGGCCGCTTAGCAAGATGAAATCACGTGATAGCAGTCAGGAATATACTAGCGAACTAGAAAACTGCTGAGGAACTAACCATAGAGATTTTTCTAATTAACACGGCTAAAATAGAGGCTTATATAGGCTTATGACAAAAGAAATATTTATAAAAGTCGATAAAATCGGACTTTAGAGTTGTAGGGCAATTAACGGTAATTAGAGTTAATTTAAGCGCAAATAGGTGTAATTAGATATAAAAGTCAATTAAAATTAACAAGGGTTTATCTAGTTCACGAGATTACGGTTTAACGATTACCAGAAAAGATTTATTAACTATACTGGCCTATGAGTACAAACTAAAAAGCCGCCAGTATTAGAATAGTAGTATTTCTAATGTAATAGGTTATCTTTACTTAGAGTAAAGTTAACTATACTAGCTGTAATATGAGTGTATTGTTTTGTGTGAGCCTACTGTATTAGTTGTAAAGTAAGTATAGTATGCACCCACTTCACACTAGGGCATGGGCCAAGAAATTGGTTATACATATTACTACGCAGACCGGCTAGCGGTTTGCCAAACCTAGAACAATATATCTACCACTTGACCACATAATACTACTGTTACTTCGACCAATCGAATCAACAACGTTGCAACTTCTAAAGCTCTACCATCAGCCGCGAAATTAAGGAGATAAGGTATATTGACAGAAAGTCGAACCTAATAGATATTATAACCAAAAGCGCTCCGAACAGAGTATTGGAAACATTCGTATTAATAAGTAATTTCTTCGTTAACGTTGTTAAAAATGTTTTACGATCTTATTTAAGTTAATCATTTTACGCCTCATATTGAATGCTTTAATTTTTCTTTATACATTCATACCGTTTTTAACATTTTATCGCGGTTTGAATCCGTTATTTGTACCGCATTTCACGTTTGATCACGCTTAAAATATACCATTTTCGCCGATATTTCGGATTTTATCATTGTTTGGATTTTTTTATTTGTACCGCTTTTATAAATTCTTCTTTATTAAAACCTATCATTCGCACCGCTTCTAACATATTATCAATTTTTGTTTTTTAATTTACGACTTTAATTAATACATTTCTACTACTCATTTTTCATTTACGTTACGAATTTGGTTTTTTTGAAAAGAAATTATATTATTATGTAGTGAATTGAATTTTTACCAAGCGCGCTAGCTGGGGCTGAAATAAGCAATTAATTGTTGCTAAAAGGAGAGGGAAAGGCTGGCGTTACGTCTTTATCATTCTTATCACTGCCCTCCCCTTCTCTACTAGCGTTACTGTTATCGCCACTATTAACGCCGCTATTAACTCTACCAGAGGGATGGCCTCACGCCTTAGGCTATATACCCTTAGGGAAAAGCGTAGGGGGGTTTCACCCTTTTAACGACAACGCACGATAAAGTCATTGAATTCGCCTATGTAATATATACATAAGCCTCGTTTTTAAACGAAAATAATGGCTTCTATTTCCTGAGTCCATCGGTTAAAGTTTATTAATAATTAATATCCTTTTATTTTAGTTATTTAGGAAAATAGTAATTTTTGCAAGCGTTTTAAACGACATATTTATACAAGTGAAAGATTTGTATTCCTGGTTAAGATTACGAATCCGGAGTAAATTCAATGTGGAGATAGCGGGCGCGTAACAAAGCTTCGGCCTACAGCTACAGGATTATTGAAATAGGAGTTTATCTGTTATCAGTCCGCTTATAAGAGTAATAGCGGGTCGAATAATCCCCGCTTTAATAGTAATCGCTAATAGATTTACCCGTAGCCGCGAACTTAACACTCGGCATGTAAGGCGTATTTATTAAAGGCCTGGGGTTACGGACCCAGATACATCATTCCAATATGTTATGCGTTAAAAAGGTTTCGCGGCGTATCCTAACAAGCCGCAATTCGAAGTAATTTATCAAGTTGGCTTCGACCAATATTTTTATAGGGATATTAATACGATAAAACTTACAGGGAGGATTCATAATACAAACCGCGTTACCACTTTACTAAGCTACACTTACAACGATAGAGAGGGGGCGGGGGGGTTAGCCGTTATGGGTGATAAAAGTTTTATCTATAATGAAAAGGTAAGGTTTATAACTTTAAAACCCCCCCGATCTTTCCCCTAGGAGTTAAAGGGATGAGGGAAGGAAAGAAAAGTGGGAAAGGGGGTGGGAGCGTCGGTAATAGCGGTGGTGGTGAAGGGCAAGCTAAAGATAAAGGCTGGAATAAAGGATATCGAACCGGATAAAGTGGGGCTAGTAATAGCGATAGTGGCGACGGTAGTGGAACGGCGGGTTACGGTAACGGCCGCCTCTTCGTATTTATGCAAACGCGTCAAACGACACCTTATCGACCTGTTTTAACGCGACATTTATTTACGAACGAGGTTAGTATATAGGGTTGGTTAAGTAACCTACCTATAAAAGTAGTTTGAAACAAGTAATTGGAATTGTAGGTTAAGTTTATGTACGTTAAATGATTAGTCAGGATTTACGTAAATCAAAGGGGCGTGTCATTGAAAGTAAAAAGAAAAGAAAATTTACTTAAACCGATAACGATACATTTTTATACTAACCCTAAAACACATAATACTATAATTAACCTTACACAACTATATCCCTATAATACATTCGCAATCAAACGTTTATAAGAATCGACAACTATAACGAAATCCATTACCTAAACTAACTAAGGCCTTACTATAATAACTACCGCAATGAAAACTGCTAATCCAAACCTCTACAATTTATACGACAACTAAACTGTTATTATTAAATCACAAATACGAATTACACTACAAAACCAAACTGTTATTACTAAACTACGGATACGAATTACACTACAAAACCAAACTATTATAATTGACCTACGGATAAGGATCAGACTACCGCACTACAACCAAACTAACATTACTAAATTATGGATACAGGCCGCTTTAGGGAAAGAAAATATTACCTGTATAGATATTACCATATACTTCTATAGTTAGTAAACGGTCACGCTGCAGATTGAATCTTTATAAGAGTGCACGATAACATGCTACTCTACAAGCTAAATTCTTACAGAGTTCCTAATAGCTTGCCATTATCTAAAAGTGGTATTTGAAAAGTTTACGGTAAAGTGCTACTGCCCAGAAGGGAGATTCACAAAGTGCATGGTAAAGTGACACTGCCTAGATGAGAGGTTATAATCTTTCACCTGTGGTGTACAATCTTTGGATGCTTCTTCTCCCTTCGATCAATCTTGCTACTTTAATATACACAATCTTTACAATTACTCTTCCACTCTTTTATGTTCAAGTGAATAGGTAGAGACCTTACTAACATTTTCAGACCCTTTTACGGAAAATTAACGATCTAATACCACTAGTCGTAAGGAATTTATTAACATACAAGCCGTAAGCCTTTAAGTTTACCAATTACTTAAATAGAAACCTAGACGTACCCCTTAACATTAAGAGTATTATTACCACGTTCTTCGCGTTTAAAACCACCAAGTTACTTTCCCCTAAACTCCTTAAAAAGTATAGTTTTAACAGCCAAATTTAAAAAGGATTAGCCTCACACGCGAGCCTATTATAAACCCGACCATTGGATTTTTTCCGTCCAAATTCAGCTAAAGGTAACTATTCTACTTATCAACACTAATCCTAATACCAGTTGAGGGATTCAAAGGGTCCCTACAACTAATAAATTACCCTTTCCCCTCGACAAGTCTTTATAGTAGATACGTATTACGCGGTAATTATCACGCTTGTTGGTAGGTATTTAGATGTTGCAACGTTGTCGATTCGATTGGTCGAATTAGCAGTAGTATTGCGTAGTTAATTAGTAGATGTATTCTTTTAGGTTTGGTAGACTTCTAGCCTATCTACGTAGTAATTTGTATAGCTAATCGCTTGCTCTGTACTCTAATATAAAGTAGGCGTATACTGAACTTACTTTGCAAACAATATAGTAAGCCTACAAAAAACATTACACTTAATTTGCAGTTAATATAGTTAAATTTACTTACAGTAAAGTTGACTTACTACATTGCAATTACTACTATTCTAACACTGGCGGCTTTTTAATTTGTATGCGTATGTCAGTATAGTTGACCAATTTTTGTTGGTAATTGATTTACTATGACCTCCTTAACTGGATGAACTCCTGTCAATTCCGGTTAACTTTAATATTAAATTACACCTATTTTAACTTAAATTAACCCTATTTCCTCCATGGCTTCGAAGTTCGATTTTATCAGTTTACACAAAATGTTTTTTCACTATAGGTTTGTATGAACTTCCAATTTTACTATTCCAATCAAACAAGTCGCTATTATAATTTCCCTAACAGTTTTCCAATTCCATAACATATCCCTAATCTCCCTGTAACTTGGATTTACCGGGAGGCCTATTAACGTAGCCCTTGATATATATAATCAGCTTATTACTATCTACAAACCTTTCAATGACTATATTTAGTAATAACTTTGTTATAACATTAGTAGGATTGTCTTTACCATTGATCCACTGGAACTTCTAGATCTTCCTGCTTTCGTAGATTTCGCGGAGTATTGTTGGATTGATTGTCAGACATTTTTTGCTAATGATTCCGAACTTCTAAAAGCATTCAAACAAGCTCCTCGAATTGAGACAAATTACCACCGGAATAGGAGAAATTTTCAACTACCTAGTAATAAAATTACAGGTTTCCCATAATATCATACCTATATTAAAGCCTATAATTATATTGTAAAACTCTAAAACTAGTACGCTTCATGTAATTCTTTTATATTCTACAGAAATCTAATAAATTATGCTATAGATAATGGTAAACTCATCCTTCCGCCCGTCTTTATTAACAAGGGTTATCAAAAAGCCGATCTTTAAATACAAGTTGATATTATTTGCAAAAGACTCATCCATAAAGATCATTAACTTAGCCCTCGACAGATCGATTGAAACCATATTAATCCCTCGTTTTAAATTTTGTATTTACTGATTAAGCTTTTTATTTAACCGGTTGAAGTCGTTATTCATTCAATCCTATACTTATACCGTAATAAATATGTTGTAAAAAGCCTCCGGTTAATATAGAGTAGTGATATAACTACTACAGACACGTTATTCCATGTATCATTGAGCCTTAACTATGTTGATTTTATCAATTATAGTCAAGTTGACGTTTTAGCCCTTTTAGAGAAAGCTAAAGCTAGTATTAACACTAAGCATACGAATTTATAACTAGTTAAAGCTAAATTATTTACCCCTCGCTAACGTTGTGACCAGCTTGTAATTCTACAAATTAAAGTTATTAATCTTCGACTATTTCGATACCATAAAGTTAGTCGTTTTAACAAAAAAGGTATCGTTAATTTGTATACCCATTAGGCAGAAATTATTCTTCACGTTATTAGTAAATACGAGTCGTATATTAAAGACGTTATATCTAAATATAATCTAAGATACGATTAATACGTTAGGAACACATAAACTTTTACTTCGGTTAATCCATATTGTGATTTAATACATCGTATTACCGTTCGTGAAAGGTAAATAACACGTAATTTCTATATTAATCCCAACAAAACGATCGGCTATAAGTCGATTGTTAATTACGTGTATACTGAAGTTTTATTTCGGCTATTAAGAGTAAACATACTTTGAATTTTAACTGGTGAACGTATCATCAAAACGACCAGGAAACGTTAATAAATCTTTCAAATCTTTAAAAATTACGTGAAGATCCAATTTATTTCTTTCATTATTATATATTTAAACAATTAAACGTAACTTCTCATACGGTCGCCCCGTAATCTTTCCTTAAATCTCGTAAACAATACTCAACTTAAAGATCGTAATATTTGGGTTTTAGAAGTTAAAATCCATCTTCGACACGAATTATACAACTCCTTGAATTAGTAAGGCATCATTTTCGACTTTATCTATTTTCATAAAAGGTTTTCCGAAAGGTTTAATAATACCTTGTTTATCAAACTTTAATATTAAATTTCTGTTATCATTCTTTTCCCTGATTACTTAATAAATATTATAAATACGGCACAGAATATATTTCTCCTCTTTACAATTTCTCTTTCTTGGGTGTTATATACGCCGGCGACATTTTATCGACCTATTGATAACGGATGGAAGTGGTTCATATTAGCTCGGTCGCTTAGCTTAAAGGTCTTCATATTGAGTTACCTTAATATAAAGTTTAACCTAGCTAATACGAAACGTTATAATGCCATTAATAGTTTTAACAACTACTTTAAAGTTGGCGATACTTCAAGTTTTATATAAGCCATTTTATTTACCCGGCTCCTGCTATACAAGAACTTTACTTTATAACGGAAAAGTAAATACATCGATAATTGTAAGGCAGTTCCTAATATTAAAGGCGTTATTAACTTAACAACGTGTCGATTCCTTTTGTAATTCCTTTAAGCTTTGTTATGGACTATAACTCGTTTTTAGGTACTTACTAATAGCGGAAATTCACTTATTAAAGGTAGATACGTTTCAAAGACTAGTAACGTTGATATTAGGCCGTTAGAGCTCACAATATCGTTTCAGCTTTTTACCGCCATTTGAAGGCGCGCCTCTAAATCCGTAAAGCTTTTAATCTCTAGAGTAAAGATATTATACGTTCGGCGAAGGAGTTCATGTGCCCTTTAAACTTTTCTAATACTCTAGTAGGCCTTTATAGGCACCTATTTACATTAGATTTCTGTTATATTAACATTTCCCTAAAACTCTGCCACTATGAAGTTGGTACTAGTATCGTAAATAAAGACATCAGGTAGGCCTAAGTACGTTATAATTCACAAAATCCTTAATGTTTCACATGTATTCTTTACCTATGAAGACTTTAAAAACTTAACTTCGTAAAAAAAGGTTGTGATGTTAACGATATAAAAAATAGGATTGTTATCTAAATAAATGACGTGAATAGAAACCTTGTAATTAAAGTCTCTATCGTTGTTTAATATAAATTTAAATGTTCAGGGGGCTTAAGTATATATTTAACAGTAGTAATAAGGCTTCGCGATGGTTTTTTGGGCAAATCATTCCACATTTTCATGCTCTACGAACTTTAGGACTTTATATAACCTAGTAACAGTTGGGTGGTCAAAAAGCCGATATAATTAAATCATTTTTAACTTCGTCAGGTGTAATACCATTACCTTTAAGCCTTAAAGATAAAACTATAGATACCACTATTTAAAAGCAAGGGGAAACTGTTAGCCACTTTATCTAATTTGTTGACGTTAACATTAATATTAACGCCAAGAGTCTTCATATCCTTTTAATAAATAAAAAAGAGGGGTATGAGATTTAAGGACATGGAATGTAATTAATCTCATAACAGTTTAAAATATCGTCATCTCTAATAACTATAATTACTCGCTTAGTCTAAAGCTAACTTTAGATTTACTAACATCGTAACGATTAATCTTTTGAGCCGTAGTGCTTTCCCTTCATAATGCCACGTATTACAAATAGCCTCCTATTTAATACCTTACTTCCCTTATATTTGATATAATACCTTAAAACGTGTAATCCGTATAACTATCCCGAAGGTTAAAGATTTATAAGGGGTTAGAAGCTTAAATAGGGTAAAGGTAAAGATCTTTATCGTCTAAACGATATAGGAAAACATAATAAGCTAATTATCAAGCCGTATTAGGCACTATTTCTTCATATGACTTAATTTATTCAAAGGCATTATCACCATTAGTTGCCACGTCGCCTTTAAAATTTGCGATGTATTACAAGTAATCCTATTCGGAAATAGTAGGTTATTAAATATAGTAAATTATCTTTTTATCATTACGTTCAATCAAGATGTAATATGTTAAACAATAGCCAGATTTACTATACATCTAACATTTCTTACCAATATTACGATAATAGTTTTTATGGTTGATAAATCCGCCTCAATCTTCGCTCTATCAACGCTAACATAGCTATTACTTTTAGTCTGAGGTCATTAATCCATATATTGTGCGTTAAAAACGCCTATAATCGTATTGACAATCAACGTAATTAATTACCGTGAAGTATTTTTTATTCACGTTAATAAAGTTGCCGTCTTAGGGGTATATACCAAACGAGTTTAATATACACGTCATTATAGTTGTAAACAAGGAGCGCAACTGGCTAAGAAAGCGTTAGCCAGTGTCATCTAACCGTTATAAGGTGTATTCAAACTTGTTTACGCCCATAACGACTCCTTGTACCTATTTACGAAGTGTAACTTCGCTAACATAGGCTTTCCCCATTGCCTGCTAACATAAAATTAAGTTGTTAAGCATTTAATTTAACGAATTTATCAATATTTCCCCCTCTTTTTCCTTCTTTAGTATCATGGTTTAGCTGATAGTAGCCCAATCCGTATAGTATTCGGAAAAGTGAACTTTATAATCTAAGTGAATTTCTATACTATTGTTAATCTCGCGAAAAGTGGTTATTAAGGTTAGAAAGGTTAGATAGTAGTCTCTGACATACCCTGTAAGGATTTCTAAAAACCAGTAAATAAAACATGTAAGGGGAAACCACTATTTACTTACAAATATTTAAAAAATGGTATTATCTTCGTAACGAAGAGGTTATAAGACTTTCCATTTCACTTCTATACATTATTATAATTCTTGACAAAGTTCGTAAAAAACTTGTAATTAATGTTAATTATCGTAAAAGGTTTCGGGGGAAGGTAGTGATAATTATCACAATCTTCATTGGTATTTCTTTATGATTTAAGACTCAAGGCCTACGATCTATAGTATTAAGGGTAGTTAATAGTCGCCTGACTTAATAGGTAAAGTTTTGTAGTAAGACTTATAGTGAGTTCGCATATATAAAGAAACCTATCGTGGAAAGGCCTTTATAAGGCTTAACGATTTTAATTAAAGGGCTAAGGGGCAGTAGAAATTTGAAGGTTTTAAATGTGTTATCGATCTTACTTAATTAACAAGTGGAAAACGCCGATATTATTACCTTTTGTCTTGTTGTCAACTGCTACTTCGCGCGAATTTCCACCGATAAATAAATGCTCCGCGCTATCATGTAAAGGTATCGGATTACCTATAAAATTAACAAGTGCCTTATGGTTAACATTTAAAAAGGCTTAACTAAGTTAGAGATAAAGAGGAAGTTTTTTGAAACGTGTATTAAAGCGTTAAAGGTTTTTAACGCTTTTGCCTTTCCTTGACTGGTTTTAAGGATTAGAATCTTAAAGGGGTTTTTTGCGTTAAGCCAATTTAAAGAAAGCTTCAGCTTATCCTAATAAAGTCTTCTATAAGATAAAAATATCACGGCGAATAACTTCTTTCTGAAACTTAGCCTTAAATATACGATAGATTATCTTTCACGTATTGAAAGTATAATAATTAAAAAAACTTTAGGAAATCTTAAAAGGCGCCGGTAACACGGCCGTAATCGATACCGAAGTTAGCGTCAAGGATATAATAGCTAACATAATTAGTAAGGTAAGCCTTAATTTAGGTTTTGTTAACATCCGTAATCTAAAGTTATTTGTTGTGGTAGTTAGCAAAAATAGTTCCGACGACGTTACTTGCCTTTATATATCTTCAACTTAGTGCCAACGTAAAGTTCTGACCTATATAGGTCTTGGTGACGTGGAATAAAGGGAACTTGACGATTTCAGGGTGTAAGGACTTGATATTTTAACGTAAAGTTGCGTAGGAACTAAGCGACTTAGCGTTAGGTTGCGCGACATGGCTTACTTAATAAAACTGTGTATTTTAACTCAAGGTAACGATTTTCACTATTAAATTAACATAGGGAAAGTAAAAACAGTAAAGTAGGGGTAAAAGTTTGGTGTAAAGGTAAGGTTGAAGGTTGTTATTATAAGTAAAGATCGAATATAGTTTATTATTTTGGCTGTAGAACTTAGTTGTTTTACAATAATAACACCTGCAGGATTACTAACTTAGCTATTTGCTAACTTGCGAAACTTTTAAACTTCTAATGGTCAATCTTTAAATCTTTAAAAAAGATATTCAGTATAGATTTCTTGATTTTTTCGGTCAGGATACCGTTGCTACCTCTCAACTTCCGTAAAAACCGATGTAGCAGTAAAGACCATTCGCAAATGTCTTTCCTCTGGCTTACTCTTTCATAAAACGTAACAAAAAAGTAGCCTGTTATTCTACTTAGATTATTCATAGTAAACCCAATTAGAAATAATCAGTATTGGTTGGACTTTAAAAGTCGCATCGTTGTCGATTCGATTAGTCAAAGTAATAGAAGTATTACGTGGTTAAATGGTAGATGTATTGTTTTAGATTTGGCTGACTGCTAGCCGGTCTGCATAGTAATTTGTATAGCTTATTATTTGGCTCGTGCCCCAGTGTGAAGTGAATGCATACTGTACTAGACTCTTAGGCAATGCATTAGGCCCACACAAAACAATACACTCAACTTGCAGTTAGTATAGTTAACTTTACTTACAGTAAAGTTGACCTACTGCACTATAATTACTACTTTTCCAACAACGTTCGTTAAAATCTGGGAAGAAAAGGAGAAGTATGACGATAAGTTGTATAACCTACTCAACTTTGAATTATGCACATTTTTCAATATTTACCGTTGAATAAATGTTAAATTACCAGGTTTTAATCATTATTTCCTAATATTTTTACTGGCTAAGCTAAGGATTATTACCCCCGGTACCTAACGAATTATTTATCTTTCCGCGAAATTTACGATAGCCTAAACAGCTATTTCGAATATAATATTAATCGTATCTAATACTAAATCAACTGGAATATTATTAAATAGCCCTACATGTTGAATTACAAGAAAAAGACAAAAAGTAAGATGGAAATTTTTAATCAGATACTTGATAGGCGAATGCTTTGCTAATAAGTAATAGGAAATGTGAAAGCTAGCGAAGACACCTCATGTTGATAGGTTCAACTAGCCGTTACGGGCCACAAAGAGTTCGAGTACGCCCTTCGATACTTTAATACTACTTACGAAGGGTTTTTAAACCAGTTGAATTTTTCGTTGACGACTGTAATAAGTCGAGTCTCCGACTCAATCAATATATACCCTGAAGCCCATCAATTGAATAACTATAAAGAAAAATCCTTTTATACGTACTATATCCACCATAAATACCAAAAACCCGATTCGTACAGACAATAAACGGCTCGAATCTAGGGATATAACTAAACTACCTACGAAAAAAGTCATTATTTATCTTTAAGGTTTTCAAATCAGCCAAATAAGTTTACTTTAAACACTAAGAGATATTAGATTTACGGCTAAAGGCTACTGGTTAACACGCTATACTGTTTCCGAATACGAATCTAAATAGGTGATGTATAACATTCATTTTCCATTTATATGTAATTAGGATTACATATCACGCGTTACAAATTTTAAAGGTAATAAAGTTATAGAGAAGGAAAACAAGTCCAAGGTTATTGATTGATATAAAGATATTAGTACCAACCTAAAAACAATGTAATAACTCGCCAACCACATATTTCTATACCGCCTAATAGGTAAAGACCTCTATTAACAACACAACGATAAAGATCTTGACCCTATATATCCTTTTAAAATTTAAGATAATTAAACCGAACAGGTCTTTTAAGGTCTTATATCGAATACGTGAGTAATATAGTATTTAATAGGAAGTTATTCGTAATACATCGCGTTATAAAATGATACTATTATTATTACGAGAGTTAGCTATACGATATAAGTAATTCTAAGGTTAGCTTTGGCCTTAAAAATATATTTTTACTGGGATCCACGATGGTTAAGACTGTTATCAATCCTATCATTTTACCCATCATGGAATCTCCTATTTCTTTTTCCCTTTCTTTTAGAGATATAAAAAACTTCGGCATTAACGTTAACATTCAAACTAATAAAATAATCTAAGTGAAAGGCGATAAGAAATTTCCACTTAGATTTAAGTAAGAGTACCTCTAGTATTAACTTTAAAGGACAAAAGCAATGGGATTAAACCTGACGGAGGCGAAACTTTGTCAAATATACTATATGTTTAATCATCCGATAATTAACAAGTTTTACATAGTTTTAGAATCGAATCAATATAAAGATATGGACTTACCGGTACTAAAGATAATTAAACAGCTTTGCTACCACTGTCAAATACACTCCTAAACCCCTTTGAAGTTTAGCTTGACGTTAAAAAAATTAAGACTTCAACTTTAAAGTTTTTGTAGACGTGTTTTACTTAGACGACAAACTAGTATTTCACGTTATGAACTCCGCCATAGCTTTTCACAGTGTTTAGTTCCTTAAAAATATTACGACAAAGGAGACGTATGAGTTACTACATACTTTATAAATTAACACTTAACTTGGGCTACCAAACGTATTCATTTACAATACCGGCACCAATTTTATTACATTGAAATTTCAAATTAATACCAAATCAACAGGGATTTAGTACAAGTAGATCCTTATCAAGGCTAACTAAGCAATTAGCAAGGTCGAAATGGCACATACCCTTTTTCGAAGTGTTTATAATATCCTTATACTAAAAATCGAAAGCTTTACAAGCTAAGAAATACAACTTTAAATAAAGGTAAAGAGCCTTAATAATACTATTAGACCTAACGACCTTATATCAACTTTATTGGTATTTGGGGTCTACCCATATATAACAACTGAGTCGCCACTATTGCCAAATGAATAAGAACGTATTATAGTATATGGTAAAGCCCTAAAGGAATTAAAAAAAAAAAATCGACACGTCACCAAGTTAATAATGCCCTTAATACTGTGAACGAATTATCAATAACAGATATATTATCTCTCCCCCTTTGAAGTGAATTCCTTATGTAACGGGAGTAGGATGAATAGAATAAGCCGTATAAGGTTTTAGGTATTACCAACTTAAATATAGTAGTTAAACTGCTAACGGCCCTATCATTTTCTGATTTACACAGGTTAATCCGTACAAGAGACCCCTTATATCCAATAGAAGTCCTAACGTCGATTATCTCCAAGCAAAACGGATTAGCTAATACAACCCTTCCGAACCGATTGTTAATCTACCAATAAAATGTTAACGGCGTAAAAGATCACTTAAAAGGAGAATACATATTAAAAAGGAGGGTGGCGACGGAAACCGAAATCCTAATAAGGTATATATAACGGCGTAGATATCTTAAGAAGAGAAATCTAACGGAAAACTGACTTTTAAATTACTTGTCGAAAACATTATCAATATACTGGGAAAACCCTATAAAAAAAGCGATCAAGTAGAAATCATCGGCTTCATTTTAAGAGAAGTTATATAATTTATACCGTTAACGTAATTTAAAGCCTAAGACATTGCTATCTTTAAGTTGAGGATAGTTGACTATGCTAAGAGAGAGACTATAAACCAGCCGTACGAGAAATTACGGCTAATCGCTGAAAGATACGGTGATAAATGTAAGAACTGAAGCCTAACTTAATTAATTATAATCCAAAAACTTAGCAAACGTTTAATCATCACTAGTATTACCAGTTTAACTACTGGCATACAAGACTAGTATACAATTAATAACCGGAATATAAAGCAAACGAATATACAATCTACTTTATATCTTTATCGAGTTATACTGCTAATACTGCCGAAGAAACTGAAGGATGAGTTTCCGGTTAGTACGGTAATACGCTATATTAAGCCAATATATAAATTAGCCGAAATAAGCGTCCACTGGGTTTTAATGTTTTAAACGTACTTGAAAAATATGTGAAGTACAAAAACTTTTACTTTTAACTAGTACCTATTAATTACAAAAGGTAAAGACTTTAATATCATAGGTATACCAACTAACAATACACTTTTTCTCGGAGATACTAAGTTTATGGCGGCGAAACAATGTATTATCAAAAATTTGAGTTTTTCAAAGTATAAATGAATCGAAATTTTAGTAAAAAAATACATAAATTAACTTTAATAAATTATTAATCCGTATCCATAGTATGAAGGCTAAAAACGGCACTTATATTAGCTTACGCCAAAAAGGGAAAATTATAAGCCTAATTATTATCGACGAAGTCGACGAGACATGATTACAGAAATACCTGAAGTGGAGGGTTCGTGCGGCTTATATTGATACGCTATGCCATCCGGAGGCATTGTACGACCTTTCCATTACGTTGTAAATACAAAATCCATAAAACGAAGACTTTGATAGGATAAATAAAAGGATTTAATAGCAACTGAATTACTTAAAAAGAGAAATCAACATAGTTTCGGTGGATTTGATAAAGGTAAAACTAATAATCTTTACGAACGAGTTATGTGCTAATGATAGTTACCATATGTTATAAATTGGCTTCCTAATAATATTAGTTATCTAGAAAAGGTCCAAAAGGTAGTTTATAATAACCAGAAACCTTATGTATTGGATATCTATTGAATACAAATTTATAACACGAAACGTATTAGCTTTATGAGTCTACGGTATAATAACGGGCTTTAATATCGTTATATTAACTAATAACATACTAAGGATTATTACTAAATAGTTGGGACTACCTCCGATAATTTTAATGGTGTATACTAACTCCCGGAGCCTTTACGAATGCTTATTAAACCTAGGAACAACTAATGAAAAATGTCTAATAATAAACGTAATGGTTTTGAAAAAGATATAAGAAGCCTAAGAAATCTATAAGTTCCGGTGGATTAATGGCAAAAATAACCCCACCGACGCTATAACCAATGCTACATCCAATTACGCCCTAAAAAGGTTTGTAAACAACAATATTCTAACTATAATAATCAAGGGCCCTATACACTGCCTGGTACATAATCTCAAGAAATAGGGTTGCTCTCGCAAACTTCAAAACTACCAAAGTAATAATATCAATGGTAACGGTGGTAAAGATGGCGATAGTAATACTAATAAATTGAGCTTCTGGAAAAAGGTAAGTAAGTGGCCAAATACGTAACACGTACAACTTTGTAACGAAAAACCTGTATACGGGAGTTATGGAATTGAGGCCTCGGAGGGGTTGAGTAAAAGAGCTACAAAGGGCCGTAATTGATGTTAATTTAAATTTAGATTAATCGGAACTAATAGGGGCCTAACTTGTTATTGACTTGTATATTAAAGAGGGATTTCGGAAATTGTTACTAACAGATGGCAAGCTACGCTAGCGTACAAACACAAAACAAAAAGCCTTCAATGTTGAAATAGTAGTCAAATATAGTACAGTTAAGTTAACTTTACTGTAAGTAAATTTGATTATACGTATTGCAAATTGACTGTAGTTTGTAGAACTGCAATGCAAGTGCAGTGTAGTAGATGGCCACTTTAAAGTGGAGCACATGCCAAAGAATTTGACTATACAAATTAGTATGCAGAATGGCTAGCGGTCTGCCAAACTTAGAACTTACTGTATACAATCAACCAATTTCAATGCAATACCAGTTACTTCGACCACAGTGATTTGAATCGATTACGTTGCAACGATAAAGGCCCACCAACAATTTTGTAATACTTAAAATCTTATAAAGGTCATCCTATCTACCCGTTTCCTTAAAATAAGGATTTCAGTTCATATAATCAAAATAACTCATTTTTATCAATAGTTTGTTCCTGATATGAAGGGTGTTGGTAATATTAAGTTCTACGAATTCTATATCCAAATCCTTCAATATTCTTTTTTATGCCGCGATACCTTTTAGATATTTGTTATTCAAAGTAATCAATTCGGTACATTTTTATACGTACCAAAACCTAGTACTGTTAATACTCAGACTTTTAAAATAGAAGTATTATTAAAGCACTTTACTTCTATTAATATTTATTTCTTAAGTTTCTAATACTGCCGATCTCAAACATAAAAATCTCGTAAACCTTACTAAAAAACGTATATACCATTTCAATATCAACGATAATACAATAAGCTTTAATAAACACCCGTTCATATTGAATCTGTAAAGAGACAGAGGCAGGAGCTGTCGCTCAAAGTGGTCGAATTCTGTATATAAACCTCGATAAAGAAGGAGAAGAGAAACCCCTATTAGGAAGCTGCTGTGGAGTTGGGAAGATGGTATAACCCAGTTACGTAACGTGTAGGAGCGTATTTTCATGTAGTTTCAGGGCTGCTTTAAAGCATCATAAGAATGTAAACAACTACCAGGGTTGGATCTTTGGTAATATTAGCTAAGCATTAGCCTGTAACATTACCCCCCGATTAACTCCTCTAAAAATCAATCTACTAAATAAAACTATATCTGAGTTCCGTTTTGTTAAAAGGTTACGTCAGGGAATAGAGGATCAGTTCAGGAAAGTATAGTACGCTTAAAATACTCCAAAGACCCTCCCCTCTTTTTTTTTCTACGCAGCGGTACGCAACGTGCAAAAGGTAAGCTTGATAGTAGGCAAGAAATAGCTGTTTCGAAGCCGTTTAGAATATCGTAGTTTCGTATGGAAGGTGCCAGGTCGAACGATTTGACATTACGTAAAAAGCGTTCTAAAACCATTTTTCCTTATAAATAGCCCGTAAATCTTCCTTCCTAAAATTTTAAAAATATTCGTTTTATAATACACTATTAGTATTATATTATAAGCCAATGTTAAGGTTTAATTCAAATATTATTTTTGTATTTACCTTCGTAGTCCTTTTTGATAATAAACCCCCAATTAGTTTCAGAAGTAGATAAAGCTATTAAAACGTTAATTAACCTCATTCAGAAACTGTTTAGTTCTTATGAATGAACGTGTAGTTTTCGGCTTTATGAACTATTGAATTATACGCTATTAAAATTCGTAAATAAATTTTTTTAAATATGTTTATGGAATAGTGTATGACCCGAAAAGCTTCTGTTGGGAAATCGAAGATAAGTTGTTTATATAGCCGCGAAAAAGTCGTTATCGAGTGGTGAAATTCTGGCACCCTGTGTCACCTTTATTTTATCAGTATGACGGCTCATAATTTATGTTATTTATATACTTTTTTGAATTGAAACCCAAATATAAACGAGGTTCCTGAGAAATTATTTAAAGTGTATTTGATATTTGATACTTAGGACCGTAGTAAATCGAGGTATTTGCGAGCCGCTCTTTAAATGTTAACGAGCGGGTAAAAATTATATAAATCTAGGTTATCGCCGTTAAAAAGGTAATAAAAGTTCGGCGCGTTGCATAAAGAAAGGTAAAGACTAAAGGCGGAACGAATTTTATATATGTTACCCTTATACGTTTTGGTAGCTTACGAGCCGTATAACTTTTAAACGAGGAATATGGTTTTTAAATAAGTCTTTTATGACATGATAAAAACGAAAGAAACGTGGCTAACAAGTGATTAAAAAGTATAATTAAAAATAATTAAAACCCTTATGGAAGTATTCAAACATATTAACGTAAAACTGGGTTGTATTAACGCGGAATTCGGTAAGCTAATTGAAATAAGTAAGAAATTCTTAGGTAAAAATAAGGATGAAGATTTTAATGATATATTCGAATAGTTTTATAATTGTTTAGGTTTTATTAATATGATATTACATTTACTTAGTACCCATGAAGTAGCGGTTTATACGTATTTTATTTTCATCATATAAAATATAAAGAGTTAAATCCATTTACGGTGCAGGTGAAAATCCATATCGTTATATTCGGCTAATCCGTAACATAATTCGAAATTATGAAGTATTACGGTGTTAGAAAAGTTTAAAAGCGTATTTTACTTTAGGTGCATATAATTTATCTCTTTAATCAAAACCAATAGTTTCGGTAGGTTATTAAGCCAGTTAATTTCGAATTCAAGTTTATTATAAACTTGTAATATACTTTTAACATAGTATTTCGGTTTCGTTTCGCCGTTGTCGTTAATAACGTTTATAATTTACGGATAAAATTCTCGAGTTTATTAGTTTGAAAAAGGATTCGAAACGGCTCAAATAAGTCGATCAATATGAAATCAAGGGTATTTCTCACCTAATACGTTAAATTCAATAATATAAAAGTCGATTATACTTTTTACACGGTACTTATTCTAAAGTCAACTTTTTTTTAAAAAAAATCGTTTAATTGAGAATTATAAAAGAAATTATAAACGTTGTTACTAATTTAGAAACGTTTTGAAGAAGAACGCTTTTAATTAACTGCTTTTTTCATACGTTATTACGTAGCCGTTATTATAGTTTATACGAACTTTGTAACCTTATGGAAACGTTGGACACAATTTTCGACCCACGCGCATGGTATTATAACTGGGATAAGGAAACTTTATACCAGTTATTCAAAGTTGATATAATAACTGTAGGTCATGAAAAACGAGTTAATACCGGTAATCGTCGTATTTGCATTATTTATCATTAATTAATAATGAGTTGATATCCGATTTTAATTAAATTAGATGTGAATAACGAATAAACGTAGATATGTCAAGGCTTGTTAATTAATACGTTTGGGTATACCGTCGTTTTCCGGGTAGAAGGTAGTGTTTAAGCGTTACTTTACCCCGGTGAAATTATGAAACAGCTTCGAAAATTTACCACTTTCATTAGATTTATGATTGTTAACAAACGTATATAGAAATTCGTAATATCGTTAACAACAGTTTAAAAACCGGTTTATATAAGCTTCAACGTTTATAGTAATTAATTTTTCGAAGGTGATATTTTCATTTAAACGGTTCGTAATAATTTTAAGGTAAAGTAGGTGGCTGGTATGGTTTTAAGGTAAGTTAATTATAAAGTCAATGAAAAACTTACTTTAAAGCCGTTCAAAATTCGGAAGGAGTTTAAAAAGTCATTTACACCGGTATTTTTAATTGGTTATACGCTTTTATATATCGTAATTTCAGGAAAACCGGAGTATTACATAATATAAACTAGGTTGAAAATAAGTCTTTAAAAGGATAGTAATAGTGACGTTGCGCCCCGGATAACTATTAGAAAGTAAATTGTGAATAACTTAAATTAATGTGGTTATAAGCGATTCGTAAATAAATACTTAAATACGGTCGCGAAATAGTAAAATCTTATTATCTTTTATTGAATATTTAGAAATTTAAGCCTTGAATATTTAGTCGTTATCGGTATGAATATTCGCGGAAAAGTATTAATCGATTATACGGATTATACGAACTAATCGGAGGTAAGTAGTATCGCGTAGAATAACGGCGTTTTAATAACTTTAAATGTTAATATTGGTAAGAAGTTCGCAACCTTTTAAGATGGATTCGCTGGTGACGGTTAACCTGAAGACGTATATACACGGGAGAGGTTCGGAAATGGCCTATTCGGGGCGTAATAGTTGAAATTCTCGGCTTGAAAAATATAGGCTGGAAAGTTCTTATCAAATATTTTGATTTCGCTGTAATAATATATTAAGCCGTACGTAATTCGACGCCTTATTACAAACTAACCGAAAAAGTAATTGGGAGAGGCGTTCGAACTAAAGGATTTATCATTTAAAAAGCTGTTTTTTAGTTATAAATTATTTGAGATTTTTATTGGTTATCAAAATCATAAACAGGCGTACTGTGCCCCTAAGCTCTGTATTCTACGATTTTATATAATCTATAATCCCGAGTTACTCCTTATCGTGGATTTTGTAATTATATTCGATGGGAGATAGGCGATGAGAGTGATACATTACTAAGCGTAGGTTACCACGATCGTCGTATTGAAAAAAGCAGCCGTTTAAAGCCTAACCGAAATAGTTGGCTTTCAAATCAAATGTTACAGTCTGGGTTTTATTAAACGAATATAGGTCCAGAAAATAAATTCAATTTAAACTGTTAGAAAATAGCCTTGTCCTTAGGTCTTTAATGAAAGGGGGTAACTTGACGATTTAATCGAAATAACAGCTTAATATTCGTCGAATAATTTCAAATGACCTACCAATAAATGTTCGTAAATTTTGAAAAATCCTGTATATTGAAAACTAATGTAAAAGATCTTGATTACCGGATAACATGTAGTTTTTTCGGGTCTATATAAACATCGGTACTATTTTTGATAACAAATCCTATGTGCTTAGTCTTTTTAAACGTCGAATTTGTACTTGGATATATAAAGGTTACATTTAATAACACTTAAATATCTAAGGAAATATTTACCTTTAAAGTTATAATCTTTGAGGGTATCTTTTAACTAAAAAAGGATATCATCGAGGTAAGCAAAGTAAACAATATCAAAAAGCGAGCCTAATGAATTATCAATATACCTTTAAAAGGTGGCTGATATATTAAAAAAGCCGAAAAAGGTAATAAATCATTCGAAAAATCTGAAATATATACAAAATATAGTCCTTTATCTATTTTCGTTTTAAATACAAAGTTTGGAAAAAGAAACTTTAACATTTAAAATACTGAATTATTCAATTTAGGAAATATTTATAAACGTTTTTCAAATAAATACAAGCGGATAATAATCCTCCTTTATAATAACGTTAAGTAAGCAGGGATTGATATGAAAAAGTGAATTACCGTTGGGGTTTTTAACAAGGAAATATAAAGGTACTCTTTAAAAATCTATTCGTTTAAATATAAAATTAGTCGAATAACTCGATTAAAGTCTTTTATAATACAAAAGACTTATTACACGATATATTATATAACGGGATCTACGGGATATCCAAGGGTTAACCCTAATTATCGGTATAAAATAAATTTCGTAATTTACTCCTGAGTGGTAAGGTAGTAACTTATTGCTAAAGGCTTTATTTAATAAAAGAACGAACTTTATAAGATTATCGGGAAGTTCTTAGTCAACGGAAACGAGCGGTTTTAGGGCGAGTATTTTATTAATATCCTCGAGGGAAACAGTGGTGATCCTCGTGGTAAAGACTCGATTTTGACAGGCTTTTCGTAAAATAACGTAATATATAACGGCGCAGACTTTTTTGGCATTTTTTATACGGGTGTAAACCCCCGTTTCCACACGCGATAATTATACATTCGTCTTAAAAGTAATACATACTTCGAAACATCGTAAATAACTTATTCGTATTTTATCTAAAATTTGTCCAAAATAACGTTATATTATAACAGAGGGACCATATAAATTCATATACGATAACGGTACTAATTAAGATTAATATCTCAAAAGGTTATCAAGAATAAATTGTAAGGAAAAACCGTGTTAGTAATACGTCACTTTGTCAAGGCGTCGTAATACAATAGAAATATATAGTAACTTTAAACGGTTCATAGACTATTTATTTATCACGTTATAATATTTATAACCTATATTTATCAAGACGTGAATGAAATGAATCAAATTTTCAACTAAATGTATTATAAGTGGGGAGTTATTTAAAAGTCGGGACGAAGTTATTAGGTCGAATTAAAGTTCTGTTAACATTTATACGCGATGATGTAGAGGAATTACGCCTTTTTCTTTTAAATATTAATGAGAATTTCGGTCGAAATAGATTAGACTTTTATAACGGACTTAACGTTAAAGTTATGCGGATATTAAACTGGATCCAACGGGTAGGTACGAATATAACAATTATTTGTTCCGTACCGAAAGTATAACCCAAATTCTTTACGACAGAAAAGTTTAGAATAGTTGATTTAGGTGGTATTCCGTTGAGAAGCAATCCTAAAAGCGTTTACGTTAGTTACAATAACGTTACCCTCGCTATTTAGGATGGACACGTAGATGTTATTATTTCCATCACATAAAATACTTTCAATAATAACGTTAATACCGTTGTAACGAATACGAAGGTCATAAAATGGTTCGTAGATAAGTTAAACGTAAACAATGTACTTATTATAATTCGCCGGTATATCGAGGGGAAATTATTTATTCACCAACGTATCGTCAATAACTTTTTCAAAATCGCGAATTTAGTAGTGGATTACCAAGTAATATCGCTAACTTTTGTTAATTAAGCGTTTTAAATATTGAAAAACACGTAAAATCATTTACGAACAGTTTTATATATATTTATAAGTTAAATAACAATAGCTTCAAACCCGTTAAGCTCGAAGTAATAGGCGCGAAGTACAGGAATAGAAATATGAAGGTTGTTAGTACCACTGTCGCTTCCGCTGGTGTAATAATCTTTTGTAACTGTTTTTACAAGGTTTTTAATTATTTAAAAAAACGTAAAAGTAATTCATTTTCAATATCAGTAAAATTTCGGTTTTTGCGCAACATACGTATTATTATAGCTTTTCATATCGAAAATAGAGATGCAATGCCCGAAAATTGAACCTGTTAATTAAAAAGTTTACGTTCAAGTTGTTAACGTTTATTAAATAGGGCGTTAATATCGTAATAGAAGTTAAAAAAATCCATGTTTTCATAGTTACAAAGTTAACGCAGTCCCCGGTAAAAAACAGCGTAGAAATTACGTTGTTCGTAACTTATATAAGGGGAATATTTCGAAAGCGATATTGTCCCAAAATTATAAACGTATCGACAACTTTAAATTATTGAATTGTATTTGTTTACTCGTTGAATAAGTTTGTACTTCGTGAATTTAAATATAAAACATACTTTTAAACGGCTTGATTCTGTTTAATAATTTATGTATATGTAACATTGGTATAACGTTTATATTAAACCGTAAAGTAAGTATATCAAATCGTTAAAGAGTGTTTACTTTATTTCCTAACGCGTATATCAAGGTCCAAATTCGATACGTCGAAGGATAATAATATAGCTCTAAACTATAACTGTTAAAAAATAGTAAAAATACTATTGGAAAGAAATAAATTAATATATAAAAGAATTAAAGCCGAAGCTATTATTTAAAGTAATACGATTCTTTCTAGATATCTAGATGAAGAAAGAGAGGGAAAACCCTTGTTAGAGAGTTATTGTAAAGCTGGGAAGATGGTATAAACCGGTCATATAACGTGTGGGAACGTATTCCTATACAGCTTCCGAGCTGCTTTAGAGCATCGTAAAAACGTGAGAACTATCAGGATTGGATTTCTGGTAATAGTAGCCAGGCACTAGCCTGTGACAGAATCCACATCAACATAACGTTAAGTTAAAAACTCATTGTAGCAAAATTAATACCATCAAAATAAATTATTATATTTAAGAGTACTAAGTACGTATTGATCTCTAACATAACTAAAGTGTTTTTTATTTCGTTCTACTAAACAATCATAAGACATTAACATTCATAACAACATGTTATTAAATTCACAATTTGGAATATAAATTTATTCTTCAAGTAAAATACGTTGCCAAAAACTTTGGGGTCGAAGTGTTCATTTTGGTTGAATATAAATAGAATTTAAAGTGGATTTGGGAATATATTTAGCAATAAGAATGGGATTTGTTTATCCACAATACTATGAATCAATTTTTGTCTTCATAATCATATTTTTTAAAATATTCGTATAATCCATTATTTGCAGGGTAATTTAGATTTCGATTTAATTTATGAAGTTTTAATTTCATCAAATTTAGTACCATTACATTTCGTTTTTCAAGGTAAAATCATAAAGTCTTTCATTTTTGAACTGAATGTAAACCTTGAAATATTACCTTTAAATATTAAGTTAATCTACGTGTTAACTTTAAAGCTAAACCTTTGTACATTCTGTAAGTAAATAAGAAAAAAGTAAGTGATTCTGTCGGTAAGGTCTTTCTGTACCGTGTACGTTCACATAAAAAAAAATAGAAGATTGAATCGCATATATTGAAGATAGATGAACAGTTAGAATGGGGAATAGGTATCCGAAAAGTTCACGCCTTAAGTGAGAGCTTATAAGCTCTTACTCTGGCAGTAGCACTTCACTATACCCTTTGTCAATCTCTCTTCGGGGCAGTGAAACTTAACCATACACTTTGTAAATATTACTTTTGGGAAGTGACACGCTATTATACACTTTGTAAGAATAAACCTTGTAGCGGTATACGTTACCATGAAATCTGCAAGAGTACATTTTGAAACGTGGCCGCTTATGAACTATTAAGATATATAATAACATCTGTATAAGCCTTTTCTTTTTTTGGGTGCGTTTCGTATCCGTAATCCAGTAGTAACAGTTTAGTTTATCTGAGTTATAATTAACCGATTCGTAGTAATAGTGTTTGTAATACAATTTGTTTGAGGTTTTAATCAGTAGTTTTGGTAAAGATAGTAGTTATAGTACAATTTGTTTAAAGGTTTAATTAGTAATTCTGGTAACGACAGTGGTTGTAGTATAATTCCTTTAAGGTTCCAATTAGCAGTTTTTAAAATAATTACACTAGTTAGTTTAGGTAGTTAACGGCAATATTAGACGATAAGGTTGTTAATCTTTGTAAAAGTGTGATTGTAAAGGTACAATTGTCGGTATTACGTATTTTAGGATCCATTTAAAAAGATTTATCGCCATCGATTTAGGCAAAACTTCTTTTCTTTTCTCTCTAATGACGTGCCTTTACTTATAAGGTATGTTGTTAACTAACCAATCGGCGTATATACGCTTAAACCAGTAATCTAATTAGCTATATAAACCGTTCGTATGGGTTGGTTACTAGACCAATGCTACGTTCTAACCGCTCCTTAAAACATATTACCCGCAAAAACAAGTCTCAATGGCGTAGTCTAAAGCGGTAGCATAAACGTGAAAAAGCTGCCGCCGCCACTGCCGGCCGCTAATCCAACCTCAGCTCTATTAGTTGGGGCAACATATCGTCGATACTAGATTTTATTTTCGGCCCCTTAGTTGCCGCCGCCTTCGACCAAGCCATTACCTCTTTACCCCTCTCCTTTCCATCCCACACTTTAAATGAAGGAATGAAGGGCTTTTAAGGTTATTAACTTTACTTTTTCGTTGAAGGTAAAGACTTTATTACCTAAGATGACCCCTCGTCACTGTAAACGTAATATTTATGAGTTATAAACTGTTTGTATTATTTATTTTCACTTTAATTTATATTATATTAATATTTTTGTAAACGGGATCAAGACGAACTAATGAGCCTGCCACCTCGAGTTACGACTCGCAAGGGTACATCGTAAGAACTTTTCAGCACGCAGAGCGCTAGAGTAATATACCCGGATTCATGTTCCCCAGTCATTAATAAATACGTTTTATGTACCGCGTATTACGTTCGCAGCAGTGGGTAAATCCATTAGCGATTACCGTGAAATCGGGGGTCAGTTAGCTCTCTATTACTATTACGAACAGACTAGTAACAAATATGCTCCCATTCCGGTGGTTTTAGAGCTGTAAAACAAGGCTTGGTTACACGCTTACCATCTCCATGGTAAATTACCTACTTCTTTCAATTCGTAATATCAACCACAACCGATTATTACCCATTATTTCAATACCTTATTCGGGGCGCTTTTAAAAAATATTATTTTTGTAATATTCAAAATAAGCTGATATTAATTAATGATAGGCATTAACCGGCGGCTTAAAAATAAGGTAACCATTATAACCGCTTGGAAAGCGGGTCTACGTATATTTTACGTATGTGAGTTCGACAACGTTATCGCGTTTCATCGTAAAAAGAGTAAAGACCCTTTGCGCTCCTTACCTAAGGACATGTAGCTCAAGACGCGGAGCCCTATTTCCGGTGGCGACATCCAAGGCGACATCGAAGGTAGTAGTAGCGGTGGCGTTAGTAGCGACAGCGATGAGGACGATGAGGATAAGGACGAAAAAGAAGAAGAAGAAGAAAAAGAAAACGTAACACTTCCTTCCCCTTTACTATTTAGTAGCGATCAATTGCTGATTTTTACGTTTTCATACATATCCGGCCTTAATATGGTTTATTTAGTCGTAATGAAATTACTTTTTTCGAAATAATCTATTGAAGATATCACATAAGAACATATTTTGTAGGCTTATAGATTCAAATATTCTAGAATCTACATGAAGGACTTGATATATATTCAAGTCATAATCGATCATATTCTCATAAAGATCTTTATTAGGATAGAGACTGCTTTACTAGTCAATAATACTTCGTTTGTACTAGTAAATACTAGCACAGGCAACATCTCTGTACTGATCTTCTGTACTAGTCAATACAAGTACTTACACTAGTAAAATACTAGTGCTGGTAATAAAGTCTGCAACTCCGGTAAATTATTTATCCTTTAGTGTTAAGGTATTTAGTACTTGACGTTTGTATCAAGTAATAACTAGACCTATTGACTCAGTTTGCTGTATTAGCCCTGCTGTTAAGTTGTGTACTGTGTGACTCTACCTATTTTATATTTTGATATAACCCCTTAGAAGGTACCGTTCATTTTAAAAAAAACCGTTAAAATAAAAAGTAAAGGGTAAATTAAAGGAATTGTAGTACAGAGAAAAGAAAAATCTGTATATACAAAAAGTAAAAAGACCTATATAATCCGATTTAAACAAATGACCTTTCCAGTAACTTCTTTATCAACATTATAAGTTTGTATCAAAACCACTTTACTATTCCATACTTATAATACCAAAAGGTAACTTAAACCGCAAAACTTTATGAACTATCAATGCAATCTAAGCTTTATTTTAACTAAACCAAACCATTACATTATTATTTCGTATTTCACCCTTAGCAATAACTTTGTCAACCTTTTATCCAGTTATTTATCAGTAGAAACCCACTTAATTTATATTCTGCCACGCTTTACTTCGTTCCTTATAATGTATTTTTCGAAAGGTATATGTTAAATACGTTAGTAATACGTTAGGTTCCTAAAAACTTAATAGCTTCTTTATCATCGTAGTATATAGTAACGATAATAGGAATACGTAATTCCTTAACTTAGTTTCTTATGTAAAGGGTATTTTAAGTAACCCTTATCACTACTACACTTTTAATTTTCATAAAAGAAATGCTTACTTTGAATCACTGTTTAAATACACTGTTAACCTAGCTATTAAGGATTCAAACTATTTATCCCTAGGTAGAATTTTCAATTGCCTTATTCAGATTTCATTCGGAATCCAACCAGCCGTTCATTTAAAGTTTTTGTGTATTTTTATGGTAATTTTAGCTAAAATCTGTAATATTTTAATACAAACTTTCTAAAAAAAAATTCATTACCTATTTATAATCCATTCTTCTTATACTATCTAAAGTATCTTAATTCGTAAATAATAAGTATAATATTTTAATGTAAAGGATGATGGCAAAAACGTAAAAGTTCTCATATAAAAAATGTGATATCTGGCCTGGTTTGGTACATTACATAGCGAAAAGCTCCTACATTTAATTAATACTTCTTAGTTTGTAAAATATCAACTTAATCTTTATATAAAATAGAATAAACGAGGGATCCGGTTACAATGGAGATATTGGCTGGACGTTTACTCAATTCCACTATTTTGAAATCTAGTACCCTTGAAATATACGCATCTTATGTTAAGATAATCGTATGTACGTTTCTATTCTTCAAAATAAGCACCCCTAAAAAGTTCTCTACATATCCTAAGTCCTTATAGTCAAAGTACTTCTCAATATCCATTTTCAAGGTTTTAATAGCGTTTGGGCCAGATCCTACTATCAAAATATCATGAAGTTAAGTATATGTAATAAGTTAACAACAATAATTAGTATATACCGCATTATTAAATCCGGAGTTTTCAAACTTAAAGATATCAAATACTTCTTTTAACTTCTTTAACTCTTGTTCTAAAGCTTACTTAATCAAGTAAAGTAAAGAATGTAGCTGAAAAACCTAGTTAATTATAAGATTAAAACTCATAATTTTTTCATTTAAACACCTCAGGAAAAAGTCCCCCATATTATCCAGGATTTTCGTTCACACCAGGTTTTTAAATTTCCCGTTAAAAAAATCCGAGTCGATATCGATTTCATCGATATCCTTTCTGTAAAAGACAATAAGTGTAATGAAGATCCTTTACGTACAAAACTTTGCTATAGCAACTAAATTTTCAGTGTAATAAACATCATACCTTTACTTAAATTCTCGAATTACAATCCTAACCTTATACCTTTCAATCTATATATTTAAATTGATTTTTACCTTTATTACTTCTTTTGAAATTAGGGAGTCACGTAAAGTATCCTTTTCAATTACCTTAAGGACTTTAAGGGATAAAAAACTCCATATTTTACTGTAGAAAGTCTTTTTTCAATACTTAATATATGTGCCCTCCAAAACTTTCTTCATAATCGGCTGTTTCTTTATTTTTTTAAAATAAAAACAAAAACTGAACTATACCTTTATCAACAACAATATCTACTAGTAAACTTGCCAGCAAGATAGTTTCTGTTTTCTATCTTACTTAACGGAATACTCCTCCCTAGTTTGGAATTAAAGCTGCCTTTGCAGTGTTATAAGCGATACCAACATTAATAGATTCCATATCTTCTTCTGTTACGATTACTTTATGAGGTCTCATGATAGTTCTTTTAAAAACCGTGAAGTTAAGAGTATTAACACTTTTCCTCGTCGAATTTCCCGGCTGGTTTGGAATGTAAACCTTGAAGATATTCCAAGGCTTAACGATATAAAAAAACGGTGACAAAAGAAGAATTCCCTTTTCTATTGTTAAATGAGGTTTTCAAGACTTTACTTACTATGTTAAGAGTATATGGACGATAACGGCAAAGATGGGAGTAAAGGAAAACGTAACCATAGGTTTATAACCCTGATATCCCTTTAATTTATCGTAAAAACCCTGAAAGAGCGTGATATACTAGATCCTACTCCTATTGTTAACCGTCAAATGAACTATAAAATTAGCTACTTGAAACAGGTAAGACTATAAGTGTTATAACCCAAGGAACAACTGCAGACCATGGAATAGGCCAGCGGCCAGCTGCGTCATCAGAAGCTTGATGTCCAATATATCAAGCGAGGATATCTCTTATGTAAGGACCCAGGGTAAGGGTTGGAAACGCAAGGACCGAAGAGCGGTCCAGTCGATACTACATAGGACTGCAGGAAGCGACCAGCGACTTCAGTGGTCCAGTACTGAAGATGGTATGAAGGCTATAGAATATAAAGACACGTCCATCACCACACAGATAGTATTTCCTTCATATCTCTTCAGTTGTCAATCTAAGCATTCAGTCTATGCACCTGAATAGCCTAACTGCTAGTGATCATTCTACAGCACGAACACACATTTTCTTGATATTGCACCTTTGTTACCTCTGCTATCTTACTACTAATATAAATCCCCTGACACCTTCTATTGACTCACGGGTATTTAGTGTGATCATTACAATAAGTAATATAATACCTTTACGGTAAAAATACAGGTCCTTATGTTTTCCAAAATCACTTTATTAAAGCGTTAAAAAAATACCGGTTTTTTTTTTAGGGATATATAGTAAAGAAAAATTGAAGATAAAGACGTAGTCGATAAATATCTTTCTAAATAAATAGTCAAAGTACTCGTTACCTTTGTCGGAAATAAAACAAATCTATTATATAGCTGATACATTTAATTATTTCGTTCAACCTACGATAAACGGCTTTAAATCCCTTTTAAGGAGATATAATAGTTATGTTATAGACTCTATATCTATACTTAACTTTTATAGCTATCAGACCACAGCTTTCGTCCCTTAAAAATAAAACCTCATTTTTGAAGGATACTGTATTAGAAAAGTGGTCGCCAATGTGTACTTTTGGAAAGTTCACAAAAGCAACAAATAAGGTCGAAATACTCCGTTTCTCAACCCTTTTTTAGACCGTCCAACAACTCGAATAATTACTTTACTAACCTTAGGCTAATATAATCAAACCTGGTATAATAAAGGGAAGTATAGAAAGACTTAGTAGTGATTGTGGCAATCGTATTACAGTAAAATTGTTACGTAACTTAAATAATGGTACAATATATAGTTATAGTAACAATTATTCCCTTGATTTCAAAATGGACTAATAATAAGTTTCTTACTTTGAACTGTGAAGCATTAATAGGTTTAATAGGTTTATAATGAACTCACAGTAATGAAAACAGTTTTGAGATGTTAGGGTAATATAACTATAACCTTTTTAAAACTTAACTGATATCTAAACTATTCTTTTATCAATAAGCTAAATAATACTTCGCCTAGTTCGTAATCCGGGATAATGTTTCATTTAAATTTCGAAATATAAAAACCATTTCTCGTTGTTAAAATTATAGTAAGATAACCCTAAATCAGCTTTAATAGAGTTTCTAAACTAAAGTTTATCAATTACAAAACAATGTTATAATGTTAAAAAAAGAGAAAGAAATTCAAAACTTAACGTTAAAAGTAAAGCTTATACTACGGAAATACCCGCATCTAATACGGCCTCTAATTGGTTGTTGTAATGGTTTAACGTAAAAAGTGAAACCCTTAACGTTAAAAGTAGATATTTGAACATTAAAAGTGAATACTTTAAAGCGGGTATATCTGTATAAGATTAGGCTTCTAATTAGCTCGAATTCTATAATACAGGGTTCTATATAAGTTCTTACGTAATTAACTAGGCAATTGATTATAGAAATACTATAAAGTTATAATACTATAAATTTCGAAAGTCTTTTATTTCACCATTATCAATGGCAATAACATCCGTGTTTCATTCCTTAAATATATTTACCAGCTTCAAAATACCGTATATTTAAATATAATGCCTAATAAGCCTGTTGCAAATAGTTTTTATAAGAGCCTGTAAGGCATTTTTTCTGTAATTAACTAATACGTTAGTTATGGTCAACAGGTCAATTATTTTTTGGTCTTCTTTAAAGGATTGAATTCAACACTTCTTTTATTCCTTAAAATAGATTCTCGTTTCAAAATTATAATTGTACTTTAAGATGTAATGAAGGAATGACTTTCCTTAATTCACTTCATATACAGATTATCCAAACTAAATATTCAGGTTCACTATAAGTTAGAAATTATAAAGAATGAGAAATATCTACAGACCAACAGATTTAATAAATTAAACCCCTTCCGGTATTATCGAAGGTTATTATAAAAAGAGTTAAAGCTAAATAAAAAAAAGGTTGAAGTAAACAAAGTTTCTTAAAAAATTTAATAGTAAGTCGGCCCAGTACCTTGACATATGCTCATCAACTTTAATAAGGTTTTATACGGGTTTTTAATACCCACGATAACAGCTGAAAAGTCTAAAGTAATAGAAGAAGTAATGATCCCATAAGCCCGGATTCGGGTACGTATAGTTTCAAAAGTCTTTGTAAAGCTATAGTCGATAAATGTAAATAAGTACATATGGTACTTTTCCGAAAAGACTATGTTCATTTTGATCTCAAAAATACCTTCTAAAATATCAAAATAAGTATTATTAACAACAAAGCCTTTAATAAATATTAGTCAAACGTTAATGTTTGTAAAGGTTAACTTTTCACAGACTTTTCAACGATTGTAACTTAGGCTTTATGAGTTATTTCTCTCTTTAACATTAAAGAAGGGGGTTTCAATGTTTCCCTCCTTCTCTTTCATTGATTTAATAGTAACAATTGATTCAAGGTGTTCTGGTTTTCCAAGGCTTTGTTTGATCTTAGCTAATAGTCTTACATATAAGTCTATAACTAATCTAAGCCTTAATAATTGTGGAAAACTAGTGATTTTAATAGTAACTTCTACTTCGTTATTAACAAAATCATTAATGTTAATAGCTTAAATCTCTGACTTAACTTTAGACCTACTGGTATCATGAGATTCATTGATTCCTTTCCATAATAAAAATTTACGTTCCAAAGCTCCTAAAGCAATGAGAGTAGCTTTAAAGCGTTAAAATAGAAGGGATGTAGATTAAGCCGGAGTAAATAACCTGTAGGCTTTAAGGGACCAGAAACAATAATAATACTCTGTAAAGAAGAACCATGATTATTGGTACTACCGTAAAGCCATCCTAATGGTAAAAGCAAGCCACGTTTGAAGGATACTAAAAGGGTATCCTCAAAGGTATCAGATGGTCTAAAAGAAGTAGACATTTTAATTTATGTAAAAGTAAGTAACTAATTTGATAAGCAGTAGTAGACAATCGTACTGATAATATATTAAAGGAACTATACAATAAGATATTATCTAAACTTATAAATTTCAGTATTCTATAATCTCCATAAAAAAATTGATATATATTTAAGTTATAATCAAGCATATCCTTACAAGGATCTTGATTGGGATCTAAACTCCTTTACTAGTCAATACTAGTATATACCAATAAATACTAATTTCTCTGTACTAATAAATACTAGCCGAGGAAGCATCTCCATACTAATCTTCTATACTAGTTAATACTAGTACTTGCACTAGTAAAACACTAGTACTGGTGGTGATATCTACAATTCCGGTGAATTCCTCATCATTTGGTGTTGAGGCATTTTGTACTTGAAGTTTGTACCAAGTAATGATTGGCCCTGTTGGCTCTTCTGCTGAGTTTTGTAATGTGTGATTGTACCTATTGTATAATTCAACATAATCGTAACATAAGTAATAAATGTTAAAGGTAAAGAGTATATTCTTTTAATAAAGTTACAAATATTAATGATAAAGAGTCAAAATATTTTGAAAGTAACGTAAATAGTGAATTTAAAAAGTCTTTATATGTTAGAAGCGGCGTGAATTCTAAATTAAGAAAGATATAAAAGGGTAATATATTAGGAAAGTAACAAGTGTAATAAATGAAACTATTGAACTGGAATAAGGTCGTAAAACCTTTCTCACAACGCTAACTAAAATTGTATTGATAAATATAAGTTCCTTTAATACTTCATTCGGGGTGTTTTTAATCGTTATATCCGCCGGATTTAACCTTACGTTAATCCACCATATTTATTTAATTTCGCAGCTCTCGTACGATTTGCATCAGATTATAATATCGATTATAAGACGTTTTTCGTTCATAGTACCGAGTTGAATGAGGTATTCATAAATGGAAAAGAAGTTGATATAAATTATTGAAAAGAGGGTTTCAAACTAAGGTTTAAAACACTTATTCAAACCGTTATTACTATGATAATTCTGAAGTCAAATCCTCCAACTATACTATAAATTCAAGAGCTAAAACGCTTCAAGTAACCTGTTTATATTCGTTAAGCTTTGATAAATAAAGGTATTATATATTATAAATCCGTTCAAAGTCAGTATTTCGTTATGAAAAATAAGTACAAATCCTATTTACGATCTACAATCGGTATTATTTACGAAAGAGTTTTTAATACAAATAAAAAGCTTGGTAATACGTATATCAAGCGGTATAAAACGTAAGCCGCGTTTCGGATTATATATTTGACACGTGAAACGCTTATTCAACGCTTTATATATATTATCCAACGGGTCATTTTAAGATTATGTAATAATAAAAAGGTTAAACCCAGCTTTCAGTTATACGACCGATACAACCGAAACTTTACGTATACTTTAACCTTTGTATTTATTAGCTCGTTTTATGCTGATTAGGTTAATAAACGTAACTTAATTTTATTACTCCTTTCATCAAAGGTTTAGAAAATCGTTCCTAAACGTGATTATTATATTGTTGAAACTAATCATGTGGTTCTCCGCTAAGTAAACTTTGGCTTTCACTTTTAAACCGGCTGCATAAAGTTTTCTTCATTTTATAGTGGAAAACTACGTACTGTGCAATATAAATGTATTGTCCATTTATATTCCGATAAGTGTAAGTCATTTTAAGCGTAATGTTAAGACTAATAGGAATGGGTAAAAGGTCGAGATAGTGTAATGATCACACTAAATACCCGTGAGTATATAGAAGGTGTCAGAGGGTTTATGTTATCAAGAAGGTAGCAGAGGTGCTGAGTGAACAATATCGCAACCGTGCGAGTAATGATTAAAGGCCGTGAGGCTATTCAGTTGTGTAGACTGAATACTTAAATTAACAAGTGAAGAGCTATGAAGGAAATACTATCTATGTGGTGATGACCGTGTCCTTATATATCCGTGCCTTCATACCGTCTTCTGTACTGGATCGTTTGTATCACCGCACTGATTCCACTGATCTAGTGCTGCTTTACCTTACATCGGTGGCTAATCCTTACTGATCCCATGAAGCCTCCCCTTGGATTAGTAACTGATCCATACTGATCCATCACGTGACTTGTTTAGTCACCTTGCTTACATAAGAGATGTTCCCCGCCTGATGTGTTGGACTATGGGCTCTCCATGGCTCAGCTGCATGCTGGACTGTTTCTTGATCCAACCGTTGTTTGGGTTATAGCAGATAGCTATTCAAAGCCTCTCCTTATAATATATTTCGTAGGTATTAAACTAATAAACCCTCGTTTTAACGAATTCATGAAGTGGTTTTAGGATAAGTAAGATCGTTTCAGGTAAATAGTGTTTTCAGAGCTCTATAGGCATATAGGCGTAAATATATCTTCTAATGTGGATATTACCATATATCTCTATAGTTATTAAGTAGCCACTCTGCGGAGTGCACCTTTACAAGAGTATACGGTAACGTACTTCTGTACAAGATACATTCCTACAAAGTGTATGATAGCGTGCTACTGGCTAGAAGTGGCATCTGCAAGGTGTATGATGGCATGCTACTACCTACAAGTGGTATTTGCAAAGTGCAAAATATAGTGCCACTACTTAAAAGGGAGATTAGTAAAGTGTATAGTAAAGTTTCACTACCTAGGTAAGAGGTTATAACTTCTTACCTATGGCGTACACTTTCTGATTTCCTCTTCTCTCTTTAATATCTTATCTTGACTATTGTAATACGAATCTTTTTGATTTCTCTTTTACTACGTTAATGTATAAAGAACTTACTGATATTAATCAGTATCCAATCAGGTTGACAACAAATAGCCTATAAAAAAGAGATAAACCTAAATTAAATACCCATAGCGGAATACTATAGCGGTACCAACTATTTAAATTTGAATATTAAGACTTTCAAAAACTCTACGGGAGTGTGAAATTACGCGGGAACGCTTTTGAAACCCGAAAGTTCGTTGGACTTTAAGATTCGAAATGGCTTTAAAAATAACTTTAATACGATATTATGAACTTGGTCGTACCTTATTCAATGAAAAACCTGTTAGGTTATTTATTAATTTGTTTTGATACTTTGAACGTATCCGGATACTTTTTAAAGAGCGTTTCATTACGTAACTGTTTACGCAAGTCAAAACTATTACGTTTCGAAACCCTTTGTTAAGATCTATCTGATTTAAATACTGTATCCAAACCGCTTACATATTTCGAAAACAGCTAAAACGTAACATTGTAATTGCTTAAGAAATCTAGGAACAGCTAAAATATAACACTTACACCGTTCGTAAATAATAAAAACGGTTACAATACAATATCTGAACCGTTTACCAAACGAAAACCAAGCCTTTTAAAACACCCCGGATCGTATATACACATATCTCTCCATATCTATTTCCTACTTTCCATTACTACATTTATTTTCCATTACTCGACTTCTACTATTTATTTGAGTTTATCAATTACTACGTTTGAATTTACTAGTCGTTTGGTAAGTATGACGTTTGAAAGGCTTTAATAAAACTTATTCGAAACGTCTGATGAGTCCATGATTACGACTTATTTACGCCTTATTTAAATTTCACTTATATTGGTAAACGTTAGACGCCTTTTTTTAGCTACTTGATAACACTTTATTTAATTTACATTTAAGTATTCATTCGTGGTTTCAATTTCAATTACCGCCTTAAATACTATGTTACGAACGTCCATGAATTTTATTTACTATGTAAAATAGATATTTACACCATTAAAATATTTTAACTATATGTATAAACCACCTTCCTCACCGCTTTGAAATACTATATACTCCTATAACTACAAACTCACTAGTAATAGATCTGGAAAAAGTTAAGGAATATATGGAATACCTATTTACGAAAACGTTGTTTCGTAGTAGTATTTCAAAGTATTTAAACCTTGATCTATAGGAAAATAGGATCATAATACCAGTAAATAAGTTAAACCCTTTTGCGGTAAATATATACATTATTAATATGATATTCAACTATTATAACTGATATATTAAAGGACGCAACTTATTCAACGATTTTGGGGAGGTCGTATCAAACTAGAACCCAGATATGTAGTGGATAGTCGATAATAAAATATCGAAAATACTATAAAAACAATTACGGGGTAAAAATATATATACGACCGGTGGTAATAATAAACGTATTGTAAAAGCCTTGGTGATCATGGTATAGAATATTTAAATGCCAAAGTCAACGAACGAAAAGGTAATAGAGGTGAAGTTTGTAAAGAGATACTGTTTAAAGAAGCGTTGTCAACTCCTTTTTTAAATGATAAATAAGAAACAAAAAATTACTTCGCAAATATAAAAAACGAGGAGTTCATTAAAGATCAACGTACGATATAAAGTGAAAACGAAGTTGGAGGAATCAACAAAAAAGGAGGCAATGTAATAAAAATTATTTACAACGCGAGCAAAATACGAACCCTCTCCGAAACGCGTTTTTAAATAGGGATAAAGAAAAGATTACACCCTAGATATCGTTAATAACCAGTTTGGCTACAATGAAAGCTACCTGAATAAAAAGAACGGTCCGCCCGAAGATAATACAAGTAGCATAAAACGCTAATACGTATCTTACAAATTAATAACCGTTAATCATGATCTTTACTGTAACCTTTTACTTACCTTTTTCCAATTAATAAAACCTATTTGATAAAACTTACCAATTTCACCAAATTATAAGATATAGATAAGAATTATAAAGGCAAATAATACGACTGACTCGATAATAAGACATGAATAATGTTAAATATATATAAAACACTAGATATTAAGTCGTAACAATTTTACATTACTTTGCCAGTTATATTGTGTAGTTAGGTTAAAGATTAGTGAATATATTGTCTCACATAGGTAAATACACTCGCGAAATTTTATCACCGTTGAAAATAGTATGTCAAAATAAAGATTTATTACGATTTTTACAATAGGAATTAGACTAGCATTACCTGAAAATCAGTAAAAGGTAAGTGGAAAGACATTAATAAAAGCCTATAAAAATTCATATCTCTTTATTAACAAAGTTTCGAAAATTCCAAGAGGTCTTGAAATCGAAATAGGAAGGTAATAAACGATTTTTTCGAGTTGTTGGAATAGTATTACATGCAATGCAGTAGGTCAACTTTACTTACATTAAAGTTAACCGTACTGCAAGTGTATCGTTTTGTGCGGACTTGCTGCATTGGTGTAAGTCTAGTGCAGTACGTTGCACTTCACTCTAGGGTACGAGCCAAGCAATTGGCTATACAAATTACAGTGCAGACCAGCTAGCGGTCTGCTAAACCTAGAATAAATCATCCACCATTTGACCACGTAATACTACTGTTACTTCGACCAATCGAATCGATAACGTTGTAACGTCTAAGGCTTACTAACACTTATTAGTGCTGGCTTGCCTATAGGTTAAACAAAGATAAGCTAAGTAGAAAAAGAAGTTACTTTTCGGTTACTTTTTAAGTCAAAACAACCGCTGGGGTAGAGGAAAGGTTTTTGCGAAGGGCCTCTATTAGTACTGCGTCAGTCTTCCAATATCAGAAAAACAGAGAAGACTTTTGGGTTGCGACAGTCTTTCAACAGCAATCTAAAAGTATGCTAGGGTATTGTTATTCGAAAACATTAAGAAATATTTAGTGATACTTTTTAAAAAGAGTTGAGATTGACCGCTAAAAGTCTTAAACGACAAGTTAACAAACGGCTAATTTAGTATTACTGCGGGTGCTACTACTGCAGAAAAACGACTAAGTCCCTACGTCAAATACAACTTTCGCCCTTTATAACTTTAGACCTTACCCTTTATACCAAACTTTTGCCTATATTTTACTCTTTTCATTCCCTACGCCACTTTAATCGTCAAGTTTGCTGCCCTAAGCAAAAACACCGAAAATCGCCAAGTCGCGTTAAGAAAGCTGTGTAACGCGACCT
This sequence comes from Anisogramma anomala, assembly GCA_038502455.1. Taxonomy (NCBI): domain Eukaryota; kingdom Fungi; phylum Ascomycota; class Sordariomycetes; order Diaporthales; family Gnomoniaceae; genus Anisogramma; species Anisogramma anomala. The sequence goes on along the minus strand of JASMMZ010000002.1, from coordinate 15,498,164 downwards.
TTTGCCAAGTCGCTAAATTTCCATGCGACTTCACGCTAAAACACCAAGTTCCCTACGCTTAAGATCAACAAGTTCCTCGCTCTATACGCCTACTACGCCCTACATAGGCCTTAGGATATCTGCCCTTAACGCTAACTTTAAGGCTATTACCGACTTTACCTGAAAGGAAGTAATTAAAAACCTCGGATAAGTTTTCGTTAACTAATACTACTATAAACTCTAGATTAAGGATGTTGACGAAACCTTTACTTAAGTTTACCTGACTAATTAAGTTGGGCAGTACATTCTCAAAACCAATATAGGTAAAGAGCTTGTCCGCAGCGCTAATGTTTTCCCAGACTTTCGCGAGTTTTTTAACTACTCAACACCAGATATGTAGAAAACGATCTAACGGAAAGTTAAGGTTAAGTTAAGGAGAAAAGTTAAAAGACGCGGAATTTATATGCCGGACAAGGCCTTGAAGGGAATGGAAAAAACTCTTTTTAAGTTGGCCTAGCTTAAGGAATGTCCACAGGACCCCTAAGGAAAAGGGAAAACCGTTAAGGAACTTTAACGCCCCTATACGTGATTTAGAGGACCTCTCCTTTACCCTTAGATAAGTTAAGCCTCTTTACGTGCTGGCGATAAGGAATCCGTTAATCTATTCGGCAGTTTAGTATCACCACGTAACAGAACGGAGTGCGCCCTTAGCGGCGGCAAAACGCGTAAAGAAGCAGATGCCAACGCAGCCAGAGGTATTGACTTTGGCACTTTACACCAGTTAATTAAACAAAGTAGCCAGACTTTCTAAAATCGTTAAATACCTATCGTTCTTTAATAAATACGCCGCCAAAACCCTTAAAAATATATTCCTTTCAGATAAACCTACGCGTGCGAACCGACTACATGCCTTACCACAGGACTTTACCCATCGGGCTAGGCGACTGGCAATTACCCTAAGCACTGTGTCTCGAAACCTCTAGAATTTAAGCCGTTAGGAAACACTAACTAAGTTTGAGATAATCATCGCGACCTCCCTCTAAGACTTATCAAAATGGTTAACATGAACTATAAGTTGATAACGGACTTCACTAAGATCTGACATAACATAGAAAAGTATAACCGGAAGTTTTAAAACCTCCTTGATACTAAGATAATTCCTTTTCTAAATATCTACAAGTAAATGGAGGTACCCCCTTTTGGTTTTCACTCACTATTTCTTGAAATCTTCACAGTGAACGCTAAGGATTACTACCTGACCTTCCTGAAGAACACCACCACGTTCCGCAAGATCTACGATGGTATAAATGGCTACTTCGAGAACAACGTTCACTTCGCGTAATATTATATAGACTAAGCTACTACGCGGTAGATTACAATGATAGTAAAGAAGAAAGAGAAGGAATTACTAATGGATATCCTTAATTAAATGCTAAATAAGCTGATCATGTGTCAGAAGGTAATACAGAAGGCTTAAGTTGACGAAGTTACACTTCGCGAGCAGGTATAGGTAGCTGTTACGGGTATTAATAAGTTTAAATACGCCCTATAACACCTAGATGCTATTTGTAAAGTCTTTTTTTAGCCAGTTGCGTTCCTTGCTTATCACTTTAATGACACGTATACCAAACTCGCTCGGTATATACACCTAAGTCAGCAACTTTTTTAACGTGGAAAAGGAAGACCTTGCGATAGTCTATTACGTCGACCGCAAGTACTTGCGCCCACAACGTTTAAGGTCAGGACCATTAACCTCGGCCCCAAACTGGAGGCAAAACCCAAGTTAGCGTTATCAAGATTTAGGCGGACTTGTTAACCATAAGTATTATCGTCGTGATAGTAGTAGGAGATATTGAATCTGTAGTAAGACCGGCTTCTAGTTAACTCGTTACCCCCCCATCGAGCGTAACAACAGGAAAGTAACGTACTACGTCCAGTATCCTACTGTTTCGAAATAAGATTACTTGGATTAGATTGTAAATTTTAAAGATTACAAGCCAATTAATGCCGCGAATGCCTCTAAGCAAATCAAGTGACACGAAGATACTACTTCCGGTACGACAACCCAATAATTAGCCGACCATGCCTTTTTGTACCGTTTAGGTAATAAAAACCCTTACCTTTACCCTAACTATACCCCTAACCCATTATATACCTTTAACCTTCGCGATCTCTATGCGAACCGCACATTTTAAGGTATCATGCCAGACACTGGAGCAACAAGTTACTTAATAAGGGGTTATTCATAGTATTTAACACTACGGAGGGAAAGAACTACAGCTACTAAAATTAATCGTTACGATATTAATAAGTCCAAAGTTAGCTTTAACCTAGGCGAATAATAATCGTTATTAGGGATAACGATAGTTTAAACTATTACAGGAGCAATCAAGTTCTTTATCCTCAAGTCCCCCACTTATTTCCTACTTTGCCTAGAGAATATAAAGATTTTTGGCATTAAGGTAAACGTTAATGCCAATGAGCTGGTTAAAAACGACTAGAGGTTTTTACTTGCCTTTAAGTGGGAGTACTTATAGTTTTATCTTTAAGGTCTGGAAGCAGTGGTGTTAAGCTTAATGGAACCAGATATACGACAATTATATCGGCGCTTCAACTACCCAGATGTTAATATGCTATATAAAGTCTTAAAGTCCGTAGGGTATAACGATATGGAATAATTTACCCTGAAAGTCATTAAAAGGTTTTTCCACCACAGCCAAACGCATGTCTAAGCCCTTCGGATATTTAAGTTTACATTAAAAGACGATAAAGACTTTAACTGTAAGATCTTTATTCATGTGGTTTACCTAAATAATAAGCCTGTTTTTTATGTCGTTAACTTTGCAACTTTTTCCCACGAAGCTAAGTTTCTAAAGTCCCTTTCGGAAAAGGATACGTGAGAAACGTTAAGGATGTTGTGGATTAACACGTACTTATGTCCACCTGACGTCGTCGTCCACGATACCGGTATTAACTTTGCGGCGGCGGAGTTTCAGGAAAATGCTAAGATAATAAGTATTTAGTGTAAACAAGTACCTATAAAAGCCTACTAAAGTATTAGAAAGGTTAAAAGAGCATACGCCTTACTTCGCCGAGCGTATAGTATTCTTACATTAAAAATTAGAAGCTTTACGGATCCGGAGGAACGTTTACAAATGGTAGTAAAGGGCTTAAACGATACTTTAGGTATTAACGACTTGGTGTTAACGTTACTAGTCTTTAAAGTGTACCCACACCTGACAAGTGAATCTCCACCCTCAGCAAGTACTAAGAAACGTATTACGGTTTACAGAAAAGCTTTGAGGGAACTGCGAAGGGAATTAACACACCGTCAAGTCAATAATACCCTTAACATTAAAAATGGGCTTATATCAATCGACATATTTTCTTTACCACTGTAAAGTGAAGTCCTCGTATGGCGGGAGCTAGGTAAATAGGAGGGGCCGTATAAGATTTTAAGTATTGCGAACTTTAAAGTAGTTGTTAAAGTTGTTAATGGTCTTATGTTTTCCTGTACTATTTGAGTTAAGTCTTATATTAGAGTTACTAACGATAAAGACCCTGAAATTAAATGACCAAGTTAATACGAACCTCCCCCGCCCGTTATCGACAATTTAATAAAACGCTACCGGTGCGGACAACCTCCGAAGAAGAGGAACGTTAAAAAGCAAAAATATACATTAGGTCGTACCTATAATATTGCTTGGGTAAACAGGAAAGAAAAGGATAAAGAAGACTTAAAAGTGAAATTTAGGGCATAAAGGATTTTTAAAAACTTTGGCAAACCATTGAAGGATAGTGACAAGGTTGAGATCGACGGCTTCTTGACCTAAGGTATGGTAAAATTTGTACCGAAAGCTAACTTTAACCTTTGAGACTCAAACGTCACGATCTTAAAATCGAAAATTATCCACGAGGTTAAAGGAAAAACCACGGGGCGGCCTTATAAAAAGTTACAGCTGATCGCTTAAGAATACGGCGATAAAGTCAAAGACTGAATCCTTACGCAATTACCAACAATCCAGAAGATCAGCTAGCGTTTAGTGGTTATTCTGGTAGTAAGCCTGTTAGCTAGAATTAATGGTAAGTTTACACTTAATGACCATAATATTAAGTAAGCCTACACATAGTTAGTAACGTATATACAGCGGATTATATAATTGGAACTACTATAGGAACTCCATGCCGGTTACCTACTAGGAATGGTAATATGGTGTGTTAAACCACTATATAAATTGGCTAAGGCAGGCGTTTACTACTTTCTAACCTATTAGTTGTATTTTAAGTCCCGGCGGACGATAAAGTTCTTAATATACGATTCGTATTTATCAGTAACGTAAAAAAAAGACTTCGGCATAGTAGGTTTACAGATGGACGATACCCTTTTCGTTGGAACGACTAGCTTTGTAACATAGTAATAACAAGTAATCGAAAACTTTAAGTTGTGGAATTGTAAGCCGCTAACGACGTTAACAGAAAATAATTAACTTGACTTTAATGAATTGTCAATCCGCATATTTGATGTTAATACCGGCCTGAATTTTCGCCAAAAAGGCCAGGGCGCTATTCTTGCCATAATCGACAAAACTGATAAGGCCAGTACCCAACACTACTTAGAATAACTTGTACGAGGTAGTTATATTATCACCCTATATTAATCGAAAACCTTATACGATCTATCCATTACGACATAAATACAAACACCAATAGATAAACACTTTGATCGACTAAACAAGAGGCTGGAGTAGTAGATTCGGAATTTGAATTACGGGATTAATATAGTACTAATATACTTTTTAAAAGCTAAGCTAATAATTTTTACTAACGGTTTCTTTGTAAATAACACCGACTTATATCTATAAATCAACTTTCTGATAACTCTTATTAACGAAGATAGATGTGAAAATAAATTTAGTATCACTGGTAACCTGATTAATTAGTCCTTTGTTCAGTGTAAGAGGATTAGATGATGCGCATTAGCTTTAAAAGTTTACGGCATAATGGTGGACTTTAACGTAGATATAGCGTTATAAGAAACCCTTAACCACATTATCAGATAGATAAGAATTTTTCCTATCCCGGTGATGATCTGTATCGATTTAAGGAGCCTCTTCGAATACCTGTTAAAGCTCGGAACCACCAGCGAAAAGCGCCTAATAATTGACGTAATGGCACTTCATAAAGTCTATAAAGGGAGGGAGATTAAGGAGTTCCGATGGATCGATGGCAAAGATATTCTTATAGATACTATGACGAAGGCTATGCTAAACAAAGAATTAGAAAGGTTTGTAGACAGCGATAAGTTAATTATACGTATTGAGGGCTACATAAATAAGCCGTCCGGAAATCCCAAATCATGTAAAGACAGATAAGGATATGCTAGCAAACTGAAAGACTTCTAGGGGATTGATAATAGTCATCTGTTTAAGTGGTATAGTTAAATTTACGAAGTGCTAGCTGTAGCGAAAGAACTTTTTGTGGAAGTTGATAAACTCAAACCTCGGGGAGGTGGAGCAATTAAGGTTGAATGGAGTCAATTTACATGTAATTGGGTGTAATGTAATAGGGAAGTCAATTGGAATTGACAGGGGGTACGAGGTCGCTGTTTAGTGCTAACAGGAAAGATTTGGTTAGCTATACTGGCGTGCGCGTGCACAAACTAAAAAGCCGCCAGTGTTGGAATAGTATTATATGCAGTGTAGTAGGTCAACTTTACTTATAGTAAAGTTAACCGTAATATAAGTGTATTGCTTTGTACAGACTTACCGTATTGGGTATAAGTCGAGTGCAGTACGCTATACTTTACTCTAGGGCATGGGCTAAGCACTTGACCATACAAATTATAGTGCAAACCGGCTAGTGGTCGGCCAAACCTAGAACAAATCATCCACCATCTGACCATGTAATACTACTGTTACTTCGACTAATCGAATCGACAACGTTGAAACGTCTAAGACCTACCAACACAAGTAATGATAAAAATATAGTGCGAAAACCTGAACTTTGATATTATATTATTCAAGCTGAAAAAAGACTTCAAGGCTCTTTATACAAGTTTTATAATATTTTTCGAAATCTACATACGTTAATGGATAAGTTTCGGTTTACTTTTTGACGTAGATATAATTAAGAGCGAAAGTTAAATTATCAAAATAAACTTTGCCGAAACTATTTACCACATTTATGCCCAAAAATTTCAAGTGTATTTAAGGTAAATGAACGTCCTAAATATAACTATTAAAAAGATAAATATTAGGAAGGGAGCTTTGGAAATCAAGGGCAAAATAATTATTATCGAAAACAAACTTATGGTCAAAAGAAAAACTTGACACGCCAATAGTAATACTCGTGAAGGAATATACGAAGCTTTACAGGTTTTGAAAAACGTTACATTATATACGGCAAAATCGGCTATTAGTTTATGAACTATTGAATACATAAATAAATTAGTATTTAATGTAACTTTTGGGCCCATTACCTACCTAAAGATTAGACAAAAGCAAAGTTTACAATATACGTAACCGAATATAAAAGTATAAATGACGAACTTAATACATAATTATACAAATACAACTTATGAGAGGAAAACTTAAAGGGTGATAATAATTACTCAATAGATTAGGATAACAAAGCTTCATAGCGAATTTTTATAAACCTGTAAGATACCTCCATGTATAGTATAGTCTTAGACTACGAAAATAGCGTATTAAAGGTTTATATAGCATCGTAATTTACACTTTTGAATAAATACGGAAACCGATATCAGGGAATTATATCTAAAACCAGCGCGGCCGAAATTTCAATTGCCGGAAAATGATAATTCGACGCGTTTGCGACGAAATTTCCGAAATTTTAGCTTGAACGAATAAGAGAATATCGGAAAGTTTAATTAGTCAACAGCAAAACATCGTTACGTAAACTAGTTCTTATAAACACGCCATTAGAACAGGTCAAATTTTACGTAATAGACTTCAAAATACTATTTCCATTATTGTTAACTAATATTAAGAAGCTCGAAATCGAGATCCAGAATACGACTAATTAACTTATCTACGTTTCAGATAACGTATCCGTATCGTGTCGCTTTAAGTTCAGATACTTTTGGTTTTTCTCCGAAATACGTATAATTAAAGTCGTTTATTTAACGTAATAGTCATTATGGATGTTATACCGCCGATTCGGATACTTAATTGTAAAAGGTCTTTTACACCTACTGTATTTTGTAAGACATGTTAATATAGGAAAGGGAACGTTTAAAGTTATGGAAAAGTTTTGTTACGATTGTTAATTATATTAATAACTTTTACGACAGTTGAATTTCAGCTTTTTGAACGACATAGATTTTAATTTTCAGGTAATTGTAAATATGATATGCCTTAATAGCCAGTTAATAGTATACGCCATCGACATAGCAACATCATTCTAAGTCGCGCAATTAACGCGAAAGTTTTCGTTACATATTACTGGGAAGTTTTAGTAAATTACTGGTTAAAATTTTATTCAAAACCTCTGGACTAAATCACCCACGACGTAGGGTGGGATTTCCACTTGACTAAATAACGTATGAAGCTTAAAATCGCTCATAATAAGTGTAACTAAATACCGGTAAAATCAATATAAGGCATTAAAAATGTAAACGGTATTATACATTGCTTGAAGGAACGTATATGGTATTATTTAAGAAGCTAAAGAGTAAAATCTTGAAGGAATATACTATTAATGGCGGTTAGCGTTGTAAATAACATATCCGATCAGAGGAATCTTATTTTAAAACTCCTTATTTCCAGTATTTACCCTAAAGTCTATACAAGTTTAACACCATCGTTAGACATAATATAAAATTCAAATACTATGACAAAAGCTATAGCAACACTACGTTTCTTTCAGGTAAAAAATGAAGTTTGGAAAGTATTGGTTACAAGAAACGACCCGCGTAAGACTGGCGTTTTGGATTTAACATTTTAATTTAATGTTATAATTTGAAAAATTAAAGATAGATAAACTAGTCCTCAAAAAAATAAATGGTTTAAACCCTATGATATATTCATAAACTCTTCAAATAGCATAAGTTTGTTTTGTTTGATAATAATACGAAATTATGAAAGGGATAAGTTGGGGGAAAAAACCGAGCTAAAACCGTAATCTAACTAATAGAACTAATAAAGCTATTTTTAGGGTATCAAATCTAGACCCCCTCCCCCCCCCGAATTTAATATATTACTCGGATATAATGTTTAAACCTTTACCATTATGCGAAAACGGTCCACTTATACTAACTAAGCTAGTATCGCATCGCAAAAAGCGCCTACTTGGCATCAAAAACAAAAAAACGCTTTTACTCCATCGTTACGAATTTCTTTATTATGTGAAAGGAGATGTCGAACCGTAAGTTAAGCTTTAATCTTTGCCGAAAAGGCATTAATACTATCCCAGGTACACCGTTTTAACAGTTTACGTAAACGGAAATCACCTCTTTAATCGAATAAAGCGTATTTTTTTTTTAAAATATTTAAACTAACAATCCTCAACACCTATAAAATCTTTTCCACATACCTAATTTAAGAAGTGAAAGATAAAGTCGACAAGTTTTATAAAAAGAGCCGCCTTGTTATAAGAGGATACGATAATACCGGTAAAAATAATATTATAACATAATTTCCCACTTTATTAAAGATAATTTATCTCTTGATTTTAGCGATCGCCGCCTTTTTACACACGCCTTACAGATTTCATGTTATGTTTCTCAATATTATGAAAGCTTATATATAATCAGAAAAGAGGCTTAAACGCCGTATATACGCTTATATACCTACGGAGCTCCAGAAATACTACTTACCCGAAACGATTTTACGTATTATAAAATCGTTTTAAAAACTTATCAAGGTTAGTATATACTGGTATAACACCTATTAAAGTCATTAAAAGGAATGGTTTGAGATAGTTAGTTTAACTTTCGACTTGTATTTACTGGTTTTAATAATACGTTTTAAAGGCTTTGTACTAATGGATATATAAACGAATTATACCCTAATATTATATAACGAGTTGTTTTCCGTATTAAAAAAAGAAAACCTTTAAAAGCCGGCCTAAAATTAATACCTGAGACGTACCTAACGAAGGGCCGAATACTAGACTTTAACAGCGTGACAGTGAATTTCCGGAATAGCGTTTTTAACTTTGCGTAAAAAGGACAATTATATAAAGTTACCTTTGTCACACTAGGTAACGCGAAACGGGCCGACGAAAATAAATTCCAGCGTATACATAAAGCTTAAGTTATATTAGTTGTATAACTAGAAGCGTTATTTAACTTTTAGGTAGCCGCATAATACTAAACCGACACTTTGGACGATATATACAAAGAGTTTTCAAAACGCCTTACGTAGAAAATGTACAATTGAAAACATGGTTTACAATTTATTCTGCTGAATATACGTATTATAAAGCTTTTTATTTTTATTAACGGTTTCTACGATAATATAACGACTAAAACTTACATATAAAGTCGTTTTTATTTTCGGTAACAAAATACCAGCCCGGAACTGATTTACCTTTCGTTGAAATATTATTTATTAAATTTCAATTAAGTGTAAGCGGGTCATACAAAGCATTTTAGCCTCGGAGATTTACGGTATAATTAAAGGCTTCGATTTAGGAATTATTATAACGATAACAGTTATAATAATTATTTCAAACCTTGGTCTAAACTCCTCTCCTCTCGTCATTTACATTAACTATTTTTAGTTTTACTAATTTTGAGTTAAAGTTAGCACTACGAACGAGAAACGATTTATAATTGATATTATAGCCTTATACGAATAGTATAAGTGCCACGAATTTCAGGAAATGATATGGATCGATGGAAAGTGAATCCTTATAAATATAATAACCAAAGGCGCCCCAAATGGGGCATTAAAGGCGCTCGTATTAACGAATACTCTTTTTGTTAATGTTGTTACAACGGTTTGAAAACCACTTTTAGGTTACATATTTTACACCTGATATTTATTACTATTGTTCTTTTTCAATTACACCGCTTTTAACATTTCATCGCGGTCAGGATCCGTTATTTACACTACTTTTACAAAACTCTTTTTGTTTATATTTGTTATTTTGACCGCTTTGGCGCAATTTTCTCTATTTAGATATACTTTTGGCACCGTTTCTAATATATAACACTTGTTATTTTATGGTTTACAACTTTATTAGGTATATTCCTACTGATTATATATTACCTATAATACGATATTTTTGAAGAATAATTATATTAGTATGTAGCGAATTAAATTAAAGCTGGGGACGATGTCCTGGTCAAAATAAGTAGTTATTCGCTGTTAAAAGAAGGGAGAGGATGACGTCGCTTCCCTGCTATCCTCCTTTTCGCCGCCCTCCCCCTCTGTGTTAACGCCACCGTTATTACTATTATCAACATCTTTATCGGTGTCACCAGAGGAATGGCCTCGCGCCTTAGGCGGCATACCTTTAGGTAAAGGCGCGGGGGGCTCTTTACTTTCCTTACGGTGATATGAGATAACGTTGTTGAATTTTCCTACGTAATATATACACAGGCCCTATCTCTAAGCATTAATAACGGTTGCCAACTTTTCAATCCGCCGGTTAACGCTTATTATTTATTATTATCGGATTGTTTTAGTTATTTATAAAAATAGTTGTATTTGGTAATATTTTAGGCGATATATTAGTAAAAGTGGAAGAATTACATTCGCGGTTCATATCATAAGTTTGAAGTAAACTTATTATAAATCTAGCGGGCGTGTAATACTGCCTTGACCTACGGCCTCAAAACCATCGAAATAAAGGCGTATCCGTTACTAATCCATTTATAGTAGTATTAACGAGCCGACCAGCCTCCGTTTTAATAATCATTGTTAATAAATTTACCCGTAGCCGCGGACACAACGTATGGCACGTAAGGCATATCGATTAACGATCCATGGTTACGGACTCGGGTACGCCTCTCCAATTCATTACGTATTAAAAAGGCCTTGCGACGTACCCTAGCGATATATAGCTTGAGGCGACGGAGGAAATCCGCCTCGACCACTTCGTTTATCAGGATATTGGTACAACGAAACGTACGGGGAAGATTAACAATATGAACCGCGTTACAGCTTTGCTAAGTTACATTTACGATGGCGAAATGGGGTCCATACAGGTAATAGGGGTTTTATCCGTAGGGAAAAGGTGAAATTTATAACTTTAAGAGCACTCCACTCCTTTTTTTAGGGATTATGGGGATGGAGGAAGAAGGAAAAAATAAAAAAGGGGTTAACGGCTTTAACGGTGGCGGCGACGGGAGGCTAAGTAAAAAAGGAGGTATGACTTAACGATATAATACCAAAGGAGGCGAGGCTAATAGTAGCAGCGGTAGCGGCGTTAGCGGCGCGGCGGGTTACAGTGGTAGCCGCCTTTGTTCGCTTACATTCACGTGATAAACAGCGCCTAAAATACTTGTTTCTATGCGGCATTTATTTATGGACGAGGTTAGTATATAGGAATTGGCTAAGTAACCTAACTATTAAAACGGTTTGAAATAGATAGTTAAATTAGTAGGTTGGGTTGGTATACGTTATTTAACTAGTTAAAATTTAGGTTAGTTATAGGTATGTATCGTTAAAAAAAAAAAAGGTTTACTTAAAACAACGGCAATATATATTTTTATAGTAACCTCCAAATACGCGACGTCGTAATTACACTTACTTCATTATACTTTTGTAACACCTACAGAGTTACACCCTTATAGAAGGTAATAATGAAAGTTCTAAATAACTATATCATCACCGATTATTTAAATTAACTAAGCCTTTATTATAATAATAATTACGGCTAAGAACCAATAATATAAATCATTATAATTTTTACCATAATTATACTATTATTACAAAATTACGGATAAATACTTTACCATAACTAAACGATTATTACTAAATCACGGATACGAATTACGTTACAAATCTTACTGTTATTACTAAATGATATATATAGGCTGTAATATAATAAAAAGATTACCTATATGGATATTACTATATATCCCTATAATTAGTAGACGGCTTCATTACAGAGTATACCTTTAGAAGAGTGTACGGTAACGTACCACTTTACAAAGTGTATTTCTGTAGAGTGCGTAATAGCGTACCAATGGCTGGAAATGGCATCTGTAAAGTGTATGATAGTATGCTACTACCTAGAAGTGGCATTTGTAGAGTGTATGATGGAGTGTCACTGCCCAAAGGGGAGATTATCAGAGTGTATGGTAGGGTGCCACTGCCTGGGTGAGAGGTTATAACTTCTCACCTGTGGCGTGCACTCTCCAAATGCTTCTTCTCCCTCTGACATCTTATCTTTACTACTAAATTCCGAATATTTAGGTTTTTTTTCTACTATATTATTGTATAGAGATCTCAACGACATTGAATATGTTATTCTAATTACGTATAAGTTTACTTAATATTGAAAAATTTAATAAAAAGCTTATGAGAGGTTTTGTAAAATGACGGTAAACGTCAAAATCAAACAATGGCTCGCTTATTGTAAAGTAGGCTGTTAGGTTGTAATATCCTTTCGTCAGTGTCATCGTACTCCTTAACCATATTGTGGTTTTTTTCATAAAACTTTCGAATTTTATCTATTACTTCGTAAAACAAACGTGTGGAGAAAATCCTATAAACTTCATAAATTACTAAGCTGAACCTTTTCAAAAGAAAAACACCTTATTAGATCAAAATGAAGATTTTCTTATAGGTTAACTATTTAAAATAATTACCTAGGGTTTTAATAATTCTTTCGTTACAAAGTTATATACTTACTTGATCGTGAGCCTTTTTTTTTCCTTTTTTTTTTCCAAGAATAAAGGAGTTTGCGATTAAGGCTCCAAAAAGTTTCTTGTTTTTTAAGTTAAGCAGACGCCCTCGACGGCCTCATGCCGGTTTCCATTATGTGGATTAGCCGGTTTTGTAAAGTGACGGAGTTTTCAAAGGTGTATCCAGGAGATATATAGGTTTTGGAGGAGGTTTAGACTTGTCATTATGAAAGTGGTCTGGTTGGTATCACTTATCAGATTACGTTTTTGGGTCTTCATCGTCTACTTTTTCCTTTTTTTACTTTTGTAATATTATCTAGAGAAATAAATGCGTGTTATTTGGCAAGTGTATGATTATATTGTAACCTTTCAACCAGTTAATCCTGCAAGAGCCAATCCATCAGTTCTTTGTTTTCTAAACCAGGACTTTCAATTGTAATTATAGGTCTTAAATAACCGTTTTACATAGGCTGTTTTTTATAGCTAATGCTTTCGAAACAATATTTTTAGACTGCTAACAACGCAATACCGTTATAACCTTCGTCATAACATTCGCTTTCTATATCGTAATTAGTAATGGTATTAAATTTATATGAAATTTTAGGTAAACGCCAATGATAAGAAGTGTTAAGATTAGACCAGTCAATTCAAAATTGTTATTTACGGAGTTTACTGCTATTTGTAGGATTGATTCTTCAATATTGGTACCTTTTGGTTTATTAGAGAGTATCGTATACGCTTTTTCAAGTAGTTCGTAATATTATTTGTACTTTCCGATGCCTTAAAACGCCTTTACCAGTATTTTCTTACAATTACTTTTGGTAATCTTAACCTTGGTTCTCCATTTTGTGGAATTGAAAGCTATAACTGTATTGGAAGTAATATAGTCTGAAAGCTTTAAATAAAAGTTTATTTTATAATTTACTAGAATATCCCATCAATCAGAAACGAAAACGCTTCGCGTAAATTTCGCTACTTGAAATGCTGTTATTACGTGGATAAAGTGAAGTACAAGCTGGTTGTCAAGGTATATTATTTCTTTAATAACCTCGTAGTTAAAGTCTACGTCATTTCAAAAGTGGAATTTAAACCATCGTAGAGTTTGCGAGTGGAATTGGTATTTGTAGCAAAACTTTTCGATAGTTTTTGTGTTTTTTTACTTATATTTTTTTAACTTGTTACGTAAAGTAGCCGCAAAGAGAGTTTTTCAGCCAGGTGTATAAATCGTCCGTATAACATTTTTAGTTCTGTTTACCTTAGGTAAACGAATTTAATAGTACGTACCTTGAGGAAAAACTATAGATGTCTAAACTTTGGACGGGATGACATGGATACACTATTCAAAACGCGGACAAGTTAGTTGGTCGTATTTCGAATTTAAATTAAGAACTTGTTTATATCAATTAACAATAGTAGAAAATGCGTTTTAAATTTTATTACGTAAAGCTGAACCGATACAAATCGTGTATTTATAACTATTATACCGACTCATAACGTTTTACCTTTTGTCAAATAAAGATTTCTGGTATTTACCCATTAAATCTAGTTAAAACTTAAGAAATTTCGTCGCGAAAACTTCGAATTATTGTTTTCCGGCGGTCCAAATTTTTATTACATTGGTATTTAGTATAATAATATAAAAAAGCTTACTATACCTGTTCAAAAGTGTAAATTATGACTTTATATGGGCGCTTAATACGCTGTTTGCGCTATTTGAACTTACGTCATGTAAAAATAAAGCAGTTTGTAGGCTTGTAAATATTGGCTTGTACGTTTCGTTATGCTATATTGTCACATAAGTCTCTTTTTTCCTTTGAGTTGTCTTTTTAAAGGGTATACTTATCAGGGTAAACGTTAAAATCCTCTTTTACCCCTTCTATATCGGTTATATAAGTTGCAAGATTAGATTCCGCTTGGTATTCAGGTGGATAATCGTCTTAAAATTGTTATTTAACTTGAATCTACTCGTATACTAGACGATTGGTCGACTCATAGCCGACTTTATTATATATAATATAACGTTTTTCGAAAAACCGCAAAACCTCCTATGCTTTTACATATATATGTTAGTGTATATGGTAAATTTCGTATGTAAACGTAAGGATGCCTCCGTTAGTATTTTTTCTCGGTTTCCAGGGCTTTTTCTTATGGTTTTTCTCGCTTTTATAGTTATATTTAGGGCATTTATATTCCTTATACATTTGGTCTATTTTAAATTGTCAGTTTAAAACGTGATAAACAGTTTCGGTGAGGTTTACTTTAATCATTTGCGGACTTTTGTCTTCAGCCTTCCTGGTTTTAAATGCTGATTCGAGGCTTTCTTATCGGCTTATCGATATTTAAAATAATATTTGAAATCTCATACAAAAATCTTTAAAATTCTTTTCCGATTTACACAGCATGAGGTAAAAGTTTGGGTTACTACAATATATTTTAGCAATCATTTAGATAAATAATTTGTTTCCCTTATAATTTGCTTTAAGGGTCGCCTAGAATTTTCGAAACTTCGTTAATAGGGTGATAACCACCTTCTATGGGGTTTCATTATCGTTTTTGCGATAATTTCTTACAGATTACTACCTAATACCTGTCCAATACCGATAGTAAAATTAGTAGTTTCTTTCCCTATCAGAAAATATTTTCAAACCGTTATAATATTTCGTGAATAAATTTATTCACATGGAATGAGATATATACCACTTTTTAGGTTACCTAGTAAATATATTAGGTAAGATCACATAGATTTAGAAGGGTTCAATATCTAGTCTTTTACATGTGTTTAGCATTATACGGATTTTGTTATTTGAAATATCGTAGTGTTTACTACTATAATTTTCGTCTTTGTCTTACAAGCTCGTAAAGTTGTTAAGCTTCGTAAGGTCGCTTTTATTAGTAGGGAACTCATATAGCGGGAGGTAGCGATAATGTTTGTGTTCAGTAGGTATTGGTTTCTAAAGCTCGTATTATTGTTTAGCGCTAATTATTTTTTTCTCTAGGAGTACCGTTTTCTTTTTTTAGGCCGTTTTTTTTCATGGATGAGAGGAGCATTAATTGTACCCAGGAGTAAATTGGTTTACGACTTTCTTAAAAAGTAAGTTTTAAAGAGAGACTGTATTCGATTCAAGTTGTAAATTATCCTTATAACCTTTTCTCTTTTTTTCGTTAATTCTTTAAGATTTACCTGTATTTCAAAGAGCGCAGTTAGTTTTTCGGAGCGTCTTAAACTTTACGTACATGGAGTATTGTAAGTATTTTTCTTTTACGTTTCGCCAACTAGTATCCATTTATAAAGTATACCCATAACATTTTTTGTCTTTATAATATGATATTTTATATAGTTGGGTTATAGTCAATGAAGCTTTTGAAATACAGCCGTTTTTACCACCTTTTGCATTAATCCCTCCGCCCTATAGGTATACCCATAATACTTTAGAAATCGAGTCGTATATCGTATTCCATATTTCTAACTTCTATTTGGAAAATTATTTTCGGAAGTTATCGAATATATGGAGCACTTAAGCCTTTTAATTCTAATAACCAAAAATCATGTTTATAACATAAAAATTTGTCGCCTAAGGGTTTAAGGTTTCCGTTGGCGCTTTGATGGTATTATTTTATATATTTAAGATAATAAGTTGTAAAACTTTTTCTCAGAGCGTTGTATGCTAGTATAAAAGGTCCATATATTCGCTGGCTTAAGCCAAGCTTGTTACGGATTGTTTTATCGAAAAAGAACAATGTGTGTAAAAGTTTAGTATGAAAACGAAGTAATATGATTAATTGTACGTTTGGAATTATATATTGAAAGGGGTTTGCAAAATGAAGAGATGATGAAAATCGTATAATACATAAATGAAATATAAATGCACTGATATAAAGCGATGTGAAAAATGATTTTAAAGCCTACTAATATAAATCAATATGATTAAATCATAACCACCGATTAGTTAGGCTTTTGAAATTAGTCGTTTAACGCTTTGTAAACATTACAATAGCCAAGTGGATAGTACTTTTAAACGTTGTTAATAACAATTGAAACAAGAGGTGTAATATAAGGTGAATGGGGGATATTTATACGGGTTAGGGTAAACAAGGGGGAAAAAGGTGAGGAGGTATATGTTTAAAAGTTAAAATAATATGTAGAGGTGAGTTTAAATAATATGGTAAACGCTTTGAATACTATATTTAACGCTCGCGAAATATTCCGGAACGTTTCGAAAAGTTCTTTTAACACGTGGTATGTATTTGGTAAGCGATTCGGATATTATTTTTAGGGCCTGAGGTAATTGTAGAAGCGCCCTAAAAACTGTGTATTAACCTTTTCCGAAATTTGTAAGCGGTTCTGATATTATTTTTAGGTTGGATAGGTTCCAATAAAGGATTACGAAACTTTAATAGTTTTGTCTTACATGACCTGATTCAAAATAGAACGCTTTCCAAAAAGTGTCTTGATACGTTTAAAGTGTTGACCGAGCTAACAGATAGCTTAATTTAGCCCCTTGTAATTAAAAATTATCAACCGAATGAATAATTTAATATTAAAGTAATATTTTTTTAAGTTACTCTACTTTATAGTCTTTTGAAATTCCCGTGTATTCTTTGTAAAATGTAGAATTAAAGTACAGATAGTTGGGACTGATTTAACACTTAGCTATAGGTATTTAACTTAGGTTTGTCTTTTCTTTATTAAGAAGTTTATGATCGACCGAATAGGTTATTAATTAATGTCGATAAGGTTTGTTTGTACCGTATATATTAGCGTAAAGGTAAGTAAAAGATTATATCGTATATATGAAAGATGGATAGATAATTGAAATGAAAAAAGGGAAAATCTGGAAATTACACGCATTAAGTTAGAGCTTATAAGCTTTTATACAGTCATTGGTACTTTATTACACACTTTGTCAATCTATTTTCTAGGTAGTAGCACTTTACTATACACTTTACCAATATCTTTTCTGGGCAGTGGCACGCTATTATAAACTTTGTAAGAATGCACTTTGCAGCGTTGCATGTTACCGTACACACTGCAAGAGTGTATCTTACAGCGTGACCGCTTACTAACTATATAGATAGATGATGACATCCATAGATTCTAAAATATTAAATACATCAAATTCAACGACTAAAGTCACAATAAACGAAATAAATAAAACAAACTCCTTTCTAGAGTCAAATAAAACTTTAAATTTATCGATATACGCATAATTAGTATTTGTAAAGACATCAATATTATTTTATAATACGATGTATTACAAATGGTTTCCAGTTTAGTATCGTGTTAAGATGGTATTTGGTATAATTAATTTAAAATTCAGTGTTGATAACGATTGAAAACCGTAAACAAGCATATAAGTATGGTTTCATTATTATTACAACAATTATATGGGTTTACACTCAATAAAATATATAAAAACCTTCATCAATTAATTATTATATTGGAACAGCGATCAGTTGAAGTATATGCAATTCAAGTGTACTAATTTCAATCTAATTTGGCTGACTGCAAATTCAATATACTGACTATAAGTTGACTATATTGATTGCAAGTCAATTGCACTGGAGTGCCCAATTCAATGTGATGCATGAGCCAAGCGGTAGCCTATACTAATTAGTATGTAGATCGATTAGGAGCCTATTCAACTAAGAATTAACACGTAACCACTTTTAATACAATACCAGTTACTTCGACAAAAGATTCGAATCGACTACATTAAAAAGATAAAGTCTTACCAAAACTGATTAATGCCTATAAAAATGAGTAAAAATATGCTGGATAAATAAATTTGTAACTTTCTATTAATTACGCTTTATTTGTGTAAAGTGAATGATTATTTTAGCAAAACGACTTTATAAACCTGTGTTAGTTTTCATGATTGTAAATGGTAAAAGCTTTAGGAATATATTAGTTTTTGTGGTCATTCAAAAATAAAAACGATATTGTCAGATTATTGAGATTTTTATTGCAATAGCAGCCAAATACAGTAAAGTCAAGTCAACTAAACTGTCAGTTTATTTTATTGTACTTCATGCACATTGGCTATAGTTTGTGGAACTGCACTGAAATTGTAATGCAATAGTTATTCACTTCGAAGTAGAGCATAAGCCAAAGCGTTTGGCCATATAAATTAGTGTGCAAATCAGCTAGCAGTCAGCCAAACTTAGAACTTACAATAAAAAACAACCAATTTCAATACAACACTAGTTACTTCAACCACAGTAATTTGAATAGACTACGTTGTAACGATAAAGGCTTACCAATATTGATCGGTGCTTCTGAGGTTAAGCACAGATAAGCTAGGTAGAAGAAAAGGCTACTTTCCGGTTATGATTTACTTTAAACAGCGGTTAAGGGGAAAGGAAAGGTTTTTGCAAAGCGCTCTTATAAGTTGTATCAGTTTTTCATAGTAGAAAGTAGAGAATACTTATAAACTTTGTTAGTTATTCATAGCAGTTTATAAGCAAACGATGGTATCGATATTGAAAATAATTAAAAATCTTTATAAATTTTTAAAGATGTGAAAATTGACCGCCTAAGAATTTTAAAAATTACCAAGTCGGCAAGTTGGTAAACGGCTAAGTTAATACAACTATTGCGGGTACTACTACTGCGAATTTCACATCGTAAAAACGATTAAATTTTATAACCTTCGACAATACCATTTTTTACGACGAACTTATGATGTACCCCTTTACACCACTTTTTTTCCAACTATACCCCGGACTCTTTATTAAAATATATTCAAAACGCGTTTAAATTAATGACGTTACTAACCCTACCAGGAAAAAAAGCGATTATGGCCTTCGGCATCAACTTCGAAAAACATTACGATAAATACCTCTAGTTTGTTAAACCTAATGAGTACTCCTTAATCGATTACCTTACCAATGTAATCGGCTTTTATATTTTAGAATAAGACCCCACTCGATTTATTTTGAGGACTGTAGGCGGACGATGACTTTTAATAATACTTTAGGGAGTAGAATTTCAATATGTAAAAGATGTCAAATAAAGACACCAAGATTAGGCTAAAGAGTAAACTTGCCAACTGAGGCCTCGACCTTTCTATGAAGAAGATGAAAGAGGGTAGTACTGAAATCGTACTTTACGAATACTCTATAGAATGAAAACCACTAATAGATATTTGAAATTAGGGGTAAAGGTATTACTAGCGACAGTATCTCTTAAAGCTCTTACACGCGTTCATAAAATTTATCCAAGCCTAAATAGGTTCCTTAAACCCTTTAATCCAAAATTAGGGTTCAAATGCCATTAACCATAAATATTTAATTAACTTATACGCTGTAGTACCTTATATTCACCAGTTAATTAAGTAGGAACTTTAACGTACCTTTTAATACTAAAATGAATATCACTAAGTCCCATGCGGTGAAAACCCTCAAGTATTTTTCCCTTAAGCTTCTTAAAACGTCCAGTTTTAGCAGCCAAACCAAGGGAAAAAACAGCTTTACACGCGAGCCTACTATAGTTACAACTACTAAATTTTTCTTCCAAATTCAGCTAAAGGTAATTATCTTGCCTACCAATACCAGACTTATTACCAGTCGAGGGACCTAAAGGGTCTTCACGACCATTGCATCACCCTTTTACTATAGTACGTTTTTATAATAGATACGGATTACACAGCAATTACTATTTTTGTAAAAATTTGGGAAGGAAAGGAAAAGTATCAAAGTAAACCGTACAATCTCCTTAATTTTAAGTTGCGCCCGTTCTTTAATATTTTCCGCCAAATAAGGGTTAAATTTCCAGTTTTTCATTCGTTATTTCCCAGTATTCTTACCGTTTAAGCCGAGGATTACTACCTTTGGTACTTGACGAATTATTTCCTTTTCTACTAAATCTACGATATCCTTAAGGACTACTTCGAATGAGATATTAAACTCGCCTAATACTATGAAAACTGGAATATTATCAAGTGGTTTTATATGTTATATTAGAAAAAAGAAACGGGAAGTACAATTGACCTCCTTATTTGGATGTTTAATAAACTAATGCTTTACCAACAAGCAATAAAAAAAGTGAAAGTTGGCAAAGACACCCTACACTAATATGTTCGACAATTTATTACGTGTTATAAAAAGTTTAAATACGTTTTAAAATGCCCTGACGCTACCTGTAAAGGGTTTTTTTACCAGTTTCGTTCCTAGTTAACGACCGTAACAACTCGAGTCTCAAGTTCAACTGATATATACCCTTGAGCTATAAAATTTAGTAACGCCGAATTAAACCCCTCCCACGTATTCTACATCGACCTTAGGTACGAAAGACCTAGTTAATATAATAAACGGAAGGCCCGGATCTGGGGACGTAACCAAGCTATATACGGAGGAGGGTATTCATCTTCTTCAAGGTCTTTAAACCAGTCATGAAAGTTTACTTTAAATTCAAATGACAAAAGATATTGAACTTACGGTAAACAAGGCTACTGGTAAACACTTTATACTGCTACCAAACGCGAAACAATGTAAGTAATATATAACATACACTTTTCATTTACCTTTAATTAGGATTACGTTTTACACGTTGAAAAATTTAAAGGGAAAAAGGTTAAAAATGGAATAAATAATCCTAAGATTATCAACTAGCATAAAAAAACTAACAACAGCCTAAAAACAACATAATAACTTGCTGACTACATATTCCTATACTGTTCAATATATAAAATCCCATGTCGCCTATATAGCGATAAAGACCTTAATTTTATTTATATTTTAACTATTTAGGATCGTTATATAAAGCTGTTTTTTTTTTTTTGAGGTATTATACCGTATACCAGGGTAGTACGGTACTTAGTAAAAGGATATTCGCAATATATATCATTTCGAAGGGATACGAATACGGTTACGGAACTTATCTACACGGATACTGGTAAAGTTAAGGTCGGCTTTGGTTTTGGAAAAGAGCTTTTTTTACTAGGATCAACGTAGATTACTATTATCGTTGGTCTTGTTATTTTCCGTATCTCGGAATCCCCTACACATTTCCTCCTTTGCTTTAAATATATAAAATAACTTGTTGTCAACGTTAACGTTTGAACTAATAATTTGATTTAGGTCAAAGGCGGCAAAAGGTTTTCACTTAGCTTGAAATAGGGGTATTTTTGGTTTCATTTTTAAAGGTTAAGAGTAATATTGTTAAATTGAAAAGAAATCGGAACTTCGTTAACTATATTGCAAGTTTAATCACCCAACGATTAATAGGTTTTATAAGGTTTTAAAAGTAGTTCGTTACGAAGATATGGACTCATTAGCGTTCAAGGTAATTGAAAACCTTTATTACCACTACCAAACGTACTTATTAACCCTCTTATCGTTTAGGTTTACGTTAAATCATTAAGTATTTAACTTTAAAGTCTTCGTAAACATGTTTTACCTGAATAATAAATTAGTAATTTATATTATAAATTTTGCTACAGCTTTTTACGACGTTAAGTTTCTTAAAACAATTACGCGGAAAGCGACTTTGAAGTTATCTCGTATATTGTAGATTAATACGTACTTCAAGCCACTCAACATGTTAGTTCACGATGTTGATACAAACTTCATTACGATGGAGTTTTGAGCTCAAATTTAGTCGATATGAATTTAATATAAACAGGCCCTCATTAATGTTTACCAGGGTATTAGTAAAGTCGAAAAGCCTTTACGTTTCTATGAAAGCTTTACGATATACTTACCTTGGAAATCGGATGTTTTACGATTGAAAAAGTACGGCTTTAAATAGTGGTAAAAGACTTTAACGAAACTATTAGCCCTAACGGATTTATGTTAACTTTATTTGTATTTGAGGCTTATTTATATATAAATACTGAATAGCCATCATCGCCAAATACCTAGAAACGCGTTTCTATATTGTTGAAATATGCAATAGGTATAGTTATACAGTACCTAACTCAATAGCAGGACCAACAGAGCTAGTTAGTACTTGGCACAGACTTTAAGTACTAAACCCCTCAACTCCAAAGGATGCGGAATTCACCGGAGTTGTAGATATCTTCACCAGTACTAGTGTTTTACTAGTGCGAGTACTAGTATTGACTAGTACGAAGTATTAGAATGGAGATGCTGCCTAAGCTAGTATTTACTAGTAGAAAGGAACTATTATTGACTAGTATACATTAGTATTAACTCATACAGAGTCTTGATATTAATCGAGATCCTTATGAGGATATGCTTGATTATATATCAAGTATTCTATGCAGATTCTAGAATACTTGAATCTATAAACCTACATAATATCTGTTTATATAGTACCTTCAACTCATTATCAGTATGATTATACCCTACTATTTATTCAATGAGTTACTTTTTCACATATTAATATGTTCAATTCTTCTATACAATATCATATCTTTAAGGATACACCTATAGAATTCACGAAACGCGGCTTATTTCCGCCACTAGGACCATCTTACGGTAGTATCAGTAATAATTGTTCTTCTTTACAGAGGACTGTCATTGTTTCCGGTTCTTGAAAACCTACAGGTTCCTCTGCTCCGGCTGAATCCCTATCTCTTTGATTCCTACACTTTAGGGTTATTCCCGTTGCTTCACGAGCTTTGAAACCTAAAGCTCTGTGGAGGAACGGAAGGACGGAAGCTCGTAATACACGTAAGGCTGAATATGAGAAAGAAATCTAAGATATAATACTAATGACCTTGCTGAAAATAAAGCAAAAGTTAGGGTTAAAGATACCAGTTTCCTAGTATTAACAAAGCTTAAGTCAGCTATCAACTTTTACTAAAGACTGTCAGCTGATATTAAAGAAATCCTGAGAGGACTAAAGAAACCGGAACTATTAAAATCGGCAGGCACTATAACACTAGTAAAGAAGGAGGAGAGAAATATGAAAAACCCCTTCTTCAACGCTAATAAAAAGGAGACAACTTACAAAGTCTAAGTTGAAATTACTAAAAGAATTTAATTAGTTGACCTTTACAAACATCAATGTTGAGCTAACAGCTATTGAATGCTATTATATAAGTAATAACTGTTTTGAAATTTTGGAAGGTATTTTTAAAATCAAAATAAATATGATTTTTACAAAAACTAACTGCATGAGTTTATTTACGCCTATCAACTACAATCTTGAAAAAAACTTCTAAAACTATACATATTATAATCCAGACCCACATGATAATCGCTTTTTATATTACTTTAAACAATTTAGAAATTATCATGGACATTAAGGACCCATATAAAGCATTATTAAAGTTAATTGGTATATGCTAAGGCATTGGATCGATACAATATTGAAAATTTCTAAAAAAACCATCGTTTCCTTCTACCTTCACACTATTTAGCCTTAATTATCGTTATTACAACGTTCAAAAATACCAGAAGAAGTTTGATTTATTAAGGCCGGGAGATTAAAGATATAGAGAATTACGTACAATTATTAACCTATACTAAACCTAGATTTCCAGTCTGGATAATCCGCATACGAAGTAAATAGAGGAAAGACTTTCCATTATAAATACATGAATTACCATTAGACGTTCAAAACGAAATTCAGATTCAAGGAGGAAAAGGAACATCGAATTCCATCCTCCAAAAAAAAACCCGAAAAATGAATCACCTTTTAACCGTAATAAAAACATTAGTTAATTGAAAAAAAGAAACTGCCCTACAATCTTCCACAAGGGTTACTCGGAATAAACTTGTTAGGTATTGAATCTAAATACACGGCCTTTTAATACTGATAAATCTATTAATAAGGAAGAAGAAAAATTCTATTACTATTGACAATGGTAAACTAAAAGACCCCCACCTCTTACAGTATTATAACTTTATCACACTGCCACAATTAATGGCGTAATAAACCATAAAAATCCCTATAAAAAACCCTATATTAGAGAATTTTAGCCAATTAGAAACCGTATCGTATACGGGTATACCCGCTTTAAGATATCTATTATCAACATTCAAAACTCCACTTTTTACGTTAATCCACCAAAACGACCAATTAGAGGCCGTCTCAGATACGGGTATTGCCGCAGTACAAGCCCTACTTCCAACGTCAAATTTTCAAAACTTAATGTTAAATCTTAAGTTTTTTCCTCTTTCTTTAATACCATAACATTATTTTTTAATTAATAAACCCCAGCTTGGAGACTTTTTTAAAGCTCATTCAGGTTTGTCTTACCATATTTCCAATAACAAAAAACCATTTCCACATCTCTAAATTCAAAGCGAAAACTACCTTGAATTACGAACAGGAGGAAGTGTTATTTAGTCTACTAGTAAAGAAACGATTTAGATATCGTTTAAGTCTCAAAAATGTATATTTATAATACCCCAACTTTTCACAACTGTTTTTATTACCCGAAGTTTATTATTAACCTGCTTAACCTATTAAAGCTTTACAATTGAGGTATTAAAGTTAAAAACTTATCGCTAGTTAACTTTATAACTAAGGAAATAATTGCCACTATAGCCAGCGACTACATTATAATTTAGGCTAGGTAACAATTTTATTATACCGTAATTACCACAGTTTTCACTACTTTTTTCGTTACTTCCCTCTAATATACCAGGTTTAGTTACAATAGCCCAAGTTATTAAGGGAACTACTCCAGTTATTGGACGGCCCGAAAAAGGACCAGGAAATAAAGTATTTCGACCTTATTTATGCCCTTTATGAATTTTCCAAAAGTACCCATTAACGATCAAATTTTCAATACGGTACCCCCAAAAGAGGAGGATTCATCTAGACCCTTCACAGCTTCCTAAAAACCACTGTTAACCTAAAAGATAAACGTCGTAGCCTCATAGCTATGAAGGTTAAGTATAGCTACAAAGTTTGTAATATAGCTATTACATCCCTAAGTAGGGGATCAAAAACCGTTTGTCGTATGTTAAACGAAATATTTAAACGTATAAGGTATATCATAGATTTTTTTAAATCCTCGACGAAGGCAAAGAACTTGTGAATAATTTCATTAGAAAGATATCTATCGACTACTCTTTTACCTTTAAGTTTTCTTTGCTATATATCTCTAAAAACGGCATTTTCGAACGATTAAACAAAGTTATTGCAGAAAAGATAAGGACCTTGACCGTTAATGGAGAACTACTATATCACTCATAACGTTATCTATTTCAAATAACGGTTATTATAGTCAAGTTAACGGTTAACAATAAAAGCAGAATCTAGCACACCACGCCTTATAAGGGTCTTTACAATAAAGTAAAGAGATATAAAGGTTACAATCCCAACTTTAAATATACATTTACTCCCGGCATTACCTTTATCGTCCATATACATTTTGTGAAACGAATAAAGGGTTAAAGTATTAATTTAACAGGAAAAAGGAGAATCCTTCTTTTGTAGTAGTTTTCTGATATTATCACACCCTATTATATCTTTAAGGTTTATTTACTAAACAGGCCAGGGAAATTTACGAGGAAGATTTTTAGCACTTCTTACCCCACGGTCTTTGAAAAAACCATCACGGGACCTCGTAAATCAGTTATAAAGTAAAATGGTATCAAATCTATCAACTTCAATACCGCTTATAACACTGTAACTATAGCTCTAACTGCTAAGCCAAAAAAGAATTATTAGCTAAATAGTATAAAAATAGCAAATAACTTTCCGGAAAGTCTGTCAACAAATGCTGTTATTAATAAAAATATGGTCTAATTTTTACTTTTAGTCAGAAATTAGAGAAACAACTAATTATGAAGGAAGCTTTGGAGGTCCCAGATGCTAAGCACTGAAGAAAAGCCTTCCACAGTGAAATACAGGGTTTACTGTCCTTTAAAGTCTTTAAGACTATTAAAATGGATATTAAACGCCAAGACCTAACTATAAAAGAATTAACTATGGTTAAACCTGATTTCAAAGGTCAAATCAAAAGGTTTAAAGTTAAAATTGTGATTCGAAGATTTAAACAAAGGTATGATTTTAATTATAGTAAAATCTTCGCAGCTATAGCAAAGTCTTATATATAAAGAATACTTATTACACTTATTACTTTCTATGGATATAATATCGACTAAATCGACATCGACTAGGCTTTCCTAAACAGAAAAGTAGAAAAACTGATATTGATGGAAATCTGGAATACTATTAGGGACTTCTTTTTGAAGTATTCAAATGAAAATATTGTAGCTTTTAATCCTATAATTAACCAAGTCTTTCAACTACTTACTTTAATTTAAGGGCTTAATTAAACTTGAAGATAATTGTGAAAAATGTTAAGGTAAGTACTTAATACCCTTAAGTTTAAAAGGTTAAACTCTAACAACGCGGTATATATTAATTACTGCTATAAACTTATTTCATATACTTACGTTAATGACTTTTTGATCATGGACCCTGACCTAAACTCCGATAAGAGTTTGAAGATAGATATTGGAAAGCATTTTGAGTACAAGGACCTTGAAAAGGCAAAATGTTTCCTAGGGATACGTTTCTTAAGGAGCAGAAACGCACGTAAGATTATCTTGGCATAATATACGTATATTCAAAGGGTATTAGATTTAATAACAAATAAACTAAGTTGATGTCCATCCTATATCTCTATTAAAACCGGATTCGACGTCTATACCATACTATATAAAGATTAAGCTAATATTTTACATACAAAAAAGTATTAGTTAAATGTAGAGGCTATTAACTATGTGATATGCCAAACTAGGCCGAATATCGTCCTCCTTATATCAGTACTTTTATTGTTTTCCCATAATCCGTTACATAAAAACATTATACTTCTTAGTTATACTCTTAATTACTTTACAAAGTTTAAAAATTAAAAAACTGTAAGTAGGTGGTCAAAACCTTTTAGCAAATCCGTAAGAAAATGCAAAAAAATTTAGCCAAAATCACCATGAATAAAAATAAAGAATTCAAATTAATAGCTGGTTCGATTCCGACTAAAAGGTAGATGAGGTTACTGGAACGTCTAACTATGAATACACAGTTTAAAGTGTTAAGAACACAGCTAATTAGGTCTAAAAAGGGATTCAAAACATACCCATCTTTTATAAATGCTAAAAGTGTGGCAGTAATAAGGGTTACTCGAAATACCCTATAGATACAAATCTTTTTTACAAAGCTACGTATTCCTATTATCGTTGCGATATAATGTGTTGATGAGGGAGTTATTAAGTTGTTGAAAAACCCAGAGTATTATTAAAGAACTTAATACATACACTTTAAAAAAACTTCATAAAGAATAAAGTAAAACATGGTATAATACAAATCAAGTGGATTTTTATAAATGAATAACTAGCTAACGGGTTAAAAATCTACTATGAGAGGCTAAAAACGATGTAATGATATAATGGCTTAGTTTAGTTAGCCTGGGGTTGAATTGAATTAATGATTCATAAAGCTCTATACTCTATGTTACCTTAGGGTATTACAGGTATGGAATGGTGGAGATATTTGAATACATATTTGTGATATTGACAAAAGGGATACTGGAAAAGATATCGGTTTAAATCGGATTATACAGGTCTTCTTGCTTTTCATATCTAATGATTTTTCATTTTTCCATAATGAAATGTCTATACTTCACTCTTTATCTTTTATTTTAATTTCTTTTTCTTTAAATGGATATTACATCCCAAGGGGGTGTATTAAAATAACAAATAGTTACAGTAATATAACATACAACTTAACAGCATGGTTAATAGAGCCAATACTTACTTAGTATAGACTTCAAATACTAAACCCCTTAACACCAAAAAATAAGGAATTTACTGGAATCGTAGATATCTCTACCAACAATAGTATTAATAGTACGGAAGATCAGCACAGAGATACTGCCTGAGCTAGTATTTACTAGTATAAAATAACTAATATTTACTAGTATATACTAATATTAACTAGTACAAAGTCTTAATCTTGATCTAGATCTTATGAGGATATGCTTGATTATATATCAAGTCCTCTATGCAGATTACAGAATACGTGAATCCATAAGTCAACACAATATATTCTTGTATATTAATCTCAACAGATATAAAGCAACGCTTTGAAAAAACTAAGAAAGGAATTGGTACGCCACCAGATTAACGTTTTTAATAACAGAAACGAAACGTTAATGATAGACGGGTTACCTTTTCCATTTTCAAGTGAAGTCATAACGTGACGAAAGCCGAGTAAATGGGATAGACAGTACAGAATTAACTGAAAAAGAAATAAAAATGGTTGAAACTGATTTCAAAGGTCAAATCAAAAAGTATAAAGTTAAGATTATAATTCGAAGATTTAAACAAAGGTATGATATTAATTACACTAAAACCTTTGCTTCTACAACAAAGTCTTATAAGTAGAGAATTTTTATTACATTTACTACTTCCTATGGATAGGATATCGACTAAATGGATATTAACTCGGCTTTCCTAAGCGGGGAACTTGAAAAACTGGTATTAATAAAGATTCCGGATACTATGAGAGACTTTTTTTTGGAGTATCTAAAAAAAAATATTATGGGTTTTAATCCTATAGTTGGCTAGGTGTTTCAGCTACTTTCTTCAGTTGATGGACTTAAATATACTTTAAGATAATAGTTACAAAAGTTAAAGGAAGTATTTGGTACCATTGAGTTTAAAAGTTTAAACTTTATCAATATAATATACATCAACTACCGCCATTAACTTATTATATATACTTACGTCAATTGTAAAGGGACTAAGGCCGGAGCTGTCGCTCAAGGTGGTCGGATTCTGTATATAAACCTCGATGAAGAAGAAGAAGAAGAAGAAGAAGAAGAATTTTATACTAGAGAGAGGCTATGGAGTTAAGATGGTATAACCCTCTCCCCAGTCATGTGACGTGGGGTGGCGTGTCTTCAAGCGGCTCTCTCCCTGCTCTAGAGCATCGTAGGAGCGTGTAAAACTACTAGGGTTGGATCACTGGTAATACTAGCCAGCCACTAGCCTATAACATTACTTTCAAAGACACTCTTGTTCCTTCCCTCGGTTTTTTTTGTTTTTTTTTGTGTATTATTGTGGTACAAAACGCAGTAAGTATAAGGAAGGTACGCGCGCCTTACAAAACAACACGGTTCCATATAAAATGCACTTGGCCAACGTTACGTAAAAAGCACTTTAGTGTCTTCCCTTCCTATAAATATTCCCTAAAGTCCCAATTGCAAAAGATAAAACGTCTCCCTTTTTTTAATATTTGACTTTTTCGTGTAATACCAGTATTTAAAATTACTAATACTATACTTGTTTGTTTCATAATCTTAATACTTCTAGCTTTATTAATAACGTTATAATAAATCCTTAGCTTGTCGCTAAGGTAAACAAAGTTATTAGAAATATAGGTTATATATTGCCAAGCTGCTTGGTCTTTGCTAAAGAGTATGAAGTTCCTTACGTTAAGAGCTATCGATTTGTATTTCGACGGGACTCGAGAACAAATATATTTCGAATACGTCTATAAAATGGCGTATAATCCTCAAAACCTTTGCTAAGAAACTAGAGGTAAGTTGTTCCAATAGTTACGAGGGTATTGTTAAAAAATAACTCAATGTTAGGTCCCAGTATCGCCTTTGCTTTATTAAGGCTATAAGTTATAGTTTTAGTTATACGTATACATTATGAAACCTTAATCTCGATATAAATAAGGCTATTAAAGAATTGTTGAAAGGGCATTTAGCGTTCGACTTTGAAAACCTAGGTAAGTCTATATACTATAAATCGTTTCCTAGGTGTTAACAAACGGCTAAAGAACGTATAAATTTAGGTGATCGCCGCCAAAAAGGTCATAAAAGTCCGTTACGCTTCCTAAAGTAAGGTTGACACCCGAGGCGAAAGGGATTTTATCCCCGCCACTCTCGTACGGTCTAAAGGCCTACGGGACGTATAATTAATAAATAAGAAACGTAATACTTAGGTAAGTTTTTTATAGTCAGGTAAAAACGTTAAGGGCGCGGCTAACGAATAGTTAGGAAGCATCATTAAAAATAAAGTCAAAGCTTATTAAGGTTTTAAAGCGTATTAATATTAATATGGGTCGTATAAATGCTAAATTAAATTAGTTTGTTAAAATAAGTAAGAAAATGATAGATAAGGATTCGGACCAGGATTTCAAGGATATATTAAAATAAATCCCTGTTATAATCGATTATTCTTTGTTTTTGTTAATATCAATACGTTTATTCAATACCCGTTTACTAACGGCTTTTATGCCGTTACGTTTAGTAAAGTTAAATATAAAATTATATCCGTTTATGGGCTAGGCGTAATAGCCTATTATTATATTCGGCTGATTTATAATTCTATTCGAAAGTATATAATACCACGGTATTAAAAAAATTTAAAATCGATTTTTACGTTGGGTATTTGGAACTTATTTATTTAAGTAAAACTTACCATTTCGGTTAATTATAAAATCGGGTACATCCGACTTAGGGTTCATTACGGGTTCGTAATATATTTTTAACTTAGTATTTTGGTTTTCCTTCATTATCTTTATTTCTCAAAATCGTAATTTACGGTTAAAAGTTTTAAGTTTGCTAGTTTAAGACCGGATTCGAAAGGGATCGGACGAGTTAATTTATATCAAATCGAAAATACTTTTCTCCCGGTATGTTAAGTTTAATAACTTAGGAGTCTATTACATACGTTACTTAATACTTATCGTAAAATCAGTTTAACTTCTTAGCAAATTCGTTTAACTTGTAGTTTTTTTAAAAAAAAAACCATATATTGTCACCGATTCGAAAACGTTTCGTAGGGAAACGCCGCTTATTAATAGTTTTCTCCATACGTTATTATATAAAAGTTCTTATATTTTAAACGAGTTTTATAATTCTAGGAATCCATTAAATACAATTTTTAGCCCTTACGCATAATGTTGTCGTCGAAACGAAAAACATTATACCGGTTATATAAAATTATTATAATAACTATATTTACAAAAAACGGGTTAATACTAATAGTAGTGGTATTTTTATTACTTAATACTAATTAATGGTCGGGTAATAAATGGTTTTAGTTGAAATGTATATAAACCACGAATAAACGTAAATAAGTAAAGACATTTTAATTTACGTGTTCGTTTACGTCGTTAATTTCTGGATAAAAGGTGGTATTTAATCGTTATTCCACATTAGTTAGGTCATAAAATCTTTTTCATAACTATTGGTTTAATTCGAACGACGGTTGTTAATAAAAGTGCGCGAAAAACTATAAAACTACTAATAACAATTGAAAAATCGTTTTATGTAAGTTTCGACGTTTATAATAACTATAACCTCGAAGGTAATAGCTTTACTTAAATGATTTGTAATAATTATAAGGTAAAATGGGTTATCTTTATACTCTTAAAGTAAATAAATTATAAAGTGAATGTAAAGTTCATTTTAAAGCCGTTTAGAAATTGGAAAGGGGTTAAAAGGCCCTTTTTAACGGTATTTTTTAATAGGTTATACGGATATGAACGTCGTAGTTACAATGAAAGCGACGCATTATACAATATAAGCCTAAGCAAAAACATATTTTAAAAAGAATGAGAATAATAACTTTGCATCTTAAGTTATCGATAAGAAGCGAATAGTAAGTAATTTATATTAACGCGGTAGTAAGCAACTTGTTAATAGTTATTTTAATACTATCGTGAAACGTCAAAACTTTATTGTTATTAACTAAATATTTCGAAATTAAAACCTCGAACGAGCGGTCATCGTTGATACCAATGTCCGTTGAGAAGTATTGGTCCCTTATACGTATCGCACGTATTAAACGAAGATAAATGATATCGCGTGTAATGACGATATACTAATAACTTTGGAAGTCGGTGTTGGGGAAAAGATTTACGGCCTTTTAAAATTCATTCGCCGATAACGGTTAACCGGGAAACGTATAAACACGGGAGCTTCTCAAAAACAAATCATTCGGTATATAAAAATTAAAGTTTTCGGCCTAGGTAACGTAAATCCGAAAACCCCTAAGAAATATCCTAATCTCGTCATAACAATATGTCGAGTCGCGTATAATCCGTTGTTTTATTATATTTTGATTAAATACGAAATTATAGAAGCCGTTCAAATTAGCGGATTAATTGTTCGAAAAGCCGCCGTATTTTTATTAATATGTTAAATTTTTATAATCCGTTAAAATATTACATGGACGCGCCATACCTCGGAAATTTGCGTTCCATACTTTTAAACAGCTTATAATCCCGAGTAACCCCTTGTCGTGGATTTCGTGGTTATATTCAGCGTGAAATAAGCGACGGGAGTAATACGTTACCAGGCGTAGGTTTCCGTAGTCGTCGCGTTAAAACAAGCTGCCATTTAAAGCCTAACTAAAACAATTGGCTTTAAAAAGGGTATTGCGGTCGGGATCCTATCAAAAGAACACGTATTTAGAAAGAAATTTAAGCTTAAACCGTTTCAAAATAACTTCTTCTTTAGGCCCCTAACTAAATAAAATACCTTTACGGATTAATTGAATTAATAATCCAATAATCGTTGAGTAGTCGCGGATAAAATAAAGATAAAGATTTACAAACCTAAAAAAGCTCCGTATACTTAAAACCATCGTAAAAGCCGCCTATTCCAGAATACCGTAAAGTTTTTCTAAATTTATACGAACGCCGACTTTAGATTCAATAACGAATCCTAAATATTTAGTTTTATAAATACCAAATTAGCATTTAAAAGTATCAAGTTCAAATTTTGTGACACTTAATACGTTGAAGATTTATTTAATTTCGAATATATCATTGTTCAAAGTACCGTCAAAGTGAACAAAAATGTTGTTAAAGTAAACAAATGAAAATATCAAAAAAAGAACGTAATGAATTATTAATATATCGTTACAATGATAATAAGATATTTAAAAAATCCATAACGTATACGAAATACAATTTTCCATTTATTTCCCTTTTTAATACGGGATTTATAAAAAACAAATTTAATATCCAACTGAATAAACCACTTAATTTACTAAATATTTAAGAATGTCTTTTTTACGAAATAAAACGGGTAACGATCTGCCTTTATAATAGTATTAAGCCGGCGATATTCAACATAAAATCCTACCCCTTTTTCAGGTCTTTTAACGAAAAAGATTAAAGCGCTCGTAAAAAAATTATTTCTTCGAATATAACCTTAATTAAGTAATTCGTTTAACATTTTACATAATATAAGGAATTCCTTACACGATATACCATATAAAAGACTCTACGGTACTTCCAAAGGTTAGTCCTGGTTATCGGTACGAAAAGCGATTTCGTAATCCTCTTTAAAACGACAAGAGAGTAGTTTGGCGCCGAGAGCTTTTTCGAATAGGGACGCGAATTTCCTAAAATAAACGGAAAGTTGATCGTAAACGAAAATGAATAATTTCGGGATAAGTATTTTTTTAATGTTTTTGGGGGAAACGGAAACGAGTTACGTAGTAACGGTTTGGTCCCTATAAATATATCGTGAAATACTGTAAAATATAACGGCGTTAACCCTTTTAGGCACTTTTTAAACGGACGTAAACCCTCTTTTTGAAATACGGTAATTACCGATTTTCCTTAAAAATAATATATATATTGCGAAGTCGTCAATAATTTATTAATATTTTATTTAGAGTTTGCTTAGAATAACATCATATCATTAAAAAGGGATGACGTTGACTTATATCCGGTAATGGTATTTATCGAAGTCGATTTTTATAAAGGTTATCAAGAAAATAAATTATAGGGGAAAACCAGGTGCATAAAACGTAGTTTCGCCATATTATCATAGGGGAATAGGAAAACTCGGGAATTTTAAACGGTTATTAAGTTATTTACTTGCGACGTTATAGCATTTATGACCTATATTAATTAAAACGTAAATAAAATAAATGGAATTATAAAGTAGATTTACTGTAAACAGAAAGTTATTCAAAAGTTGAGGCGAAGTTATTAGGTTGAATTAAAGTTCTACCAACTCCTATACGCTATCGTTTATGAGAGTTACGCTTTTCCCTCTTTGAAATCGATAAGGTTTTTAGCCGAATTAAAATGAATTTTTATAACAGCTTTATTGTTAAAGTCGCTTAAGCGTTAAGTTGGTTTTATAAAGAGGTACAGATTTGGTAACCGTTTGCACCGTAACATTAATACAACCTGAAGTCCTTACGGCGAAAGATTTTCGCGTGGTTAACCCAAGCGGCGCGCCGATTAAAAACGGTTCTAAAGGTATTTACTCTAATTATGATAATATAACTTTGGCTATCTCAAACGGGCGCATTACCGCCATTATTTCCACCGCGAAAGGCGCCTTCAGTAACGATAATATTAGTATCTCCGTAACGAATACGGAGATTATAAAGGGGCCCGTTGATACGTTCAACGCGAACAACCTATTTATTATAACCCGCCAGTATATCGAAGGAAAGTAACGTATTAGCAAGTGTGTTAATAATAATTCTTTTTAAAATAGCGAGTTTAGCGGCATATTCTAAAGCTATACCGCCGGCTCTCGCGAGTAGGGATTTCAAAACGTTAAAAAAAGTAAAATATTTTACAAGATTTTTACTCTTCATTTTTAAACCGAACGATAATTGTTTGAACTGCGTCAAAGTTATAATAGTAGGCGCGAAGTACAGCTATAAAGGCGTCGAAGTCACTAATGTTGCCGTCGCTTTTATGAACGTAGTGACTTTTTATAACGGTTTTTACCGGGTTTTTTAGTTATTGAAAAATAACGTAAAAGTAATCCTTTTTTATACCGATAAATTTCCGGATTCGACGTAACTTACGTATTATAGTAGCCTTTCATACCGAAAATCGTAACTTAATACCAGAAAACGTAACCGGTTAATTAAAAGGTTTACGTTTTGGTCGGTAACGCCTGTTAAAAGGAGCGTTAATATCGTGGTCGAAGTTTAAAAAATCGTCGTTATTTGGAAAGCTAGCGCGGTCTCTAGTAGGAAGTAGTATAATAATGACGTTGTTCGTAACATACGTAGGGAAAACCTCTTAAGGGAAAAGTTAAACCGAAAACGTAAACGTGTCAGTAACTTTGAGTTATCGGATTATATTCGTTAAAACTTTTAACGCGTTAATATTTTGTTATTTTAAAAATAAAGAGTATTTTCGAACGGGTTAATCTCTTTAGATAAGCTTTGTAAAAAAGGCTTCGGTAAAGCGTTCATATTAAATCGTAAATTTATCGTGTGAAGCCGCTAATGATCTTTCAAGCTATTTTCTAACGCGAGCGTTAAGAAATTACTACAGAGCCTAAAAGTTTCAATTCGGGCGGTTGGAGGATAAAAATATGGCCCTAGGTTATAGCCGCTAAGAAACAGCTAAGAAACTGTTGGAAAAAAAAAATCGAGGTTTATATATAAAAGAACTAAGGCCGAAGCTGTCGCTCAAGGTAGTCGGATTATATCTATAAACCTCGATGAAAAAGAAAAAGAAGAAAAAATCCCCACTAGGGAGCGGCTATAGAGCTAAGATGGTACAGCCCTCTCCCCAGTAATGTGACGTGGGGTGGCGTGTCTTCAAGCGACTCTCTCCCTGCTCTAGAGAATCGCATAAGCGTGTAGAAATACTAGGGTTGGATCCCTAGTAATACTAGCCAGGCACTAGCCTGTAACATTAATGACTTTTTGATGATATTTCCTAACCCAAACGCTATCAAGACCTTTAAGATGGATATTGGAAAGCATTTTAAGTATAAAGACCTGAAAAAGGCAAATAATTTTATAGGAGTACATATCTTAAGTAACAGAAACGCACGTACAATTATGTTAACACAAAATGAATACATCTAAAGGGTACTGTATTCAAAGATAAAGGAACTAAGCAGACGTCCAGCTTACATCCCTATTGCAACCGGATCCTTCGTCCCTGCCAGGCAATATAAAAATCAAGCTAATATTTCATACACTAAGAAATATCAGTTAGATAGGGGGGATTTTAGCTATCCAATGTGATAAACTAGACCGGATATCGCCTTTTTAATATTAGTAATTTGACAATTTTGCTATAATTATTCATATAAAAACATCATACTAATCAATTACACATTTAAATACTTTGAATATCTTCAAAACCATGAACTACAAGTGAGTGGTGAATTTCTTTTAGAAAATCCGCATTAAAACGCTACAGACTTAAGTCAAAATCGCCATGAAGATAAAAAAAAAATTAAATTAACGGCTGGTACGATTCCAAATGGAAAGGGGATGAGGTTATTGGAAATTCTACCTATGGATACACAATTCAGATTGATAACAACACGGTCAACTGGATATCCAAAAGGAGATCCAAAGTATTCCTTTCTTTTGTAGATGATAAAAGTGTGGAAGTAAAAGGGGTAACTCAGAATATCCTATGAATAAGGAACCTGTTTATAGAGCTACGTATTTCTATTATAGTTACGATATAGTAGAATAATAAAGGAACCACAAAATTTTCTAGTGACCCAGAATATCACTAACGAACTTAATAAATACCCCTTGAAAAACACTTTATAAGGGATGAAGTGTAGCGTGGTATAATAAAAATTAAGTGGTTTCCTACAAATAAACCACCGGTTGACGGGTTTACAAAGCCATTACCAAGGAACAAACACGAAGCAATAATATAACGGCTTATCTTAGTTAATCTGGATTCAAATTGAACTGATAGTTAATGATTCTCTGTACTCTAAATGAACTTATGGTATTATAGGTATGAAATTATGGAGTGGTTTTAATACAAACTTATGATATTGATGAAAGGGGAATTATAAAGTTTATCGATTTAAATCTGATTACACAGGTATTTTAGCTTTTTACATTTACGGCTTTTCTTTTCTCCGTACTACACTTCCTACACTTTATCCTTTGCCTTCCCCCCCTCTTTTTTTGATATGGATAATACCTTTTAAAGGGGTATATGAAAATATACAATAGGTATAGTCACACAGCACAAAACTTAATAATAGGGTCAACAGATCCAGTTAGGATTTGTTACAGATTTTAAGTACTAAACCCTTTAATACCAAAGGATAAGGAATTCAACGGAGTTGTAGATATCTCCATTAGCTCTAGTGTTTTACTAATGCGTGTACTAGTATTAACTAGTATGGAAGATTAGCATCGAGATACTACCTGAGCTAGTATTTACTAGTACAGAGCAACTAGTATTTACTAGTATACACTAGTATTGACTAGTACGGAGTCTCGATCTTGATCGAGATCCTGATGAGGATACGCTTCATCATAAATCAAGTTTTCTATGTAGATTGTAAAATATCTGAATCTATAAGCCTACATAATATATTCTTATGTAGTACTTTTCACACATACGGAATACAAGTTTCGCCGCTTCTAAATTATCAATCGCCTTTAAACGAGTTTGTAATTACTTCATACGAGGTATATTAATAATTACCGTAATGAAACACATAAAAAGCATATTTCGAATATATTTGCCATACAGCGGTTAATTTTTACAAGTTTTACCAAAAGATGAACGGTAATAATAAGTTATATAGAATTGGTAACTACTGAATAAATAATTGAAGACCGATATATAATATCTTTTTATGTGATAGATACGACTAGTTGTATTTTAGTTTACATATATATTCATTTTTTTTCTTTAACAAAAATATAAATAAGGCTGTCAAGGAGTTTTCAGAGGATTTTTCTGCGTTTAATGGCTAGAATCAAAATAAATAGCCCAGTTTTTTCAATTTTATTATTATTATTAGTAAGCAATTAAAAAGCATATAAAATTGGGTAGTTGTTGTAAAAAAGTTATAAAATTTAGCACATTTCATATCGCAAGGTTAATACACGTAATTGCGGCGATTCCGTACCATTTACGCTTATTCATTAGGCGGCCTTCATACCGTGCGACTTCTTAACAAGAAACGTAAAGCTCAGGAAAACAAATAATTTTGGTCTCAAACGTAGAAATTCCGCTTAACGAACGGGTAGGAAGCCTAGTTGGATGCGGTTAAAGATCGATTAATGTTGGTAAAATCACCGACGCGAAGCTAGGTAAGTTAGTAAATATAAGGGAGAAGCTATTGGCTGCAAAGGGCTTGAATTTGTGTTTGGACGACATGACTAACTAATATAAGAATATGATAAAGTAGCTCTAATCTTATTATAAATACAATTTCGTACGTTATCTTTAATATCTATAAAGTGATTATTTGCAAGCGTTTCAATAACTGGTAATAATTCGAATTAGGTTTTTTATAAGTCAGATGGAATATCTTATCCTTATCTTTAGCCGAATCTTAGTAGGATTCAAAAACGTTAAAGGCCATGATATTTAAAAAGTTTGAAAGTGGCTCTCAAATTAAGTAAACGTAATCTATTTATTTAATTTAAACTCCTCGTTTTAGGGAGTTTTCGGTATGGAGACGGTTGATTTAGGATATAATTTAGTTTTATAAGATACCTTAGACTTCGTATTCAGATTCGATCTCATTATCGTCGCCAATCACGTCGACGGAGAGTAGTTCATAATTAGGGACTTCTTAGTTAGAAATCGGATTGGTAATAACTCGAATAATCTAATTAATGTAAAACCGAATGTGTTTCTCATCCAGAACTTTGAGCTAAACGACGGAAAAATCGACAATACGTATTAAATGTGACCTATCATAAAACCAATTGAACTTATTAAAAAATTAGTTAAATTTATATTTTTTGAAAAGGCTAAAGGTTAACTTCGATTCGAAATCTTTTTTAGGGAACGTGGTGTTTATCCGCAGCATTTTCTATGCATTATTATGTAAACGCCAGTACGGCTTTTGGTAATTAAATAATTTTACGAATACGTTAGACAAAAGTTTTAGTCTTTTCCCAAGGTTCTGTAACCAGAATGATTGAAAATTGTATAAGTTATGTAAAATCAACGTCACAGTTACACATTATGAAAAATGAATCGATACCGATGGAAATAATGGTTTTAATCTTCAACACCAATTTATATTTAGTTAATAGGCAGTTTGAATCTTGTTGAGTGTAAATACCGACGGAAAATAAAAACTTTAAATATTTCCAATTAGTACATTCGGTAGTACCATCTATTCTGAAGTGAACTACAATGTTCAAACTTTATTCTATCCCCGTTAAGTTACAAAGACATTTCAAAAACCTATTCTCTCAATTCGAACTCTAGTTGTTAATGATAGCGTAAAAGAATCCATGAAGTCTTTAATAATAGTTTAAATGCCGTTTGATATAAGTTTCAACGTTCATAATTTCCATAACATTGAAAGTTAGAATAGTGCCCAAGGGATTTATAAGGACCATAAATTAACGAAAATTGCTAACTCATTCCCATGGAAGATCAACCATAAAATCGACTAATAACTAGTTCCAAAACTGATGAGAAACCAGTGAAGATTTGAAAAACCTTTTTCTACAATGTGGTTAATATTTTATGTGCCTACAAGCATTATAATTACAATAAAAATATCAAACTTTGTAATATAACCAAAATAAAAAATACAAGCTGGATGATACGGCGATAATAACGTCGCAACCCATGTAGTTTATAAAACCAAATCATATATAGTTTGAATGAATGAGGTAATAAACAGCTTTTTAACGGAGAACCAAATATGGTTATGAAACTGTAAAAGGTTATTATCGTTTGCCGAATATTTTGAGAGGAAGAAAGATTTGAAAAACATCGTTTTTATCAATGCCAATCTTGTTGAGAAACCCGCTATTACCTATACTTATTACGCAAACTAAGTGGGAGTAAATAATATCTTAGGTAATAATAACTTCCTAGTTATTTTAAATGTAGAAGTTAGTTAAAAGTTTGTAACCCTTTGTAATAAACTAGTTATTAATAGTTAAACGGGAAATGCACGCGTTTGAAAACGGAGTGAAAGCGATGTATTTGTGGCGAAAAAGTCGTAATTCTCGGTACAGGAGGCAAATATCAAAAAGGCTTTGAGAGATATCCTAATTACGTCGTAATAATGTATTGGATCATGCATAATCCGCTACCTTATATAAATGAATTTAAAACGGAATTAGGACAAGATTTTTAACCAGCGGATAGCTGTTGATAAAGTCGTTAAATAGTTATACAATATTCTAAGTTTTTATCATTCGCAAAGATAGTAAACAGACGGACTATACCCAGAAACTCCGCGTTCTATTTTTTAAAGTAATATATAATTCCCAGAAGTTTTTTATTGTAATTTCGTAATGATATTCTTCGTGTGATGAACGACTATATTGACACAATCCTCTTCAAATGGTGTGAAAATTATTATATGAAAGTAATTAATCCCCTAACGTTTATCCGGAACAGTCGGCATTTAAAAGGGGTTTCCGCTCGGGGATTCAGGAGGGGAAAACTTATTTTAAGAGGATTTTTTTCAAGTTGTTTGAATGCAAATTTTTCCTCAGGCTATTAATATAAGGTAACTTTTTTGGTTGGTCGAATTAAAAGGCCAGTTAGTACAAAATAATTTCGAATAAATAGACCATAAATATATATAGATTAAAGAAACCATCATAATCATAAAATATATGTAAAAGTACTCTATTTCAGGATAACTGGTTGCTTTTAAAGATTTATATGTATTCCAAACTTTAACTTAATAATAAGCTCCAAAATCTTATTTAAATACGTTTAAATTTAGTTCAGCAGTGTTTAAAACGTTTAATACTTATTTAACTTCAATATTAAAGTGGTCGACAATATGATTTCAATTTATTAAAACGTTGACAACGTAATTCAAGAAGGAAATATAGAGAAATGGGTGTACCAAATTGTTAATATATAATTAAAAGGTGGCCGGAGCATTGGAAATTCCAAAAAAGGTAATTAAATATTTGAAAAGTCCGAAATGAGTGCTGAAAGCGGTTTTCTACTCGTCACTTTCCTTAATACCAAGTTTCAAAAAATCGGTTTCAACGTAAAATTTAATAAATATTTCAGCTTATGAAATATTTGTAAACATTGTATTAATAAGGGTAAAAAGGTATCGATCTATTTTGATAATAAGGTTAAGTTACTCTAAATGGACACCAAATCGTAAGCCACTTTATCGTTTTTGAATGGAAAAGAAAGTGGTATCCATCATAACACTATTTATAAATATGTAACCGTAATTTAACTATTTACTTGTTTTTTTTTGTAATACTAGAGACTATTTTCATTATATGCCAAATAATGGGTTAAAAGAGATTTCCAAAGATTGGTTTAAAATATCCTTTTTAAAAAATATGATAATCTATTTTTAAACGGTGGAGATATCATTTTTCCCGCAGGCATTCTTCAAATAAAGTTGTAAAACTATACAATACATCCAAAAGTCTATTATCAACGGCGACAGGCTACATTAGTGTTACTGTTTTATTGATAACTTGAGAGAAGATAAACGTAAGTCACGAATTAACGGCTTGATTTTTACGAATTTGACGGAGTATGGCGTGAAAAACAGCAATATTAATTTTCGTAAATGGGGTTTGTATTGGTATACATTCCAATTTCCAGACGCGATTATTACCTACTCTTTTTCAAAGCAATATATATTTAGGAATGAAATATTCAACCTCTTTATATTTCATTTAAGGATTACTTTCAATAGAATTATTTTCTTAATAGAAAACATCGATTCTAATACGAAATTGATATTTATCGACGTTAATATTTAAATAGGCTAAAGAGGATATAAGTTGTAAATGAATATAAATAATATATTGGATGGTTGTGTGAAGTTATTCGAGTTGAATAAGAATGCGCGGCAATTGTAAACGGCAGATAAACTGCTTGTAAATTGTGCTGTAACATTTAGAACACATATTTGTTATAACTCAAGGACCAACTGCAGGTCATGGAATAGGCCAGCGGTCTACTGCTCTATTAGAAGTCTGATTTCCAACACATCAAGCCAGGGATC
Source organism: Anisogramma anomala (assembly GCA_038502455.1). Taxonomy (NCBI): domain Eukaryota; kingdom Fungi; phylum Ascomycota; class Sordariomycetes; order Diaporthales; family Gnomoniaceae; genus Anisogramma; species Anisogramma anomala. The sequence continues at coordinate 15,455,510 of JASMMZ010000002.1, read as the reverse complement.
TCTCTTATATAAGCACCCAGGGTAATGGTTTGGACCGACAGGACCGCTCGCGGTCTAGTCGACAATATTGTGACCAAAGGAAGCGACATCGACTTCAGCGGTCCAGTACTGAAGACGATATGAAGGCACAGATATATAAGGACACGATCATCACCACATAGATAGTATTTCCTTCATAGCTCTTGAGTTGTCAATCTAAGTATTCAGTCTACACACCTGAATAGTCTAACGGCTAATAATCATTCTACAGCACGAACAAACATCTTCTTAATATTGCACCTTTGTTACCTCTACTACCTTACTATTAACATAAACCCCCTGACACCTTCTACTTACTTATGGGTATTTAGTGTGATCATTACAATGTTCATTAAAATGTTAATCAATTCAATGAAACTGTAAAATGAATTTATTATAAATGGAATTGTTTTTAAATCAATACATAGATTACCTGATCCAATCAAAGTATTTTTAATCTTTATATACAACGATAAATAAATTTTATACTTTTCCTTTTTTTAAAAATCGAATAGGTTGTTATTGATAGTAAGGTAAATAAACTTATCAGATTTAATATCAAAGCCGTTTTATTCGGGTAGTACATCCGAATTCAATAATTATTCATATTGTATTTTAAATATAAGCTAAAGTTTTTACAACGTAAAATTTTAACTTAATCAACTCAGGTCATGCGTTGTTTTATATCGGCTCGAAAAGCATTTACGCCGGTTATAATAAAATTCCCCTAGCTGTTGCGTACGGATACATTATTATTATCAATTCCGTTGTTTATAATATTACCGTTCTTTCAAAGTTACTGCGCAAGAGGATATTGTCTAGGCTTATAGATTCAATTTTTCTAGAATCTATGAGGAAGAGGGTAGAGAGCTTGATGTATGATGAAGTGTATCCTCACACTCTGTACTATTTAGTACTATTTTGTACTAGTAAGTACTAGTTTCTAGTATTTGTAATTACTAGTGTGGGTAGCTAGCCTTTAGCTGACTAGTTCTCCGTACTAGTCAATACTAGTACTTACACCAGTGGGTACTTGTGCCTTTAGTGTATGTTACTATCTTCAGCGGAGTTTTCCTTATCTTGCTGAATTCCTCATAATTTGGTGTTGTAACATGTTTAGTACTTATAGTTATGCCAAGTATTAACTGGCTCTTTTGTGGCTCTATTGTTGTGTATGCTAAGTGTAACTGTATTTGTAGTATTCCAAAACACCTCTTTAAGAGGTATTGTTCACTTAAAAAGAAATAAAGAAAAGAAAGAGAAGTAAAATAAGAGGCAAAAGTTAAATTGGACGAGGTATAGTATAAAAAAGGAAGTTAGTAGGTGTAAAAAGTAAGAAGAACTGTATAGTTTGATTTAAACCAGTGACTTTTACAGTATAATTTATTATCAATATCCAAAGTTTGTATTAAAACCACTCTGTTATCTATACCTGTAATAACATATAAGGTAATTTGGAGCACGAAAGTTTATAAACTGTACTATCAATTCGAACTCAGATTAATTAAGCTAAGCTGTTGTATTATTAATTCGTGTTTTTCTCTCTACAGTAGCTTTATTAGTTTATCGGTCAATTGTTAATCCTTAAGTACCTACTTGATTTATATTGTAACACCCCCAATTTTATCCCCTACAAAGAGTTTTTAAGAGAGATATGTTAAATGCGTTGGTGATACTTGGGGTTTCTGGTTAACTTAATAGCCATTTTATTATCACAGTATATCGTGAAGATGATAGGAATACGTAGTTCCGTAAATAAGTTTCTTATTTAAAGGGTGTTTTAGGTAACCCCTGTTACTATTACGCTTTTAGCATCCATAAAAGATAGACATACTTTAGATAGTCGTTTGGATAACCAGTTAACTATACTATTAACGATTTGAACTGTATATACATAGGTAGACTTTCCAGCGGCCTTGTCCCCCTTTCAGTCGGAATTACACCAGCTGTTGATTTAAAGCCTGTAACTTCATGCTGATTTTGGCTAAATTTTATGGTGTTAAACTGTGGAAATACTAATAGTTCTTCGCCGCACACTTGCAATCCGTAGGTTTTGAATTTCTTGAGGTATCAAAAGGCATAACTGAAAAGTGTGATATTTTTATGTAAAATATTATAGAGAAAACTTAATAGTACTAACATGAGGAGGGTATTTTCCGGCCTAGTTTAGCATATTATATAGTTTAAAGCCCTTATTTCTAACTGATACTTCTTGGTCCAAAAAATACCAGCCTCATCTTTCAGGGACCTAGGTATGGTATAAATAAGTGATCGAAATGTAATGGAGATATAGGCCGGTCATTTGCTTAATTCCTTTGCCCCATAGTCTAAGACCCTTTGGATATAGGTATCTTGGGTCAATATAATAGTATATGTGTTTCTATTCCTCAAGATACATACTTCTAGGAAGTGCTTTACCTTTCCCAGATCTTTTTACTTGAATTTCTTTCCAATATCCATCTTCAAGATCTTCATAGCATTTGGGTCAAGGCCCATTATCAGGAAGTTATTAACGTAAGTATGTATGATAAGCTAACGGCAATAGTTAATATATACCTCATTATCAAATTTTCATTTTTAAAGTTAACAGCATTAAATACTAATATCAACCTCTGAAATCATTATCCAAAAGCCTATTTTAGTTCATATAATTATATCAAAAGCTAAAAACCTTGGTCGAATATAAGATTAAAGTCAACGTTATTTTTTCCCGGATATTTTAGTACGAAATCTCTGATAGTATTCGAGATCTTCATTAACACTAGTTCTTCAAAGTCTCCGTTGAGTAGATCCAAATATATATTAATTTAATCGATATCCAATCTATAAGAGGCAGTTAGCATAATAAGGATCCTCTATATGCAACATTTTGCCTCAATAGCAAAGGTTTCAGTCTAAATAACAACATACCTTTTCTTAAACCCTCTCATTACAATCCTTATCTTATACCTTTAGATTTAACTATTAGAGTTAGTTTTAACCTTAGCGACCTCTTTCATTTTTATCGTATGGCTATTACTATCTATTTTAACAGCTTTAAAGACTTTAAGGGATAATAAACTCTGTATTTCATTGCAGGGTACCTTCTTTCAGTACTCCACATCAGATCCCTTTAGTGTTTCCCTTATATTCAGCTGTTTCTCTTATTTACTCACAAAAAGTACAAATTATACCACATTTAAATTAATAGAATTTACAGGTAGGCTATCTACTGTTTTCATTACTATTTGACGAATATTTCTTTTTGGCTTGGTGTTTGAAACAGATATTGCAGTATTATAAGGGATAACAACTTCAATAGTATCTTTTCCCTTTACAACTGTTTTACTGTATTCCGTAATGTTTTTTTCAATGATCATTAGGCTTAAAGTAATAACAATATTCCTGGTTGAGTTTCCTAACCGGTTTGGTAAATAGACCTTGAAGATATGCCAGAACTTGTAATATTAGAAAACTGCTGCAAAGGGGGAATTCCCCTTTCTACTATTGGATTAGTCTTTTGGATCTTTACTCGTTTTGATAAGGGTATATGAACGATAATAGTAAAGGATAGAGTAAAGGCAAACTTAACGTTAGATTTATAGTTTCTATAACCCTTGACTTTTTTTTATTTTTAGATGCACTATTATCGGGCAGCGCCCACTATATAGCTAGTATAGTGTGACCCTCACTAATATGAAAATACATATATATACCGGTGGAAAAGCTCGCCACCTGAAGTCCTCATCTTATAAAACCACCACTCTATTCAGTTCCCCATTTCTAGGTTATACCCTTTAACCTTATTAAACAAACCACTCAATTTTTTATACTACACATAAAAACTGAAAGATGTATCCTCTATATCTGTAGCTAATTTCCGAACCCTTGCGTCATAAATATTGTTGAATATCTGCCAAAGAGAACTTATATCAACTATATAGGTCCTCGCATCCTAAAGAAACCTTCTCTGCCAACGAATGTGAATCGTATTCGTAAAGGTTTTGTTCACATAGTTACGCCGAGAAAGTATATCTACCACTAGATGTATTAAATAGTAAGTTTCAATCTTAAACCTATAGTATAAGAAAAACCACCTTTGCTCATAAAATAAAATATAAAGTAAAACACTTTAACGGGAAACCGGACTTGAAGCTAGCCTTTCAATTAAGACGTTAAGTTACCCTATAGCTTAAAGACCCATAAGGGCGTAAAAACAATAGCCTTGGCCAGGCCGTGCTATGCGGCCATCTTAGTCCCTACTCGACGCCTACTCGCATCGAGGATCTGACAACGGTCTAAAAGAGTAAAGAACTTGTAAAAAACACATATCTTGGTTGAATGCCCGTGGAGTTAGGGAAGGTATATGTGGGAAAAAACCACGACCCGAGCCAACTTTTTGCTACGAACCGCAAGCCTAAAAAGTATAAAAAATCGCAAAATATAGTATATCACTAAGCGGGTGGTGTACCGTGAAAAGTCTTATGTAGATAGTAAGAGAAAGGCTTTCAAGGTATAGTCGAATTCTCAGCTAAATAAGCAGAGCGCTAGTGTATATGGCGACGGCTCAAAGATAAATAAATAAATAAAGCCGTCAAATGCGAGCACTTCTAATAAAGGTTTCGACCTTAAATCTCAAAAGAAAACAAACTAGTATTACAGTTGCAATGTAAGTTTAAGTCTGAAAGCCTCGTTAAGCGAGCGTAGCGCTAGTATGGGTGGCGACAGATCAAAGATAAATAAATAAATAAATAAATTGACCCATCAAGTGCGAGCGTCTATAACAAAGGTTTGTTCTAGATCTTCAAGCGCAAAAGGAATCAAACTTATATTGTGTAAGTTCAAGTCGAAAGAGCCACATTGGCACAAGTAACGCGGAACGGAATCGTTGGTTGTAAAGGTTATTCTTTGAATGCACCGCTACGCGAGCGGTGCGCCGGACCAACGACGATCTTCATAGCAAAAAGGGGTTTCCGGAAAAGATTCAAGTGGCAATAAAGCCGATTAAAGATGTTGTGGTAGAATAGGATGCATGTGAAGTGATGGTGTTGAGAGCGACTGGACCTGAAACTTTTTCTCGGAAGTGGGCACTGTTAGGGTTTATAGTATAGGCCTCCTACCTTCCTTAACAAGTTGGTCCGTGCACTCATGCTAAGAAAGTTGATGTAAGGTCGAAGATGCCTTTTAATTCATTTTAAAGGCCCTCGTAAGGTGTAATGTGATAAGTCTTATTTTTATCGTTTAACGTTAAGTTGGTTATAATAACAGCTATTTAGAATAGGGAGGGCTTTAAGTGATGTGGTACCTTTCCAGTAATAGTATAGGTCCTTATCTTTTCCAAAATAATTTTATTAGAACATTTAGATATTCTATTCCATATAGAGTTGTATAGTAAAGAAGACTTTAGGGTAAATACGTAATGAATGGATACTTTTAACTCAATAGTTAACAAGCTCATTTTCCCTATCAAGGATTAAGTAGTTAATGGTATGTATAATGCGTTTGATAATATCGTTTAATATCCGACAAAAAGGCTTTTAATTCTTTACCAAGGGATATGATAGCTGTATTACAGACTCTATGGCCATATTTAATCTTTATAACCATTAGGCTATGGCATTCGCCTCCAGGGTTATCAGTTGTTTCCAAGAAGCTGTCAAGGGTCTAGATAAACCTTCTTTTGGGGGGGAAGGGTGGTCATATTAACAGTTTGGTCGTTATCGAGTATTTTTGGAAAGCTTACATGAAATATAGATAAGGTCGAAATATTCCCTTTACTGGTTTTTATTAGGATCGTTCAAAAATAAAAGTGATTTTTTAACTATCTTTCAGCTAATATAATAAAACCTGATATATTGAAAGAGATATATCGAAGGATTTAATATAAACTGTAACGATAGCATTACAATGCAACTTCTGTATTGCTTGTATAATATTGTAGTTGATAGTTATAGTAGCAACTATTTTCTTGGTTTGTGAATTGATTATAAAGAAGTCCTGAACCCTAATACCTAAGCTGTAAAGATTAATAGGCTTATCAGGTTTATAATAAACTTAAGGTAACAAATCTTTTTTTAAAAGTTAATATATTGTAACCTATATTTGATTTAGCTGATATTTATGCTGTTTATTATCTTAAACGATAAACTATAGTACTCTCTATTCGTAATCCGGGGTAGTTTTTACCTTATATTTCGAGTTGTAAAAACGTTTTGGTATTATTGAAAATATGACAAGATAAGCTATAGTTAGCTTTTACGGTATCCCTAAATTGATATTCGTTCATTACAAAATAATGTAGTGATGTAAATAAAAGAGGGAAATTGTCATAACTTAATGTTGGGTTTTAATAGCTTAACATTGAAAGTAGGGCCTACAAGGCGGTATTACCCCTTTCTAGTAAGGCCTTTAATTTGTCGTTTTGGCCTATTAACGTGGAAATTTGGGCCTTTGACTTGAAAACTGGAGATTTTAAAGTTGAAAATAGATCATTTAACATTGAAATTAAATACTTTAAAGAGGGATTACCCGTATAATATATAGCATTTGATTAGCCTAAAATCTCCGGTACAAGGGCCTAAATCGGGTTTTTTATATTGGGTTAGTTGAATTAAATATATGAATATGTAATTATAGGTATTATTATAAAGTTATAATGTTACTTGTAACGAAGGTCTTCTTTTTACCGTTATCTATTATAGCGGGAACCGCTTTTTCTTCCTCCTTTTTAATATATTTACGAGAATTGCGAGGTCTCCCAAGCTTTAAGGGCAGTAAATTTAGATTTAGTATCTAATCTGTCTTTTCTGAGTGCCCTTTATGAAAGATAGAAAGGTAATTTCCCCTGAACTGATTGATACACTGTTTTTGGTTCATAAGCATTGGTTTTTGTTGAAGGACTAAGTTTATAGTTTCTTTTCCTCGTTAAAGCCTATTTTCGTTTTGGGATTTCAATTATAGCTTAAGGAGTGATAAATTAATGGCTTTCCTCAAGTTACTTCGTATACGAACTATCTAGATAAGAAATTTAGGCTTAGTATGGGTAAGGAATCAAAGGGAGTATTTAATATCCTTAAATTAACGACCTTAATGGGTGAGTCTTCTTTTGGTGTTTTCAAGCGCTATTATAAAGATATTCAAGGAGGAATAGTGTAAATGGTATAAGTAACTAATTTTCTCAAAGGGTTCTTAATAGTAGATAGATCCAGTACCTTGCCATACGCTAATCAACTTTAAGAAGGCTTTATATGTGTTATTAATACCAACAATAATTGCTGATAGATTTGGAGTAATTAAAATGTAATTATCTAGTAAGCCCGACTTCGGGTACATATAGTTTTTAAGTCTTTACAAGAGTGTGATCTATAGGCGTAAATAAGTTAACATAATACTGTTCTGTAAAAAATGTATTTATCTTAATCTTTAAAATATCCTCTAATATATCAAACCAATTATTACTAATAGCATATCCTTTAATTACTATCAGCCATATATTAATATTTGTAAAGGTTATTTTTTCAAAATGTTCTCATCACTGTAACTCGAGCTTTGATAGTAACCTTTTGAAATCGATAAAGAATATATTTTTAATTTCTTACTCCTAATTTTTTTACTAGTATGGTAGTACCTATAGATCTATATTGTTTCGGCTTTATTAGTCTTTCAAAGAGTTTTTTTAGGCTTATTTAACATTTTTTCATATAAATATATAGCTATCTTAAGCCATATTTATTATAAAAGGTTTAGAGAAAATATGGTAGCTTTTACCCCAGAATTTGACTCCTTATTAGCAAGATTATTAGCATTGATATTTTGAATATCTTCCTTAGCTTTAACCCTACGGGTATTACGAGTTGCTTTTTGTTATTTTTTTAACAGATCCTCAGGGTCCAATGCTCATAAAGTAAAAGAAGTAGCCTTAAAACGTAGGAAACGAAGGGATGAGGTCTCTGGTTGAGCAAAAGGGTCTGCCGGTCTTGAGGGGCTGGAAGGAATAACGGTTCTTTGTGAAGAGGGACTATCATCACTTCTATTGTCATAGGAAAGTCCTGGTGGTGAAAATAAAGATCCTCATTTTGGGGATACTTGAAAAATATCCTCAAAGGTATTAGAAAGTCTGCAAAAAGTAGAAATTTTGAATTTGAGCCAAAGAAGGTATTTTTGAACTAGATTAAGTGAAATGAAGTAGTGGGTCATAATCGTACTGATAATGTATTAAAGTTACTGTATAAAAGATACTATATAGGCTTAAAGATTCAAATATTCTAAAATCTATAAGGAAGAGAGGAAATGGTTTAATGTATAATTAAGTGTATTCTTACACTTTGTACTAGTTAGTGCTAGTTTCTATTAGTAAGTACTAGTTTCTAGTATTTGTATATACTAGTGTGGGCAGCTGGCTTTCAGCTAACTAGTCTTCCGTATTAATCAATACTAGTACTTGTATCAGCGGGTACTGGTGCCTTTAGTGTATTTAATAATATTCAGCTGAGTTCTCCTTGTCCTGCTTAATTCCTCATCTTTTAGTATTGTGACGTATTCAGTACATGTGATTATGCCAAGTACTGGTGGATCCGGTTGTGGCCCTGTTGTTTTGTGTGCTGAGTGTAACTATACCTATTGTATTTCAATATGTTTATAATGCTATTAATATAATCAATATTACTGTATCAAGTATAGAAGTTACAAATTTATTTATTAATCAATTAAATGCGAGCGACTCAATCGTTATATTCCTCGGGTATTTCGAAGGAATATAATGTACTATCTAAGGTATCGTTTATAATTCCTTCGAGAATAGTGAACTTAAGGATAAATTTTCAAGATATGCCGCTAAACTTAATCAAAAAAGCTTCTTAAATGTTCAACATAGCGTAAAAAGGTTTAAAAACTTTTTTTTTATATTTATCAGACGGCTAATAAAGACTTTTACTATGTTTAGGTAGCAATTATTTACGCGAAGTATTGTTTTAAAACATTGGGGTTGTTATTTCCGCCATTGTTACCACAGATATAATAATTTTTCATAAAGATTTTGACAATACCTTCCAACTGTTAAAAAACGGCGTAAAAGTGGTTTTTGAATTTTCATGACTTTCTCGTCCTTCCATAATCTATGTAATATTATAAATTTTTATATTGAACAACGTACTTTGTCGTTGGAGAATACAACTAACTAGTCCAAGGTTTTACGTTGAGCTAGTTAACGGCTAATATTATAGGGTAAATCGTTAACGTCTAATCTGAATCAAAGGAATCGGAGGCGTTATTGTCGTTGTCGGGTAATTTGACGTAGCTTCGAATGAAAAACGGCGCGAAAGTTACGTTAATATCATTCGTATGTAACATGAAAAAGATTTCCCTTTAAGCAAATGGTTACTTTAATAGCGTAAATATATTGGAAATAAATCCAAATTACCGTATTATATTTATAAATGTAACTAATTCATTAAAGTTATATTATTTAGTACAAACAATTAATTATTGAACAATTCAATTTTGTTAAATGAGATTCATTCGTAAGGTTTCGGTAAATGGTTCGTATTAAACCTTCAATTAATCGTATTATGTTATCATAGCACTTTAAAGACAATCCCGTACGCATGCATCAAGTAACTACTCCAAAGCTTCGGGGTCAAAGTTTAAAGGGTCGGAAAACATACCTTTAAGATATAGCCGCTTAAAAACAACTAGAATAACTTTCGGAATGAATATCGAAGATTATATATAAAATGACTGAGCCAAAATTATCGCTCAAGGTGGTCGAATACTATTTATGATTTTTGACAAAAAAGAAAAGGAGAAACCCCTGTTATGAAGTTTTTATAAAGCTAGTAAAAATGGAATAACTCCGTAACATAGTCAATCACATGGTATGGGTATGCTCAGGGGCGGCTTGGAAGCGTTGTAGGAGTATGGAAATCACTAGAGTTAGATCTCTGGCGACCACTAGCCCATACACCAACCTATAACACCGGTTGCGGCTTTAATTAAGGCTAAACACATAAACTATAACGGATAGTTAATACGTAAGTATAGTGTTAACGATGATTATATTTATTCTAGTTTTTATTTACAGGGTTGATGCGTTGACCTAACTACTATTGACAAAATTGAAGTGGTAAAAATGTAAAAGTAGTTGAAGCAACGTATCCGTAGCAATTAAATTGCGATCCTATACCAATCGAAGGCATTATAAAATCAATTAATTCCAGTATAAGCTTAGAGCCTGATTGATAGAAATTATAATCTATTAAAAAAGAGGTTGGAATAGTAAATTAAGGACATGGACTGTAAAATCAATATAGTTTTCATGAACATGTCGAGGACTAAGTTGATGATTTTAACGAACGGCTTCTATGCTAATGATACCAACATGTTGTTACAAATCAAATTATTTATAACACTAGTTTATGAGAATGAATTATTAAAATACCAATTAATACTGTTAAATAACCTAATTTATTAACCTCTTGTTGAGTAGAAAAAAAATACGCGAAATGTATTAACATCGAAAGTTTACATAATAATAATTAACTTTTATGTAAGTATATCAATATAGAAAACCTTTGATATCATTATCACATAGTTAAACATTCTACCTATCCCGGTAGTAATTTTTACCGATTCTGAAATGCTATTAGAATTCTTTTCGAAATTTGGGATTACTAGCAAAAACGCCTAATTATTGATGTAATGACACTTTGTAAAACCTATGAAAGTGATGAAATCAAAAAGTTCAGGTGGATGAATGCCAAAGATAACCCGGCGGATATTATAACGAAGTTGGTAGCAAATAAAGCCTTAGAAAAGTTTGTAAATAATAATAAACTGACTATACATATCAAGAGTTACGTTAAAGAGCGATCTGGTAAGGCCAAGTTACTTAAAGACGAATAAGGAAAAAAGCAGAGATACTTTGGTAAACTCGAAGACTTTTAAGAAATTAAACCTATTAACATAATTTACTGGTACATTTAAATCTGTTAATTGAGTAGTATAGTTGAGTTTAAAGAGCGTATAAGTACGTGTATACGGGAATTAATAAAGCCGAGACTCGGAGCTGTAGGTCGAAAAAATGTGAGTAGAGTTAGTTTGGGTACAGGATATATTGGAATTAACAGGGATTTGGCTGGCGGATGAGGAGTGACTTTAGTGACTAACGTAAAGAAGTGGTCGATTTTATTAACTCGTATACACGAAATCAAATTCTACTAGTATTGAAACAGTAATTAATTGCAATATAGTCAGTTTACTATATCTTCAAATAAGTTGACTATATCGACTGTGAGTTGATTTTATTATTTGTAGATTGATTGTATTGAGTGTAAAGTTAAGTACAGTATGTACCCACTTTGAATTAAGGCATGAGCTACGCAATTAGCTATACAAATTAGTATGTAGACCAACTAGCAGTTTGCACAACCTAAAAAAATATAACCACCACTTGACCGCGCAATACTACTGTTACTTTGACCGATTCGAATCGACAACGTTGCAACGTCTAAAGGCCAATCACAAACAAGTGATGGGTACCTTAACGCTGACTTGGGCGCGCGGGTGGCGGCGCGCAGCCCTTAGGGGTCTACCCTTGTGTGAGGGCGCCACTACACTCATTAGCATTGCAACCCTAGTCATAGGCACGCTAGTCATCAGGTACGAAGCACAAAGATACTTACTGGTAAGGTCGAAACTTTGTTGATATACAGGGAAGGGTTTGTGGTCAGGGGTTCGCAATGATAAGAGGTCCCTTTTACTTGTTTTGGAATGCGACGCACGGGCCATCCCACGTATAGGGTTCCCCAAGAACTCAACACAACACAACAACACGCCACAATGCGCACGCGACCCCCGCGCGTTCTATTACCGCCCTTCACTTGGGCTGTTTTTCCGTTATGATGCTTTACGGGGCGCTTTTTTCAAGGGCTCATACAGTTATATTCCAGACACAAGCAGGTGCTGGGTAAGGACTAAAACGGCCGCGTTTTACGGCCCAACTAAGACTACAGTTTACACGCCTACGGGTTTCTAAATTATAGGGCACTCTAGTGTCTTAATTGGAGGGATGGCGTGGGGTCCCGAAGGCCTATACGGACTCCCGGTAGACTCTTGTAACGAGCCCTTCCGCCGGTATCTACAGGATTATTTCGTAGCAGCTAGTTTACACCTTGTAGTTGGCATTGTCCAGTAATAGTAAAATACAAGAAAAAAAAGGCCTATCATTGGAAACCACTATCAACATCGATGTTATTAAGGTATAAAAACCTTCGTACAGAAGAAAAGATAATAATGAAAGTTTAATATAAGGGCATTTAGATTGTAATCTTTTTCTTCCATCCGAACTTAAGGCGAATTACTTTAACGTGGGACGCCGGGCGCGAAATTTTATTTTTACGACGAAAACGCGTGTCTTTTCCTACGTCAAAAAAGAAAATTTTTTCCCCACAATACAAACTCGGCTGAATCCTAGAAAGGATTTTTTATAATTACGTGTTAACGGGATAGATATGAAAAAATGAGTACCGGAATCAGTTTATTAATAATATATTAGCTGTTGTTCGGCCAAGCCTATTGATAGGCCCTAAGATATTGCAACGTTATCGATTCGAATCGTGGTCGAAGTAACAGTAGCATTGTGTGGTCTAGTCGTGGATGTATTGTTCTAGGTTTGGCAGACCGCTAGCCGGTCTACACACTTATTTGTATGGTTGATTGCTTGGCAAATGCTCTAGTGTGGAGTGGGCACATAGTGTACGTAACTTTACAGTAAACCCACAAAACAATACACTCAACTTGCAGTTAGTATAGTCAACTTACTTAATAGTATAGTTCACTGACTATACTATAATTATTATTGTTCTAATACTTGCGGCTTTTTATTTTGTGTGCGTACGTCAATGTGTTCAACTAACTGGTTCCGGTAACCTCTGAAGTGCTTCCCCATTAACCAGCCAGACCCCTGTCAATCCCGCAACCAAACTATCCCCAATTGCCTCTTTTTATCCCACGGTTCCGAGTTCTAACTTTATCAACTCTTACATACAAGTTTTTTACCACAAATTTGTATAAACCTCTAACAAAACCGTGCTAATCAATCAAGTCACCGGCTTTAATTCCCTAATAGTCTTTTAATTTGCTAGGATGCCTTTGCTTTCCTTTTTATTTATTAATACGTGACTTACCCTTACCAAATAACTTCTTATTGTAGCCCCCGATATCTATAGTTAATTGATTATTATCTATAACCTTTATTAAGGTTTTATTTGACATCAATTTCTTTATAATATGAACCGGATCGTTTTTATCGTTGATCTACTTAAACTTCTCGATTTCTCTATTCAAATAGATTGAACGAAATATTATCCTATTAATTATAGGGCAACTTTTGCTAATTATTCTAAGTTTTGAAAAGTATTTGAATAATTTTTTCGAGTCGATATAAATTACTACCGGGATAAGTGAAATCTTTCATTACCTAGTAACGATATTGGGTTTTTTTTCATATCGTTATAACTATATCGTATCCGATTTACATACCATAAATCTCTTAAGATAACACGTTTCGAGTAATTTTCTTACACCAACGAAATTCTATTAAATGAGGTTTCTTATAACTCCGAACTAGCTGTTCTATCATTTATATTTATTAACGGTTTTTATGACGAATACAATTTATAACGATAGGTTCGTATCATTTACAAAAAGATTACAAGTAAAATTATTTACTTAGCACTTGATAGGTTAATTGGTATTGAATTGATTCGTGATCTAAATTTATTATTTTCCAATCTAACCTCTTATTTAGTCTATTATAATTCCTATCCGTTAGGTTTTAAGTTTATTTTGCAATGAAAAATCGTAGAAAGACTTTAGTTTACATAAGTTCGCAATCTAACTTTTTTAAATATGTTATTCCAAACATATTTCAAGGTTAAGCACCTTAATTTTGTTAATTACAGCTTCATTATCGCTTCAACTCCTTGGACGGAAATGAAGATAAAAATTAACATTATTGATATTATGTTTACTAATTAATGATCCGTTAAGGTTTAGATGTTTACCTTCCGCCAATGTTGTAACCGGCTTTTATTTTAAGAACTTTGAATACTTAATTGCTTGCTATTCGTTCATTATATAGATAATAATTCTAATGAAAGAGGTATTGTTGATTTATAGACCAATTGAACCAAAATCTTCATCTTACATAATTAACAAATATGGGATGTGAATTGGAAATATCAGATCCAATTTAAATTGAATTTTACTTAGTACATCAATAACTAATGGACGTTAGCTTGAACCAATCTATACAATAGCTTAATGTATCGTATAACCGTTTCTAAAGGGTTCTTATTATTTAGTTTTTATAGTAAACCTAACAAAACGATCCTTTATAAGTTAGTTGCTGACTAGTTACATATTTAGGTAATCTTACAGCTATTAAAAGTAAACATCTTATTTATGCATATTCGCAAATTCAGTACTAACAGAATTACCAAATGTCAATCAATATTTTAATATTCAACTATTATATAATAATTAAATCATTGATTTCATTTTTTGTATCTTTAATAGCTTAAACGTAACTTTTCATACGGCTTCCCAATAGTTCAATCCCTAATTTCGTATATAATACTCGATTAAAAAAAATGTAACATTTGGGTTTGAAAGGTTGAAGTCGCGTTGAAATATTAATATATAACTCCTCAAGCAAGGTGTCTATTAATCTTAACTCTATTACTCTTTAAAAAAGTTCTTTCTGAAGTTTTCATGATTTTTTGTGCGCGTAGCTTAACATTCAAGTCTTAATCAACATTTTTTTTCCATATTAATCAAAACAATATTATACATTCAACCCGATATGTATTTTTTATACTTAGTATTTTTTTTCTTTTTGGATAATTGACCACGTCCTCGGCGTTGTATTAAATTATCGATTACTGGAGGTAGAGGGTTATGCTTGTTAATTTGATTAAATTAACAATCATTATCATTATTGTTATTATTAATTACCGTAATATAGGGTTTAACCTAAGTTATGCCTAACATTACAAGACCGTTAGCAATTTTAATAATCACTTTAACGTTAACGATATTAAAGATCTTGAATGGGTTATCCAATTTATCTGGATATCTCTTTACGAAAACTTTACTTGGTAACGATAAGGATACTACGTGATTATTGTAGGGCCATTCCTGATATTAATGATATCATTGACTTAACATTGTACCAATTCCTTCCGTATTTGTTTTAGGTCCTTGACTTACGCCAATATTATTTTTGAAGTACCTATTGATAGCAGAAATTTATATTTTGAATAAAGATATACTTTAAAAACTAAGAACGTTAATACTAAATCGTCAAGATCTACATTATCATTCAAACCTTTTACTACCATTCAAAGACATGCCTTATAGTCCAAAAAACTTCTAATTTCTAAGGTAAGTATATTATAAGTTTTGCAAAGTAGTAAGTATGCCTTTTCCAGCTTTCAAATGCTTTAATAGGCTTTAATAGATACTTGTTTATACTCAATTCCTATTATTTTAACATCTGCTCAAAATTTTGCCCCTGTAAAATCAATACTTATATCATAAACGACGTCGTCTAGTGAGCTCAAATAGGTGTTGATTCATAACATCCTTGACGTTTTCTACGTAGTTTTGGCCGATAATGACTTAGGGATTTTAGTGACGTAGAAAGAGGTTGTAAAGTCAATAATATATGGAACAAATTTTTAATTCAAGTAAAACACGTTGATGAAAATCTGGAAATTAGTTTCCTTATCGTTTTTAATGTAAATTTAAGTCTTTAGAAGGTTTAGACATATATTTGAACATAACAGTAAAGATTCCTAATGAGCTTTCCAAATATTCTACGTTTTGATAACTTGTGGATTTTAGGATTTTGTAAAGCTCACTTATATTCAGGTAATTGAAACGTCGATATAATTATTGTATTTCTTATTCCGTCCATTTAAACACTATTTCCTCTACACTTTGAAGATAATACCAAAAGTACTCCTATTTAAAGGCCGTGGAAAAAACCTACCGCTATTTTCAACCAATTAGTGAGAATTAACATCAAAGTTAATACTGAAGATCTTTATGTTTTGTAAACGAAAAGGGAATAGAGTAAGGGATTGAATATTATAAAAATTAATCGGCCTAATAATAATTTAAATTGTCGTCGATTACAGTAAAGATAGTTATTCGTCAAGACTAAAGCTTACTTTGGCTTTGATAATGTTTTGATGATTAATATTTGTAATAATAGTATTTTTTTTATTGCAATGCCAAATTATAAGAATAACCTCCTATTAAGTACCTTATTTCCCCTATATCTGGAATAATACCTTGAAACGTATGGTCCTCGTGATATTCTCGTAGGTTAAAGATGTATAAGGGGTCAGTTATTTTATCTTCAATGTAAATGAAATGGTTTTTGCTGTTTAAATGGTATAGAAAGGTGTGGCTCACCAGTTATGAAATCACGTTAAGGATAATATATTTGTGTCACGTAACTTTCCTTAGCATATCGTCATTGTTAATAAAATTTTCGCCTTCGTAAATTACAATGTAGTTTAAATAATTTTTACCCGGAATCAATAGAGTTTTGGGTATAATATATCACTTGTTATCTGTATCTTTTTGCTGGAGGGTAACTCTTTAACTAGTGATTCGGATTTACCATAAATCTAACACCTTTTTCTATTGTTACGATGATAGTTGTTGCGGTTAACAGGTTCATTTAAGTTTTTACTTTGTTTTTAACGCCAACTTAACTTTCAGTTAAGAGGCTTAAGGCAAGATCTTAAGCGCTAAGATCTTCCGTATCTAAGGTTAATATAACACACCATCTAACGGTTTTCGTTATCCTAATCACGGAAGTTAGTAGATGAGGGATATATACCGGTTAAATTTGGAATACATACTATTATAGTTTCGAGTAGATACCTTAATTAGTCAAAAAAACTTCATAGGTAGCATTGAGACGTTTTAAAGCGTATTTAAACACGTTAATGCCCATGAGAGCTACACGTAGCTACTCGTAAAATATAACTTTGCTAACGTAAATTTTCCGTATTACTTATTAATATAATATTAACTCGTCAAATATTTGGTTCAGGTTATTGATTGGTATTTCGTTCCTTTTTTGTTATTATTATCGTTTACTCCATCGTAAACCAGTTTGTATAGTATTGCGTAGAGTGTAGGTTATGGTAGAAGTGGTTTTTATGTTATTGTAGATCTCTAGCAAAGTCTTTATTTATTTTTTTGGAAAATAAAATATTAATTCCTAGCGTAATTTGTGAGAATTTCAGGGGAAAAGGAGTGAAAATTCAATAGGGGAACCTTTATTCACTTATAAATATTAATGAAGGATATTATCTCTATGTTAAATAAACTGTAAAGTTTTCAGTTATACTTCTCTACATTATTCCAGTTTCTCGTGAAGTTCGTAAACAGTTTTTAGTTAATGTAGACTATTTTGAAAGGGTTAGAGAGAAGATTACCACAGTCGTTCCATTCATCGATGGTGTTTCCTAGTGTTTTAAAGTTGCGATAGTGGGGGTAGTTGATAGTTGCTTGTCATAATGGGTAAAGTCTTGTGATAGTACTTGTAGTAGGTTTACGTGTGTAGGTGTATCTGCTATGGGAAGCTTCACCTTGAAGGATTTGTTGATTTTAGGGTAAACCTGAACGATTTTAAGGGAGGTTTAAAGTAATTTACTATTTTGTTTAATTAAACTATGGATGGTATCGACGTCAATTACTTTTAACGTGTTCGCGGTTACTATTGCACGTGTTTTCCCTCTATCGAGCGTGTACTCTGCATTGTTGCAGGGAGTTGCTGATCTGTCAAGTAGATTAACAGATTTTTAATCGTAAGCCTATAAAGAATTGGTATTAGCGGAGCTAAATGTTTTATTTAACGGAGGAGTTGAGGGTGTTGGTTCTTTGGAATGTGTGTAAGGGTGTTGAAGATCGTTAACGCCTTTACCTTTTTCTTGTAGGTCTTAGGCTTGAGTATTTCAAGGTCAAGGATTTTAGGGATAGTTCTCTAGTTAATTTAATTCAAAAAAGGTTCCTTTCAGCATTTTTAAAGTTTTGTCTGGAATGTAAATTCTACGCTTATTGACTTTTACCTTGAGCTTAGTTTTAATAGTCTGTTAGATAATTTTTCATATATCAATAGTTTAATAGTTAAAAAATTCATGAAAGTAATAGAAGGTGAGTTGGTCCGGCTAAACTTTTTACCCACGTTCATGTCGAGGATGTATTAGCTAATGTAGTTGATTATAAGTTCTTTATGTGACGATTTATTGATATCTTTTATATAGAGACTTTTATCATAATGATTAATAAAAACAATTTCGAGGTCCTTAATTGTCTTTAGATATTTTCGGCTAGGTGTCATTTTGACGTTTTGGCTGGTAAATTGATGTTAATTTAGGTAGTTTGGGTAAGGGGACTTGGATGTTTGAGAATGTTGGAACTTGTCGATTTGTCTTAGAATTGAGAGAAGTGGTTGTTTTTTGGTGCGACTTGGTGATTCTTGGTGTTTTCATTTGAAGTAACGATTTTGATTTGTAGAATTCACGATTCTGTGACATAGGGGAAAGAATTAGTAGCGTGGAGGAAAAACTTAGTGTAAAGGGAAAAGTTTGGTGTAGGAAGTAAGGTTAAAGATTTTTTGTTGTTTCTATTTGTAGTTAATAGTTGTAAGCCGTATGATTGAGTCCTTACTACAGTAGTATTACCTGTAGTGGTGCTTAGATGTTTGACAACTTGACTATTTTGAAACTTTAGCGGTAAATCCCAATGTTTTTTTCAGAAGAATTTAGTAAATATTTATTAGTGTTTTTAATAGCGATACCGTTGTTACCTTTATATTACCCTTTTGGATTATTGTAATCCAAAATATTTTATTTTTAATGCCGTTTTACACTTACGTAGTTCGTATTGGTCTTTCGTATGAATCTTTCCTCTACATTGGTTTTACACAAAGTGTTACTGGAAAGTACTTTTTTCTTTTACTGAGCTAATTTGTGTTCAAACTAATAAGCACTGATTGGTGTTTTTATGCCTAGTTAATTCATAGAATTTTAGACTTTATAACGTTGTCTATTTGAATCGTGGTCTAAGTAACAGTAATATTGTGTATTCAAGTGGTAAATGTATTGTTCTAGGTTTGGCAGACCGCTAGCTGGTCTGCACACTAATTTGTATGGTCAATTGCTTGTCCCGTGCCCTAGTGTTTAGTAGGCACATACTTTACTCAAATTTACAGAAAATCCACAAAACGATACACTCAACTTGTAGTCAGTACAGTCAATTTAGTTGACAGTACAGTTGACTGACTGCATTTAACTTACTACTGTTTCAACATTGTCGAGAATTTACATATAGGCGTTCGGGTCTTAAAAAAATGTTAATGGGTACTTCAACATTGTTTATGACTAGGTGAAGCTAACCTTCAATAATATAAGTAAAGGAAAAAACTTTGGACGAATAGGCTCTTACGGATACTATACACTTTAATATCTAAGTAAAAGTTCTTATACACCATTTGAAACATATTTTCGACTATACATCTATAAAAATTATTAAAGTTATTACGGTAATACAAATTAACTTCAGTAACGGTTCGGATTAGAAAATCTTATTAATTACTCTTTGAGGCTGCAGGTTTTTTACTATATCGATCGCTTAAATTAACGTACACAAATCTAACCTGTCGAAGTTTGGTGACACAATCGTTGTCGGGATAGCCTTTTTGCTACTCGTAACCGATATTACGAACGAGATTGCTGTACATAACTGAATAGGTATTTTCGCCCGATTATACGCTAACGTTTTACATGCGATCGGTAAACCCGTTATAACCTACGTTTAAATTACAGAGTAACGGAATTTTTATCTCGATCGACTTTACCATTATATGAGGAAAGTGAATGTAGTACGTTTACATGACGTAAGGTCCATTAAGCGTAGTAATTTCTTTGTGAAAGTATAATGGGTCTGTAATGGTTTACCAAGCATAAAATTCACTTTTTTCCAACTTCGTAAAAATTTAAGTTATTATTAACTGCTATAAATATCTATTTTTACTACATCCATTTTATTTGGAGACAATGGGAATTTTAGTTTCGATGTTTGCTAATAATCTTAAGTTTTATGGGAAAAAACATCTTGAATGAATTCTCTGAAACCGATGATGTCAACAACGATTCTTTAAATAATTAGTTTGGATTCGAATCTATTATTTTATAAAGGGTTGATATTTCTTCAAAAACGTGCGTAGTAGTACCATCGGTATATAAAATACGTTGGTTAAAACCCGGCGATATGATAATTTTTTTTCTTAAAACCTGTTAAACATTTATTACGGGCCCTTTCATATATTTTACGATAAGTATTTACGTATACGGGTCTCTCCACAGATATATTGATGATTGAAAGTATCCATAATATCGAAGTTATCTAATTGGAACCTATTATAGTCCTGTTTATAAACGTTTATTTCTTTAATACCAGTTTAATTTAATGGGCTGAAACGTATTGCAACCCTCAGAATATTATGGAATTTAATGAAATAAGTCCTAAATAGCAACTAATACAACTGAAAAACGCCTAGGGAATCAGTTTCTAATATTGTAACTTGCCTTACCTACAACATCGAATCAGCCCTAATAAAGGGTAAAATTGCGTTAATTGTTGGTCGGAATATATATTAAACCTTCAACGCCTTCCTTTTAAATAGTTTTATGTGGAAAAAACGGCTTTTAGGGGTTTACCAAAACTTACTCAATTTAATTCAAGGTTTTTTTATTAGAAAAAGTGGTAAGAGTCTAACAACAAACAACAACTATAAGGTTTACGGACCTTTAATACGAAACCTCATAAAACCTCCCCTTCTCTTTATTCCTAGTATAATTCATATATTAAACCTTATCGAACTTAAATTTCGGCTGTATTTCAATATGCATGAACAAAGTTTCATTCCTCTGGATAAAAGTTTTCAAATAGAATGATGGGGGTTTGAAAAATAATTTATGAGAGCAAATCGATGAATAAATAATAAACGTTTACTTTTACGCTAAAAACTTTTAAATTTTCTTTATATTACTCGTCGCTGAAGTTCGATAAATCTTATATCACGTTTTAGACCACCCGTACTATCAGGCGTTACTCTGGTTTATCCGGTTACAAACCCTTTTCCTCATATCAAGTCTTTAGCTCATGTTAATTAGGTTTTCAGTGGAACTGAGCTATATTGAAGAGGATTTACATCAGAAAATTTGTAGCGAAATCTTTAAATATCGCATGGTATTATAAGGAACTATTTTGAACAAAATGTGAACCTTCATTTCATCTTTTACAAACAGCTATTGCCGTTGTTATCATGCCTATATTTTCGTATTAACTTAAAAATCAATTTGTCGATCGCGGATGAAAGAGTCTATAAAAGCAGGTTATAATCCACTCATTTTCCACGGTAAAGGCGTTTTATTCATTATATAAGACCTTATTGAACACCGTTGTCCTTAAAAACATCATCCTATCCTTTATTAACATGTTTTGAAAACAATAATAACTTCGATTTTTCTTTCTCTTGAAAATAATTTACGTTAATAACAATTTTATTCGCTATATTATCACAAATGTAATTACCTCTTCGCTAATGGTTACACAATGAAACTCTATGGCTTAAATATCCGGGGTTACTGGGCCGAATTAATTCGTATATATACTAGGGAGGTTCGTAAGGTTTCGCGCAACGGCAACGGCACCTTTATAGGCTTCCTCTAATTTAGGTAACCTATTATTACCACGACTTAATCTCGTAGGTTGTAAGACAACTTACTTTATATTACATTTATTAATAAACAACGGTGAATTTTCAACATTTCCATGATTTTCATTATTACTGTTACAATTTTTCCGCGGATTTGTCGTAAACCTTATAAAAAGAGTTAATGAAATACATACCCGTTATCAACTTCAAGATTCGATTTAAAAATTCCAAAAAAATTATATCATGGTTTTTATTCATAAAGTTCAATAATATTATAATGAAAACAAATATATCCGATATAGGTAAGTTATTTTTCATAATTATAATATTATTGCAAATAGGTCTAACAGACCTTATCTTATTACGCACAATCTCGATATCAAGGTTTTCGAAGTACTCCGAGGCTTGAAAACGGTCATACGCGTTTTTCTAGAAAAGATTACTGTATATGTTAATAATATCTTAGTAATTCGAGGTTTAAGAGTCGATGTAATCACCTCATTCTAATGAGCGTACAATATCTTTCGCTTCGCCGTCGGATCACTTTAAGTCTTCGTAAAAAATGATTAAATTATAAATATATTAGTATCACCGGAAACGAAATCGTTCACAAACTCGCAAATGATTATATTAGGATCTATACACGTTTCCTCAACAACGACTACTGTTCGGTTAACAGAGTCAAATCTATATTTTGGTTATAGTTGAAAGAAGTTAAAAAGTAATAGTACGTTTGAAAACAGACTAAGTTGTCTTTTCTACCTAGGCGTTAGGTATTTAGATATTTAATGAAACCTAGGCCGAAATATGATACAAGTAGGTATCCGTGTGATCTTTTCTTTCCATTATCGTTATGATGATATTCCTTATATCTTTTTTAAATTCAAGGCATAGTTATAAAGATTTTACGTTATATTACAAGTGTTTTAAACTTTTCGATACGAACTGATGTTATGCTCAATATAAAGGAAAACGAAGTGCTTTACAATTGATATATGGCCCGGCATTTTCAAAGGTTTGAAAACTTTGGCTACGGCTATCCAAGAAGCATTCAAACGGGTGAAAACGTGAAACTCATATACTAAAATCCTTTTGGACCTCGATAATTTTTTATTTTTGTTCTTGTTACGGATTAATTTTCTTTAAAAACGAAAATTAAATTGAGGTTTAAACAGACTTAGTGATAAAGGTACTATACAAGAAGATAATGTGTAGGCTTGTACATTCAAGTATTCTAGAATCTACATGGAGGACCCGATATATGTTCAAGTAATAATCAAGCATATTCTCATAAGGATCTCGATCAGTATCGAGACTCCTTTACTAGTCAATACTAGTATATACTAGTAAATACTAGTTTCTCTGTGCTAGTAAATACTAGCCCAGACAGAATCTCTGTGCTGATCCTCTATACTAGTTAATACTAGTACTCAAATTAGTAAAACATTAGTTATAGTGGTGATATCTACAACTCCGGTGAATTCATCATCCTTTGTTGTTAAGGTATTTAGTACTTGAAGTTTGTACCAAGTACTAACTAGCCCTATTAGCTTTGTTGGCCCTGACGTTAAGTTGTTTGTTGTGTGACTGTACCTATTGTATATTTTAACACACCTTCTTGAAAGATACCATCTACTTAAAAAGAAAAGAAGTTAAAAACCAAAGGGTAAAGAGGTAAGTGAAGTAATTTTAGTGCGGAAGAAAGAAAAAAACCATAGATGCAAAAAGCAAAAAGACCGGTATAGTCCGATTTAAACCAATAACTTTTCCAGTATCTTCTTTTTCAATATTCCAAGTTTGTATCAAAACCACTCCACCATACCATACCTTTGGTACTATAAGGTAACTTGGAACATAAAACTTAATAACCCATTAATAAAATCTAAGCTTAGGTTAACTAAACTAAGTCGTTATATTATTACTTCGTATTTTACCTTTAGCCATAGCTTTATCAACCTATTAGATAGTTATTCATTAGTAGGAATCCACTTAATTTGTATTGTATTACGCTCCACTCTATCCCTTATAAAGTGTACTTTAAGGGGTATATATTAAGTGCATTGGTAATACTTCAAGTTTCTCAACAACTTCAAAACTCCTTCATTATTATAGTATATTTTAACGATGATGAGAATACGTAGCTTCGTAAATAAGGTCCTTATTCAAAGGGTGTTTTAAGTGACCCTTATTACTGTTACATTTTTTGTATCCATAAAAGCAAGATATACTTTGGATCCCCGTTTAGATACCCAGTTGACCGTACTATTAACTATTTAAACTATATATCTATAGGTTGACTTTTTAGTAGCTTTATCTCCCTTTTAGTCGTAATCGTACCAGCTGTTAGTTTAAAGTTTTCGTGTATATTTATGGTAATTTTGGTTAAAGTTTATAGCTTGCTATAAGGCTTTTACCACCTACTTGTAGTCTGTAGTTTTGATACTATTAAAAGTATTTTAAGGCGTAATTGATAAGTGTGATATTTAGATGTGAAGAATTATGGCACAAACTTGAATGTACTAATATATGGAAGGCGATATCAGGCCTAGCTTGACTCATTTCATAGCCAAAAGCCACCACATCTAACTAATAATTTTTGGTTTGTAAAATATCAGCCTAATCTTTATATGGTATGGTATAAACGAGGGATCCAGTTGTAAGGGAGATGTAAGCCGAATGTCTACATAGTTATTCTATTTTTGAATCCAGTACCCTTTAAATATACGTATTTTGTGTTAAAATAATCGTAAATATGTTTTCATTCTTTAAGATACGCACCCTTAGGAAGTTCTTTGCCTGTCCTAGGTTCTTTTACTTGAAGTGTTTTCTAATATTTATCTTAAAGGTTTAGATAGCGTTTGGTTTAGGGCCTATTATCAGAACATCATTTACGTAAGTATATATAATAAGTTAATAGCGATAGTTAATGTATAATGCGTTATGAGAACTTAGTCTTTTAAGCTTAATGGTATTAAATAGTTTTCTTAACCTTTTTGACTATTTTCTTATAGTCTGCCTATGACGGTAAACTGAAGTAAGTAGTTAAAAGACTTGGTCAATTGTAGAATTAAAACCCATAATATTTTCATTAAAATACTCCAGAAAGAAGTCTCTAATGGTATCCGAGATTTCCATTAATACCAGTTCTTTAACTTCCCCGTTAAGAAAAGCCGAGGCGATATCGATTTGGTCGACATCCTATCCGTAAAAAGTAATAAGTGTAATAAGTATCCTTTACGTACAAGACTTTGCTATATCAACGAAGGCTTTGGTATAATTTACTCCATACCTTTGCTTAAATCCTCGAATTAAGATTTTGAGTTTATACCCTTTAATCTAACCTTTGAAATAATTTTTAAACTTGGTTACTTTTTTTACAGTTACGATGTAGCTTGTAGTATCCGTTTTGATAGCCTTAAAGACTTTAAGGGACAAAAAACTCCATATTTCMCTATTGAGGGCCTTTTTCCAGTACTTTGAATCTAGGCCCTTCAAAGCTTCCTTTATAGTTAGCTGTTTCTCTAGTTTTTTAATTAGGAGCACAAATAAGACTATATGTTTATTAACATCAGCATTTATTAACAGAATTGCCGGCAGACTGTTTCCCGTTTTTTATGTTGTTCAGCGAATACTATCTCGGCTTGGTATTTAAAATTATCGTTATAGTATTATAAGGGATAGCAACCTTAATAGATTTAATATATGTTTCTTTTACAACTGCTTTACGGGGTCACATGATAGTTTTTTTGAAGACTTTTTGGTTAAGAGTTTTAACCATTTTCCTTATTAAGTTCCCTGGTCGGTTTGAAATGCAAACCTTAAAGATGTTCCAGGGTTTGGTGATTTCAGAAAACTACTACAAAAAAGGATTCCTCTTTCCCCTTTTGAATTGGTCTTTTAACTCTTTACTCGTTTCACAAAGGGTATGTGAACAATGACGGTAAAGCCGGGAGTAAAGGCAAACTAAACGTTAGGTTCATAAACCCTATGACCCTTTAATTTATCGTCAAGAACCTTATAAGGCGTAATGTGCTGGATCTTGGTCCTGTTGATAGCCGTTAAGTTGGCTATAATAACGGTTATTGAACACAGATAGGGTTACAAATAGTACAATACTTTTCCGGCAATAATCCAGGTCCTTGTCTTTTCTAAAATTACTTTGTTAAAGCGTTCATAAATTCCATGTTTAGGGGTATATGGTAAAGACAACTTAAGGGTAATCGCTTAATCGATAGATATCTTCATAAAGAATTGGTTAATAAGCTCGTTGTTTCCGTTAAGGATCAAGAAATCTATTTTATACCTATAAGTTTTAATTTTTTTTTAGAATACAATAAATGGCTTTTAGTACTTTATCAGGGGATAAAATGGCTATGTTATAGACTTTTTAGCTATATTTAACCTTTATAGCTATTAGGCTACAGTGTTAACCCCTTAGCTTAGTAGTTTTTTTTATAAAGTTGTGATGGTTCCAAATAAATCTTTCTTTGTTGGGGTACCCTATTAGAAACTTTTTCATTGATGGGTGCTTTTGAAAAGTTTACCAGGGGTATAAGTAAAATATAGATTCTCCGTTTCCTGATTCTTTTCTAAGCCTTCCAATAATTTAATTCCCCATGCTAACCTTAGGCTAATGTAACTAAACCTAATATACCAGAGGGAAGTATCAAAGAACTTGGTAGTAGTGGTTTCCATTACGTTGTAATGAAATTATTTCGTGGCCTATATAATTATATAGTCGCTAGTTATAGTGGCAACTGTTTTTTTAGTTTCAAAGTCAACTAATAATAAGTTTTTAACTTTGATAACTAATCTGTAAAGTTCTAATAAGCTAATTAGGTTTATAATAAACTTAAGGTAATAAAAACAGTTGTAGAAAGTTAGGGTATTGTAATTATAACCTTTTTTAAACTTGACTAATATCTAAACTGTTTCTTTGCTAATGGGCTAAACAATACCTTTTCTTGTTCGTAATCTGGAGTAGATTTAGCCTTACATTTCTAGATATGAGAACCATTTATTCTTGTTCAAGATATAGAAAGATATGCCTCAATTAGCACTAATAGAGTCTCTAAAATAAAGTTCATTAATGGCAAAATAATGTTTTGGTGTAGAAAAAAGAAAAGAAAAACTTAAGACTTGACGTTTAAAGTGGGGCCTGTACTGCCACAATACCCGCATTTAGTACGGCCTCTGATTGGTACTTTTGGCGGTTTAACGTAAAAATTGGAAACCTTGACGTTAGAAGTAGATACTTTAAAGCGGGCACACCCGTATAATATATGGCCTTTAATTTGC
This sequence comes from Anisogramma anomala, assembly GCA_038502455.1. Classification (NCBI taxonomy): domain Eukaryota; kingdom Fungi; phylum Ascomycota; class Sordariomycetes; order Diaporthales; family Gnomoniaceae; genus Anisogramma; species Anisogramma anomala. Next base: position 15,428,413 of record JASMMZ010000002.1, on the reverse strand, counting down.
TAAAATTCTTCAATATAGGGTATTGTGTAGGGTCTTATATGGTTAACTGCGCAATTGATTTTGGCAGCATTATAAAGTTATAATATTGTATGTAGCAGAGGTTTTTTACTCTACCATTGTTAACGGCAATAGAATCCGCTTTTTCGTTTTTACTGATAGATTTACCAGTGTTGGAAGGTCGTAGATTTGGATGTAATGCCTAGTAAGCCTATGCCAAATAGCCTCCGTAAAAGCTTGTAGGGTAGTTCTTTTTAAATTGACTAATATGCTGGTTTTTGTCAATAGGTAGCTTGTTCTTCGATATTTTTTGGAGGATAGAATTAAACTTTTCTTTTCCTCCTTAAAGCCGGTTTCCGTTTTTAAAGTCTGACTTTAGTTTATATAATAATACAGGAACAGCTTTTCTTAATTTACTTCGTATACGGATTATCCAAATTGAAAACTTAGGGTTATTACAGGTCAGAAATTATAGGGAATATCTAATATCTTAAACTTGACGGCCTTAATTAATTAAACTCCTTTTGGTATTTTCAAAGGCTACTATGAAGAGATCAAAGGCTAAATAGTGTAAAGGGAAAGGGAAAAGAAATTATTCAAAAGTTTTCTGATAATGGATCAGTTCAATGCCTTGGAATATGCTAATCAACTTTAATAAAACTTTACACTGGTCTTCAATTCTTACGATAACGACTAAAAGATCTGAAGTAATAGACGAATTAATTATTCGGCAAGCCAGGATTAAGGTACTTATAGTTTTTAAAGTCCATGTTAGACTATAGTTGATAGGAGTGAATAAGTAAATGTAGTCCTTTTCTGTAATGACTATATTTATCTTGATCTTAAAGATATATTTTAAGGTGTTAAATTATTCATTGTTAATAATATAGTCATTTATGATTGTTAGCCAGACGTTAATCTTTATAAAGGTCAACTTTTCACTTTTTTTTTTTTAGTAATTATAACTTAGGCTTTATATGCTATTTCCTTTCTTCAGCGTTAAAAAAGAGGTTTTTAATGTTTTCCTTCTCCTTTACTAGCATAATGATACCCATCGATTTAGGTTGTTCCGGTTTTTTAAGGCGTTTTTCAAGATTAGCTAATAGTCTTTAGTACAAGTCGATAGCTAACCTAAGCCTTGCTACTTCTGGAGAACTAGTGGTTTTTACCCTAGCTTTTACTTCCTTATTAGCAAGATTATTAGCTTTAATAACTTGAATTTCTTGTTTAGATTTAGCTCTACGGGCTTTATGAGCTTCCTTTCTTCCTTTCCTTAACAAAGTTTTAGGGTCTAAAGCCCCTTAAGCAACGGTAGTATCTTTAGAGCGTAGGAATCGAAGGGATAAGGATTCAACCGGAGTAGAAGAACACATACGTTTTGAAAAACCGGAAGTAATAAAAGTGTTTTATAAAAGAGGACTATCATTACTAATACTGCCGTAATACGGACCTGGTGATAGAAACAAGCCACGTTTTGGAGATGCTAAAGAGGCATCCTAAAAGGAATAAAATTTTCCAGAAGAAGTGTACATTTTGATCTGTGTAAAATGAAGTAACTGATTTAATAAACAGTAGTGTATAATCTTACTAATAATTTGTTGAAGTTACTACACAAAAATATATTGTGTAGGTTTGTAGATTGAATTATTTTTGTTGGTAGAGCCTTAGATCGCTGCAACGTTGTCGATTTGAATTGCAGTCGAAGTAACAGTAGTATTATATTGGTCAAGTGGTGGATGTATTGTTCTAGGTTTGGTAGACCGCTAGCTGGTCTACACTGTAATTTGTATGGTCAATTGTTTGGCCTATGCGTTAGAATGAAGTGAAGCGTACTGCACTCAACTTACACCCAATGCCATAAGTCCATACAAACAATACGTTCAACTTACAGTTTAGTATAGTTAACCTTACTGTCAGTAAAATTGACCTACTATACTACGTGTAATACTATTCCAATACTGGCGGCTTTTTAGTTTATGTATATACGCTAGTGTGGTTAACCAATCCTTTCCGGTTAGCATTAAATAACGACCTCGTCAACTTGCTAATCCGCTGTTAATTCTAATTCACTTTCATATTTAATTGCACTCAATAGTGTTCAAATTGACCCCATCTAACTCTAATTGCTCCGTTACTTGGAGGTCCGAGTTTATTAACTCTTACAAAAAGTTCTTCCGCTACAGGCCTTTGTAAACCTCTACTTTAGCCATGCTAGTCGAATAGGTCACTATTATAGCCTTTACTTCCCTAGCAGTTTTTTAGTATACCAATATAACCCTAGTTGCCGGCATGTGATTTGGCCTTACCATATGGCCTATTAACGTAGCCTTCGATACGTATAGTTAGCTTATTATTATCTATAAACCTTTACAGTGCCTTATTCAGCCTTGCTTTCGTTATAGCATTAGTAGGATTTTCTTTACCGTTAATTTATCGATATTTCTTTATCTTCCTTCCTTGGTACGCTTTATAAAATATTATCAAGTCGATTATTGAGCGTTTTTCACTGGTGGTCCCAAGCTTTAAAAGGTATTCGAATAGTTTCTTTAAATCGGTATAAATTACCACAGGTATTGGAAGGATTTGAAGCTATTTAGTAATCAGGTTGATGGTTTTTTATAGTATTATACCTACATTCAAACCCTTTATTATACCGTAAACCTCCGAAACTAATACGTTTCGTATAATCCTTTTATACTCAACGGAGGTCTAGTGGATTAGGTTGTCGATAATACCAAACTTGTTTTCCCGCCTATATTTATTAACGAGGATTATTGAGAAGTCGATTTGTAAAGTTAGGTCGGTGTTATTTATAAAGAACCTACACATGAAGATTATTAACTTAGTTTTTAATAGGTCGATTAAAACCGTATCAATCCCGTGGTTTATGTTTTTCATTTACTACTTGAGCCTTTTGTTTAACCGGTTAAAGTTTTTATTTGCAGGATCTTATACTTGTTCTATAATAGAGAGATCGTAAAAGGGTTCCGGTTATTATAAGGTAATAATATAGCTGTTACAAATAAGTTATTCTAAATGCCGTTAAGCTTTAACTATATTAGGTTGGTTGATTATAGTTAAAATAGTATCTTGGCCTTTTTAGCGAATATTAAGGCTGGTATTAATATTAAGTATATGGATTAACGATCCATTCAAGTTAAGTTAATTACTTTTCGTTAACGTCTTTATCTATTTGTAATTTATAACTTGGAGTCCTTAATCGCCTAATGTTTCGATATCATAAAGTTAACCGTTCCGCCAAAAATGGTATCGTTAGTGTATATACAAATTACGTCGAAGTCCGTTTCCTACGTTACTAACAAATACAGATCGTATATTAAAAACTTCATCGTTAGCCTTAATTTAAAGTGCGATTGGTAAATTAGGATCAAATAAAGGTCTTTTTTAGCTAATTCATATAGTGGTTTAATACACCCTATTACCGTTATTAAAAGGTAAATAATACGTAGTTTTTGTAATGGCTTTAAGATTACCATTATCAAACATAAAATTTCCTTTAATTTTAACTAGTAAACTTATTATTAAAGAGACCGCTAAATGTTAGCTAATATTTTAAATTGTTAATGACTACGTAAGGATTCAGTCCTTACTTTTATCGTTGTATCTTTAAGCAATTAGACGTAACTTTTCGTATCGCCTTCCCGTGCTTTTACCCTTAAATTCGTAGATAATCCTCGATTCAAATATCATAGAATTTTGGTTTTAAAGGTTACAATCGATTTTAGGTACGAATTATATAACTTTTCGAATTAATAAGTCATCACTTTCGACTTTATCGTTTTCCTTAAAAGGTTTATCGAAGGTTTTAATAATCCCTTATACCCAAAGCTTTAATACCAAGTCTTCTTCATCCTCTTTTTTCTGATTACCCAAGTAATATTGTTAATAAGGCCCGGTGTGTATTCCTCCTTTTTAATATTCCTTTTCTTTGGGGGTCGTTCGCGCCGGCGGCGTTTCATCAGCTTATCGATAACGGATAGAAAAGGCTTGTATTAACCCGTTCATTTGGTTCAAGGGTCTTTATCGTTAGCAGACTTATTATAAGGCTTATCTTAAGTATTTCGGAAAGATATAGGGTTGTTAGTAATTTTAACAACTATTTGGGAGCTTGCGATACTTAGGACTTTGTGCGGACTTTCCTGTTTTTCCAGCTCCCGTTATTCGAGGACTTTACTTTGTAACGGTAGAGTACCTCTATTTTCATAAGGCCGTTTTTGGAGTTAAGGGTATTATTGACCTGGAGATGTGCTGATTCCCTTCGAAGTTTCTTTAAAGCTTTACTGTAGGCCTTAGTACGCTTTTAAGTGCTTCTAAAGGCATAGATTTACTCGTTAGGCAAGGGTACGCTTTAAAGACCAATAGCGTTGTCATTAGGAAGTCAGGTCCCATAGTATCGTCTAGGCCTTTTACCGTTATCTAAAGACGTACTTTCGGATTTATAAAACTTTTTATTTTTAACGTAGGGATGTTATAAATTCGGCCAAGTAATATATACACCCTTTTAACGTTTTTAATACCCTAATAGGCTTTTATAGGTATCTATTTATACTAAATACCTATTATTTTGGTATTTTTTTAAATTTTACCACCATAAACCTATTATCAGTATCGTAAAAACCGTCGTTAAGTGGGCCCAAATACTTGTTAATTTATAATATTTTGAAAGTTTCATACGAATTTTTTACCGAAAAGGACTTTAAAAACTTAGCTTTGGTAAAAGAGGTTATGGAGTCAACGACATAAAAATAGGCTTATTGTCTAAGTAAAATAAGTTAATGAAGATTTCGTAATTGAAATCCTTATCGTTTTTTAATATGAATTTAAATCTCCGGAGGACTTATGTATACGTTTGGCAGTAATGACAAAATCCTTCAATGGCTTTTAAGGTAGAATATTCCACATTTTCGTATATTACAAACTTTAAGACTTTATAAAGCCTGTTAATGGCTAGGTTGTTAAAACGCCGATGTAATGGGCGTATTTACGGCTACTTTAGGTTTAACACCACTGCTTTCGGGATTTAAAGATAAAAAGATAAGTGCCCCTATTTAAAGGTGAAGGGAAGCCTTTGGCCGTTTTTAATTAGTTCGTTTGTATTAACGTCAACATTAATACCGAGGGTTTTTATATCCTTGAACTAAGAAAAAAGGGAGTAAGGGATTCAAGGATATAAAATATAATTACTTTTATAATAGTTTAAATCACCGTTACCTATAATAAAGATAATTATTTACCTGGTTTGAAGCGAAATTTAACCTTACTAGTATTGTGACAATTGATTTTAATAGCTTTAGTGTTTTCATTCCGCAGTGACACGTACTACGAATAGACTCCTATTAAGTACCTTATTGCTCCTATGTTTACTATAATATCTTGAAACGTAGAGTCCGCGTAACGATCGCGAAGATTAAAGGTATATAAGGGATTGGGGGTTCGGTTAAAGTAAAGGTAAGGGTTTTTACCACTTAAACGGTACATGAAAGCATAGTTAATTAGTTATTGAACCATGTTAGGAGTATTATTTTCGTGTTATTTCATTTATTTAAGGGTATTATTAGTGTTAATTGGCTTTTCGCGCTTAAAGGTTACGATTTAATTTAAGTAATCCTATTAAAATGTGGTAGGATACTGAATATAATATATTACCTTTTCGTTATTTCGCTCGGTAATGGGGTATCGAATTAACTAATATTTGACTTATTATGAATTCCATATTTCTTACCTCTATTACGACAATAGTACTTTCGGTTAACAGGTTCGCTTAAATTTTAGCTTTGTTGATGTTAACGTGGTTATTAACTTCAATCTAGGGTTGGTTAGCCAAACTTGCGATCGACGTAATTAACTTCCGTAAGGTCTTTTTCATTTTTGTTAGGGAAGTTTCCGGCTTAAGGGTATATATTCAACGAGTTTGGTTTACGCGTTATTACAGTATTAATCGAGGAACGTAACTGGCTAAAAAAGTCTTTGTAGGTGGTATTTGGGTGTTATAAGGCGTATTTAAATTCGTTAACGCGTGTAATTGTTACTTGTACCCGTTTTTATAGTGTAGCTTCGATAGTATTGGATTTCCCTATTGCTCTTTTAGCATATTATTAACTTGTTAATCATTTGGTTAAACATATTTATCGTTATTTCCTTATTTTTCTTTTTAACTATCATCATTGTTCACTTTGTAATAGCCTAATCTATGTAATATTACGTAAGGTGGACGTCGTATTCGAAGTGATCTTTTAAATCGTTATAGATTTCGCGAAATATGATGACTTGAGTAGGGAAGGTTCAATAGTAGTCCCTGTGATACCTTGTAAGGATTCCGGGGAATAGTAAAAAATAACTAAAAGAAGGAACCTCTATCCACTCTTAAATGTTTAAAAGGGGCATTATCTTAGTATCGAGGAGGTTTTAGGGCTTTCTATTATACTTTTCTCTATTTTTTTCAGATTTTGGCGAAGTTCGTGAGGAGTTTATAATTAATATTAACCATTTTAACAAGTTTTGGTAGCAGGTTGCAATATTTATCCAGTTCTTAATTAGTGGTATCAAGCAGTTTAAATCTTAAATGCTTTTAAGGCATGGTATTAAGGGTGATTCTCATTTGACTAGAAAGGCAAAGTTTTATAATAGGACTTGTAGTGGGCTTTCACATATACATAAACCTATCATATAAAGGTTTTTAATAAGCTTATTTATTAAAGCACTACAAGGCGATAGGTACTTAAAGGTTTAGGAAAACTTAACGATTATATTTAATTAATCAGTGGAGAGCGCCAATGTTAATACTTTTAGCCGCTTTGGCGACTTTTGCTTTACGCGTTTTGATACTACTAAAAGCGTACTTCGTGTTGTTACTTAGGAGTGTTAAGCTTCCGAACAAGTTAATGCTTTTTTTTATCACCAACGCTTAAAAAAGTTGAGCTGAAGTGGGGGTAAATAGAAAGAGGTATTTTAAATTAAGTGTAAAGGCGTTAAAGTTTTTAAATATCTTTTTCTTTAAGTCATAGTTCTTAAGGATATTTTTTTAAGTTGAGTTAAGTTGAAAAGGATTTATACTAACTTCGTAACGCTCTATTCTTAAACTTCAATCTATTATTCTTTCAATTTGAACTTAAGTCTCGACTTAAACTCTTTTTAAATTACGTTTTATATATTAATAGCTTAATCGTCAAAAAAATCGCGATATTTATAAAATGCATGGTTAGGGTCGTAACTATTATTATACTTAACGATAAAGTATTTAATAAAGTCAGTAAGGTGTTTTTCCGTTGAGTATTTATCGATATTTAGTGCATAAAGGTCTTCGTTGTAGTACTTGATAAAGGCAGTTCCTAGAGCTCTAACTGTCTTTCTCTTTGCGGGGTCGGTAATAGCTTGAAAGTAAGCTCTAGCGGTTGATATATTGAGTTTTTGGCTTTTGTAGGACATGCTGGAAGTGTAGCGCAAGGGACTTGGTAATCTTGGGCGTAGGGACTTGGTATTTTTGGCGTGAAGTCGCGTGTAAACTTGGCGATTTGGTCTTGAGTCGCGCGGCATAGCTTTCTTGGCGCGACTAAGCGATTCTTGGTGTTTTCGTTTGGAGAAGCGAACTTGACGATTAAATTAGCATGCGGGAAATAAAAAGATTGAAGTAGAAGCAAAGGTATGGTGTAATGGATAAGGTTAATGGTTCTTTATTAATAGTAGAGGTTGTTTGGCATAAAGACTTAGTCGTTTTTCTTACAGTAGTAACACCTGTAGTAGCACTAATTTAGTCGTTTGACAAATTGCCGAACTTTAAGACTTTTATCAGTTAATTTTAATATTTTTCGTCAAAAAAAAACCTGTACAAAATTCTTGGTGTTTTTAGTAGCGATGCCGTCGCTTACTTCCAAATAGCCGTTGTAGACTGGCGTAACCTAAAAATCTTCTTTGTTTTCCCGCCGTTGTGAACTAGCGCAGTACTAATAGAGGTCTTTCTTAAAAATCTTTCCTTTACCCTAGCCGCCGTTGTAGCCGTAAAGTGTAACCAGAAAGTAGCTTTTTCTTTTACTTAGCTAATCTGTTCTTAAGAACTAATTAGTGTTAATAGGGCCTTAGATCGTTGCAACTTTGTCGATTCGAATCGCAGTCAAAGAAATAGTATTACTCCATTGGTCAAGTGATGGATGTATTGTTCTAGGTTTGGTAGACTGCTAGCCGGTCTGCAGTGTAATTTGTATGGCCAATTGCTTGGCCCGTACCCTAGAGTGAAGTGAAGTGTACTGCACTAAACTTACACCCAATGCAATAAGTACATACAAACAATTCGCTCAACTTTAAGTTTAGTATAGTCAACCTTACTATAAGTAAAGTTCACCTACTATACTGCATGAAGTACTATTCCGATAATTTTTAAATTTACATAAAGAACTTAATATATATTCAAGTTCATAATCAAGCATATCCTTATCAGTATCTCAATTAAGATCGAAACTCTTTTACTAGTTAATACTAGTGTATACTAATAAATAATAGTTCCTCTAAGCTAGTAAATACTTGCTCAGGCAATATCTCCGTGCTCATCCTCTATACTAACCAATACTAGTACTTGCACTAGTAAAACACTAGTGCTGGTAGTAATATCTACAACTCCAGTGAATTCCGTATCTTTCGGTGTTGAAGTATTTAGTACTGGAAGTTTTTACCAAGTACTTGCTGGCGCTGTTGGTACTGTTATCCCTACCGTTGAGTTGTGTGCTGTGTGACTGTATCTATTGTATATTTCAACACTTACGTTTAACGTCAGTCGGTGATAATCATGTTTTATACCCGCCGGCAATTATTATGTTTTACATCCGTCAACTTACCATAAACCACCAGCTTTCAGTCGTTCAATAACTTGACCATAAAAATTACAAACGCTTTAACGATCGTTATTAGTCACTTCTATCCTTATTATTAGAAAAAGGTAAAACCCGGGGAAAAAAACGGAAAGTGACTGCAAGTCCAACCGGAAGGGAGTAAACGGAGGCGGGGATAAGGGTGTCAATGGTTGGATTATTATTAATTAAACACGCATCGTCTTAGCTACTATTTTCGCCGTCGATGTTAGCGTAATTTCCGCCGGGTTGAAAACCCAAACGCGCTGGCGTTACGCAGCGGCCGGTCCATAACGCCGCGGTTACAGCTTGCGTAACGCTACCCTTCTCTTTTTCAATAACGACGCGAAGGGGCGACCGGAAGGCGGTTATAAACCCAATTAACTCTTTTGCAGCAACACTAATATAATAAGTAGCCAAAAATCTGGCAAAAATAAGGGAAACGGATATGCAGCCGTTGCTATATATGGTTATTATCTTTAGTTAATATTAAACCCCTTTTACATGAATTAAAACCGAAAAGAACTTTTTAAAAATAAGAAATATATTTTGCGTTCGTTTTACCTCATTTAATACAAACCTCGTCGTTTAATGCCGCGAAAAGGAATCTAATGTAACACATATAAAATTAAGCCCTATAAAGTAGTAAGGGGTTAGGAAAGGCTGCGTTAATAGATACAGGGAAGAAAATCGAAGCTCCGAAAAAGAGGGTCGAAAGGGTCGCATAAGAAAGATCCTTTTAGGCATTATAAGGTCCGCCGCCAAAGCTCGAAGATGGCGACGAAAAATACGTATAACGGTTACTCGTACGCAAACCACGCCTTTTTTTTTGAATGAGGGTATTATTCAGTCTGATATAGGAAACTGTATCATTGATAACCTATAAAGCTTAAGGGTTACTTACTGATTAAAAGATTAATATTTGGTATATTATATAAAAAAAGATTGTAAATAAAGTTTTTTGAAATAAAAACTTTGTTTTTACTTACTTTATTCTAGGTTTATAACGTATAAGTTACTTAACGTATAACCATTCCCTAATAATATTTTACGGGACTCAACGACATATGCAACCGCAACGTGTTTTACTTACACCTTGTTTCATACCTTACTTTTTACTTATTTATTTTTCGAAACCCCTTTTTTAATCATTTACATAGGGGTATCGCCAGCGGAATTAGGCAACGGGTGGAGATTGAATAGATAGCGCCTTTTGGCCAGACTAGAGCTATAGTTTATAAGCTTACGGGTCTTTAAAATGTGGGGCGCCCTAAGGTCTTGTTTAACCAGATAACTCAGAGGTTCTATGATCTGCATAGGTCTTAGGATTTGGGTTACAATCCATTCCGCCGGTACCAACAGAATAATTTGGTAGCGGCAATTGGTACATTTCATAGATAGCACTGTCTGGTAAATGTAAAATACATTAATAAATTATTAAAGAAAAACTCTGTAATATTTAGTAATCACAAACCTTTGCGTTTCCAAAACTTCAATTTTAATATCAATTTTGAATAATCTAATTTATTCAAGGGAAAACCGTACATAAATTCATTTAAAAGTCGAAATACTTTCCACGAAACTTTCGAAGAAAAAAAATCAATAGATACCCATGAAAATCAATTCAAAACACCGATGGAAATGGTAAACAGAACAAAATATTTAAATCATATTTTCAATTTGAATTATAAGCTCAAAGTAAAATGGTAATTTGAGATATAATATTAATGATACGTTTAAATTGTATTAAAAAAGCTTCCAATTATACAAGTGAACTCGGAAATTGAGTTCCAAAAGACTAAAAATTGGGAAAACTGTTGGAATAGTATTACATGCAGTGCAATAGGTCAACTTTATTTACAGTCAAATTGACCGTACTGCAAGTGTATTGCTTTGTGCGGACTTACCGCATTGGTTGTAAGTCGAGTGCAGTACGCTGCACTTTACTCTAGGGCACGGGCTAAGCAATTGGCCATACAAATTACAGTGCAGACCGGCTAGCGGTCTGCCAAACCTAGAACAATACATCCAACATCTGACCACGCAATACTAATGTTACTTCGACCAATTGAATCGACAACGTTGCAACGTCTAAGGCCTACCAACAAAAACACTGTAAATTTCATAAAAATACAAATAAACTTAAAAATGTAGGACCTAAATCAAACAACTTGTCTTTGAAATACATTAAAGATATATAATATGATTAGGGACAAAGTAAAGGTCAAATACATAAAATTCAACCTTCGGTTATGAAACAGTTAAACTTGTAAATGAAACCGAGTAATATTATTAAAACACCTTCTTATAATTTTGATGAGAGAATATATTCTTTAACTGATTATAGGCGAATAAAATAAGTTAAAATTAATAAATTATCTACATTGGAAAAGATGATGGATACTGAATTGGACGACCCTCTGAACAGAACAAGATCCTTCAAAACTTTCAAACTAAAACCGAATCGGATCTCTATAATGAATATTAAATTTTGCAACAATAAATGTAACTATTCACACACAATTTGATTTATAGTCAAGTTGAAATACATATTGGACTTTATTTAAAATGATGCAATATAATCTCGTAACGAAATATACATCCAAAGTCTTACTGTTTTTTTTCTCATAATGATCATACTTTAAGGCATTTTCAATTTTAAAAATTAATATAAGGACAATATTAAATATGCTAAACTATACATGATTAATATAATCATCATATTATAATCAATAAATATCATATAACAATATGAATAACCCAATATGAAATTTCATTCTAAGAGGAATTCCTGATATTGAAACCTGAAAAATAAATTTGAATCAAAACAAAAACTAAGTTGTATACTATCAAATATATCAAGAAAGTATAAGTAATAACCGTTATTATTGGTCGGAAATCACACACAATATTTTCGGTTATTGCTTTATTTTATAATCAAAATAGAATGAAAATGATCACGTTAATAAGATTTGGGATAGTAGATATGTAGTATGAGATAAAATTATGAGGTATTCAAAGTCTAATATCCTACGATATTTAAAAATGATGTATATTGTCTTTATAAATAAAGTTAGCATGTAAATATTACTATCAAGAAGATATATGAATCACTAGATCGAGTAAAAGGATATTAAAATGTAATAATGACTCTCTATTCGAACTTTTTCTTGAAGCTCATATGAAACGTTAAAGAAATACTTTCTTAGAAAATCTTCTTATAAAAATATCGATCGATCAAAATGCTAGCGGGTAAACCTGTCAAATTTATTTCGAAACAAGATACAATATTTCAATTATATATCTATAATTATATATAAAACGACATAAAGATCATACACGTATATATATCATCATTTGTATCGAAAATAATAGATCGATCATTTGAATCAAATATTTCGTCTGAGATGAATTTAAAATATATTTACTATAGAATCTATCGTTATCCCTCATTCGTAAAGTAGATAAATCCGAATTCTTTTTCTGCAGTATTAGGATGGTATAATATAACTAGATGTTGAATTAAATTGATGATATTGAAAAGGAACCTAATTAGGTCACTTTTAGGTAATGACACAAATATTTATAACTTTAGATAGTTGTGAAAAGTAGTTGTTGTATAACTGGATACTTTGTTATTAAATGGTATAAGTTACAGACTATTAACTGTTTTATAGCCGTACTTGTTAGAAGGCCAACTAAGTGGTTAGGTTTGGCCTAGATACCTATATTATAACGTTTGTAAGCTAATTAAATTAACCGTTGAATGTAAAAAGATGTTTTTTAATTATGTTGTTAATGATATAGTACGTTCAATTGGTTTTTACATTGGTCTATGCATTGGTCCATTTATTAGTTCGTGAATTACTCCAGTTGATATTTTACTACAAGAGACTTTTTATTTTAGTTGTTGGAACTTTGTTGTTGAAAGTAGAGTTGAGACTATTACCTTTTTGTTTGGTTAATTGTCAAGTTGAACGTTTACCTTACTTGAAATACCAGAATCTGGATATCACAGACCTATGATTGGTTTCTAAGGGGCCGTAAGAATTAGGAGATGAAATTTTGTATCGCCACCTAATTTTGGTATATTGTGTAAACACCCCTTTTCAAATTTCCGAACTTAATTATATTATGTATTAATCCGGGTACCGATTTTACATGTTTGCAAACTGTAGGATTATATCATTTGGTTTCGCTAGCCAGTTGATATAACGACGATTTGTCACTCTACAGTTTGGTATTACACCTTTTATACAAAAACAGTAACTATTGAACTAAGAGTATAGAGTACTAATACTTGTCACGTGAGATAACGTCATCTTGAAAATAGTATCAAAGCTGACGAGCTTCATTGAACAGTATATTGCAATATATTTCGAGGTTGATTTTAATAACCATGATAAATATATTACTATTTAGGTGTATTATTCCATTCGTCACCTCGTTTTATCGTTCACAACTATTATGCAAGATATTTTTATTATAGATTGTTTTTAAATTACGTCATGTTTATTATTTTATTTTTATTTTTGTTCATGTACCTTTTTTTATTATATTACCTATCGGTTTATCTTACATTTGGTATATAATCTTTTTCACCGATAAGTGGTTTTATGTATGAAGAATTCATGAGATATTTTATTATATGATCTACTTATAGTTAGTAGTCGATGTTATATATATAGTTTAAGAATTATTATTAGTTTTTATGTTGTAATTCCGTAAAACACGATCCTGATTATTCCGAATTCAATTTTAAATATATTGTTATCATTAAAATGGAGGTTGAAAGGTTCTTTTAAGGCATCGTATTATCATTTAATTGGGGATAAAGGGTTTACTATAGTCAAGAAACGATTTTCTATCTTATTCACACGTATTTTAAGTGGTTTATAGTTTTTTGATATCTCGAATAGTGTGGTAAATGTTATCATTTTCCAGGATATTCGAGTCGTCGTTTGTTAAATGTCAAGTATAAAAGTATCTAGTAATTGGGTTATTAAAGAGATATTTATCGATAAAACTACCATTAAATTACAAGGGTTGTTTATTCGTACATTCCCCTTAATTGGTTTTTTGATAGATTTTTCATTTTTCATTTATTTGTTGACGTATATCTTAATACAAATAATTATAGTACTTGTATTAATAAACCACTTCAAAGCCTTATTAAGGCTAATTTGCATTATTGCGTTGGTATGGTTGTTCTTTCTTTAATCCATGGGAATTCCAAAATTTCCCTAGTCTGTTATTCCTTCCTGGGAGCTATCACATCAATTATGAGTCGTTTTTCTTTCGGCGTATCAAATATACAAAAGAAATCGAATATACTCTTGAAATGTTTATAAATAATAATTTGAATATGAGGTAATCAAGGGTTTTTCGAGTTGATATTTTCAATATCTACAATTACCACCCCAATATCGATGTTAATTATCGTGCTGTAAATGTTCAAACTCAAAACGCTACGTGTTACCCTCTTATATTTTACGAACGGTTAATATAGAATATTCCTAGTAATATTGAATGATTTGTAGGTTGTTATTTAATTAACGATTATCATTATAAAACAGATATATAATCTGACGTCGGTATTATTGGTAATGGAGTCGTTTGTAAAGATTTTTAGTTTGTATAATTTTAGATTCATATAAATAGTGTTAAGTCTTTTATCCTCATTATCCATCCTATATCAAAAACGGTTGTCAAGTTTGTCGATATTGTTATTCAATGGGCTCTTAGATTAAGCTCCAATTAAAAGATTGTATAAATATTTCAAACTGTTGGTAGGCCTTAGACGTTGCAACGTTGTCGATTCGATTGGTCTTCGAAGTAACAATAGTATTTCGGGTTCAGATGGTGGATGTATTGTTCTAGGTTTGGCAGACCGCTAGCCGGTCTGCACTGTAATTTGTATGGCCAATTGCTTGGCCCGTGCCCTAAAGTAAAGTGTAGCGTACTACATTCGACTTACACTCAATGCGGTAAGTTTTCACAAAGCAATACACTTAACTTGCAGTATAGTATAGTCAACCTACTGCATTACATGTAATACTATTTCAACACTAGCGGCTTTTTAGTTCATACACTGTGGCTGACCAATCTTTTTCGGTTGCTACTAAATTGCCTCCTCGTTAACTAGTCAGACCCCTGTCAATTCCAGTTGACTCACATACTGAATTGCACCCAATTACGTGTAAATTAACCCTATTTGACTTCAATTACTCTGTTGCTCCGAGGTCCGAGTTTATTAACACCCACAAAAAAATATTTCGCCGCAAACCTTTATAGCTTCAACTGTGCCACTTAAACTTGTCGCCATTATTAATTCCTTGGCAGTCTTCCGATCTGCCAACACATCCCTATCCACCATTATGTGGTTTTCCCGGCGGTTGGTCAACGTAACCCTCGATATGTATGGTTAGCTTATTGCTTTTTACAAATATTTCTAAGGCTTTATTTAACGTGGCCTTCGTTATAGCATCTGCAAGATTATCTTTGCTATCGATCCATCGGAACTCCTTAATTTCCCTCCCTTTGTAGGCTTTACGAAGTGCTATTACGTCGATTATTAAGCGTTTTTCGCCGGTGGTTCCAAACTTAAACAGGTATTCGAAAAGGCTCCTCAAGTTGGTATAGATTACCTCCAGGATAAAGGGAATCTTCAACTGCCTGGTAATAAGGTTAAGGGTTTCACACAACGTTATACCTACGTTAAAGCCTGTTATTATCCGTAGACCTCCGACGCTAATACGTTTCGTATAATCCTTTTACATTTGACGGAGGTTTAGTAAATAAGATTACCGATAATACTAAACTAGTTTTCCCGCTTATCTTCGTTAACAAGGGTTATTAAAAGGCCGATTTATAAAAATAAGTTGGTGTTATTTACAAAAGACCCGTTCGTCATAATTATTAGCTTAGCTTTTGAAAGATCGATTAGTACCATATTAATTTCACGGTCTAGATTCCGCATTTATCACTCCAAACTTTTATTTAGTTAATAAAAGTATTTATTCGTTAGTGTTTGTATTTGTACCGCAATAGATAAATCGTATAAGGCTTTCGGTTGGCATAAGGTGGCAATATAGTTACCACGTGTACGTTATTCTAAATACCGTTAATCTTTAGCCTTATTAGTCTTATCGATTATGGTAAAATAGCGCCCTAGCCCTTTTGGCAGAAGCTTAAGCTGGTATAAATACAAAGAATACGGATTAACTATTTATTAAAATTAAATTAGTTATTTTCCATTAACATCGTTATCGGTTTATAATTTTAAAACTTAAAGTCCTCGATTACTTGTTATTTCAATACCATAAAACCAGTCGTTCTAATGAAAAGGGTGTCGTTAGTTTACATACCTACCATATCGAAGTCCTTATTTTACGTTACCAACAAATAAAGATCATATATTAAAGACTTTATCGCTAACGGGGATTTAAAGTGTAAATAGTAGGTTAAAAACTAATGGACACCTACCTTAACTAATTAATATAGTGGTTTAACATACAGGATTACCATTCCTAATAAATCAATAACATGCAGTTTCTACGGTAGTTTTAGTAATATCACCCTTTGTAGGTCCATTGTTAATGATGTATAGACTTGTGTAATGTTACGACTATTAAATGTAAACTTGCTTTTAAACCTAATTAATAACCTTGTTACTAAGGTAATTACCAAACACTAGTTAATTTTATAGATCGTTAGCGACTACGTGAGTATCCCATTCTTACCTTTATCGCCATATTCTTAAGCGATTAGTCGTAACTTTTCGTATGGCTGTCCTTTGGTTTTACCTTTAACTTCGTAGAATATTCTCGACCTGAAAATCGTGAAATTCGAGTCTTAAATGTTAAATTTAACTTTTTACCCAAATTATTCTATACTTCGAGTTAGTATACCGTCTATTTCCATCTTATCTCTTTCCTTAAAAGGGTTGTTGAAAGTTTTGATAATTCGTTATGCTCTGAGTTTCATTGCCAAGTCTTCGTTATGCTCTAAGTTTCATTGCCAAGTCTTCGTTATTCTTTTCTTTTATATTTACCTAAACAGTATTGTAAATACGGCGCGGTATATATTACACTTTTTTAATATTCTTTTTTTCCAGGGGTCGTTCCCTTCGGCGGCGTTTTGTTCGCTTATCGATAACTGGTGGGGGAGGTTCCTGTCAACTCGATCGTTCAACTTCAGGGTCTTTATCGTTAGTAGCCCTAATATAAGATTGAATCTAAGTAGTTCGAAAATATATAAAACTGTTAACAGTTTTAATAATTACTTTCAAGTTTGTAATATTTAATATCTTATACGGCCCCTTTTATTTGCCTAGCTCCCGTTACACGAAGACTTTATTTTATAATGGACAAGTAAGTATGTCGATTATTGTAGGTTCGTTTCTGATTTCAAAAGCGTTATTAACTTAGCGACGTGTCAATTCCCTTCATAGTTCCCTTAAACCTTCATTATAAGCCGTAGCACGTTTTTAAGTATTTGCCGAGGGCGGAGATTTACTCGTTAGGCGAGGGTACGCTCCAAAGACCAGTAACATTAACACTAGGTTGTTAGGGCCCATAATATCGTTTAAACCCTTTATTTCCATTTATAAACGTGCCTCCGAATCTGTAAAACTTTTAATTTCTAACGTAAGAATATTATAGGTTCGGCGAAGTAGGGAGTATGCCTTTTTAATCTTTCCAACACTTTAATAGGCTTTTACAGGTACCTGTTTACACTAAATACCTATTATTTTGGCATTTTCCTAAAACTCCGCCGCCGCAAAGTTGGTACCGGTATTGTAGACGACGACGTTAAGTAAACCCAGGTACGTATTAATTTATAATATCTTTAACTTTTCCCACGTATTCTTTACCGAAAGGGACTTTAAGAACTTAACCCTATGGAAAGAGTTTGCGGAGTTAACGACGTAAAAAACAGGTTTATTGTCCAAGTAAAATATATTGATAAAGATCTTATAATTAAAGTCGTTATAGTTTTTTAGTGTAAATTTAAATTTTGGGGGGGGTTATGCATATGTTTAACAGTGGTAATAAAGCCTTTAAATTGCTTTTCGGGCCAAGTATTACAGATTGTTATACCATGTAGACTTTAGGACTTTATATAATTTGTTAACAGTTGGATAGTTCAACTACTATTGTAGTTAACGTATCTCCGGCTCCGTTAAATTTAATACCATTACTTCCGAGCATTGAAGATAAAACTATGGGTACCTCCACTTAAGGGTGAGTGAAAACCTTGAGCTATTTTTAACCAACTCGTCTACGTTAATATTAACATTAACGACGGAAGTCTTTATATCCGTTAAGTCAAGTTAAAGGGGGATAGGGGACTTAAGGATGTAAAATGTAATCGTTTTTATAATAGTTTGAATTACCGTTATTTTGAATGACAATAGTTGTTCGCCTGGACCAAAGCAAACTTTAGCCTTGCCAGTATCGTGACGATTAATCTTTGTAGCTATAGTGCTTTCCTCTCAAAATGCTATATACTGCGAATAGCCTCTTGTTAAGTACCTTGCCACCCCCGTGTTTGACATAATACTTTAAAACGCATGATTCTCGTAACGATCGCGAAAGTTAAAGGTGTGTAAGGGGCTAGTGGTATGGTTAAAGCAAAGTTAAGGGTCTTTATTACCTAGACGGTATAAGAAGATATAGTCGGCTAGTTACTGGGCCGCCGTACTAAAAGTAGTATCTTCGTATCATTTGATTTATTTTAAAGCGTTAACAACGTTGATCAGCTTATCGCCTTTAGTATTTACGACTTGATTTAAGTAATTTTATTCCGAAGTAGTAGTATATTAGACGTGATACGTTACTTTCTTGTTATTACATTTGGAGAGGGGGTGGCGAGTTGACTAATAATTAATCTTCCTATAAATTTAACATCTCTTACCACTATTACGACGATAGTGTTTAAGTTTCATAGGTCCACTTGAATCTTGTTGGCGTTAGCGTAGGTGTTGCCTTTAGTCTTGGGCTGAGATCTATGGGCCTGATTTTAGGCGTTGTAAGCGCCCGTATTTGCGGTGGATATAATTAACTATCGTAAGGTCTTCCTTATTTACATTAAGGAAGTTGTCGGCTTGGGAATACATTCCGAATGAGTTTGGTGTACGTGTTATCACGGTAGTAAACGAGGAACGGAATTGGTTGAAAAAGCCTTCGTAGGTGGTATTTGGGCGTTATAAAGCGTATTCGAATTCGTTAATACCCGTAACTATTACCCGTACCTGTTCGCGAAGTGTGGCTTCGTTAACGTGAGCCTTTTTCATTTCTCTTTTACACATTATCAGCTTTTTAAGCATTTGATTAAAAACATTTATTAGTAATTCATCCTCTTTTTTCTTTTTAATTATTGTAGTCTACCGTATGGTGACCTAGTTTGTATGGTATTGCGTAAGGTGGACGTCGTCTTCGAAGTAGCTCTTTATACTATCGTAAATCTCGCGAAACGTGGAAACTCTTGTTAGAAAGTTTAAGTAGTAGTTTTTGGTGTAACTTGTGAGCTTTCCGGAGAATAGTGAGTCAAAACTAGAAGGTGGGACCTCCATTTATTTGTATATATTTATAAAAAGTATTATCTTAATGTTAAAAAGGTTGTAAGGCTTTCCGTTACACTTTTTTATATTATTTAAAATCTTAGCGTAGTCCGTTATTAGTTTGTAATTAATGTTAACCATTTTAATAGGTCTTAGAGGAAGGTTGCGATAATTATTCAAGGCTTAATTGGTGTTTTTAGACGGTTTAAATCTTAGAGGTTTTAAGGTACGGTATTCAGGGTAATTTTCAATCGCCTAGCCTGATAGGTAAAGTCTAGTAGTGAGATCTGTGGTTAGCTTTTATTTGTAGGCAAATCCAAAAGGAAAGGGTTTTGAGGTGTTTGACGATTGTAGTGCTGAGGATTGAAAGGGCCTTGTAGGTTTTAAAAAGCCTTACGATCTTGCTTAATTTTCTGGTGAAAATAGCCAATGTTAATACCTTTGGTTACGTTAGTAGCCCTCCTTCCGCATGCTCTTCCGCCGCTAAGGGCGTAGTCCACGCTATTACGTAGGGGTACTAAACTCCCGATATTTGTTAAAAGTGCGGTCGGTATCGTTGCTAGCGGAGTAATTAACGATAAAGCATCCGACAAAGTTGGTAAGGTATTCTTCCGTCGATTTTTTGTCAACATCTTGGGTCTAGAGGTTGTTATCGAAGTACTTGATAAAGGTAGCTTTAAGGCCCTTAATCGCCTCTTTCCTAATAGGGTCGGTGATAACTTCGAAGTGGACATTTGTGGCAGATATCTCAATAGGTGTGGAAGGTGAGGAACCTGGTAATCTTGGGCTTAAAGACTTGGTATTTTGACGTGAAGTTGCGTGGAAACTTGGTGACTTGGTGACTTGGCGTAAGGTTGCGTAACGTAGCTTTCTCGGCTTGACTTGGTATTTTCGCTTAAAGCAGCGAATTTGACGATCGAGATAAGCAAAGTAGTGAGTAAAAAGATTAAAGTAGGGTAAAGGTCTGGTATAGTAGGTAAGGTCGAAGGTCGGTAGTGGTAATAAAAGGTGAAGGTTGTTTTCTATAAGCCGTGTGACTTAGTCGTTTTTCTGTAATAGTAACACCTACAATAATACTAACTTAGCCGTTTGCCAACTTATTGTTTAAGACTTTTAACGGTTGATTTCAACTCTCTTCAAGAAGGATTAATAAACATTTCTTGATATTTTCAAGTAACGATACCGTTGCTTACTTTCAGATTACCGTTAAGGACTAACGCAACCCAAGAAGTCTTCTCTGTTTTCCTAACGTTGAGGACTGACGTAATATTAATAGAGGTTCTTTATAAGAATATTTCCTCTATCCTAGCATCCGTAGCCACAGAGCGTAACAACCGGAAAGGAGCTTCTTCTTCTACTTAGCTTATCTGTGCTTAACCTAGTAGGCAAGCACTGATCAGTGTTAGTAGGCCTTAGACGTTGTAACATTGTCGATTCGATTGATCGAAGTAATAGTAGTATTGTGTGGTCAGATAGTAGATGTATTGTTCTAGGTTTGGCAGACCGCTAGCTGGTCTGCACTATAATTTGTATGGTCAATTGCTTGGCCCATGCCCTAGAGTGAAGTGCAGCGTACTGCACTCAACTTACACCCAATGCGGTAAGTCTGCACAAAGTAATACACTCAACTTGCAGTATATTATAGTCAACTTTACTGTAAGTAAAGTTGACCTACTGCACTGCACGAAATACTATTCCCATACCAACGGTGTATAATTGAAATTTGAATATTATAAACACGTTATTTAATGTATTTTGAGGTTTTCTATATGTTTGTTTTATCGAGAATAATTCATTTGTTGTTTTACGTTTTGTATCAAAGATTAAATTACAGATTATTCATTTTGTACTTTGGAATTTTCGATCCATTGAATTACATTGGATTGCTAGAATATAACGTCGTAATTAGTTTTCAATTTCATATTATAAATATTTTTGCTTCTTTTTTATTTTTCTCGTCAAATCCCTATTTTCTCAGAAACATCATAATATTAATTTGTATACCAACGATGCCGAAGTATCTATGATACTATATTAAAATGCATTGGTCAACTTCTAAAGGGTTCATATTCAGCCTGTTTTTATGATGGTTGTAATGAATAAAAAACTCATAAACAGTGGCATCGGCAATATTATATAGTAATTTGGTACATTCTATTATCATTGTTGATACGTATTTATCTAGACATTATTAGGGAAGTTTCAGAAATATAGTTATTGCGAGCTTTGTATCCCATTGTATTTAAGTTTGGGTGATATCGCGTTCGTTAAGGACTATAAAACTATATGTTATTAAGATAATATCAAAAGTAACGATTTGTCATTAGTTGATTTTCTGGATTTTTGATAATTATGTAAGGATACATTCTTTTCTTTTATTCACATATACCTACATAACAAAATATGGTTTTTCAAAGGGTTTAATAAACGTAAATATTTTCATCTGGTCTACTATTTTGGAGTAAAACTTTTTTATATCGTCTTTTTCTTCAAATTCGGGTTTAAAGACTATTTGTATGATTCTTCGTTTCAAAAGGCTGTTATTTGCAATTTTGTTGCTCTCCTTCAAAGATTTTCAAAGCGTGATGATAGACCCTTCAGCTATTAGATTTACTGCCAATACTTCTTCATCTTTTTCGATTTAAATAATCTATATTATATACCAACTTCCAGAAAGTGTTTTAAAACTAAGTTTCATGGTATTCAGTTAATATTTATAGTTATTGATTATGTTTTGTTTTTGTAACCGTCCTTGACATTGGTATTCCGTAGGTTAATTAATTATAGGCATAGGTGAATCATGTATCGATTGTTTTTTGTTTTGAATATCAGTTTATTCCCTCGTGTTATGGTTTCACTTATATGGTACGAAGTTTAAGTGGTCCATTCTCTGTATTTACGATGATTTACGAGTTTGTTTTATTGATGATTCTGAATGGTTCGTCCTTTGTGTTTTCATTTTCCCGTTACACAACGATTTCTGTTTATAATGGCAGTAATAATTTGTTTTTCATGGGTAATACCTTTCGAGTATAAGTAATATCGTTAAATGAAAATTATAACTATAGTCGTTTTTACTCTTCTTAAGCTTGGATATAAGACTTGTGTCTTTGCATCTAAATACTAATGGTAGAGATTAATTTATGAGCCGTAGATATTTTTTTAAAAAGAAAAAGTGAAGTTGGAGCTAATTATTTTAGTACAGCTATATCGCTCAATTTTTTTCGGGTAGTTGTACAATGTTTCTCTCATCTGTAAATTTTACGATTTTTGTTAAAATATTTTAAACATTCAACGAAAAATCTTATAATCCTTTTCCACTTTTCCAATGCTTTAATAATCTTACCCAAATTCAGGTAATATTTGATTCCTATAATATTAGAGTCAACTTGAAATTCTATGACTTTAAAGTTCATCCCGTCGTTGAGATCAATGTTTTTAGTGCTCCGATATACGTGTTAATTTACATGTTCCGTGAAGTTGTTTATGTGTTTTTAGCCGGTATTAGCTTTCAAAATCTAACGTTACAAAAAGATATTATCGAGTGAACAACGTGAAATACCATAAATATATCCAATAATAGTGTTGGTAGGCTTTCATCGTTGCAAAGTAGTTGATTCGAGTCACTGTGGTCGAAGTAACTAGTGCTGCATTGAAATTGGTTGATTAATAAGTTATAGGTTTTAAATTTGTTAGACCACTAGCTAGTCTGCATACTAATTTGTATAACCAAACGCTTTGGTCTGTTTCATACTTTAAGTGGGCACCCACTAAATTTGACTTATAGTTAAAATAGTTAATCCCACAAACTGTAGTTAATTTATAGTCAGTAAAATCAACTAACTATAAGTATATTTAACTTGACTTTGCTGCATTTTACTACTATTCCAACTAGCGGCTTTTTGTTTTATGCTTGCACGTTAACGTGGCCTTCCACTAATTGGTGGCAACCTTTGAAATCCAGCTTTAATCAACATACCAAACCCCTATCAATTCCAATCAATTTTCACTGAAATTAACATCACTTACGGCCCTTTATTCCACTTCTCTAAGCCTTCTGTTACTCAACTCCCGTTAATAAGTCTCTTGCCAAAGACCTATACATATCACGCATTTCAACACTTAGGTACCTTTTGCCAGTAGTTCAACTTATTACTATTGCTATTGTTACCATCGTTACCAATACCGCTACTATTACCCTGGTAATCTTCGAGTTTGCCAGGGTATCCCTATTCCTCTATATTACGTACCGGGCGGTTAACGTAGCCCTCAATTCGTACAGTTAGCTTATTCTAGTCTACAAACCTTTCCAGTACATTATTAGGCATAGCCTTTAGTTATAGCGTTATCAAGGTTATCTTTTCCATCAATTCACCGAAACTCATCGATTTCTCGGGCTTCATATGACTCTCTTAAAGCCATTGCATCTATTATTAAGCGTTTTTCATTGATTATATCCAACTTTAATAGGCACTCGTAAAAGCGCTAGGAATTTATACATATCACTACAAGTATTAGAGGCAATCCCAAATATTTGGTAATGATCTTTAACGTACTATCAGTTATTATACCGATATTAAAGCCTACTATTATACCATATACCTCAAATACTAACATACTCCGTATTACACGTTTACACTTAACGGATATCCAGTATACAAGGTTTCTAGTAATTGTAAATTATCTTTTGGATCTCTTTTTGTTAATAAACAGTGTAAGGAATCCGATTTGCGATATAAGGTAAATACTATCAATTAAGAAACCATTCGTAAAAATTATCAACTTCGCCATTATCAAATCCACTAAACACATGATACTACCTGTTTTAAAGTTGATCAATTACCACTCAATCCTTCTATTACACCTTTCAAAGTCCTCATTTTACAGTTCATGTAACTGTATCGCAATAAATATATTTTATCATACTTTATATTAGCATAATGTGGTAATGCAAACTATATGTACCCTTTACTTCAAATACCGCTATAATCTTTCCTTGTCACCTTTATCAATAATCGTTTGGCTTATAAATTACCCCTTTTGGAATGAGATACTATACGTACAGTTGGTATTTTTAGACTTAAAATTACGAATATATATTGATGATCTATTAAAGTTGAATTATATACCTTTAACTTATTTGTTGATCGACTTACACTTCCAAAGTCGTTACTTTTCGAAACATGCTGTTCCATCGCAAAAAATTCAATGTTTCCAAGGAAAAGGATATCGTTAGTTTATGTACCTACGATACCAAAGTATTCACCTTACTTACTTATGAGACACAAGTTAAACGTCAAAGTTTTTATATCTAACATATTTTTAAAGTACGTCTAATACGTTAGAAACCATTAAACTCCTGCTTTAACAAATCTGTACAAAGTTTTGATACAACATATTATCGCAACAGACAGAAACTTATTCCTCAATTCTTTCGGAAGTTCCAATAATACAATCTGCTAAATATCGGTATTAGATTAAATATACGCTTATGTTATATCTTGGTTTTAAAATGTACATTAATTGATTATGCCACTAATTAAACTTATAGCTATTACGACGATTAAGTTCTAGAAAAACTTTTAATTATAGGTGATGAATTAATGATTCAATTATGACTTTTATTACCGCATACTAAAATAATTAGCTGTAATTTTTCGCATTGCTCGTCTTTGATTTCACCATTAACCTTTTAAACCATCCTTCTCTAAAAAATTATTACGTCTTGGCTTCTAAATAATATTAACGGCACAAATTCAACAACTCCTTGTGTAAAAAGGCCGTTTATCCCCACCTGGTCTTTTACTCAAAATTTTTACTCGGAATATTGATAATACCTTTAACGCGTAACTCAAAAGCAAATTCTACCTTTGTTTTCTCTTTTTACAATATATACACCATTATATATACCATCTCAAACCTATATTCCTCGTTACAATCCCAGTCTTTAGTATATATCCTCTTTTTAAGTGGTTTTACACGCTGTCAACGTTTCATTAGCTTGTTAACAATCTTTTTAGGAGGATTATATTAGCTAATCCGCTCTACTCAGGGTTTATTAACGGTAACAGCTTTATCAAACTTGAAGAGTCTTTTGTACGACTTAGCCTATATGATTCGGAAAGTAAAAAGGCTGATAAAAGTTTTAAACAACACGTTTAGGTAGGTAATACTCAAAATATTATGCGTCCTATCCCATTTTCCTAGCTCTCACCACGTAAAGATTTCACTTTAAAGGGATAGAGATAACATGTCTATTATTAACAGTTCGTTCTTGGTATTAAAGGCGTTTTTAACCTACTAGTGTATCGATTCCTTCCTCAGTCTCTTCAGGGCTTTGATATATGTCACGACATGTTTCTAGATATTTGGTGATATTGGCGACTTGGTCATCATATGTAGGTAGGCTACAAATACTAGCAAGGTTAACACAAAAATGTTGGGGTTAATAATATCGTTAAGGTTTATTACCACCATCCAAAGCCGTACTTCTTAACTTAGAAAGCTTTCAATTTTCGAGGCAAAAATATTGTAAACCCTTCTTAAAAAAGCGTAAACCCTTTCAACTTTACTAATATCTTAATAATTCTTAACGAGAACCTATTTATACTAAATCCCCATTAACTTAACATCAGCTTAAAACTCCATGACAACAAAGTTCATTCCGGCTTCGTAAATCAACACGTTCAATAGCCTGAGGTACGTATCAATTTACAAAGTACGCAATACCTTGTATATTTCCTTTACCGTAATAGTCTTATAAAATTTAACTTTATCAAAAGCCGCAACGAAGTAAAAAATATAAAATACTAGCTTACCGTCCAAGTAAAATACAGCCACGAAAACCTTAAAGTAAAAGCTTTAATTATTTTTAACGTAAATTTGATTATTGGGGGAGGTTGGGAGTGTGTTTGGAAATAATATAAGAGCCGTTAAATTGCTTCCAACGCTGGTGAGACCAAAATTTCGTAACTGGTTGCCTTCAAAACCTTATCAAGCCTATCAGTCGCTAGGTAACTAAACCAGCGATATAATCAACGAAGTTACGAATTCATTAAATTCAATATCATTACCTTTAACCCTTAGAAATAGAGCCAAAAATACCACCACTTAAAGTTAAGTAACAACATTTTATCTCACTCAATTGAACCACAATTTATCAATTTAACCGTCAATGTTAATACTATGGTTCTTTATATCTTTAAGGCAAAAAACGAAAAGAGCATTGGATTCCAAAATATAAAAAATAATAGGGCCAATAACTGTAATAACCGTAGTCGATCCCAGTAAAAAAAGATAATTTCCAAGGCCAAAACCACATTTAACTTTACCGACATCCGTATAATTAAGCTCCGTTATAATATCAGTATCCCTTCGCAACGAAATTAAAAGGGAGCTATACAAGACTTTATCTAGGTTATAAGTATTAGTAACATGACGTATTACAAAGAACCTCCTATTAAAAACCATACTACCCTAATATTTGGTATAATACATTAAAAGACCTACTCCGAGTAACGGTTAAAAATATAAAACAGGTATATCAGGCTAAGATCTTTATCTTTATATCGGTGATAAGGATTTTCATCTATCAAAAAATATAAAATGACCTAATCGTCAAATTATTACATTACTTCCGGACCGATATTAATGTTTTCGTGCTAACCAATAACCTTAGACTTATTTTCTTCCTCTGTAATCTTTTTCCCTTTCAAGTTTGTAACGCGTATAATGTAATCACAGTCAAAGGTGAAGGGAAATTGTATGTAATATATCAACTACTTTGCTTTGCATTCGGAAATATTGTAACTTATTGACGAGAATTCTTACTTATCGCAAATACGAATTATTTTAATATTTATAGTAAACTTACCCAACTAATTGAAAGATCTTGATAAAGAGAAATATCCTCCTCCGTACGTGGCTTAATTATTTCCCCAGGTTCGAATCTTCCGTTGATTATAATAACCGGGCTTTCTGTACTTACAGTCAATATAATACGCATGAAAGGGGTCTTCTTTGTCTTCGATAAACTCTGAAGCTTAGTAGTACGTATTGATTGAACTTAAGACTCAAACCATTATGGTCGCTAATGAAAAACTAAATTGACCAAAAAGAAATTTTATATGCGACTTTAAAGCATTATAAAATATATTCGAACTTTTCATGGCCAGTAGCAGATTACTAGACCTATTAACGTAGTATTCACTCGTCAACCCCCGTATTCCCCATTGCTTATTGCCAAAACATCAGCTTATCAAGCAGAAGATTGATGAAACACATCTTGCTTTCCGCTTCTTACTAATAATCTAGCATATAAAGCTATTAATTATATTCTAATATATATAGTACTATGCTAAATTGACATCCTATTCGAAATGGCTTTTGAAACCATCGTAAATCTCTCGGAAAACGAAATAACTCATTAGGTATTAAAAATAATAATTATCGGCTTACCCGATGAAGATACTGGGAAATAACGAGTAAAAGCCTAGTAATTTAACCATTATTTAACGGCAAATGTTAAAGAACGGATGCAACTTAATGTTAAGGAGGTTATATAGCTTACCTTCATACTTCTGCTTTTCTCTCCAGATCTTAACGAACATGATAATTGCTTTAAAATCCGTATCCATCATAGGAACGTATCGAAGGGGAATATTAATGTATTAATTGTATTAAGCTCCTTAATCCCTCGATTAGTGCTAGGAAAGTTGTTGGTATTGATAGGAAAGATAATTATCTTTAGCCAAATTCAATATAAAAAACCAATAGTCGTATAAATAATAAACTAGCATATAAAATCACTCCTTCCTTATTTTCACTACTAAAATTAAACATGTTACGAGGTTTGAGGGAAGGAGACATAAGGGTTTCCGCTACAGGGAATTTATCAATACTTATATTATTGTTAAGTAGTACGTTTAAATTCATATTTAATTAATTAGTGAAATTAAGGACCTAGGAAGTATAATTCAATCAATTCTTTATATACAATAGCACTAGAAATTTAATCTTGAACAAAAGGGTTTAAAAAACTCATCTGTTCTTAGGCATATCTTTAAAAACGCGTTCGAGGTTATTAAGGAATACTGTCGCTAACAATACCTTTATCCTTATCTTTTTATCCACATTAAGGGTCCTTAATAGTAGTGTATTTGTATAATACCTCGCCGAATTTCCCTCCTTACTTACCAAGATTTAATGATATTACGATACCTCGTTTAAGTAATTCACTCCTTAATTTAAACTTTACAAAATTCTCTATATTCTTCTACATTTCCAGGCTTCAATTACTTATAAAATCGACGTAATCGTTGTACTATACTATACTAGAAACCTAATAATCTTAGTCAACGTTGAGGAAAAAGTGTCCAACGTATTTGGTCAGGTATTCGGAGGTAAATTTTTTGTCAGTGTCTGTAAACCAGAAATCGTCATGGAAGTATTTAACGAACGTAAGCCCAAGACTTTTAATTACCTTTTTTCTAACAAAGTCTTTAACGATGTCAATCTTGGCGTTTTCGGTAAATATCTCAACGTTTCAACTGGTAAAGGATTTAGTGATGGACTTAACGATATGTAAACGTAGGTACTGGATGTTTTAGTGTAAATTCGTGTAGAGATTTAGCGATTCATCGTAAAGTTGCACTACGTGCCTTTTTTTTTTTTTTTTTTTTTTTTTTTAGCGAGATTTAGTAATTTCGCTTGATAGAAAGAATTGAACAATTGAATTGACGTAAAAGAAGTAAAAGAATTACAGTAAACGGGGGGGAAATTAATGTAAAAGAATAGGTTATAAGTTAGCTATTAAAGTTAATATTTGTTACAGGTCGTAAGACTTAATTATTTTTGATTTAAAGTTTGCATTAATAATACCCGTGCTAATCCTAACTTTGCCGTTTACCAACTGAACGAATTTGAATAATTTTAACAGCTAATCTTAACGCATTTCATTGAAGACTAATCTAATTAAGATATCTTAATGTTTTCGGTAATAGCTATACTGTTGTTAATTTTTAAGTACCTATAAACAACAAACGCAATTGAAAAGTCTTCCTTTTTACTGCCTATAAACAGTTGATACAACAAAAGGGGGTCCTTCGCTAAAATCTTCCCTTAACCTTGTAATTACACGAAGCGTTACCAGAAAATAGCTTCTTTTTCTACCTAGCTTATCTATAATCAACCTAATAATTACTGATCAATATTACTAGGCTTTTATAGTTACAATTTAGTCAATTCATATCATTGTGGTCGAAGTATCTGATGTTTCATTTAAATTGGTTGATTCATGAATTGTAGGTTCTAAGTTTGGCAGACCGCTAGCCGGTCTGAACACTAATTTGTATGTTGAAACGCTTTGGCCTATGCCTCACTTTGAAGTAGGCACCTACTGCACTTGACTTACAGTCAACGCAGTCAATCCCACAAACTGTAGTCAATTTTCAGTCAGTATAATCAACTAATTGTAAGTATAGTTGACTTGACTGTACTGTATTTGACTGCTATTCCAACTAATAGTAAAGAAACGCAAATTTCAAAATTGAAATATCGGTTGTTTTTAAGTTTAAATTGAAATCTTTATGGTATCAATATGTAGATTTATAGTAGTAGATGAATTTATCTATATCGTCGAGAATAAAAAGCTTTACTTCGGTATATACGAAATTCTAAACAAAATTGTATAGTTTACATGAGTTTGAATAATTGAACCTTCAGTGTATTCATTATAGTTTTACTGTAATATGGTTTAAAATAACTACCTTTAGACTTTTTGAATGAAACCACAAATATTCCCATTTCTAAGTCAATTTAAAGCATCGTTTATCTTCTATAATTTCGTTGGCGATGACTTTGATGATTATCTTTGACCTCTTCCTATTTTCTATGCATAGAAGAAATGGTATAAATTTGTTGTAAGATATTAAACTTCATGAACTTAATAATAGTAGTAACTATTATAGTTTCGATTGAAAAGGTTTTACTTTCTGGTTTAAAATCAAATTTAGTTATTCCAACGATGTTGTAGTCGAAGTCTATTGCCTATTTACCTTATTGTAAGGAAATATAATAAGAATAGTTATTATTCAAGTATTTGAAGGCTTCAATATAAGTTATAATCGTTTGAAAGATACTGTCATTATATTTATTGTTAATAGTAAGAAATTACCTAGTATCTTCATTGTAACTCACGTTTTTTCGAGTTGTTTTATAGAGGTGAGCTTTTTCAACTAGTAATTAAGTCGTTTTCAGGTCGTTATTAAAGTTGACGTCTGATGTTATGTTACGTATTTTATCAGAAGTATCTTTATCAGAGGGTTTGTTATCGTTTACAAAATTATTGATTACCTTTTGATCTAGTACGTATTGAATGTATTACTCTTCTTTAACGTTATTATTTCCGTAAAAAACGCCTTTAACTTTCTATCGTTCGTAGCTAAGGTATTACGTAAACCAACATTCATTTTTACCGATAATTCACTACTTAATATCACGTTATTGTTATAGGACGTAATTCTTTTATCTATTTGTCCTTTGCACCACTTTCAAATCAAATTTATAATTTATTTTCAAGGTTGCTGTATTTTCAATCAATATACCATGTGGATTTTTCTTTAGGATTATTATCTTATGCGTATTGGTAGAGCTTTAAATGTTGCAACGTTGTCGATTCGATTGATCGAAGTAACAGTAGTATTGCAGTAGTCAGATGGTAGATGTATTGTTCTAGGATGGCAGACCGCTAGCCGGTCTGCATAGTAATTTGTATGGTCAATTTCTTGGCTCGTACCTAAGTGTGAAGTGAGCTCATATTGTACATAACTTATAGTTAAATACAGTAGGCCCATACAAAACAATACACTCAACTTACAGTCAGTATAGTCAACTTTACTGTAAGTAAAGTTGACCTATTACACTGCAAATACTATTATTCCAACATTAGTAGCTTTTTAGTTTATGCCCGCATGCTAATGTGGTTAACCAATCTTTTCCGGTAAACGCTAAACTACGACCTCATCAATTGGTTAGACCCCTGTTAATTTTAATTGACCTCCGCATTAAGATATACCTATTTGCATACAAATTAAGCTCAATTGCTGTCAATTACCCCACGGCTTCGATATTTGACTTTATCTACTCCTATAAAAAGTTTTTCCGGTACAAATCCGTATAATCTTTTACTATAGCTACATTAATTAAATAAGTCAATACCGTTAATCCCCTGGCAGTCTTCCAGTTTTCCAGCATATATCTAACTGCGATCATATAACTTAGGATTTCCTGGTACCCTATTGACGTAGTCCTCAATACGTATAATTAGTCTATTATTATTTAAAAATCTTTTAAGGGCCTTATTCGACGATTCCTTCGTTATAACGTTGGTAGAATTGTATTTACCGTTAATCTATCAGATCTTTTTAATCTCCCTCTTTTAGTAAGATTTGCATAGTGCTATTACGTCGAGTACCAGGCGTTGTTCGCTAATAATTCCGAATTTCGAAAAATATTCGAACAGGCTTTTCGAGTCAGTACAAATTACCACCGGGATTGAAAAAATCTTGAGTTACCTAGTAATAACATTAAGGGTTTCCAACAGTGCCATACTTATATTAAAGCCTTTTATTATGCCGAAAACTTCTAAAGTTAATACGTTTTTTATAATACTTTTACATTTAATAAAGGTCTAGTAAATTAAGCTATCAATTATGCTAAATAAATCATCCCGCCTATCTTGATTAACGAGGGTTATCAATCAGTTTAGTTGAAAAGATGGGCCGGTTCCATTTATAAAAAACTCATTCGTAAAGATTATTAATTTGGCCTTCGATAAGTCGATTAGAACCATATTAATCCTTCGGTTTAAATTTCGCATCTGTCAGCTCATTCTCCTATTAAGCCGGTTAAAGTTGTCACTTGTTTAATCTTATATTTACGCCGCGATAGAAACGTCGAAGAAGCCCTTCAGTTGGCATAGGGTGGCAATATAGCAGCCATAGGCACGCGATTCTAGATACAGTTAGGTCTTAACCACATTAATCTTGTCGATTATAGCTAAACCAATAATTTAACCCTTTTAACTAAAACCAATACCATTATTAAAATTAAGAATACGGATTAATTCTCTTTTAAATTCAATTTAATTAACCTTCGCTAGAGTTATTACCGTCTTGTAATTTTAGAACTTGGAGTTTTCAATTACCTGTTGTTCCGATACCATAAAGTTAGCTGTTATGACAAAAAGAGTATCTTTAGTCTATATATCCATCAGGCCGAAGTTTTTCTCTTACTTTATCAATGAACACGGGCCGTATACTAAATACTTTATGTCTAGTAATAATTTAAAGTACGACTAATAGGTTAAAAACTACTTCACACCTTCTTTCACTAATCTGTACAATGGCCTTATAAATAGTATTATCGTTTCTAAGAGGTATATATGCTGTAATTCTCATGCCAATTCCAATAGAAAAATCTGCTATAAATCCATTACAGATTACGTATAAGTTGGCTTTATATCTCGGCTTTAAATGTAAACCTGCCTTGAGTTTTAAGTAACAAATTTGTTATTAAAGCGACCACTAAACGCTAACTCATTTTCTAAACCGTTGGTAATTACGTAAAGATCTAGTCTTTACCTTCATCGCCATATCACTAGGCGATTAGGCGTGACTTTTTGTATGGCCGCCCCGTAGTCTTGCTTTTAATCTCGTAAATAATCTTCGACTTCAAAATCGTAAAGTTTAGGTTTTAAAGGTTAAAATCGATCTTCAATACAAATTATATAACTCTTAGAATTAATAGGACGTCGATTTCGACTCTATTGTTTTTCTTAAAAGGTTTTCCGAACGATTTAATAATATCTTATTCCCGGAGCTTTAGTTACAAGACTTCGTTATTCTTCTTTTGCCTAATTATCCAAAAATATTGTAAATACTACCTGGTATTTATTCCTCCTTTTTAATTTTCCTCTTTTTCGGGGGTTTTCCATATCGGCAACGTTCCATTAGTTTGTCGATAACTGATAAATGAATATGGTATTAACTCAGTTATTTAGCTTAATGATCTTTATCTTGAATAGCCCTAATATAAGGTTTATCCTAAATGATATAAAAAAAAAAACCGTGAACAGTTTTAACAACTAATTTTAAGTTAACAATACTTATGGTTTTATATAGCCCCTTCCATTTACTCAGCTCCCATCATACCAAAACTTTACTTTATTATAGCAAAGAAAGTACGTCGATTATTAAAGGGATATTCTTGGTATTAAGGGCATCCTTAACCTGGTGACGTACTAATTTCTTCCATAATTCCTTCGAAACTTTGCCGTAAGTTATAAGTCGCTTTTAGGTACTTGTTAATAGCATAAATTTATTCGTTAGATATAGGTACTCTCTAACAACCAATAGCGTTAGAACTAGAAAGTTAGGTTCTACAATATCGTCCAAGCCTTTTACCTCCATTTAAAGATGTACCTCCAAATCTGTGAAGCTTTCGATTTCCAGTTTAAGGATATTATACGCTCGGCGAAGTAAAACGTACACCCTTTCGACTTTTATAATACTCCATTAGGCCTTTACAAACACCTATTTACATTAAATACCTATTATTTTAACATTTTCCTAAAACTCCGCCGTCGTGAAGTTTGTATTAATATTATGGACAACGACGTTGGGTAAACCCAAGTACGTGTCAATCCACAATATCCTTAGTATTTTCCATATATCTTTTACCGGAATGGATTTTAACAACTTGACCCCGTAAAACAAGTTTATGAAGTTAACGACATAAAGAATTATACTTTTAATCTAAGTAAAAAAAATCGATAAAACCTCGTAATAAAAATTCATATAGTCTTTTAACGTAAATTTAAATTTTCGGTGGGTTTAAGTATTCTTTTTGTAGTGGTAGTAAAGCCTTTTAATAACTTTTAGGGGAAAATATTCTATATCCCCATACCTTATGGACTTTAAGACTTTATACAGCTTATTAACAACTAGATGGTTAAAATGCGGATATAATTTACGTATTTACGGATTCGTTAGGTTACAACCACTATTTTAGAGCCTTAACGATAGAACTATAAATACCTTCACTTAAAGGTGGGGAGAGACCTTTAGCTGTTTTTAACCAGATTGTTGGCGTTTATGTTAATATTAAGGTCAAGGTTTTTTATATAGTGTAAATAAAGAACGTAAAGGGTAAAGAACTTAAAGATATAAAACGTAATCGATTTTACAACAGTTTAAATTACCGTTATGTTTAATAACGATAATTAGTCGTTTAATTCGAAGACAATTTTAGTCTTACTAATATCGTAACGATTAATTTTAGTAGCTATAGTAATTTCCTTCCATAATGCTATGTATTATGAACAGCCTCCTATTAAGTACCTTATTGCCCCTATATCTGACATAATATCTTAAAACGTATAATCCACGTAACAATGATAAAGCTTAAAGGTATATAAAGGGTCAAGGGCTTATCAAGGCAAAAGAAAGGTTTTTCACCACTCAAACGGTATAGAAAGACATAGTTGGCTAGTTACTAAACCGCGCCGAAAGTAATATCTTTATACTACTTAGTTTGCTTAGGAGAATTCTCACTTTAAATTAGCTCGTGACCTTCAAAGTTTGCGATTTAATCCAAGTAATCCTGTTGAAAAATAGTGGGATATTAAATATAATATATTACCTTTTTATTATTTCGCTTGGGAGGGAGAAGGGTGGAATTAACTAACATTTAGTCTTACTTAAAATACAATATTTCTTATGACTATTACAATGATAGTACTTACGGTTAACAGATCTTTTTAAATATTGAATTTTTTAGTGCTAATGTAGCTACTACCTCTAGATTATAATCGATAAGCCAAATTTTAAACTTTAAGGACGCCCGTATCTGTACTTATAATCGATGTAATTAACTACCATAAGGTCTTTTCCCTTCACATTAATGGAGTTGCCAGCTTAAAGATATATATCAATCAAGTTTAGTATATACGGTATTATAATTTTACACGAAAAACGCAACTAGTTAAAAAAGCCGTCGCAGGTGGTATTTAATCGTTATAAAGCGTATTTAAACTTGTTAACATCCGTGACTACTACACGTACCTACTCGCGAAATTTAGCTTCGCTAACATACGCTTTTCCTATTATTTGCTAGCACAACATTAATTTTTCAAGTATTTGGTCAGGTACGCCCATTAGTATTTCCTCCTCTTTCCTTTTGTTATTATCATGGTTTACCGTGTAGTAGCCCATTTTATATAATATTAGGCAAGGTGAACATCGTATTCGAAGTAGTTTTTCATGTCATTGTAAATTTAGCGAAACGTAGTTATTCGGGTCACCAAGGTTAGGTAATAGTTTTTGGCGTTCTCTGTAAAGATTTGAGGAAATAGTGAGTAAAAACCAGAGGAGGGAATTTCTATCTACTTACAAATATTTTAAAAGGGTATTATTTTAGTATTGAAGAGGTTATAAGGCTTCCCATAATACTTTTCTACGTCGTTCAAGATCTAGGTGAAGTCTGTGAAAAGTTTGTAATTAATGTTAACTATTTTGATAGTTCTTAGGGGCAAGTCACAATAGTTATCCCAGTTTTTATTAGTGTTTCCTATTAGTTTAAACCTTGGAGCCTCTAAATCATGGTATTAAGGGTAATTTTCAGGGATTGAAGGTTTTAAAAGACTTGAAGATTTTACTCAACTGATTAGTATGAAACGCCGATGTCAATTTCTTTAGTAGCGTTAGCGACAGCTGCTTCACGTGCCCTGCCGCCAATAAAAACGTACTCTGCGCTTCCTCGTAAAGGTGTCAAGTTACCGGGCAGATTAACAGGTTCCTTATCGTTAACTCATAAAAAGGCTTAAGTTAGCTAAAGGTAAAAAGGAGGTCCCTTAAAACGTGCGTAAAGGCGTTAGGGTTTTTGAATACGATTTCATTTAAGACGTGAATCTTAAAAGTATTCCTCAAACTAAGTGAGGTCGAAAAGCGCTTACGCTAAATTTATAAGACTCTAAACTTAAGCGTAAATCACTTGTTCCTTAATTTATAACTTAAGCTTCAACTTATACTCTTTTTAAATTACCTTTCACATATTAATATTCTAGTTGTTGAAAAACTCGCGATATTTGAAAAAAGCACGGTTAGGATCTTGGTCGTTATTATACTCAATAATATAGTATCCAACGAATTTAATCAGGTGCTTCTTTGTTAAATCTTCATTGATATCTTACGCTCAAAGATCTTCGTTGTAATGATTAGTAAAGGTAGTTGCAAAGGCTTCAATTGCTTTTATCATTTTTTAGGGAGATGTCATCTTAAACTTTTAGCTTATATAGAACTTAGTGGGTGTAAGACTTGATAATTTGGCGTAAGGTTTTGTGAGAACTTGATGGTTCAGTGTGGAGTCGCGTAACGTGGCTTTTTCAACGCGACTCAGCGATTCTTGATGTTTTCACTCAAATCAGTGATCTTGAAAATTAAATTGGCGTATGGAAAGTAAAAAGAGTAAAGTAGAGGCAACGGTTTGGTGTAAAGGGTAAGTTCAAACGTTGTTTGTTATTATTTATAAAGGGCAAAGGTTGGTTTTTTTTTTTTTTTTTGGCCGTAAGACTTAGTCGTTTTTGCAGTAGTAGCACCTGCAATAGTAATAACTTAGCCGTTTGCTAACTTGTCGAACTTTAAAACTTCTGACAGTTTATCTTAACGTCTTTAAAAATATCTAATAAAGATTTTTTGGTGTTTTTAATAGCTATACCGTTGCTTACTTTCAGATTAACGTTTTAGACTAACGAAACCCAAACGTTTTCTCTGTTTTCCTACCATTGTGAACTAGAGTAGTACTATTAGA
Source organism: Anisogramma anomala (assembly GCA_038502455.1). Taxonomy (NCBI): domain Eukaryota; kingdom Fungi; phylum Ascomycota; class Sordariomycetes; order Diaporthales; family Gnomoniaceae; genus Anisogramma; species Anisogramma anomala. Next base: position 15,391,129 of record JASMMZ010000002.1, on the reverse strand, counting down.
GGCCCTTCGCAAGAATCTTTCCTCTACCCTAACCGCTGTTATAACCGTAAATCGTAACCAGAAAGTAGATTTTTCTTCTACTTAGCTTATCTATGCTTAATCTAATAAGCACCAATCAGCATTGATAGAGCTTTAGACGTTGCAACATTGTCGAGTCGATTGGTCGAAGTAATAGTAGTATTGAAATAGTCAGAAAGTGGATGTATTATTCTAGGTTTGGCAGACCGCGAGCCGGTCTGCACAGTAATTTGTATAGCCAATTGCTGGGCCCGTGCCTAAGTATAAAGTGTGGCTATATTGTATTTGACCTAAAGTCAAATACAGTAGGCTTACACAAAACAATAAACTCAACTTGCAGTCATTATAGTCAACTTTACTGTAACTAAAGTTGATCTATTGCACTGCAAATACTACTATTCCAATATTGCGTTTATTGTTGGATTATTTGTACGTAATATAGTTGTTCGGAGTAACGATCTCAATTGACTGAAACATACTTCATATGTTATGTTTGGTACCCAAACTGTGTATTTCCATTCTACAATGTTTTTACCTTTTTTTACGAACCTATTTACGGAGTTTATTCCCATCCAATTAACCCTATCTTATTACTTGTTAGAAAAGCATTAGTTTATCCATTATCGTACTAATAACATGTAAAGGTATCATTCAATCTTTTTAATATACTATTATTGTAAATCTTATAGTATCTGGGTTATTTTGATATTACTCTAAATAGACGTCATATTTCAAATATTTTCTTATTACATTATCCGGATCCCAAAAATTTAGAGTTATTAATGGATATATCATAGAATAAGCATTTGGGTTTTTAGTAAAATTTTATTAAAAAAAAGTAGAAGCCAGAAATCTCAATCCTTATTCATCGACATATTTGAAGGAATATCATCAGTTTAACATATAGTAAATAAAATGACTGACTATTTCATTTCTTAAGTACATCCTTGATATTTGCAAAATTATCAATAAGTTTACAATTTGCGTTTTCAAGTTCAATATGTTTGAAGAAGGTGTTGTATATAAATATTATACCTAAAATTCTTTTCTTTATGGTTGGACTATGTATAATTAAGCTATTATAGGTTGTAAATATAATATTATTCATTATCTAAACAAGTATCAATCTATTGTTTGATATTATATAGGTTTTCGTATATACTGTGTTTATCAGTTTCATGAAAAGAAAGTTTTTCCTAGTTTTTAGATTCATAATATGTTTGTTGAATGGAATCCTAATCTTTTTCGGATGCGATCCCATTTGCGATTCCATTAAAATTTCAAATTATATGTTTTCGCTTTTGTAATGTTTTCAACTTTTTTCTTTTTTACCATAAATTCCTAGTAAATTCATCGTTGAATTTGAATTCATATTATTTGAATTCGTTGAGTATTAAATTTCTTTAATTTGTTGTTTATGATTTCGAGGTAGTCATCTCTAATCATTTTGCATTTTTTTTTGTAATATGATTTGAAACCTTTCAGAAAACTATCACTTTTGCGGTAACAATTGAATTTTGGTCGTTATTCTCAGAAGTTGGTGTGAAATTGTTTTATTCGCGTATAAAAATCCCTAGGTATCTTTCATATTTGTTATTGTATGGATAAAATTCAGATTATCCAGCAATACTTCCCGTATTATATCATATATCGATTAATTTATCGTTAGGTAACGATAGCTATTTATCCTATTATCTATATTAAGAAGTTGCCCTCCACTTCATGCATTACAGTTGTAAGAGTATCAAATGTTCATTGTTAATATCAGGTGGTGTAAAATAGTCGTTTACCTCTTTGTTTTGTTTATATTGTAGAAGATTTAACGGTTAGTTTGTATATCAACTTTGTGAACATAAATTTTAGATTCTTATAGATCTTTCAAAATTTAGTTTCAGCTCACCTGGCTTCTTTTTCCTATATTTTTCATTCCAACCCATCAACCAATCTTAAATTTCTCGAAATCTAATCTTCTTTTCCGTAAAACTAAATTCGATAAGAAATCATTCGATGTAGTTGATCAATTATTGTTTTTTCATTTTTGGTTCAACCTCGGTAATCCAAAGGTTATAACTAAAGTGTTGTCCGAAACAGTTTCCCTAGTTGTTAACATGGATTTTGAATTTTACGATGAGTTCTAGTTCCTCCTTAGTTTGTTGTTCGCCATTTTGGAAAGATGTTATCAATATTTTGACTTCCATAAAAATAATTCTGTTTGCTAAGTTATTGTTTGCTATTGTAGTTGCCAAGGTGTTTCATTAGTAGTTATCTTGAAAAATTAGTAATTGTAGAGAATTAAATCAGCTTTATTGTAAGTCAAGTTGACTATACTAACTTCAAGTTAAGTGTATTGTTTTGTGGGTCTTCAGTATTAACTGCAAATTCAATACGATATACGCACACTTCACACTAGGGCACGGCCCAAGAAATTGACAACATAAATTAGTGTGCAGACCGGCTAGCGGCGTGCTAAACCTCAAACAAGTCATCTACCCCTTAACTATTGAAATACTCCTGTTACTTCGACCGATCTAATGGACAACACGCTATTTTGCGGTTGTTACGCTTTGAGAAAGTCCATGGTAAAGGAAAGACTTTTGAGAAGGGCCTTTATTAGTATTTCATCAGTCTGCAACGGCAAGTAGTAGAGAAGACTTTTGGGTTGTGTTAGTACACAACGGCGATCTGGAAGTAAACTACTGTATAATTATTTTAAAATACAAAGAATTCTTCATATATTCTTCTTAAAGAAAAGCGTTGAGATTCAACAATAAAAATCTCAAAGTTCATCAAGTTGGAAAACGGCTCGATCAGTATAAATTCGGGTACTACTACTATAAAAACGACTAAATCATATGCCATTTAACCACCAATAATAAATGATCTCCAAACTTACCTTTTACACCAAACGTTGCCCTTAATAACATGTTTCCCCCCCCCCCCTTCAATATCATTACTTTCCTTTCCCTACGCCCTTAGATCTCTGTCCTGAGCGAAAACACCAGGAATTACTAAGTCGCATCATGAAAGCCACATCTCGAGACTTCACGCCAAGATGCTAAGTTCCTACGAGACATTACTCTTCCAAACTATCAAATCCTACGACCCACTCTGGCCAAATCACCAAAATGGCTACCGCAAACGTTTACTTTAAAGCTATCGTCGACCTTATAAGGAAGAAGGCAGTCAAAGCCCTTGGTCTAGCCTTTTCTAAGAATTTTAAAGAAAACCTTTAGGGAAGAAATGTTAAAGAAAACTTAACCGAAGAATACTTGACCAAATTCGTTAATTACTACATTTACAAACAAAGATATAGCAAGCTTAACCTTAATAAAAGCGACTTTGAAACTTTCCGTAACGTTTTCGCCGATTAAACCATGAATATATGAAAGGCTATACACGAAGTGATTAAGAACAAGTTAAAACAAAGCTCGTACGTCAAGGAGTTTACATACCAAATAATAACTAAACCAAGTTGTCATAAACTCTTTTCGAATTGACCTAACTTAAAGAATCCCTTTAAAACACACGGGGTAAAAGACAAGGTATTAAGAACTCTGACCCCTTTTACACACGTTTTAAGGTAACTCCCTTTAATTCTCAGTTGATTGAAGCCTTTAACCTCTCTGTTAACACCAATTCTTTATACAAAAACGATAAAGAACCTATTAATCTACTCGGCAACCTAACACATTCACATAATAACACGAAATACGCTCTTAATAGCGGAAAAACACGTAAAATACCAGTCGTTAGAGTGGTAAAAGCAATTTACGTTAGCTTTATATGGTCAATTAAATAAAACTATTAAGTCTCTCAAAACTTTCCCTGTAGCCAAATCCCCTTTACCACTTACTACCTCCTTTAAAATAGCTAAGTCTTTTAAGACGAAGCTTTCAACGACAGGTATACCAATACGAGCAAACTTACTATAGGTTTTACTATAGGACTTTACCCATTAGGTTAGGCGATTGATAATTACCCTTAACATCGCAACTCCGAAAGATTAAAGCCTAAATTGACAGCAAATACCATCTACGACTAGGACAATTATCGATACTTTTATTTCAAACCTATCAAAATAATTTATATCAATTACAAACTTTTGAAGGACGTCGCAAACTTTTGATATAGTGTAGAAAATGATGTCAGAAAGCTTTACAACTTTCTCGATGCAAAGATAATGTTTTTCTTAAATATCTGTAAGCAAATAAAGGTCACTCCTTCTGATTTTCACATACTGTTTCCTGGAATCTGACTAGAGTAGAAACGGGGGTCTTTGAGGGGGAAGTATTTGGAGGGGTAGAGAAGTGTATTTATATTGTTGTTCCTAGTCCTTCCAGTTCCTACGGGTATTCTTTTACCCTCCAGACATCCTTGCCATGATTGTGGGTAGCTATTTCCCTAGTATAAGTCATGATTAGCATGCACATTAATCTTCTATGTTACCATCTATCCCACAATTAATGTATGGTTGAGTCCCCAAAGCCATATAAAACAAAGTGGAGTGAATAAAAGTAGAGGTTTGTATTAAATATCAATATGTGGTGAAGTGGGGTAATGAAACCAATAAAAACAATGGGAATGATGGGAACAAAGAGGCAAAAGTAAATTTCCCACTATACTTTACGATAATCTTCCAACCCCCTAATTCCAACTTTAACCTCTCCTCTTTTCAACTTTTCAACCTCAATCTTTACCCATTTAATCTTCGCCTTTTTAACCTCTTTAACTTTAATCTTAACTAAGGTCAATATCTTTATTCCATCGCGACGCATTTTGATTAATAGCGCCATTGTTACCGTCGAAGTTACTGACGTAAGAATCCCTTATTTCTTCCATATTTTGCCCATTTCTTTTTCTTTAGTTCCCTTCCTCATTATTCTTTTCCCTCTGAACGTATGGCTTCAATGAGTTAACGTGAACTTTCCTTCTTTTTAATCCGATAGTATGATTAACGATTTAGAGCGACATGAATAAAGCGATCTCGTCGACTTCCAATGACCCCGTCCACTGCGGTTTGAAGGTAGGCGCTCGAATATTCTTTTGGTCTTTACTTTCACCTTTGTTAACCAGAAACCTCCTCAGCTTAATGTCGCGGGTTTTTGGTACGACTTTCTACATCCATTCGCTAACTTTGAATCCGTCGTTATTTCCAAGGTTAGTCTTAGATTAGATCCATCGGCCCACCCAGTTGTCGGCCACCTGTTGTCGTAAACTATTACGTCGATTGATAAATTCGTCACAAATTTTCTTTTTGTTGGCTTGTAACTCGTAAAATCTTGTTTCTAATTGGTTTTTGTTTAGGTTTAATATTATCCTTACAACTGTTCCCGAGGGTCTTACTAACCAGCTTAAAATGAGTTGTAAGGGTATATATAACTGTTTTTTTACGAGCTTGTTGTTAATAGCTTTTACAATATTGGCGAGGGTTTTAGGTCATTCTTTAAGTTGTTCATATTCACGTTCGTAAGCCCATTTATTCAGCATATTCATAATTAGCTTTACCAATCCTTTAATCAGTCCTATTAACATAGCAGAGTATGCAGAAGTATTTATTATTTTCGTTCCGCCTTGAGAGAAAAACTTTATAATCGTTGGGCTTTTAAAACACCTTATATTATCCGAGTAATATTTTCAGGGTAGCCGAAAACATCGGTAATAGGCTTTTATATCCGATAAACTTCATCGCTTTTCGGTTTATCTATTATTCGGTGAAATAAGGATCACTAGAAATAATCGACCATAAGTAAAAGAAAAATCTCGCCACCAACTCCTTTTAAATCAATCTTACCTACAAAATCCATATCCATAATATCTTATAGACTTAAAGCTACAATAGATATAAGTCTTGCGTTAATTAGTTTGACGATTTTGAATAAAGCGTACGGCTTATAGGTTTTAATGTATTCTTTAATATTAATGTATCGAGTTAACCACTATAGTATTCCCTTTAATTTGTGAAGGATTGAGGCCACCGAAAAAATGCCTACAAAGATCGTAGGCCTACTTTAATTCCTGAGGTACGTTACTTTTTCTTGCGTAAATTACGTATTCTTCATCAAGTTTTCGCCTTAATAATACGTCGTCCTAAATACAAAATTGTAGTAAGTTTCATTTTAATTTCCTCCTTACTTATATCAATAAGTTTTTAATCATTTTTAACCACCTATAAGGTATTTTACAGTATATTTATATCAGTTCGTCTCGTCGATATATATGGTTGTCATTGTTACTTCTCTAGGTCGTAACATTTCCTCAGGGCTTAACACTTCTATAGACAAGAGAATTCCTATCCCTGAATCATTTAACATCGCTAGTCCTACTAGTAAGTCTTCTTTTACTATATACGGTAATTCTTCTACATTTAGCTCTCAAAGTTTTATAATTAGCCTCAATAACCTCGAAGTTCCGTCCGCGATTCTGATAATCTTATTTGTATTAGGGCGACATACGATTTTTACGCCTAATATTCCGAGTATATTCATACATTACATAATTCCCTTTATAGATATTGTCAGACTCGTTAATGATAAAGTTAGGTTCGCATGGTCGGTATATACTATTGTCGGAAACGGCGATTTAATTACCTATGGTCTGACTTTTTTTAGGTATTTTACTACGGCTAGTACTTCTTTTTCGCTAATGGTATACCTCGTCTCAACATAGTTTAGCTTTTAGAAAAAAAAAGGCCAGGATTTTCATATGAGATATTAACTTGTCGTCAACCTTAGTATCTGTCGGTAATCCCTTTAGTTAAAAAGCGATATTACTGATTCTTTTATCTGACGTATTTGTTACAAGATAATATTAAAGTGAGCGATCTGGTGCTATGGTGATGTTTTTTAAAATAGCCAGGCATATAGTAACGAAAGAGTTAACGTGTTCTCTTTTTCACTTAAACTTTTTACGAGTTTATTATATTTATTTCAAGACTATTTTGGTCGAGGTCGTTTTCGGTACTTTTTTTATACAAAATATCTTCACAATTATCGCCCACAACGTTATTTCGGTTATATACCTCGCGACGTATAGTGTAAGGTAAAAAAACTCGTTCAATATCTTTAACGAAGTAGGGTGATTTTAGGTTTCGCCTGTATTTCGAATCTTTTTCGATGTTTTTAAAACGGCCGAATTCGACTCCGTAATAATTCGAATCCTAACGAATAAATGTGGCTTTCGAATAAAAAAATCTTGTAAGGGGTAAAGCTAATCCTCCCGGATTCGAAACGAGGAAAATATTAGTAATAAAAAAGTTGAACATTACGTGAAATTTATATAATAAGGCGTTATGGTTATTAATATATATGTCGAAAGCCTTTTTTTAGGTATAATTATATCCTATTAATAAGGGTAATGCTAGTCGGTTGAATCTCGCGTTCTTTCGATTTCTCCTCGTAATATTCTCGTTAATCCCCATATTATTCTTATCGTTTTCGCCATTTAACAATGGCTATTTACTAAAGGTAATATCTCCAAGTACATAACAGGTATATTTACTTCCTGTTTTTTCTTAAGGTATCCTAAGTATTAAGTACTATGAATTTAGTGTAATAAATACTGTTTTATACTTATAACCTAGAATAATACAGATCCCTTAATATCCGTTCATTACGTTGCCTTAAGAAAAGACGTTGTGGTTACTTTAAAAAAAAGTGGTGAATATTTTATTTCGTAAGTGTATCGGCTATTATAGTTTAATTATAGAACTGTTAACTAGAATATAATTATAAACGAATCGGTGTTCGCCGTTCTTCTTTAATAGGTATCGTACGTATACACCCTATTTAGACTAACTTAGTACGGAAAATCTGGCTACTTTTATAGCTGGATAAAACCTTTATACGAATACAACCTCGTTTTATAAGTATTCCGGTTATTTTAACCGAAACGGTTTTGTTATTTAGTTCGAGTTCGATTAAATAGGTAACGAAATCGGTTACCCGTAAGTCCCTTAACCTAGAGGCAAATGTATTTTTCCAAATGTATACCAGTCTTTTAGTTAATACTAGTCCTTAACCTTTATTTTCATCAAGTTGTAGGTATTTTTCGCCAATGAACTCGTACGCCTTGTTTATTTTGCTTATATATTTAGTATTGATGTTTAAAGCTTCGAATTATTTCTTAATAATATTTTGTAATTCGTTATTTCATTTCTTTTGTCCAGAGCTATGTTTAATGTTTCTGTCGCGTTTATTATTTTACGCCATTGGTATTCGTTTTATCTCGCTATGTGCCAGTCAGGACTCTTTCAAGTCTCTCTTATTCTCCTCTATTCTTTTCCTCCATCGTTAATATTCGTATGCCGAAACGTTTAAAAATGCCTCTTTATCTTTTTTATTACTTAACGCCCTCAACTCCAAAATATAGTTATTTTATATATACAATTCCGAATTAGTTTTCCCGTCCTAATTAAAGATTAATAGCCTGTTAGGTGACTGTAATGACGCAAAATAATTAAAAAGTTTTTTTTCTCCTCTTAAACTCAAATACTAAACTGATGTATACAAGAAGGGCAAATGTAATAAATAATTAATAACATCGAGATATTTTCCAATGAGTAACACCTTTACCCCGTCAAACGTAATGGCTTTTTTTGATCTTCTTTCCATTCGTTTACTCCGTCTCGTAATTACTGTTTTTATTTTCGTTTCGTCTTCGTATATTTCCATTTCGCTCTTGTTCGTTTCCGTCTCGTTTTCTTTCGTTTCGAGTATAATTAAAATATCTTCAAAACTAACTTACTTGTAAATACCAGTATTTCTTGGGTCTTTCGGTTGCCGAATAGCCTCTCCCAGGTGTGAAGCCCGCTTAGTTTGGACTTTTCGCTTATTACTACGCGTATTTTGCAAAATTAATAATTTCGTTTAGTTTTCGTAATCATTTTATATCTTTTTCGTCTAAAGCCTGATTCTCGTTTTCGTCCATATTATTCTCGTCTTCTAAGTTCGATTTTAATGTTTTTTCTTTATCACTTATAATCGAATTATCCGAAAAGTATTAGTTTTCGTTTTAAAAACGATTGATATAAACTCGCTAAATATTAAAAGTTAACGGTTTATACATCATTTTATAGGTATAACGATTGAGTATCCGCTTCCACCTATAAATATTCTTTTTTTCAATATAATTATTAATAGTTAAATGACGAATAAGCTAGTTACGATTTAGTAACAAGTTATATAATAGATAAATAATTGTAACAAATACGTTAATTGAAAAGATAATACTACTAACAACGAAAGGAAATAATATATATGTTATTAATGTCGTACAAATTTCGTTAACTATCGTAAGTGTTATTGGTAGGTCGGCTATGTAAACGGTAATTTGAAAACTAATTATCGTATCTCGCGTGGTAAGATTAACCAAAAAACCGTTATTTACTAAATATCTATTGATGTAAATATTCTAAGTCTTACCTTGAATGTACCCGAATTAGGTTTTCATAATACGTGGTTTAATACTATATTTTACAGTTGTTATCATTACATAATACATAAGTATTATATTTTTCGTTTTTTCCTCGTGGTTTTTCTTTTTATCCTCGTTTGTCGAACGGTATCGAAACCATATATTCTCGCCATTTATTTACATAATACATAACTAAGGCCTAATAGCTACTCGAAAGTAATTTTAGGGTAAATTTTTCGTAAGGTATTTATTATATTTAATATTTTCTCAGGACAACTTTCAAATACTCGGATAAATACGGTGTTTTTTTCTTTTCCGCGGTATTCGTTTCGTGCTCCTTTCATATAACGGTACGAAACTGGGAAACCTTTTGCGAAATCGTTTTTCATGGGCTTAAGTTATCGACGTGAGGGTTTAAGATTGTAATGCTCGAGGATAAGGGGAGTTTAGTTTCACACAAATATTAGATAAATTGCCCTCCTCGTCTTTAATTCAAACGTATAGGTTAGTATACCTCGTAATTCGAGTGCCGCGAAATTCGGCAGCCATTAAAGGAGTAATGTCCTCGATTTTTTTGCCTTTCCATTCATCCTCGCGAGTATATTAATATATTTCTTTAGCTAGGTTTAAAAGTCTTATACGTTACCTCTCTTTTCGTTTAAACCCTCTAGATATAAGGGATTGATGTTGGTTAAGGTAGGGTAAAAGTCCGGGTACTTGGTTCAATTTATTAATACCATGAATGATGGCTCGTATATCTTTACATTTGCTTTACTTTGCATTTTTAAATCTTCGGAGATTACTCGCCTTACTAGTGCCAAATCTCGTCTTTAGTACGTTTTTTCCTATAATTACTGGGGGTAAGGATAGTTGTAAAATTTGTAGTATAGTTCAAGTACTTTCCCATAGTTGAAATATATTTATGCATTATTTTGCTGTTATTATTATTATTATTATTATTATTATTATTATTATTATTATTATTATTATTATTATTATTATTATTATTATTATTATTATTATTATTATTAT